>OW026367.1:66403275-67088884 GCA_932273885.2 Leucozona laternaria
AGCCTGATGTTAATATGTTATCATGATGCTAGTTAACACTTTACTAACTTTAAAACTCTTTAATAAAATGTTGTTAGTTTAAACACTTTTTAACTAGAATCATACTAAACCCATTTTCTTACGAAACTCAAGCTGAACGGACCTAAAACAGTGACATTTCGTGCAAAATATGAAGCAAACATACCTTTTTAAAATTTTTCTTTGTCAAAGTGACAAATGGATTTAGTAATATGTTAAAAAGATAAAACAGCAATCTGGCGATTTTAACTTTAGTAAAATGTTAAGAGATGTTAAACTCTTTTAAATTTAGCAAAATCCTCTTTTTAAACTAGTATCATACTAAAAATGATTTAACACTTTACTAAATCGTCTGAAATTTTGCGCATATGTTATTTCTTTTGCTAGAAAGAAAGATTTTTGTCTCATTGACTACAATGTTGACGAAAACAAGTTGCTAAGAAGTGATGTCATAAAAAACCTTTACATACTTGTTGACTCTCATCTTACTTTCACACCTCAAATTGACAAAGTTTGCTCTAAGAGCAAAAGCATGTTAGGATTTGTGAAGCGCAGGTCAAAAGAATTCGAAGAATTATTTTGAATTTTTGGTGTATCATTTATTTGGTTATACCTCGAACACAAAAAGTTGATTTTCATGGAAACTTAACAGCCGTCTGACGGGGCAAAGGGTGAAACGTAATCGTCTGAGACCTATATATTTTAAATCAGTCCACAGTCCTCTATTGTTTGTATATAAATTAAAGTGGACCTCCAACACAAAAATCGGAAAAAATACCATGGATTTACAAAATTTTGATAATAAATAAATGAATTAACTTTTAATATGATTTTATAACAAATATTAATAAAATACATTCAAAATAGTACAATAAGGAAATTCAAAATATTCATAAAGAAACTTCAGCTATCATTCCCGACAATATTTTTTGTTTGAAAGTATCTCTGCTCATATTAATATTGTATAAATATTAGCGTATTTATTCAATGTTATACTACAACGCTTGAACGGTTCATGATTTGCAAAGCTTGTTTTGTGTATTACTTCTTTTAAAAATTTTGTGCGTCTCAGAAAGCGAACATTTACATTTAAACATATTTTTGAGCATAAAGCAGTTGAAGTTATATTTCCATTCAATACCATCGACTAAAATCTTGCGTCGGTACGACAACATCTAACTGATGAGCCCAATTGTCGTGGCTGGCCGAAACGCATTTGGACTAAATGTTGAAAAAAAAACTTTCACTTGTTGGATATAGTTCACACTAGTTATTTTTCATGAAATCTATGTAAGATGAATCGAACTTAACAGAAATTGCGTATTAGCAAGGCACTTACTAGTTAAGTGATAAGTGGAATCGGCGGGACGAAAAGCCAATTTTTGTGGACTAAAGGCCATTAAAAAAAGCTACTTTGAATCCTACATACATATACATATGTACAAAAAACTCGAAAGTACTGAATATGACTTAAACCTTTAAAAAACAATTAAAATAGATCTTTTATCTTTGGTGTAGACCACAGTTTTGAACTCACCTCGATCATTTAACCAATCCAGGCTAGGAAAAAGAAAGTTTGTGCATTTTTCGTTGATTTTAAATCAACTTTTAATCTTGTGAACAGGGCTGTCGTTTCATTTTTTGAGAAAGCAATATTTCAAGAAAAAAAAAGCAGTACCCCAGTAAATACAATTTTTTCCATATAATTATTTTTATTTCAGAAATAGTACACACCAAAATCGGGCCAGTTGATATTCTCTAAATAAGTCTATAAAGTGCAAAAGGGCTCTCCACTGAGATTCCAGGTCTTCAATATATATTCTCCGTAATGTTAGGAAATATAAATAGTAGTTCTACTAAACATTCACCCAAATTTATTGGGTTAAGCTTTTGATTTTGTTATGCAGGAACATAGACCTCCATATATTATTGTGGTGGATGCTTTTGGCCCCAAAAAAATCCTAAAATAAAAACACACTTTTCTTTTAGTTCAGAGATCAATAAATTTCGGCACTATGTCGAAGCCAGTACGAAGAAAAAAGTGTTTTAGAGACACTAATTGCTCTAAAACTCTATTGACAACGCCTTCAAGAATTTTTGTTTAAATCTGTTGGTTTTTTTTTGGGTTATGAGAGAAGAACTGCGATCAGAGAGCAGTAGAAATAATGAAAATGATTGATTTGAAGTTTTTGTATGGAAAAGTCGTTCAGGAAAAAAAAAGAAGTACTTTGGGCGTGTTGGCAGTACGGCAGTACGGGGTTTCTAAAAGCAGTACAAATACTGCAATTGCAGTACTTCGACAGCCCTGCTTGTGAACCGAAATGCCTTCTTCTACAAATTTCACAATAATAGGCATATCCTCAAAGTTCATTCAGATAGTAAAAGAATGTTTTCAGAGTCAACAGAAGCTTTTTGGGATGGATAAATTTACAATTTAGGGATGCCTTCTAAGCGCTATTTTGTTTGCATTGTTTATCAATGATATAGAAGATAACTAGCCTGGCAGCTGTACATAAATGTACTTTTATATGCTGATGACCTGGTAATACTGGTCTGAATCTCCGGATAATCTTCAACTGATGATGATAAATCGCCTAGCGGAGTATTGCATCAAATGGGGACTTGCCAATAATACCGCCAAATCAAAGGTTAAAGTGTTTTCAAGATCTGTCCGGAACCAGACTAGATATAATTGGTCCTACAATGGAAATCCTTAAGAGTTGGCTAACGAGTACAGGTCTACCTGGGTGTAAACCTTAATAGAACCATAGACTTCAACAATCACATTAACATCAGAGCTTAAACTTTACAAACCCTATGAAATCTATCCTGGAGAAATGTCTTTGCAAATCAACGAATAGTATTGTCGGCAAAGTATAAGATATTGTATCCAGTTGCTTTGCTACGCTGCCCACGTATGGGAAATCAACGAATACGATGCGATAGAAAAGTTCCACAGAAGCTTTCCTAAGAAACTTTTTAATTTACCTATTAAAACACCCAACTATGCTTCACATCTCGAAACTCGACTCCTGGCTTAAGTCACAAGCAGACTACATTGTCAAATGTATTTATCTCATCAAGAATCCCGATTGCAAAAATGAATGGCAATATTTGAATTCAGAAATGAGGACTGGTGGGTGGCGAAGTGGAGAAACTGAGGAAACTCTTGTGAAGTAGAGGTTTCGTTGAATCCACGAAATGTGAACAATTTCAAAGAACAGTTCTACAATATACCTAATACAATCGAACAAAAATTCTGTAGGAGTTGCATTTATAAAAGAGCAGACTCCTTTACTCCCAACTTAAGCTAAACCTTAAGCTATCAAACTACTTCAAAGATTTGTTAAGTTACAAAGAAATATCTTTAGATTTTGAAACAAGGTGTGAGGCGCTGACATTTTTGTTTACCGTTTTGTGCTGTTTAAAGTGGAGTGGAGATCGGTGAGCACAGCAAAAGCAACTGACTCCTTTAAGGTACAAATAGGTCAGTAAAGCAAAAACAAAAAAAAAACTACAATTGTACTAAATTCCGATCCCTGTGCACAATGGATGAGCTTTTCTCAGTGTCTCCAGATAGATAAAGCAATTCATTGCATGAATTTGACATCGACATCTTCCTTACAAACAGGACAGACAATATAGTTAGAATTTAACAAGCTGATAAGTTCAGTGCCAAATAACAAATCGTAATGTGCGGTTATGATAGATCTGCCCACAATGGGCCGTTCCTTGTTCGCACTTTTTTCATTCAATTTTTTTTTTTATTTCAATAGTTTTTCTTAAAAAAAAAAATCCCCAGTGTATGTATAAAGGAAATCTATAAAATTTTGAGATTTTTCATCACTCTCTTAATTCGATTGGCGAGAAAATATCTAATATCATTTCGTACGCAGCAAAATGATTGTGTGATTATTTTTTTTTGTGATTTCTTCTGACAGAGTGTCTGCGATGTCCATGAAAAAAATAAAAATAAAAAAATAATTAAAATAATTGTTCAAATCGCAGATTAAGGATTTTTGTGTGTTTTCAAGAGCCCAGGAGGGGATTTGAACATTAAGTGCTTTGCTAGTACACAACACTTTCAGTGTCAGTGTGAAGTATATCTAATAAATGCGCGCAATTATTTAAAATCATATTTTTACATCCACATACAGTGGGGTGGTGCGATGGTAATTAATCCGTCTTATGTAATGATAAAAATGGAATAAAGGTTACTCAAAATAAAAAAGTGTATACAATATCTAAATAATTATAGAAATGTTCATACATGCATACATAAGCAGTACGTTACATTGATGGTGTATGTATAAATGAGTTTTATATTTTTTTTTTTTGGCGAAATGTGCTTTCTTTCTTCGGTTCGTGTTTTTACTTAAACACGTTATGTAATATCTTTTTGGATAGTGATAGTCTTCGATTTTCTTATTCTTCTGGTATGTACATAATTTTATGTATTTTGTATTCATTTTTTTTTTTAAAGAATTGTGACACACAAAACACAAACAAAAATAGTTACAACAACATGTCTCGTCACATTGGTAAAAACACACGAAAAATTCAAATCCAATTAACGTAAATTTAGTGGGAAGTATAGGTAAATATTGAACTTTACTTGTACAGAGTCCTTTTTGCATTAGACTTTAAAGCTCATATAGTATAGGTACACAAACAAAAACATTTGGGAAAGATACTATTAAAAATTAATTTTTCATGGTCAATTAGGGTATATGTTTAAGTCCCTTATATAGGTCGATCAACTTATGTCTTTGTTCGTTAATAATTAAGTCCTTAATTACATACCGTCTTTTATTTTGGGGTGGAGCCTACTTCTACCTTGTCTTTTTGTCTTTTGTCATTTCCCCATAACAATGGAAGGAGTGCCAAAATGTCATTTAGAACTTCTTTCATCTTTATAGTTAATGAAATCCAGAGTAGAAATGAACATCATGGCCGTCAGTCAGAACTCGGTTTTATTGCATCCTTCGTCCACCACGTTTTGGTTGTTGTTTATGGATCCGTTTTTTTTTTTTTTTTTCTTTCGACTTTAATGGATATCATTTTGTGTGTTCTATCACCCACAGTTTATGAGGAGCACAGAGGAGGTTGAAATCTAGATACCGTCCTTACTGCGATAATAAGAGGTTTTGATAAAATTTGAATTAGCATTTTGGTTGTTGTTAATGTTAGCATTTCAGCAATAGTCGGCATTATGGGTCGGTTCTTTTTTGTTGAGGTTTTGTGTACTTAAGTTAAAATCACTTTGGGAATATACACAAATATTGGGTTGTTTTGATGGAGTTCTAAGGGTTCTTTAATTGTGTGCTGAAGAAAACACATTTTACAAGAGATAAATTACAAGTGATTGTAACTGAAAATAAAATTCTAGATTGGTTGACACGAATTTTATCTATAGAGGTGGTACAGTAAATATTTGAAATAAAAAAGTTAAATGCATCAGTTTCGCTTTTCTGTAAAAGCAACTTCATCGATTTTGATCATTTAGTTTATGGAGAATGTTTTTTAAACAATTTTAATAGTATTGTATACCAAAATTAAAAAAAAAAATATTTTTTTAATTTTTTAAAAATGTTTCAATTTTTTTTTTGAAAACTTAATACATATTTTGAATTTCGATTCGAGTCGATTTTTTTAAACTTGGTAGCATTGCGGTCAATTCGAATTAATTTTGTATACAGGTGCTATTAAAAAATCTTATATTTTAAAAATCTTATCTAAAGCTGTAACGATTTTAAAAAGACAAATTTATTTAAGAAATCTGATGGTGTACATTCCGTTGGTGTCAAAACAATCTGTCACAATCAAACAATCAATTTTTTTGTAACCAGTGTGACCGTACATAAGAGCAAGGACGTGTGACCCAGTCGTGGATTTTATTTTTATTTAAATTGTTGGAGAGATAAGTAAGCTTTTTCTTAGCGGTTGTATGGTTAACAATACGTTATATTTTGACCAAAGACTACTAATTCCCTTCAAGAGAATTACCTCAAAAAACTAAAACTTAAATTTCAACTAAAGAAAATCGCTTAAGCGGCCAAGGCTGTAGGTTGAGGTACAGATAGACATACAAGGACATACCTATAGACAGGTCGTGGAATTGCATGACACACTTTTTTAGTGTTCTCTACTGTCGTAATATCATGTTGGACCAATATATCTTGCTTGATATTGTTTTAAAAATCCAAAACTTTCCCTACATATAATTACAAAGATGTAGATATAACAACAAAAAAAAAAATCGGAAAAATTTAAGAATCGAGATCCGAAGGTTTAAAAGTCTAGAATGGGAAGAATATTTTTAGGAAATAATTAACATTAATAAATCAAGATGTTGTGAATTTTATATTTTTTTATAAAGAAAATAGAAAAATATTTTACCCATATTTAAGGAATTTTTGATTTATTTGTTATTTATAGCTTAAAGAATGTTTGGTTTTTGGAAAACACACATATTTTATGTTTTAAGCGAATGGATTCATAAAATTTAAGGGATAAAGAAATTATTGATTTGGATTTTTAATTCAAAATTTTGATTAACTAGCTATACGTACCGTTGAGCGCATAAAATCCATGATAAAGTGTTATCACTTATCACGCATCACCTTATTCATCTTAAGTGTGAGCTTATGGTAATTTGTGTTTCAAAAAGATGATAAATAGTCTAATTAAAAACAAATATTTGTGTATATCATAAAATACCGTACTTGCTATAAGACCTTCACAAACTTAATTGAAATTTATAATCCTGATGTATATTGATTAAGATTGCAATAGAGATTAGTTAAAGGTATTAGTGCAACTAATTGTATATAAACATTTTTTATTGAGTATGGTCGAGTTTGTAAAAGTTCAGCAATACCCCTACATTAAATCCCATTTCGGCAGGTACATACCGATTGAAATTCTTTTTACTGTTTTAGAACTATAGATGTTCGCTCTCAGCAATGAAGTACAAAATATACAAAAATTGTACCGTATCGGTCTGTGAGCGGATGGAATCATAGGACCACAGGTTTTTTTTCAAAAATGAGGCGAATCAGCGTGTTGCGGTGAACGGTATTCGAAACAATTAACTTATTGAAGGAAACATTCAATGAACGCGTAGTGGGCTCCAAGATCTTATGATTTGACGTTTCTGGATTATTTTCTTCATTGGGCTACGTAAAGTCACTAAACTATGCTCACAAACAAACAGCAAACGACGCATTTGAAGCAAACATTATTCTTGTTATTGAGGACATACGGCCACTAATGCTTACAAGTGTTACAATACTTTATCTCTCGGATGACGTTCATTAGATCCAGCCGTGTCGGGCATATGCCCGAAGTTTTGTTTAAAAACTAATAACAATATGTATTCTCTCGATTGAACAAAAAAAAAAAACGAATATTTAATTAAATATCATGTGTTTTGTTTAAAAAGAAAGTTTGTACTGGCTTGAAAAACACCCAAAATAAATTAACTTTTTTCAGTATGACCACCTCTATTGGCTATTTACTTTTGTCTTTTCAACATTTTTAACGAGTATGCAAAGATCGTTCAGAACTGAGGAGCATTATATTCGATGATCCTTCTTGAACGCCTTGTAGCACTCGTAAGTTTCCCTTTTTTTCATAAAACTGGAAGACAGAACTAATTCTTCATCAATGGGGTTTCAATCTTGCCAATCATAAGAGTTTTGTTTATAAAAGTACTGTTTATACGCCCCCGCAGCGCGAGGGCCCTCCACCAGTGGGCAAAGTTCAGGCACCCAAAATTTTTTAAAGTCGCGCGAAGTGCGTTTATGCACGCCCACTTTTAATGGCATGTCTCTAGTCTCGTCCTTCAATCAACTTCAGCTATAAGCATCGTAGATTGAAGTGCATACAACTTAGAAAATACTATTCTACTTTCAACTTTAATTTAACTTCGTTCAAATTATTTTCGTAAATACTTTTTGGAAAATTAGTTTTCAAAATAAAAAAAAAAAAATAAAAAAAAATTGTTCAAACTTATTACATAGTTTCAAAATTCTACGTCATTAAGGCCCATTTGCTAAAACGATACATAAATATTAAAGTTCAGCATAAGCGCTTACGGTATACTTTTTCCTCAGCGTAAACTGTCACATAAGCTCTTATGTTGAACATAAATATTTAAGTTCCGTTTCAGCCAACGGCTCTAAGTAGAATTTTTGTTTTTAATATTCAATGCTTCAATTCTTATTTAGTCAAAACAAAATTGAAAATAACTAAACCTACGTCACTTTACTGACTAAAAAGAAATATATGATCTTTAGAGCAGCTTTAAGAATTCTCTCTACAGGATGCTCTTTTGAAAATTGAAGTAAAAACTAGGTTTGATCAAAATATTATATTTATCTATTAATTTTTGCAAAATGGTGCAGGAAATCGGGGTAATCAAAAAAATGGTCCAACGTAGGAGTTTTCGAAAACTTCAAAAAAACAGCCGTTAATCTTTATGATTCTGTATGGACAAGACTAAGTTATGAGGGGTCATGATCTGGCCTAAGACTAGTTTCAGCTTGGTCAAATTTTGAAAAGAAACTAGGTGGTAACCATTGAACTGTGGAAGCACTGCCAGATCAGTTATTTTCTAACTTAATTAGTCGGGAATGAAGTATGCTTGTTAATGTTAATTCTGAGCATTTGTTTGCATTTTAAAAAAATGGCAACCTTAGACCCTTGGCAACTCTGCCAGACTTTGATTTTCATACTTAGCTAGCCCCAAATAAAGTAAACATCAAGTTTTAACTCTTTAACCTTTTAAAAAAATATGGATAGCAACCTTACACCCTCGGCAACCCTGCCAGACTTTGATTTTCCAAATTAGCTAGCCTAAATAAAGTAAACACCAAGTTTTTACTCGTTAAAACGGCTCCCATCAGCTCTGCTTTCGAAAAATTACAACCCGCTTTCGAAATTCTTTGTATTAAGATCACAGATTATAAATAAATGAAGTTAAAAACATATGTGTGTACTGACATACGCGCGCTAGAAGTAAAACTTCTTTTCTCTCAAACAAAGCCTCTCGCCTCTGTCATATTTTTACTTATAAACGTACAAACATTTTGTATAAACCAACATAACAATTAATTGTTGATTTAAGATTATAATGAATTGTTTACAAATTGGTTAGATAATCAAACTAAAGTTGAAGATTTTCGCTTAGCCATTACACCCCGACTCCACAGGGCATTCAGATGCCCAACATCACAACCACAATCCAATCAGCGAATTTTTACCGCTGGGCAAATTATGTCATGTCGTTTCATACCTTTTTCCATCAACATTTACCACCACATTCAGCGAGAACCAGAAAAAAACTCACACACATGAAACGTCAAATCTCATGCCCAAGCTTTGAACAGCGGTCATGTCGTGTTGAAAAAGTAGTTTTCGTCGATATGTTGCTGCACGCACATGGATTTTTGTGCCTCCATTGGATTTTTTCTAGACATGTTCATAATCCGAGCATCGTTCATGCCCAGTGGAGGTGGCATGTAAGGGCCAACTGTACAAACGTCGATGTCGGTCAAACTTTTATCCGTCGTTCAGCAATTTTAGTCCACCGATTCCGGCGAGTTAACTGAGGTTCTCATTTGATTCAAATTTTTATCCGTGGTTTAGCAATTTCAACTCACCGATTTCAACTCACCGATTCACCTCAGTAAAATCTCCGAAATTGGGACGAGATTTAAGAAAGGAAACGAGACGCAAGAAAACGAGACGAGAGCGTGACATTATTCACTGTAAGCATTTTGGAATTATAAAACCATTTCCCAATTCAATGGCAAGAGACTTTTGACGAGATTTAACAAAATAATAATATTAGCTGCATTTTAGTATCCTTCAAATCTGATCCGGATAAGATCATGATAATAAAACAAACAGGATCACGGTGAAAAAAATGTTATATACCCATCTCTTTTTGTCCTTTCGTGTATTTATTTGTAGGTGTTCGTTGTCTTCGTTTTTACTCAAAAAGCCATCTACCCGTCAGCGTTAAAATTAATTTTTGCAAGGAAGTACTAAAGGTGTGTGTTCAAAAATGGATTTGCAAATCCAAAAGCAAAGCTGGACCTTGAATTGTTTTTGTAATAAATGTATTTTCGTGTGCAAATCCAATCCGGATCAGATCTGGGGAAAATTAAAATACCTACGGCTATTAAAGCTTACTGATTTACAATTTCTTAATCAATTAATTTTACGTAACGTGACGACGTGAAATGCTTTATTATGCATATCCTCGTCATAGTTTGAAACTAATTTAACAAGAACGACGAGATCTCGTCACACTCACGTCTCGTTTTCTTATCGCATCCATTGTGTTCGAGGACTAATTCCAAATGCATATGACAATGCTGTTTTAGATTTGTCAGCGGGTTAAGGATTCCTCGTATATGGCAATGCTCGTCTACGTTTATCAACATTCAACAAGATAGTTTTGTTTACTTTGTGTTTTTCTTATTTTAGGTAAATTTATTTGTTCATTTTAAGTAGTTAGTTTATAAGTTAAGTTGGAAAAAACTGAATTGTGTTATCTAGCATTAAGTGTTTAATAATTTTAATTAAAAATATGGTCGAAAAATATATTTGTTTGTGTTTTTTTTTTTAATAATGAAAATCGTTTTCTGTTCTGGTGGCTGTTCTTCGCTGTGTTTAATTAAAACAAAACAATTTTCATGTGGGTTTTTAATGAAATTATGTGTTTAAATGTTGTGCCGGTTAGTTTTTGTGGCTCTTTTGCCAAAAAAACATTCTTTTTCGGTATAAAAAGATGTTTTTTTAAAATAATTATTGGTGGGTAAAAGTTTTTATATAGAGCTGTGACAAAATCTGTCCCGAAAAATTCTGTCGGTTTTTGACAGATAAAAAGTGTCGGTTTGACATGTCACTGACAGCTCCATAAGAAAATTTTTACCCCCAACGCCGGAAAAGAAGTTTTACTTTAAAAATAAAAAAAAATCTAACTTTGACGTTTAAGTTAAATGTTGGCATTTACATTGGCCGATTTTTCTTTGTTGTTGTAATCGTGTGAGAGAGAATGGAAAAATCGTGTGGAACATATTGGCTGTACCTTAAAATCTCACACGATTACAACAACAAAGAAAAATCGACATGGGAAAAATCGAGCAATGTAAATGCTGACAACGTAAGATGATTTCAATGTCTGCTATTGCATGATGAATCTAGATGCATGGGCCTTCTTCGAATTCTCCTTTGTCATTTCGTCTCCGCTGATTGAAGCGCTATTACCCGTTGAAACCTAGTTCATGAATAAAATTTGACAGTTCTCTTTATTTTTCATTTCGGTGCTGGTCTGTGTTTGTGCTCTTTAACATATACATATGTATGTGCATAAAAGCGATAAAAAAAGTATTTCTGTTCGTTACATCAAAATCTACTCCCCGGTCAACGAAATCATATGAAGGATAATAGTAAAGAAACGGACAAGAGAAAAAAGAAACGTCAAATAGTTGCACCGAAAATTTTACCACGCGGCACAGATCACTTTTTTTCATCTCTTCATTTCGATTTTGTTTGCAATTACGTTGTTCGAAAAGTCGCATGCTTTTAGATGCATCGTGTAATAAAAGACAATTTAAAAATGTATATGTAAATGATCAACGTTTAAAGCGAGTTTATTTTTTTAAATTACATTGCCTATTTAAATCAAAAATTTCTCAACGTAAAATTGAATTTAATGCTTTGATTTTTATACATCTTAAACTCAAATATAATCGTATTCAATTTTTGGCATATTTTGGACACAGTTATTTTGTAAGCCACGCAAAGCTCTTTGAATATTTTAAATTTTTAACGGCGAAAAAATTGTATAACTGTTGTAAATTTATTGACGTGTCGCATGACATGATTATTAAAAATGTGGTGTGTTGTTATCCAAATATTGATTCGCGTGTCTCGTGTTAAAATATTATTAACTTGGCTGTACAAAACACGTGCAGGGGGTCAATTCTCGTTCTATTATATTTTGAAGTGATAATTTGTTTTACAACTTCACGCCTAATTCGATTTAGTATTTGTGAAAAAGTGAACTCGAATGTCAAAACTACTTCACATGATACATTTTTTACCACAGCCAAAATATTCTTTAAATGATTTTAAAGAAGATCGATTAAGAGCTGATTTTTCAATCACCAATTAAACATTCAGTTAACTGTCAGAGGAATAACTAGGAACCAATTAAAGCTTTATAAAAGGAATGAAAATACTACCTGATGTTTAACTCACTATTGAAAAATTGGCCCTTTAAACAAAAATACAAAATCTTGAAGGGAACACTGCAATATTTTGTAGTTTATTCATACGTGAAAATTCATAAAAGTTAGCACCTTTATCTAAAAGACCGCGTTTTTAAATTAAAATTAATCAAATATTAAACTTTAAGTGATTACCTAGAGGGAAATTGAAATTTAGTAACAAAAAATTATATTTGTAATTTTTAAATTCGAAAGCATATGGTCACCTTAAATGAACTGATAGATAGCTTGTGTGTGATGTAAACTCTTGTTGACTAGATGTCGAGATTTTCAAAAGATAAAGATAATTATTGATTGAATATATACCTTATTTCCAATAAACTCATGTTCAAGATTTCAACATTGTCTAGCCGATTCAAGCAGCTTAAACAGTTTATATGAAGTATATAGTAATCAATATCATATGCTATAATAAAGTTTCAAGGGATCATTTTCTACATTGATTCAAGTGTCCATAACCTTTTGTAAAATATATTAAATTACTATGTTTGTCAACATTTTAGAAAAATCAATGAATGATTGTTTTGGGACGTAATCAAATAACCTATCCTCGTGTCCAAGTGGGTTTACATAGCAATATTGTCTGTAAAGTAAAAAGAAATACATTATGTGGGCATATGCAAAGAAAGGGAGAAAACAATTTTTGATTCTTGGCTTACATTTTTAAATAATGCAATAATACAAATATATACTTAAATGCAAAAATTAAAATATATACTTAAATTGTTTACATGAATTTAAAATTGTATATTTCAGGGTGTTTTTTTTTTAAGCCAGTACAAAGTTTGATTTTGATCAATAGTCATTTATTCGTGTTCAATGCCAGGTAATACATTTTTAAATACAAATTCGGTCTATATCCTTGGTGAATGTCTATATCCTTGGTGAATGTCATCCGAGATACAAAGTTTTCAAACACTTTTTCAGCAATTTGTGGCTGTAAGTCTTCAATAATACGATTGTTATTGGTTTGTCAGCGAAGACAAGTAACTTTAAGTATCTTCAAAGAAAATAATCAAAAGGTGCCAAAAGGCACGTAGTGCCATCTTGCTGCAAACCACATATCTTCCACATTCATGTCATTGAATCGGGGAACAAAAAAATCATTAATCATCACGCTATAGCGACAACCATTGACCGTAATACACTATGCTTAACCTTATTTAATATATGGTCTGATTACTCTACCAGCCCACAGGCCGCACCAAATTGGGTATCTTTCAGGATGTGACGGCGGCGACCGGCGTTTTGATAATCTCCAAATGCGATGATTTCGCTTATTGACTGACATATCCATTGGGCCATAAGTGAACCTGAACACAATTTATCCATAAATCAAGTCTATGACGCCTGAATAAAAGTTTCAGTCTGACATTTGGTTTGACAGATATAACTGTCTGAAGATAGTACTGGGTTAAAAAACACCCATTAGAAATGATTTTTGTCTTTGAATCATCATGTCATCACCCTGTTATACACTCTCTTCCTGTAAAATACAGATGTAATGTCAAACAGATGACTGTCAATTGTACTGGTATATTTTGGCTTGTAAAAAGAGCCAAACAAATCATGATATGCAGAATTGATTTCAGCAAGAGTGACTAAATAAATTCCTTTTTATAACAGTTTTGTTTATAAATGTCCAGGGTCCTCTATCGGTAGGCATACTTTAGGCACCCAGATTATTTTTACAAGCCGCGCAATGCCCGTTAATGCACACCTACTTTTAATGGTGATATAAAGGGTGTTTTTTTGTTGGAGGTATAGAAATTTGAAATAGAATAAAACAAAGATAGTTTTTTTAAATTGACATTAAATTTACTTCATTCAAAAGATAATCTTCTGGCATTATAATTTAAATATGATTTTTGGCATATGACCGCCACGGCTGGATCGGACGTAGTCTAATCTGGAGGTCAAATTTTCGATGCCTTTTTAAAACATTTGTGGCCGTACATCGGCAATGACGCTGTGAATGATGTCCTCCAAGTGGTCAATCGTTTCGGGCTTATCAGCGTAGACTTCACATATCCCCACAGAAAATAGTCAAGCGGCTGCGTTAAATCGCACGATCAACTCACAGGTCCAACACGCGAAATTATGCGTTCACCAAACGCTTTCTTCAACCAATCAATTGTGACACGCGCTGTGTGACATGTTGCGCCGTTTTGTTTGAAACCACAGCTCCCCCACATCAAGATAATTCAATTCAGGAACGAAAAATTCATTGATCATGGCTCTATAACCGTATCTATTAAATGTAACGCCCTGGCCGGCATCGTTTTTAAAGAAGTAAGAACCAATGATCCCACCAGCCCATAAAGCACACCAAACTGTCAGTTTTTCTGGATGTAACGGCGATGGCTTGAGGATGATCTACACTCCAAATGCTGTAGTTTTGCATATTCACGTAGCCATTCAACCAAAAATGAGCTTCATCGCTGAAAAAAATTTTCTTGTGAAAATCGGGGTCAACAACGATCTCGTTTTGGCCCGATTTGGGCACAATTTGGAAGCGTTGTTCAGGCGTCAGTCTATTCATGTTGAAATCTCAAACCAAACTAAAAATAAATCACTTGACAACTGACAAAATGGCCGCCAGTTAAAATAGTGTTGCCAACTTAAAGTTCTATACCTCTAAAAAAAACACACCTTTATAACTGGTGTTTCTGTTATAATTAGGCATTTCTCTAGTCTTGTCCATTCCCTAACTTTATACATACTCAAAATATAGGGACTGTTTTAGCATTTTGGTTTTTGGGGACTTTGTATTTGGGGTTTTGTTTTGTGGTTTTCAGATTTGGAAGTTTCAGTTTTGTTTATGAAATTATAAAATTGTTGGTTTTAATGAATGTTTTGAATCGACATTTTAAAACTTTGTTCTGAAATTGGAAGCTCTTTGAGATTTTCTTATTTTTCCTTAGAAGTGACTAGACATATGCCAATTATAACAGTTTTGGTTTATAAAAGTACTGTTTATGCAGCCCCCGTGCCGGTGGGCATACTTCAGGCACCCAGAGTTTTTTTTTCAAGTCGCGCGAAGCGCGTTAACGCACGCCCATCTTTAATGTCAAAAAACTGTTATAACTGTTACAAATTGGCATGTTCCTAGTCTCGGCCTTTTTCCTTATCTATATATTTTTCAAAATTACAATTAAAATATATCACTTAAGAAGAACATCCGCGACGTTTCAAGTCAAATTTAAGCTTTATTTATTGGCAGAAATATATACGGCATGTCTTGAGTAGGGAATAAAAAAACGAACCCTTGGTCACACTTTGCCTTTGTTCTCGACATATGCTCTCATCCAAGAGCAACCAATCCAATGATTAATTAAATGAAATTGAATTGTTGATTACATCTCAATAGTTTAGTGTACCGCACTTTAAATTGCACCAATGAAAGCACCTTGAAAATGTTTGTTCTCCTTCTTGACATAGATTACATTTGTGAATGGGTTTTTTTTAGTCATCATATATAATATGTAGGATTGTAGATTCCCGTACCCTTAATATGGCAAGTTGAATAATTGTGAAAAAAAATAAAGAGAAATAAAGTAAACCGAGGGAAGGATACATAACTTACGGAAATTCGCTATTTACATATATGTACTTTGGTAGGTACCCAGAAAATGCTTTTTCTTTCACTTTTTGTTCAAGTTCTTTTGGTTAAGAGCGATGTACAAATATGAATACATTTTGACATTTGACATAACTTATGAGAAACCAGGTGAGTTTCATGGCGTTATAACTTAAAGGTGTTTAAACCGAGTTGAGTTTCAGTATGTTTGTGTATGTTTGGTTTAGCTGATCCACTTTTTGTTTCAGGTTCAGGCAGTGGCGGATTTAGACAATTTGATGCCATAAGCAATTATTTCGGGGGAATAGATTTATACACAAAAGAGACCAGTTATTATTTTGGTCATTGTTTTTCAGTTTACTTTACTTTATTCGAGAAACAGTTTGAGGTACCACAGGGACGTAAAAGGGCCCCGTCCTTTATGTGCCCGGATTAGAAATTTGTTTTTTGCAAGTCCTATAACGATTTGTAGTAGTAGTACTTACTTGGATTTATTGATAAATAAGCAAGTAACTTTTACAGGCGCCTGTGTAACTCGGAAGATAAAAATAGAGTTTCCATTATTTTTCAAAGGATTGATGAATTGCATTAGCTGATGGGACTATTTTGTCAATCATTATTTAAAGACATATTTTATCTTTCGTTATTTATATTTAATCTAAGATGCTTAGACATTCTGGAAAACATACAAAATAATTTTGAACATTATTCCTAAATAAAATTTGTTGTTTTTTTTTTTTCTAAGTCCACCCCTGTATATGTAAAATTTATTGTAAGGGTTAATATGACTTTGTTGAATATACAAAAAAAACTTCAAGTTGATGTTTTAAAACGTGTATATACCTACACCTTCACCAAGATGATAAAGAGCTCGCCGGAGACCTTTGATGTCAGAGAATACAAGCTTAGAACACACAAAACACAGTGTCTTGGGATAATGAACATATCACAAGATTGATTTGAAGATTGCAAACAATTCAGAAAATAATTGGAAGACTGCTAGCTATATGATGGGCTTTAAAAGTTTAATTTATGAGTGATGAAAATGAGCGTGAAACTGATGTGCTTGGCTTATTAAGAAAAACAAGATAAAAGAATGCTTTCAATCTTATTTGAAATTCAAAAATTTAATCAAAGACTGCTATGCCTAAGGTATAATTGTAAGGATTGTGTGCAATTTTGTTAAAAACACATACCTATCAAAGCTGATATTACGATTATAGAGAAGTCCAAAAACATATGGTTTCGGGCGTGCCATTCATTGAAATATGCTGTGCTTAACAGACTTACAACCAATCTTATGGACGGGCTTGCAGCCAATACTTTTATATGGTATCATTCCAGATTTTTGGTTTGACTTTTCACACTTTCATCGTAAGTAAAGATATCTTACTTAACAACAAGACCCTATAAAAAAAATTGAATCAATATACTTCAAGTATACTTTGTTTTACTCTCCAACTGGAGTTCCACTAGGTTCCGTTTTAGGACCTCTTATATTTGTTATATACGGAAGAATAAGTATTTTCAGCACTATTGTACGGTAATCTTGATAACCTTATAGTGTATCGGGAAATATATTCTATGACTGTATGCCACAAGAGAATCTTGGTAGCCTTCCAAAATTGTGTGCTACTAATGAACCTCCAATGAATGAAAATCAATCAATGTCTGAGAGGAGGAGGGAGACTGTAAATTTGTTAAAAAAGGGGTACCAGCCGCATAGCTTTATTCTAAACATTAACGAAAGCGCTGTCCGGACAAGCTTTTTACGGTTGCTTCGGTTAGAAAATGCACTTTTTCGGTTGCATTTTGGGCTAATTATACCTAACTCGTAAATTATTTCTATAAATCCTGAAAGGCTAGACTGCCTTATTTATTTAAAATACAAAATTATTTTCCCTTTTTTAATGAATCGTTATTTAAAAAAAAAAATATTCTATATGCAATATTATTTGAAGTTAAAAGGACCTTCTCTATCAAAGTTTTGATTGAAATCAGTTAAGCTGTTAGCGAGAAAGTCGAGAATCAATAAAACCATTCTATGACAGGTACCTTTAGTAACAGCGTTTTGGTAACTTTTTTTAACTTCGTCTCCTTAAGATAGCCTATTAGATCTTTACGGCCCTATTATGTGTATGACTGAAGCCGTTCAGCAAAAACCTGATTGGCTCAGGAAAGTTCACCTACAATCAAATATTCAAATTAGGCCCGATCTTAGAGAAAACCCAGCAACTTTAGATCGATACCCAGCTTTTTGTCATCGAATCATCAAGGCCGCATATGCGGGTTATGACAACCCATATAATGATAAACACAGTGCGAGCATTAGGAAAATATGGAAGGGCTTAAAAAAAAGATGCACATTGGTTTTTAATTTCTGGGGAGGGAAAAATAGAGCTAGGGTAAAGTATTCCACATTCGAGTTGTGCGACTAAGGACGTACTTAACTGTACGTCCAAATTTTGGCTCAAGGGTAAACTGATGGACATTTCTGGAAGCGGAAGCGCAAGTATTACGGTAGAATTTTTTAGGGAAGAAATGCAACTGGCTATTTCGTTAGAACAGTGTTTGTAAAAATACCGATAAAATAAAGAAAGACATGAAATACTTCGGTGGTGTTCCAGAGTTGTAATTGTTTCTGTTATATTTCTATAACCCAAAAAGCTATATTTTCAATTCTGTCCAAGAGATTCAAATGAGCACCAGCCTTAAGATTAGGATGAATAAAGGTTTTGTAGATTATAACCAGATCAGAAGGGGAGACAAGTTTCTTGAACCGCCAAAGAAAACCTAAAAGCAGCATATTTGGCAACGGTAATATGAGGTCATTCCACAAAAGGTGGTCTGCAATGTTACATACTGAAATCTGTTTGGTTTCTTAAATACAAGTACTGCTTATGGAAAACGGGATGCTGGGATGGTTCCTTTTTAAAGACAAGTGATAGCATTGAATTCTTAAAGCACTAAATTCTACGTGGTTTTTGTTTCAACAATGGACAATGCTGTCGAGATCAGGGGCCGAATTACCGCATCAGTTATATAATAATACGTGACTGAATTATCTGAGCTTGGAATTACTGCTCACATTATGGAGCCATCATCCCCATAGGTTTTACTCGTTCATTCGATCACTGATGGCACTCACTCGATGAGTCACTAATTGGTAATTTGGCCCCAGAATTTAATGAGCTTGTGCTGCCGCTCTAGTTCCACATCCGACACGGATGTGAATCTAGAAATGAATCTGAAAAGCTGAGAATATTATCGTAGTGTCGTTAGCAAAATAATGTAATGGATAAGAAGTTTTAGACAAAATATTATTGATGAAAATGAGAAAGAGAGTTGGAGACAAAACGGAGCCCTGGGCAGTGGCGATTCCTCTCAGTTGGCTAGTTTGGCGGCGCCAAACCTAAAATTTCAACTTAAATGTACAATTGTACATGCTACAAATAAATTATTTGTATTAAAACTTAGATACAGAACATTCTTTCAAATACAAAAAACATTACATCCCTTGCGTTTAAATCACCAGAAACCAGCAAAACCTATTAAAAACCCTTACGTGCTATAGTAATCCCATAGTCCAATATGGACACCGTCATACAAAGTATCTCGCTTCATATTATTTTGCTTTCAACTTCGGTGTTCAGTTGGCTACAAAATTTGCGTCACCAAATCTCATACAATCTACACTATTATTCCCGATGTGCTGTCTCATTCTATATTAAAAACAGACGGCCAAAAATTTCACAAAGTTTGGCTCTAATAAAAGAGCCAACCTGGGTAGAAAAATGCGAGACTAGATGTAGTATTTTATTTCTATCTATTTAAGGGGTGATGCTATAAGGCTGCTATAAGGATGCTATTGGCTGAATTGGCAGATGATAGAAATTACTGCTCTTAATATGAATAAACAAAATTATAATCCTAGAATACCCTTGAACGGTGACAACGGCAATTTTTGAGCGCTTTCACATATGAACTCATATCCAAAGAATGGATATCTTTGGATTTTTTAACTTTGCAAATAAATAAAATTACGGCTATTTTGATACCTCACTTATTATCCTACGTGGAATATAATCATCACAATCTTGATTTTAAATTGATCGAAAAATCAAAAAAATTGCATTGAAATTACCTGGTTGGACCATTGCCAATGATATGGTTGGCTTTAAAAAATCATAACTCTCGTTCTACTAATTGGATCTTCAATGTTAAGGCATCTGAGTATCCCAACTAACAATTTACCTTGTTTTAGGTTCGACTGCTGTTCTGTTTTGTTCTGAAATGTATAGAATTTAATTAAATTAGAAAAAAAAAACAACTTTTACCTACATCAAATTTCCGATCGGGGTTTGAACTCACGTTGTTCTGATTACTGATCGAGCACTCAACCAACGAAGCTAATTCGCAACATAGAATAGGTTGTTCAAATTTAAATGACTTGATACTTCAAGTATACACTTCATAATTTGAGCTTATTTAGGATACAAAATTGTATTTTCTCTTCTCTAATTGAATAAACTTTCTAAGTTAACAAAAGGACGTTCGTTTAAAAATTGGTTGTACTGACTAGCTTTAAAATTATAAGTTCTAAAATAACTAAAGAATAAAACATTTTATTAAGATAAATACAACCTACTAACTATTACTATAGTTCCAATATCGGGACAATATTGTTAGTTTGTTATTAACAAAATACATAGGCCATACACTTGCATACGTTTGCTATTTGAAATTTCAAAACTTGCATAAATAAGCTATTAACAAAATGCAAAAGCTATCGCTTGCATAAGTTTGCTATTAACAAACTGCAAAGGCTAAACACTTGCATTAGTTTGCTATAAACAAACTGAAAATACACTTATTATACACAATTGTATGATTTAAAAAAAAAGGAAATGCAAAAGCTGTGCAAGTATATAAGTTAAAGTCAAAATTATATCAAATTAATAAAAAATCGGTTTTCCGAAATTACTATAACAGACTACAATCGACGTAAACATATTTTGCTTTATTAAAGAAGCCATATAGAAGATGTTTGTTATGACTTTCAGCAGAATGCCTTACTAAAGCTATTATTTTTCGCACTTCAAGCATTAATTTTGAGATACCTTAAACAGGCCTTAAAAAGGCATAACTAAAACAGACTCGCATAGAACTATTTTATGAAAGCAAGAAACAAGCTACTTTACAAAAAAATATATAAATAAATGATTGACTTGCATAAGTAAGCCTCTTGATAATTCTATGCGAGCTATAGCTTACCAAATTCTAAAAACTGGACCTTAAACAAGGTAGATTGTTACTTGGGTAAGGCTAACATCACATTATTATTTGAAGAGGGGTAAGCATTTTTATACTAAAACGGTGAAAAATTCACCCCTCAATTCGATTTGTATTTGTATTCTTAATTCAAAAATTGATGAAAAAGTTCACAATTTATAAAAAAACAAAAAGTGCTAATTTATTGCTTAACCTCTCTTCTAAAATTATTTTTACAATTTTTAAACATCAAGCCCACACGAGAGGCGCTAGAATTATTTTAAATGTTTTGTTTGCAAATAAAATGCATTTTAATTAAAACACAGATGGACTAAGCTTCATTAATAAATTGATTACTCAAAAAGTTCTGCATTAATCTTTATGATTATTATGATTAAGGTCTTAAAATACTATCATTTGTTCGATTTGTGAAAAAAATTGTCCGTTTTAACATTGAAACTTTGAAAAAATTCTAAAGACAATTTGAGTTAAAGTTTGCTTGCACTTACTTACTGGACTTAATAATAAAAAAAAAAAACATATAAATATTGAAGATACAAAAAAAACTTTTCATCAATTATTTTTGGCAAGTAAATTTCCCAAATACACAGTTGTACATCCGACACGGGGGCTAGAATGAAATAGTAGTTAAATTGCATACATTTAAAACAATATGATGATTTTCACATTGCGCCGAGTTCAATGGCGTTTATAACTTTTTGTTTACGATTGGATTTTAATGACTGAACTTTACTATACGCTTCAAAATAAAAAAGAAGTTTTAAGGTATCTAACATAGCTTTGCAGCATGCAAAAACAAATAAATTGCCTTTTATTTTTGTATATGAAAATAATTGAAAGAATTGTCAAATGAAAGATTATAGGAATAAAAATAAAATCAAGATTTGTCGATCCATTTGCTATAAGTCGAGAAACACTTCTTCGATTTTCAAAAAGCGTACTAGAATTATATTTGCATTAAATATGAGTAGCTGAGAGGCTTCCAAACTCTTAAAACAAGTTTTTCACTATATTTACAATTACATATCTACCCATTTTTCAAACGATCTTCAAAATATATATTTTTTTTTTAATATATAATTTGTACTATAACCCGTTATTTTGGTATATCAAACATATTTCTACCTTAACCACAAATTTGTACAGCCTATTGGTCCTTTAAATTCCAGGATATGGAACATGATTATTCATGAATAAGCTCTTCAGGAATGGCGTATGACTTCGGCAATTCTTTTTTGAACTTCAAGAATAACAAGGAATATATTTTCTTAAAAGTTATAATAATTTGAATGAACATGAAATTATTGTAAGAAATGCAAATTGGTTTAAAATGAAAAAAATGCTACTTTCGAGCCTAGAAAATCAATACAAAACTTGAATATTAAGAAATAAATGGTATCTATAATACAGAGTTATGAATCGTAATTTATGCTTCAAATCTATATATATATAAAAATGAATCGTGGTGGGTTCGGATGCTTAAAACTTGAGAACTACTGCACCAAATTGGATACTTCCTTCTACGGGTTTGTTCGTAATTGTATCGCGAAGGTTTAGGAATAAAGAAAAGTCGAAAAAGTCTCAACAGGTGGCGCTGTAGGCGAAAATTTCGTTTTTTCAGTTCAATTCAATTACCGTTCAACAAATTGCGGTATAAGCGGTTAGGAAATGGCTTTTGGGATTTTCTTCTTCTACTTTTGTTATTTTTAGGGTAAAATGGGGCCAAAATAAAATAATTGCCATATTTAAGAAATTCTTTTTTTTTTGTTTGAAAGGTTTTTCTTGGGAAATGGCTGTATGGGGATATTTTTTTTTGATTTTGTTATAATGGGTGATTTTTTAAGAGGTTTAGAACTTTTTAAAAAAAAAAAACACAAAAAATTCGAAAAAATGAATGAAATATTTATTTGAATCGATAGTTTGAACCTTGCAATTTAATGTTTAAAGATAATTTCATGCAAATGTTGACCGCGGCTGCGTCTCAGGTAGCCCATCCGCTGAGTCCAATTTTGGCATACTCTTTCACACATATCGGCCGGTATCTCACGAATGAATGCATGGATGTTGGCTTCCAGTGCGTCAATCGAAGCGGGCTTGTCCCTACAGACATTAGCCTTGACATACCCCCACAAAAAATAATCTAATGGTGTCAAATCGCACGATCTAGGCGGCCAATTGACCGGCCCGAAACGTGAAATTAACTGTTCACCAAACTCGCCTCGCAATTGCGCCATTGTTTCGCGTGCTGTGTGGCATGTGGCACCGTCTTGTTGAAACCACATATCATGCAAGTCAAGAACTTCCATTTCGGGCAAAAAAAAGTTTGTTATCATCGCTCGGTAGCGTTCACCATTGACAGTAACGCTGCGATTCGCATCATCTTTGAAGAAATAGGCCCAATAATGCCGCCGGCCCATAAACCGCACCAAACAGTGGCTTTTTCGGGATGCATTGGTAGCTGTTACAATGCTTCTGGCTGATCTTTACTCCAAATGCGGCAATTTTGCTTATTTACGTACCCATTCAACCAAAAATGAGCCTCATCGCTGAACACAAGCAGCGCGCGATGAACATTTCGAACCGAGCACGAATTTTGATAGTAAAATTCAATAATTTGCAAGCGTTGTTCATTTGTAAGACGATCCATGGTTAAATTGCAAACCAAACTGAAGCTGTTTGACAGTGACACAAGGTACTAAACACACGTCAGCTGTCAAAACCAGTGTTGCCAAAACCAAACCAGCCAAAAAATCACCCGTTATATAGGGTGAAATGAGGTAAACATAAAAAGTGTCCGATTGAAGAAAGTCAATTTTGTTTGAAGAGTTTTTCTTAGGAAATGGTTTGAGGGATATTTTTTAATAAAATTAAAAAAAGTCCGTTTCAAGAAATTCTTTTTTGATGTATATCTGAGAATAATTAAAAATGATTCTCATTGACTTTGTTGGTTGGGTCACAAGTCGGACATTCGTTCGAAAAATTCTTGAAAGACGGCACTGGCTTGCCACAGCGTTGAAAGTGACCAATAATTGGACTTTGATGGTGTGGAGATCTTGGCAATGGAGAAAAACACTTGCAAATGCTACACGGTAGAAACACTACACATAATCAATAACAAAAACAACATGAACCGTAAACAAGACATATCAAACATCTCAGCAGTGTACTGCTCCTTAGTTTCCAACAGTAGATCCAAAACTTGACTTCGCAACTATTGTTCAAGTGTATGTAAGTGTATATCATGTCCGCCCTACATACATCTACACTTTTATGTAATTACTTTTTTTTTTATAAAAAAAAAATTCCCTGAAGAAAACGGCAACCACCGTTGAAACGCTGGGAAAAGTGAATGTATTAATCTTTCATTTTATCGTCACGACCAACAAAGCCGATGAGAATCATCTTTGGGTATTCTCTGATATATATGTAGGTATATAACATTCAACTTTTTCAAAAATTTCAAAAAAAAAGAAATTCTTTTTGTTTGAAAGTTTTTTCTTAGGAAATGGCTTTGGGGATATTCGTTTTCAAAATATTAATGATTGGCAATTGTAGGGTGAAATGGGGTAAAAATACAAAATTGTCCAATTTAGGAAATTCTTTTTTGTAAAAGGTTTTTCTAAGGCAATAGCTTTCGGGATATTCTTTTTTAAATTTTGTTTAGGGAGTAAAAATAATATAAAATCGGGTTTAAGAAATTCTTTTTGTAATTGAAAGGTCATTTATTAGTTGTTGGCCTCAGGGATTTTTCAGAAAATTGACATTTATAGGTTGAAATGAGGTAAAAATGAAAAGTTGACTTCAGAAATTCTGTTTGTGTTGGAAAGGTTATTTTTAAAAATTTTATATTTATAGAGTGAAATGGAATAAACACACAAAAATAGGTTTTCAATTACAGAAATTCTTTCTGCGTTGGGAAAATAATAAAAGTTGGACGTAGATGATCATACTTTTACGAGTTTCACCATTCATAACGTGAAGTAAGTCAAATCTCAGTAAGTAGTATTCAATTAAAAAAATTTGTAATTTTATGCGAAGCTTAGGTTTGTTTACCCATGCGAAGCCGGGCGGGTCAGCTTGTATCCAATAAATAGCATTTTAACTGAAAAATATCTTTACTCAATACAAAGAGATGTTATTTATCATTTGGAAATATATACCTACTCCTGGGCTCGGATGCTTTTTTCGTGGGTCGTTTTGGAGTATGCTAATAAAATGGCGCGGCTTTAAGTGCTGTGCATCAGCTAATATCTCAGAACTCAAGACCAGAAATCGCCCCTGGCCCTAAGGGACAAGTCTTTTGTATTTAGCGGTTCTAATCCAATGAAGAAGATGCTCATCGATACGAAAAGCACACATTTTCGATAAGCGCAATATCAAGTGCAATAATTTTACATAAAGGCCGGCCACCGTCGATAATTACATAATCGGAAGAACATGTAAGTATTGAGACAGAAGCAAATAGTGAACCAATCAATACGCAATTTCCTGTTGCATTTTTGACTAAGTATCCCTGAAATGAAAGCTAAAACTGCCTTCCTTATGAAACAAATGCTCGGACAGATTTAAGTTCATGGTTACCACGAGACTGACTTTTTTTAAAAACTGGATATTGAATAGTAATAAAAGTGGACTTTACCATTTTCATCGTTTTAGATAGTTTTCAACGAGCTGTCACGTCACAAATGTTTTTTATTAATATAATGCTATTAACGGATTCAATGAGTCCTCTTTATTTTATAAAATCAGCCAACCGCTATTAATTCAATCGTCGGGTAATAATTAATTATAAATAAAATGTGGGTGTTCACTATGGCGTATGAGTAATTTGTATCCCATTAAATAAGCGCTCAACGGATTTTCATGTACCAACATAAAATAAATGAATTTCTTTAGTAGAAATTGTGTATTAGTTTTAAATAAACAAGATTAAATAAATTCGTATTTATTTCCATAAAAGCAATTTTATATAATTTGCTTCGCCTACAGATTTATTTAACTTCAGTTTTCAACAGAGCACTCTGAAACCATTAAATATACAAAAATGTGGCATCGACTTGGACTATTTTTGAATGTAGTGTATTATTACAGGATAAATTCACTTAAGCTTCGTTTAAACTTAAATCTATACAATGACTGCCTATTTAAATAAAACGATTTAATAAAATTAAAACACCTTTCCCGAAAGTGATTCAAAAGCTTTACTCATATTATAATCGGAGCACGATTTTACTTGTGGGACACTTAAACGATATTATTCTCAGAATGTCATCTTTTATTATAAATTGCTGGAAATTGAAACATCCCCTAAAGCTGTATTATTTCGTTATCATTTCCGTCATAAGCTATAGTAGCTTATATTCTTCTTTTTTTTGTGTAGTGTTGGGGCACATAAGAGGAAAATCACATTTTAATCCCCTTGTGTTTCGAAAATCACGAAATAGCGATTTTAATATTATACTGGGTGTGATTAAATTTGGTTTTAGTACCGCCAATTTACTCGTTGTTATCGGTGAGTGACGAAACAAAGGCGTATACAGGGGGGAGGTAGTTGGGGTTTTGGGGTTAGCGTCACGAATGCCTACAAATTTTTAAGATTGATGTGCATGTATTTAATTTATTAACCTATTTTAATTTGGAATTAACACCTAGAAAAATAAATTATTTATGTAAGCTTTATGTTCTTAATACTTTTAAATTGATGTCCTACTGAATAGAACACTAATCAATATTTAACTCATATGGAGTTGTGTTATAATTGTTGTTATATTTAAGCCTTCATAATTCAATTTTCATTTAATACACAGTTGGTTTTCTTTGAATAGAGTCAAGGGAAAATTGATGTTTTGAATTTTATTTCTTAGCAAATTTATAAATAATAATTTATGCTAATTATCGGTTAATTATAAGATGCCAGTTATAGCTTTCATTGAAACTCATCATTGAACATTTTAATGATTGGTTTTGAGGGACTTAAAAAGCAAAATCAGTGCATATTTTGACGCCAATATGAAGGTGTTGACTTAATTATTAATTCTTGCCAAAAAAAAAATTTCGTTTTGGCCCAACCGTCCACATAAAATGACTTTTATTATTTCAATGATTGAACTACCTTACCAATGTTCATTGAAAAATTAAACTTCATTTTATGGCGAAGTTTGAGAACGAATTAAATTTTTTTTTTCACAAAAATTATAATTTAAGCCATTAGCCTTATTTTTGCATCAAAATAATTTCTGAATTCACTTCCTAAACGTCTCAAAATGAGTCATTAAAATTTTCAATGATGATTTTCAATGAAAGCTATAACTGTCACCTAAGAGAACCGTTAAGATATTTCTTAATATTTGTTTAATGTATGTATCGTAATCTGTAGTAAGAATTAAGGGTGTATACGGCCCTGTGTGGATTTCATTGATTAGAGAGAGTTTTACTAATAGAATTAGAGAAACCTTTTACCATCAGAGTTGGGTTTCGGTGTATCAAATAACCTCAACCTAAAAAAAAGCTGACTATTCAAATTTTAATCTATATAGTCTTTCGAAAGTGAATGCTTCAAATAAATTCGTTTTAGATAGCTAAGTAGGATAACAAGGAAATTAAAGTCACACGTACCATACTCTTATGTACATACATACATTACTTAAACCTAACAAGAAATTCGTTTGTTCAATAAATTATCAATTCTTACAATCTCATAATGAATCTACTATATAAAAACTATTTATTTATTTAGCAAAAAACTCATGCGGAGTGAGGAGGCCGGCCCCCTCCCATCCCAAGAATTTGGTTTACAAAAAAGCTTAAAAACTACTTAGCATAAGAGGGCTTTGGGGTTAAGGATTTTTGTATAGAGAAGTTCTGAGAGAATTTTTGGAGAAGTGGAAATCAAAAGAGTTTTACCATAGTATTAGCAGCACGTATAGCATTCGATGTAAAGGTTTGTAACATCCAAATTAGTACGGTAAAAGTTGAGATCAAAGAGTGACACCGATCTGATATTTCTATAAGGTTGGTGTAAAGTAAAATTCTTTGAAGAAGCGCAGGGCAATCGATATTACGAGCTAGAAGTTGATGAATAAAAAGAATTGCGGCCACTTTTCTGCTTTTATCAAGGGGTTGCTAGTCTATAGGCTTTAAACGATCATCATAGGGTGGAAGGTTAAACATATCAGGCCATGGTTGCGAAGAGCAAAACGAAGGAATCTACGTTGAACAGCTTCAATTTGAAATGAATGGGAAGCTTAAAAAGGAGACCACACCTGGCTAGCATATTCGAGAAGGGGCCTCACAAATATGAGGTAAAGGGATTTATATGAAGGTTTTTATAATACAATTTCTATATACTACTGAAATACATCAGCCAAGTAGCAGACTTAGCACTATTTAATTGGACTTGTTGAATTATTGATTCAAAATAGCTTTTAACGGCCTTTAGTTCATAAAAATTGGCGTTTCGTCCCGGCGATCTCACTTGGACTCATCAGTTGACTAGTGAGTGCCTTGTCAATACGCAATTTTTATTAAGTTCAGTTCAATTTACATAAACTTTTTGACAAAAATCCAATGTGAACTATATCCAACAAGATTAAAATTCTTAATCATTAAGCTGGAAATTTTGCCCAGGGCCAGGCTTTGTTTTTATATGAAGGTTTTTATAATACAATTTCTATATACTACTGAAATACATCAGCCAAGTAGAAGACCTAGCACTATTTAATTGGACTTGTTGAATTATTGATTCAAAATAGCTTTTAACGGCCTTTAGTCCATAAAAATTGGCGTTTCGTCCCGGCGATCTCACTTGGACTCATCAGTTGACTAGTGAGTGCCTTGTCAATACGCAATTTTGACTAAGTTCAGTTCAACTTACATAAACTTTTTGACAAAAATCCAATGTGAACTATATCCAACAAGATTAAAAAGTTTAGGTAAGTTTAACTGAACTTAATAAAAATTGCGTATTGACAAGGCACTCACTAGTCAACTGATGAGTCCAAGTGAGATCGCCGGGATGAAACGCCAATTTTTATGGACTAAAGGCCGTTAAAAGCTATTTTGAATCAGTAAAGGGATTTAATGAAATGAGGATCCCAAAATTCTTTGGACACCCGTTAACGAAACCGAGTGCGGAGTTGGCTCTGTTAATAGAACTAGTGATATGGGATCGGAAGTTCAGTTCATCACACAACGAATCAACTTGTGTAACGGTGGAGCTTTTCCGGGAATACGTTATCGTTTGAAACTTGGTAACGTTTAGCTCGAGAAAGTTTTTCCGGCACCAGGTAGAAAATATGTCTAAGTCAAGCTGAAGGAGGTCGGAAACAATGATGAAAATCAGAGGGCCGAGATGGCTTCCTTGTGGAACACCCAAGGATGCTAAGATTGAGTCAGATTCTGAGTTTCTAAAAAGAATCTATGCAATAAAAGAAGGTTGAAAATCAAGTGCTTTTAGTTTAAAGAGAATTAGATTGTGGGATATTTTATCGAAGGCTTTACTAAGGTCAGTTCCAATAACATCGATTTCTTTGCCACTTTCCATTGCACAAATTGTTCCACAGACAAAATCAACTAAGTTAGTTGTAGTTGATCTACCACTTAGGAACCCATGTTAACTGGGGAAAAAAATTTGCTTTCAGTGGAAGAGCATTGTGTCATATACTATGATTTCAAAGAGCTAGGGGATGCACGAGAGTTTAGCGATAGGGCGGTAATTAGAGATTTCTTTCTTGGGGCCTTTTTTATGAATCGGGATAATATAAGAGTGTTTCCAATAGGAAGGAAAAATCCCTTGAAAAATTGAGAGTTGAAAGAGAGCAGTCAAGGGCCTTTAGCTTAATGTTTGTATGTTCGTCAACTACGTATAGAAAATGTGGTTGAGTTCATGATTTCAGCGTTTTTTTTTTTTTTAATTAGCGGCAAAAAAAGTGGCAAATAGTTTTACTGAAATCCTCAAACTGTCACACCCACTTTTCTTTAAACTGAATATAATTTTTATTTAACATTATTGGAAAGTTTAAATTTTGTCATTAAGCTCTATTTATCTGAATGTTATTATTATTTAACAAAAAGGGGAAAGTACATTTTACCTTAAAAATGACATTTATATTTTTTTTTTTAAGAGGTGGCCTACTGCTGGACCCACTTTTCTTATATTTGAGTTTTCTATTTATTTAATGTAATTTGAAAGTTGCGATTTCGTTCATAAGTTTTTGTTAACATAAATCCTTCATCAAATCGAAACCACTGCAAAGAATTACTTGACAATTTGGATAATTATTCTTTAGCGGCTCAAAAGGTACCTTCAGAATTTTTGTTATGGGAAAAATAAAAACATTTGCTGTCTTTTCATTGGATTTTTGTTCGGTAAAAAATAATTCCGTGAAAGATTTACGATGGCAGAACAGTTATCGGGGGAATGAAATATTCCGGGTGAAACAAAATAACCCTCGGGATACTGGAAAATGTATTCCCGGGGATACTTTTAACATCTTTCACGTTTCCATTTTTAGAAAGGGGGAAGCATTCCCAGTGAAATTTTTTTCGTGTTAACTTCAGCTAAAAAGAACGCGGATTAGGCTTATTGGGGGTATCAAGCAAAAAAACAAAGTCAACCTTGAACCCAATTCTTAGCAGTGCTCATATTGATGTGCAATTTTGTACAGTTTTTGTGAAGATTTTAAATTAAACAACAACCACTTGAGTGAGCTACCACCAAGTCATTATAGGCTGAAGTTATAGCTATTTCACGGCTGCCAGTAGTGCTTAGTCTATTACGTTCAATTTTAATTTGGAAAAAACTTTTTGCCCGGCTGGGGCTCGAACATTGACCAAGCATCTTCAGAGCCCTATGCTCTACGCATTGCGCTACTGAAGTCACGTGATCAGGTCTAACCCAATGAAGGTTTTATTGCTTGACAATTGCATTTCAATGGAATTGTTTATTTTTTTAGAAATACGAAAATAAAGAAAAAAATGTTCTATCGGGGGTAGATACGAATTGCGAGACTTGCTTACTTACTTACTTCACAGGCTCCCGACCCGTGAAGGATGCACGCTGGCAGCTTTCCATCCTGCTTGCACGCTGCTGGATGACCAGACCAATTGCTCTGGCATCCACGATAGCTGGAATTCTAGGCCGGGGGTTCGGTCATTTGTCTCGTCTCGAACCTTGGTGTTGGCATTCAAAAACTGTTTCGGCTTTGTGGTTTTCTAAGTTTTCAGTGCCTTCCGTATTAACGCTTGGTTTGTGCACTATCTGTTTCAAAACCAGACTGAAGAAGTCAAATCCTGTACACAGTAACAGATATATGATTTAGCTGTAGGGAGGGCTCCAATTTAAGACTTTAAAAACGAACAGCCCGTAATATCGTATGGCATCGCACGGTGCAAGTTTGGTCATTTGTGACCAAAGGGAATGCCCATTTTATTATGGAGCTTTGGCCCAGAGTGTACACGAGTTTGATATCAAATGAAAGGTGACGTAAAGCCCAATACATGAGTAAAATATTTTCAAAATCGTTCATGGGAAAGTCGAGATATTTGGACTTGAAGTTGACGATTGCAATATTAGGATTTCAGACTTTGTTCCAAATAATTGTTCATAACGGGCGAAATAATTGACGTTGAAAAAAGATATAGGTATAAGTAATATGAAGAATATGTTGAAATTTGATGAATTCATTGTTCTGTGTTTACAAATATTTCGGGCTTAAATTATTTTGGTCATTTTTAGCTACAGTTGGTCATTTTTATTTTTAATTTTGGACACAAACTTTATTTTCAAGTGGCAACCGTGATGATATGATATGATGATTTAGATCAAAACATCACCGGAAAGTACTAGTCGGGCATAAGGCATGCCAGAGTTTTTTTTTTGACAAATTACTTGAAGATTTCTATTGAATCGTTAATTCCCGACATCTGATTCCCTTCGGTTTTTAGTCCCACAGATCTCGTGTTTTTCTTCCTATTGCCTTCAGACTTAATAGCTTTAATGGTTAAGTTCCAAAATTTTTCTGTGCTAAGCTAAGCCCGTAAGGAATAAGTTGTACAACAAGTGCAAAAATTAGTTAGGCCACTCTGCTTCTCATGTCCTCATATATAATCCCTAGCCTTGTTTTAGTTTGCATTGAAAGATGACCTATCCTATTAATTTGAAATTCTATCTAAGTTTGAAAGTCTTCAATTTGCTATCTTCATTAGTTTGCATTTAAATAATCCTTTATATGAATCCTGTATCTTATTTGAATTTCAAAGAACAAAATAGATATAGCTGGGATAGCATCATTGATTTATTTTTGATATTCTTAAAAACGTTGAGACATTTTAAATATACTCGACTGTACCTGCGCTTCCATACAAACATAGAATATTCAAGCTTGATAAGGTATTGTGTGCTTAAATAAGTTTTCCCTTACAGATTTCCTTTGACTTATTTTCAAATTTACTTGAAGCGGATATAAATAATAAATTTATTTTTTTTCCGTAAAGATAGAACACGCCTGTCTAAAGCAGTTAACATTAAGAAGGCCGACAAGCCCAAGTGTGTTGAAAAAGAGCTTGAGTCCGTTGTTTCCAAATCCTGAAATTAATAATGAATTTATATTATTTCTTTAGTACCTGTGGTGTCATGTCCCTGCTACACGAATAAATTCTATGTGATGAGCAGTCAATAAACATTTTTTATATACAAAAATACATAAACACACATACCTACATTACAAACACCATTTTATTGCCCCATATATCCGCCCAGAATATGGGTAAACACGTAAGGACCTAAATACGAAAGAAAATACTGCTTCATTGGCCATATAACATTGCACCAGAAATAATGAGAAATTTATTCTTATTCGGTCTACAAAACGATGGCTTTTGGTTTTTATTTTTATTTTCTTTGGCTCGACAATAACAAAACTGAACATTTTCCATTCCAAGGCATATGGCCCCAGGCCTCTTGCCCAAAATGAGGGAACCTTACCGATGCCGATATGAATGGAAATCATGTTCTTTGTGTATTTTTGCAAAGAAACACTGAATAGGCTGCTACAAAGGGCTAAAAGAAAACGATGGCTTCAAGAGTGACATTGAATATATGTATATGTGTGTATGTAAATTGTATATACACACATATGTATACCTACCTATAATATGTATTGAGTATGGAAGCGTTCTTACGTACGAACCTACATACTTATCTGTGGGCTGTGACAGGCATTTACATTTACGCATGTAAGAAGGAAGGTTCGTACATTATATTTAATTTGTGTGAATTTTTCTTCATGCTTGATATACAGATATGTTTAAAAGTTTTATATTTGTTTTCAAGTTTGGACAAATTAGGTTTTGGTAATGAGATTTTTTTGGCTTTAAAATCGTATATTTTAGATTTATAAAAAAAAGTTAAAAATGGGAATTAAATTTCAACATATTCAAAAACCTAATTCCTATAAAAATAAGGTTGAGATTTAAGTGAAACATGAAGGTTTAAAGTTTTTTGTGTACAGTACGGGGAACTTTGAAGTTGTTTCTTAATTCATCTTCCAACTTCTCCAAGCAATCAAGTGCAAAAGAAATATGTGTAAAAACCATCTAGATTGTGGTCAGTAAGATTTGCTTAAGCTCCTGCTACAAAGGTTCTTAAAACATATTATATTTCTTTTCTACACAGCGTTGTACACCTATACTTCTCCATGAAAATCATTACCTACATCAAATGTTTAGCTAGGTATACCTACTTATTCCCACCTAAGGGATGATTCATTTGGGATTAAGTTTGAATGTAAAGAATAAAATACGCATAAATAACCTTATCAAACTTTAAATATATAAAATCTATAGTGTCTTAAAGATTTTTTTAACCTTTAAAAAAAGATTTGTATGTTTATTTTTATTTTCTTCTTTATTTTATAATGCCTTTTGCATTATAAAAAGGGAAAACATACATTGGTTTGTTAAGCAGCACAAAGAAACAAATTTTAAGAAAAAAAAAAGACGAAAAAACCAGGTCAATCGTTTTACTTTTTCTTCAGTAGTCCTGGACATAGAGTTGGTTTTCGCAAATTTACTTGGTATTTAGGGTGCTTCTGAAGGTTTACCCCTAAATAAAAAATTTCAGTGATAATGTGGAATTCCCAGATCTTCGGCGCTCGTGTGGCTATTCAATTGACCTACCATTACGCCACAGGGTATTAACCTCAATAACGCCCCCCTCCTCCTTCACCAGGCTTCAACTCATTTCGATATTTTAATTTTTTAAATACATTGGTACCCGATATGTACAAAGCAGGATTTTTTAAATGTTTTTGAAAAAAAATCCTGCTTCACATGAAAATCCATTTTATAGGGAAAGTTATATATAGATTCGTTAAAAAAAAACTTACTAAAGATTTTGGTCAAACTTGACATAACGATGATAGGGAAGGCGAAAAAAGTTGATAGCGCAATTTTTGGAAATTCTCCATTTTGCACATTTTTTTTTCATTTCTTTAGGACTAAAAATAATGGTACCTACCTGTGATCAAAAATGTTTTAACCACAAAATACAATTATTTTTATTTTTCTCCATATCGGCTCCATATATTTAAAAAAATCAATTTATTTTAATAAACAAAAATGGTTTCAAAAAAAAATTTACTAGCCCCTCCCATTGACCGATTTGTTTTTATTCGCTTTTCTCAAGACAGTTCCACTGATTTTTTTAATTTATTATGAAGAATGATTGATCCTTTTTAAATAATATTGTATAGCTATTATCGGGTTTTTCAATAAGAGCGCTACAAAAGTTTTTTTAAATAAAACAAAAACGGTTTTGGATATCAATGAAATTCATTATTCCTGTGAAAGCACGTTTGATGCCATTATGTATGGAACTCGATTTCTTTTGCATGGCCACGACGGGCACGCTTGCAGAAGTCCAGACGCTGAACCCAATTTTCGACGGTTTTCAAGCATAAATCGGCCGATACTGCTGCAATTTCACGTTCGATATTCGTACGAAAATCATCAATCGTCGCTGGCTTGTTGGCATAGACCATAGACTTGACGTAGCCCCACAGGAAATAGTCTAACGGCGTCAAATCGCACGACCGAGGCGGCCAAGCGACTGGACCATTTCGTGAGATAACACGTTCTCCAAACTTGGTTTCCAATTAATTGATTGCGACATTCGCTGTGTGGTTTGTGGCGCCGTCCTGTTGGAACCACATGTCCTCCAAGTCCATATCATCCAATTGGGGCCAAAAATATTCGGTTATCATTGAACGGTAGCGATCCCCATTCACAGTAACGTGCCGGTCTTGATCATCACGGAAGAAGTACGGCCCAATGACGCCGCCGGCCCATAAACAATACTAAACCGTAATTTTTTCGGGATGCAATGATGACTCTTAGAGTACGTGTGGACTGTTGCCTGACCAATACCGCATATTTTGTTTATTGACGAAGCCATTCAGCCAGAAATGAGCCTCATCGCTGAAGATGATTTTTCAATGAAAATCCGAATCATTTTCAAGTTGTTGCTCAGCCCAATTCACGAACATACGACGCTTCTGGTGGTCAAGCGGCTTCAGTTCTTGAGTCAATTTAATCTTGTAAGGATGTAGGCCAATATCTTTTCTCAATATTCGCCACAACGACGTCACAGAGATGCCCAACGCTTGAGAACGACGTGTGAGAGAGACATTTGGGCTTTCTGCAACTGAAGCCTCAGCGGCAGCAATATTCTCGACACTACGAGCACTTCTTCATCTCACTGGCACGGGAACATTTTGTACTGTGCCTGTGGATTCAAATTTTTCCACTAGACGCTCAATTGCTGATCTGCTAGGACGATTATGACGACCATAAATTGGACGTAGCGCTCTTAACGTTGAGGCCACTGACTCCGAATTTCGGTAGTAAATTTGAATAATTTCGACTCGTTGTTGGCTCATATTTCTTTTCATCATGAAATGGCAAATCTTACTGAAGGGAAATGTCAAAAGAGCGGCAAGAAATATGGCGTCGTTTGCTGTCCCTGTTGCTCTACTTTTGTAGCGTCCCTGTTGAAAAACCCTTTATAATTTTCAAAAAAACAATTTTTAGGATTAACAAAAATGTTTTAATTTTTTTTTTTTGAAACAACAATAACATACCTGCTATTTAAAAAACGACTCAGTCGATTTTAATTAAACTTAGGAAATAGCGGTTTTTTAACTATATTTAGAAGATTTTTAACAAAAATCCTTCTTACGACCAAAAATAACGGTTCCTTTCATACAACTGTTTAAAAACCGTTAAAGAAAATCGAATTTTGGTTGAAAACGATTCCTACGATTTTTATTAAAAATAAGTTGTGTGTCGAATAATTAGTACGATCTACCATTTAATATTATATTAAATTTAACATTATCTTGTTGTCAACAGTAACTCTCATAGAATAATTTTAAAAAAATTCTTATACAGAATCTTCTTATAAATTTAAATAATATTGCATATCAATTTTCCAAACTAATATTTATGGATATAAAATAAATAAAAATTATTATTGTTTTTTGTGTAAATTCAATTTTTCAAAACATATATTTGCTTTTGGCAGGTATATAACTATAACTAACTTATTTCCTTTACAATAAGATAAATAAATTTCCAATATTCGGACTTAAAAACCACAGTGTGATGGAATATAGTACATACGAGCAAAGCGGTACGACCCAGTAGTGCATTTTACTTCAATTCCTATTGTCAGTAGAGTAAAAATTTGCATAAACTTGGTCTTGTTTTTAACAACTGTATAATGTAGCTCTACAAAATCGGTCTAACCATTGAAAAGATATACATACGTACATATATAAATGAATTATCCAATAATAAGACTATTTTCTCAAAAAAAACGTAAAATGCCCATTTCCGTTATGTGAATTTTTTTTGCCAAAAACCGAAATGCGGTACAAAGTTTTATCAAAATCTTTAAAGCAGTTTTCGAGAAAATGTGAAAAAATCGTTTTAAGGCAGCTACCCGTTTTAGGTGTGCTTAATTTTGCCTCTAAGGAATCACATAATAATGCTCTGTACCAAGTTTGAATCAAATCAACCCATCTATTTACACTCTAACTCAAATTTCAATGGACGCACAGACCGACTTGGACGGTATGAAAAAAAAACCTTTTTTCGGACTTCTCGATCACATCGAATGTTCGTGTTAAAATTAAAATGCTTTTATTTATTTGTTAGTTGAGAACGTTAGAAACTTATTTTTGGAAAACTTTACCGCCTTCTATCTAATTCGGTTTTCGAAAGTGTTGTTTCAAGGTACCGATCCATTGATGCAACGGATCCGTTGACGTGGACTGATTGGACGGATAAAGTTAAACCAATGTCTTAACCTTTAAAACTTCAGAAATATTAATAACAAACACAAAGCTGGTATATCTAATCGATCCGTGCGTCGTTGCGTCAGTTACTAACGTCGACGCAGCTTATGCAACAGACTGTATGCGTCAGCTGCTTCAAGTTGAACAATTTCCTCTTACACAATTTTCTATCCCACCAATAGGAATTGCATGAAATCAATTTAGACAATAAAAGAGGGGGCATATGAGGTTTCATCGCTGGGAGGGGATTATAATAATTTTGTTTTATATGTTTTAGAGTTAAGACTTTGAGGAACAATAAAATGCAAAGTCAAAACTGCTATACTAAAATTTTTGTGTTGTCAAAACTTATTGGTGTCAGGAAAGACAATCGCCCTGGGATTAGCGAAATCACAGAGATCGATCTGAGGAAGGTGTAAGTATAGCTGGGCTACAGAATTGCGGACTAGCAGTTAACCGAAGCACAGATCAAGATGAACTGATGCTATTGACCACCAAAACTAAGATACACACCTTCAAACTACCCCGACTCAATAATCATCTGTTTATGATGGTGTGATTTTCGGCCTTAAATTAAACTGAACATTGAAAAATGCGTTGGACTTTGAAACAAACATTGTAACTGATGTCTCAAAGATGTACGATATACCTTGCGTGGTGTTGGTTCAAACATTTTGTCTGAGTCTTTAAATTTGTCTAAGAATTTTTGGTTACCCTGGCAGAATTGCCTTCAATCAGAGGAAGCATATAAAGCACTCAAGCGAAACCCAAAACAGAACCTTAGAACCGCTATTTTCACAGACAGTCAGGCAACTCTTAAAGCCATTAATTTTCCTACGTTGTCCTCTTAATTCTTTCAACAACGCCAAGATGAGCTACCAAGTCTTAGTATTTAGTATTTACCTCAAGGTCATTGTTGCACGATCGTAACGAATTTTGGTACTGAAGGTCAAAGACTTGATCCTTTTTGCTCAAAGCTACAAAATGACTTTATGGCAAACCCTGGTAACTTATGTAGGACGTTCTATATCGGTCTCTGAAGACTACGAGCAAAACAAGCAGACTGCGGGCATTGGAGGAAGTTTATGTTACATATAATGGCCGGACCATCATACTTAACGCAAGGGGATTGTTTTTTGTTTCAGTTCCATTCAACAAGGTGACAAGTATGGCACTGATGTTTTCGGTTGTGGATGGCGATTAAGATGAGTGATTGTCCAGTCCATAGATTGGACCTTCCATGTTTAATCATAAATATGAAATTTAGCTGGAAAAAATAATCTCGCTTTGCTAAATAACCTCGAAAATATCGAAGATAACTGTTATTTTTCATTTTCTAAAAGAAATATTTCGAAAACCTTATGGCCAGAAAACAAATGACGGGTTCGACTTCAGCACCTAAAATTACTTTTATAACAACTTTGACTTGCTCGTGTATGACCGTGTAAACAGTGTAAGCCTGTTAAATGATGATTGTGTTTTTTACTGCAAAACTACTTAGAGATTACTTGCTCTATTGGGCAAGTATTCTTTTCGTGTTAATACAAATTTCGAGGTTGTAATCAAAACTGACACTAAAAAGTGACTGACGCCGAAAAAGTGGCGTCGGTCTGTGCATCTATGTGTCCGTGCTTCCATGCGTCCGCGCGTCCACTGCAATTTGAACTCTAGATCCTCTCGGGATATGTTGGGTTTTCTGGATATTGGGTTTTCGGGATTTCGGGTTTCGGGATTCTGACCCCAACCTATTTGCCATATTTGAACCATAAGATTAACTTCATCCGACCCAGTCCAGCATATTCTTTTAATCTGGGCTATTTTGCCAGGAAAATGTCAAGAAGAAGAGATATTTTACCCTCTCGTCAGTGCTCATTTCTGCCCAAGGCTACAATTTGCGAAGTGTAGAACAGCATTTGGCAAACATTTGTCACAACTGGCAGTTTTGGTCAAAGTCTGGAAAATCGGTCTTGTTCTGAAATGTTTAAAACGGCATTACTTTTCGAATTTTCACTATAAAGCCATGAAAATTGCATGTAATGTTCGTTATGTTATGTATGATTATGAGAATTAAATCCGAATATAAATTTTTGAATTACAATTCTATAGTCTTAGGAAAAAAGAGCAAGCGAGTCCACAGCGGACTTTGTTTTGACTTTACATTACATTTACATCTTGTTACACCAAAAAAACATTACAACACCAACAACCTGCCCCTTACGTTGATTTGTTTCTTAAACATGTTCAAACAACAAATTCATAAAAAAATATTTTCATGATGTAGAAATAACACCTATCATACTGTATAGTATAGGGTGTGTCAAAATGCTATTTAAAAAAAAAAAATGTTCTCAAGAATTGTATAACTTGTTAATATGTCTTCACTTAATCTTAACAGTTTTCGAGTTACCACATAAAAATCCCTACTTTGATTTAATTTTTATAAAACCCTGTCTAAAATTAATTTGTATGTTTTATAATTATTTTTTAATTAAAATTGCTTTATTTCGAGACTAATATTTTTTAATGAAATGATTTTGACTGCCTTCACTACAATTTCATTTTTCTACAATTTAATTGATAATCCTATTTGATAGTCAAAAGTGCAACTGCACCCTGTATAAATATTTTATACTGTACTACTAAGCACCCTGAGCTTGAATGCTACTCCAACTTTCACCAATCCAGCAACGATTGGTTGTTATATTGGTTGGTTATTGTATTTAAAAATTTGTAAAAACATTTTTTATAAACAAAAAAATATCAAACAAAATGTAAATTTGTTAGTACTTTTGAATCTTTTAATATTTTCTCGTTTAATATATACATAATGCCTCTTCAATATGTGACTACACACAGTTGTTAGCCAATAGAGCATGTTCGTGGAATCCAGACCTGCATATTTTTTTTTGACAAATTTCCAACAAGATTAAAATTCTTAATCATTAAACCTGGAAATTTTTGCCGACATCTGCCGATTTAATGTATTTACAACATTACTTCGCACACTATAAAGCAAACCTATAGTAAATATTTTATTAGAAAGCTATTGAACGAAGTGTGTGTATTCTATTACCTCAGGGAACGAAAGGAATCGTTTGGCCCAGAATTGTCAGTTTCTTTTCTTGGTTGTCTGAAAATTCACAGAAGTTGAATACATTTTCTCCGACTCCAGTTGTTTTTTTTTTTTATTGTTTGCTTTATTTTCTTTATGTGTTAGAAAAATAAAAAAGAAAAGAATGAGTTTGATTAAAAAGGAAATCGTAGGAAAAAATTTTCCAAATTGAAAGATGCAAAAAATAATAATTCTTAGAATACCAAATCAAATGGGTGGACTTCAGTAAAAATAATATATAAAAAAAAAACACATATGAACCCTTTATGTGTTTTTTTTTAGGTCACGTCAGCTATTGTATGCATACAAATTCGTTTAACACACCTGTGAGTCGTAGAGTTTTATTGAGTTAATATATTGATTGCTATCATTTAACTTATGTTTGGACTAAAAGCTAACAAAAGAATCAGAGATTGGCAATTTAGCTGAGTTTTGGAATATAGATCTAACAAAAAAAAAAAAAAACACATTATCATGTATCATATTTCATATATCAATGTTTACTGATATATCTATAAGACAGTATAATGTGAGAGAAGGTTTTCCCGTGTATTCTCAAGAGCCTCATGTTAGAAGAAGAATTTAAATTGCCATAGAAGCGTTAAAATAATTCTAAAATAGAAAAATAAATTGGGACAGATTATGTTCTGAGAAAAAATGAAGCAAACATGATTCAGAATGGGATCTGTAAGGAGTGATGTCATTTAATTAAATCGGTGCGTGGATAAACAGTATCAGAACAGAAGACTTAAGGATTGGAGAGATAAGGTTCGCTAAAAAACCTAGATCTTGAATTCTATTAATCGGGATCGTCAAGATTAAAGTCTTTGTACTTGGTGAAATTGACAGATCATTATTTTCTATTTAAAAAAAAAATATTTAAATTGAAAATACTCCTGAATTGTTTGTTACGAAATCGGTATTTTCAACTACTCCACCACCGCCACCGGCACCGAAAAAAAATTGCTAGACTTTTGTTTTCGATATCACGACGCATAAACCTACAAACCCTCATACTGGTACTCATATTTTGGTTATACTTTTCGTTTTCATACCAAAAATATGTTTGAAGTCAGCTCCTTGTTTGAAGCTTGTTGTCTAAAAATGTTGGAGCAAAATTTTAGTCGAATTAGTGCGAGCAAAATTTTAGTCGAATTAGTGCGATGCTAAAACTCTTTTTGATGTGTAAACATCTATGCTGGCGGTAGAGTGAAAAAAAAAACGTGAACGTTCGTGTGCAACGTTACGTCGTGCAACGTTACGATCTGCATACAAGGATAAGATCCCCTTCAAGCAAAAACAAGTCTGTTTTGGATCCGCGCACGCTGATGCTTACACATATTAATCGTGAGTCCCGGCACTCACACAATTTTGTTTTATCATAATAACCTAAAAAAAACGTTTTTGCAAATTATTATAATCAACTTTATCTTATCAAAGTTAAAATCATAGAATACCTCTACTTAAAAGGCGTTTTAGTATTCTCCATATGCCACTTTGACATTTCTAATACTGTCAAAAAGCTGTCAATTGTCATTGCTTAGTTTTTTTTTTCAATTAACTTTCACGGTTTTAGGTGTGTTCTTTGAACAAATAGGTTTAATACGAAGCTAGTTAAAAAGTGTTTGAAACTAAGAAAAAGTTATCCCTGAAATTAGAAAATTGTTAAGTAGTATCAAGCAAATAGAGGATGACCAGATAAGAATGATAAGAAAAGAAATTTAAATAAAACAACAACGGTGTGAGATATACAAATGATTTCGGCTTCATTTTGAAGCTACATTCATGTCATTATGTAAATGGAATAGCACATGATTGAAATGGCTCGGCTTCGCTGGCATAGCTTTAAGTAGTCGGTTGAATTTGTTATGACTCAGACCAATATGTGCGGCGGCGGCGCGCGGCGTATATGCCATAATCCTCACCGAACAGTCAATCTTCGTGGATGCATTGATGATGGGTCGAGCACTTGCGGATTGTGTTCGCTTCAGTAACGGCAATTTTGTTTGTTCACATAGCCGCTGAGCCAAAAATAGGCCTCGTCCGAGAAGATTATTTTTTGGCCAAAATCCGGATCTCCGGCCAATATTTTGCGCGGTGATGTTGCTTATGGCATTTCGGCTTGAATTCTTGCGTCAACACAATCTTATATCTGGATATGCCCAATTCAGCTGATCGGCGCTGAATCGACAATTATGTTTTCTTCATATCGCACCAATCACTGCATGGATGGTCTAAAAGAGTGTACTCACACTCAAACTTTTTCACGGTGCAACGCGACATATTGCCTGCGTACTGAAGACCGACCTCACGAAAAAATTCACATTTCCTATTTACAACTGAGCTGAAATTTCGATTATATTTTATAATAATATCCGCACGTTCAGCAACCGTGAAACAATGCATGATGAAATGGCAGACCTTATGAATATTTTGACAGCTGGATGTCGTTAGTAACTTTTACATCTTCTGCTGATACAAAACAATTGGGAAAACTACCATTGTTATCTGGTCTCCCTTTACTTTAACATTATACTATTTAAAATTTTGTGCCATTATTCTAAATTATAAAAAAAGTGATTTAAAAGGGGCTATTTGGATCCATTATCCACATTTTAAGAATTTAAAAGAGTTAATTGTAAATTGGTGGGTATTTTGCATTTGAAAAATAATATAAAAAAAAACTAAAATGTAACGTTCTGCTGCGGAAGGAAGCAAGCGCAAAATGACTTTTCAAAACGTCTTGGTTGTCATTCCTGTTTACCTGCAAGCGTATAGTTATCTGTTTTCACTAAGAAATAAGAAAAGATATGTACAAAAAAACCCTTTCCCTCTTCATCACACTCGTCACATTTGTTGTTCTGTTTGACATGACGCAAAATTAAATTACATTTTAAGCCTAGTACTCAGTTCGAGTGGGAATGAAATTTCCATATAAAACTGACGGTTTGTTCACAGCGATGAAATTTCCAACTCGGAATATGAACCGGTTAGTAATCGATTTCACACCATAATTTTCACTTCGTAACGTACAACCACTAGGAAAATCTAAAGAGATGTGTAAAAGTGTGGCATTTGTCAATTAAATTGAAAAAAGTTCTGAAAATAAAAAAGATATAAATGTACCTCAAAAAATATTCTGGTATGAAAACATCGTCTCCTTTTGCGGGTTTATTGCTCCCAACAAGCTAAAAACTACTAACCGTTGGGAGTTTTTTAAGGTTCTGTCAAAGATTTAGTAATCAATCAATCATTTTCTTTTTTCATTCAAAGTGTGTATTAAAAATTGCAAGCTGAGTACACGTGGAGAATTTATTATGTTTTCATAATCATCATTCACGTGTATTTTGAAGCGGTTTTATTTTTCACTAAGAGGTACATAAGTACTAGGCTTTAGGTATAGTAATAACTGTAATGTGGAATTCCTTACAACAAAAAAATCGATTTTTTTTCTGAGTCGAATCGATTTTTTTTAAACTCAATCGATTTTTTTCTGTCAATTGAAAAAAAATCGTAAAGAATCGAATTTTTTTTGTGTCGTTGTGTGTATGTTACTTGAGAGCTGCTTTTATTTGTATAGCTATTTTGACTGCAAACATATTTTGTTAAATTATCTAGAATACGTTGCAACTAAAAAAAAAAAACTATTTGTATTCCGCGACATTCAATTTGACGTATTTGAAGTGTGCAAATTGGTGTAAAATCTAGATAAAATCTGTGCAAGATTTGTTTTGCAAGAAAAGAATCGTTTATGCTATAAAAAATCGAATTAAAATCGATTCTTTTGTTGAAAGGAAGTCGATATAAAAAAATGAGTTTTCGAGGGTGAAAGGTACGAAGCTTTGGCCTGACTTCTCTGATTTTTTTTGACGTCTCTGTGCTTTTGCTCACTTTCATTTCATGCTGAGAAAGAGATGGCCAGAAAAGGCACGATTTTTAATTTTTTTTTTAAATCAGTGGACTTTTTTGACGTCTTCTTTTGTGTATTTGTATTTTCTGTCTGTGATTTATCTTTGGCACTTAAATTTTACAGAATCCAATTTTTTCAATTGGAAATACATATGTATATTTATTTTAGAATATTAACTTTTTGTAAGTGAAAAATTTGTAATTAATCTTTCAAACTGCACAGATTTTTGTTTTGTATTAACGACTGCTAAACGTCAAAAGTAAGTCCGATGTATTCACATTAGTTTGTGTCTGAACAAAACAAGTTGGATTCACGTCAAGAAAATCGGATGAGTCAGTCCAATGTGAACACCGTCTATGGAGATAATTTGTAACCAGCTGTCAGTATATGTATAATTTGGAAATTTGAAACGCTCCTCACTTCCGAAAGCAAAGGTTAACGAAAATTGGTCGAAAAGTATCAAAACGCAAATTGGATACGCTGGAGAGAAAAGATCAGCTACTTTTTGCGTTGAGTTCGGCGTAGGCGTTGCGTATGGGTAGCTTATCATTAGAACGTGTGTATTTAATCAAGCTGTTAGTTGTATATTTCAACGCAACGCATGCGACAGATTGTAAGGGTCTGCCCCTTCAATCTGGAAGTTCAATTTTCGACCACTTTATCGAGCAGTTTATTCTGATTATTCTACTCATGGTGAAATGACAAAGTATATACCGACCAAAAATTATCAAATTTACGGTCTTCAGAAACAGTGTTGCCAATTAAAAAAAAAACTCTATAAAACACCGTTTATACCTAGGGATGTGAAATAATGAGTTTTTTACGTTTGATTGTTTTATTTATTTATTTATTTATTTATTTATTTATTTATTCTATCAAGTGTATAAACTTTCTTAGAATGCTAATATAAAATACATATAACATAAATACAATAATAATAAAATATAATAATTTTAAATTTTACAATGAATTTAATATTGTGGTTTTACAAAGTTCTCTGCTCATGTTAAAATCTATTAAATGAAAACAATTATTAAAATGAATACAAGCATTCGTTATTGGATTGTTATGAGCATAGTTAGTAGAATGCCCAGGGATGTAAAAGAAATTGTTTACTCTTGGCCTAAGAGAACGCTGAGGTGCATAAATGCCTAAAAGGAAAAGCAGAGCTGGACAGTCAATATGACCAGATATGATATCATGAGCAAATATTGCAAAATAGTAAGATCGTCTTGTAACAAGATGTTTTAAGCCAATGAGCTTACATCTTGATTCATAAGACGGCATATGCGGATACGGGTATAGTTTTCGTAACGCGAATTTTGTAATTCTCTTTTGAATTTTTTCAAGTCGAATCATGGTAGTGTTATGATAAGGGCTCCAAATAACAGCACAATATTCCAATATTGAACGAACTAAAGAAACATACAACGCTTTTACATTATATGGATCATTAAAATCCCTAGAGTTTCTAAAGATAAAACCAAGCATAGCATTAGCTTTTGATGTTATATAATCTATATGGGAATTAAACTTTAGCTCATAGTCAAAAATTACTCCTAAATCCTTTTGTTCATATACTCTTTTAAGAACACTGTTGGAAATATTGTATCCAAATAAAATTGGATTTTTTAAACGATTTATGGTCATAACTGAACATTTGTTAATATTCTGATCTAAGAAATTTTTTGAACGCCATTCAGTTAAAGAATCGATGTCACTGTGAAGTTGCCAACAGTCAGACATAGATTTAACAGTTACTAGTAATTTAAAATCGTCTGCAAATAAAAATTTTTGGGCATATTTTGTAACATCAGGTAAGTCGTTAATAAAAATTAAGAAAAGGAGTGGACCAAGATGACTACCTTGGGGAACTCCTGAATAATTGTAAATAATTTTAGATGACATACTTCCTATTTTTACGGACTGAGTCCTGTTGGTTAAATAACTCTCAATCCATTTTAGAAATTTGGAATGAAAACCAATAGCTTTCAACTTGAAAATAAGAACATCGTGTTGTACGCGGTCGAACGCTTTTGCGAAATCCGTAAAAACAACGTCAACCTGATATCTATTATCCATAGCTTTAAGACAATAAGTTGTAAAAATTGATAGATTAGTAGTGGTAGACCTCCCACTCACAAATCCATGTTGAAATTCTGATATAAGACTTCTAACAATGGAAAACATTTTCTTCTTTACTATGGCTTCAAAAATCTTCGGTATAATCTGAAGTTTGGCTATGGGTCGATAGTTTTCAATAGCTTGTTTAGGTCCGGATTTATGAATTGGAGTAATAAAAGAATGTTTCCACGAATTTAAAAACACACCTTCAGACAGAGAGAGATTGAAAATGGTGAATAGGAGGCTAATAAAAGAATAACTACAGTTTTAAAGAAATATTGGAGGAATATTGTCGGGAGCCAAACTTACCGATTCATTGAGATTAGATAATTCCATTTCAATCTCAGCTTCAGAAATAGACATGGAACCAAAAGCTATGTCAGAATCTAACGAATTATGACGTTCAAGAATTGATGGTACTAGTTTATAATTCGATTGAAAGAAATTTGCGAACATATCACAAATATTGCTTAAATTATTACTAGTAACACCATCAAAACTCATTGTTGACGGTATTCCCGCAGATTTCCTCTTAGTTTTTAAATAACTCCAAAAAGCCGATGAATTACTTTTGATCTTTGATTCCAGAGACCATAAATAATGTCGATATAAAAATCTTTTAAGAAACTCATATTCTTTTCTTAAACGACAAAACACAGGCTTAAAGGTGACATCAAACCTGCTTCTTCTTAAAGCACCATACATAGCATTCTTTAAATTACACAATCTCTTATTAAACCAGATGGGTTTTTTAGAATTCACAACTCTTTTTGTAGGAACAAACCTCGAAAAAACATTTTCTATTACACCCATGAGCGTATCATATTTTTTTTTTTGAAGTTTGGTCGAAATGAAAACCATAACTGTAATGCAGCATATAATCAAAGTTCATTGAAGCATTATTAAAAAAAATGTTCAAATAAGTTAAATTATGCAATTGTTTTAAATTAAATTTTAAATTTATACAACACTTAAATAAATTGATACCGAAATAATTTAACGTTCTACGTACTGATCGTCTAGCCCATATATCAAATATTCGCATTGTGTTTATATCACCAATTAGATTTTCTGCTTCATTTAAGAATTTTTTCATTTATTTTTTTTTTATTTATGTGTTTGTAAATGTGTACAATTACTGTATGTGTCGCATGTATTTAAGATTTAAAATTGAGTATGATTAAAAAAAAAACATTTGAAATAAATTTATGAAAAAAAAAATCCCTTTTCATTTAAAAGAACAAAAAATATTTTATTCTCTGCACAACTTGCCTTGTTATTTTCTTACAAGCAAATACAAGTCCAGAATATATTTTCATAAGGTAGCTATGAATAGAACGCACCTACATATATAACGCTATTCTTATGTTTATGTGTATGCCTTTGGAGAAGAACCCCATATACTATACCTAATCCAAAAATTATCTCAGCATACAAAAAGTTTTATGTAAATTTGCGAAGGGCATATGAAAAAGTAGGTAATTGTCTAAATCTGAATACAAATGAAAGTGTTGTAAGGAAAAGAAAAATAAAAATACGTTAGGCTTACTTAAGTTTTTTTTTTTTTTTACGAAAAAATAAAAATGCCTAATCAAAAACCGTTTACTTTTATTTCAGATTTTATAAGCCAAATGTCAAAAATATTATTTTCAAAATTAAATTATGTATGTATATGTATGTACACAAATAGGCTTAGATGTTTTTGTTGGGACGCGCAATTGCAAAATGTTTTCATTTTATGTTCTGCTGAATTTGCATTGGATTTAAATTCAGGGCCATTCCGCATAGAACCTTAACTTCACAAGGAGACAAGAATTTAGCAAAATGTAAACAAAATGCACGTACTTGCTCTTAAATATTATGCTGAATTGGTTTATAATTTTAAAAATTGTTTATCTATATGTATGTATGTTTATTGTACAAGATGGCGCAAAATTAATCACCCTACCGGAAGATGTTATAATTTTTGTAAGTGGCGTTGTAATACGTCAATCATATTTTTACATTTGTGAACAAGACAGTTGAGTATACAAACAGACAAGCAATGGAGCGCTATACTCCGCTGTCAAGCCATCCTCACTCTCAACAACGAAGAGGACGATCTTGTGTCGAAATTCATCATGAGCGACGAGGCGCATTTCCACTTAAGCGCTTACGTCAATAAGCAAAATCTTTGTTTCTGGCGCACTGAAAATTCGCGTGTGATACACGAAGAGCCATTACATCCACTCAAAGCTACTGTGTGGTGCGGCGACGTTCACGCGGGAGGAGTGATTGGGCCGTATTTTTTTGAGGACGCCTTCGCCAATACGGTCACTGTTACTGGCGAACGTTACAGGGCCATGATAAACGTCTTCTTACTGTCAGAATTGGATGAGCTGGGCTTGGTGAGTATATGGTTTCAAAATGACGGTAAAACCACACAAACAGCACGAGCCACAATGGATAATGTGAGATTGTAATCTCCCGTTTTGGCGATTTGGCATGGTCTGGTCAGTAAGATCGCCTGATTTAACCATCCCAGACTTCATTTTTGGGTTTACTTGAAATCGCTAGTTTATGCCAACAAGCCTTGGACAATTGCAGCCCTTAAGGAGAATAATCGAAAGGAATGCGAACAGTTATCACCGGAAATCTTGCGGAAAGTCATGTAAAATGAGATAAAACGGGCACAAATGTGCGGATATGATCTTTTCCACTTAACAGGCAAAATTGTATAGGTCGAAATCAAGATTTCCATCACTTAACATCATTTTTTTTTTATTAAGTAAAAAGTAATTCAAAAACTCAATTGGATGATTAATTTTGCGCCCCTTTGTATGTTCAAAAACATAGATGTAATGGGCCATCACACACTGGTTTAATTTTGAACGGGACTTAGTCCTTCCTAACGCACACGGAATGAAGAAAGCTAGGAGAAAATTTTGTGTACATGAAACCGTTGTATTTGAATGCGTATTTTTTGTTTCAATTTTAAAATTTGAACTACAAAAAATCCTTTGCTTTGACAAAAATAAAAATTTAGTGGTCATGACAACCGATTGTGTTTTTCGCCTAGAAACAAACAATTTTTTCGTATTTGTAGTTAAACTTCCTCATTCCACTCGAATTAAGGAAGAACATTTTGTTCGTTTTCCGTTTCCGTTTTCCCCAGGCTCAATTGAGCTTCCCCAGGCGTGTGCGATTGAAGCAAAAGTTAGCAAAGAGTAATGGCGAATTCCTTACAACAAAGAAATCGAATTTTTTCTAAACTGAATCGAATTTTTTCTAAACAAAATCGATTCTTTTCTGTCAAAACAAATGTTGCATTTTTAGCAAGATTTCACACTGATTTGCACACACACTATGAAGACTGTATTGAGCTGTATTGACTGAATATATTGTTGAATATTTTGCTAACTTATGTAGAATTCGTTGCAATCAAAAAATAAACAACTCGTCTTCCAAAAATTCCGCGACTTTCAATTTGACGTATTGGAAATGTCAAGTCTTCATAATGTGTGTGCAAATCAGTGTGAAATCTTGCTAAAAACGCAAGATTTGTTTTGACAGAAAAGAATCGATTTTGTTTAGAAAAAATTCGATTCTGTTTAGAAAAAATACGATTTCTTTGTTGTAAGGAATTCGCCATAAGTCTCGTTCAAAATTGAACCAGTGTGTGATGGCCCAATGACATTCGTTTCATCGTCTGAATTTTGTTTTTCACTTTTAAATTGTAAAAAATTAATGAGAGAACTTCATTGAATGATGAAAGTAGATATTTTATTTAGAATGTATCGCTTTGAAAAATTATATTTATCTTATTTATTCATAAATCATAAGTATAAGATATATGACAGAAAGTGTAGGCAGACAAAATTTACACCGTTTAATGCATCTTGTATTTTTTGAAATTCGTTCAGTTCTTTTCGTGGAAATACCTTCGAATTGAGCTCATCAAAAAAAATGTCTGACAGGATCCTATTGCTCGATAATTTTTTTCGATATTGCTTCAAGAGATTACCAACGCGTAGCAGTTAGTTTAAAAAAAATGTTAGTTTCGTAAAATGGAATAATTATATGTACATATTTGGTATATCTTTAATTCTTTCAATCTCTTTGGACTTAACTTAAAATGATTGTATATGTCTTTACACATTTCTCCCAAATTGCTAATACGTGCGTTTACAAAAAAAGAGTCCACATTTTTAAAAGGAGTCCAATTTCAATAATTTTCAAAAATATGAGTCCTGGAGTCCCAGCGTCAAAAAAGAGTCAAAGTCAATCTCAACAATGAAGAGGACAATTTTGTCCTGAGTTGTCAAAAATGTTTGTAAGCAAAAGATTTAGAGAATATTTTTTGTTACAAATCTATATAAAAAATCTGTTATAAGGTTAAAAGGAGCCAAGGAAATCATATGAACGCCTTTTTCAAAATGGCGGCCCCTTCCACATGTCTTTCAGTCCGCAAACTGAGATTTAGTTTATTCTCGATATAACCCACGATATTTGAATTTCAAACACTTTACAAAAATGTACAGATTGGTCATTTTAAACTCTCTATTGCCTGTACTAATCTGAATCGAATACTTTTATCAAGCTTACTTAAAATAATCATTTTCTTTTCGGCATCCAAAGTTAGAATCGTGTAACGCACTTTGTGTAATCTGAAAAATCCCTTCACCTTCTACCATTTGTGGGTTATCTTGAGGCTTTTTTAATTCGAAAAGAAAAACTATATGTGTGCCTCAATTTCGCCCACTGGAGGAGGCTGCATACGCACTTCTAAAATTATTATAAGGCCAAACACCAACATCGACCAAAGTTAGCATCTTAAAAGGGTATGGCAGCTTCTAACTGATGAGCCCTCTGTCATACCTGAGCGAAACGCATTTTTGTTTGAGTTGAGGTATCTTGAACCTTTAATCACATTTTAGTTATAAATCCACTCCCAAAAATTTGCTGTTGGCTCCTAGACTAAAAGGTGTTTTAATTGAACTTTCAGCAAGTTATAGAATTAAGCAAATTCAGGCTTCTGAGATCTAACAATAATTTTCCTCCTTCAATTTTATTGAGGACGTGGATTACACCTGAAGAGAAGGATTTCTCAGCATCTCTCTCATTTAATATCATTTTTAATTTCTCTATATAGGGGAAGTATTGGTTTCGTGTCGAACAAAAATCGAGGTTTAAATCAAAACTAACATTAGCGATGATATGATTTAATCGCTTTCACTGAAACTTGGCTTAATGCCACGATCTTGGACACGGTACTATTTGATCAAGAGTTCCAAGTTTTTAGGAAAGATCGTCATATCGATAACTCCGTTTTAGTAGGAGGTATGGTGTCTAAATCGCTGTTAGAAATCAATTCAGTACAATTCTTTTAACATTCCCTCTTAATCTTACAATAGAACTTATTTGCATCAAAATATCTCTGCAATCAAAAGATTTGTTTGTTTTAAATGTCTGCATTCCTCCTAAAAGCGCGGTTTCTGTCTTTGCTGAGCTCTCGCTTGCCACCATGTTGTTGGTATTGCTAGTTTTGATATTACTATTATTCTCTAGGCGACTTTAATCTCCCATATATTAACTGGACTATATCAGAGGACAAGTCTTACTTTGAAGCTTCGTTAACTTCTTCTCAACATAAGCTACAATTGTTAGACCATATAATCTCTACGGACTTACAGCAAGTAAGCTGTATTAAAAATTTTAATAATCGATTACTCGATTTGGTTTTTTCTTCGGACGCTGTGAATACGGTAGTGGTAGAATCTACCTCTGCTGTATCAAACATAGATAAACACCATCCTCCCCTTGACATATTTCTTGACTTGGGTGGCCATTTACTTGATAATAGTAATTCACAAGACTGTTCATTTCCCTTTGACTTTCGGAAAGCTAATTTTCAGCAGCTTTCTGAGCATTTAAAAAATTCTGGTATTGAAAATATACCAGTTTCAGACGACATTGACGTTGCAATTTCATACTTTTATCATAAGTAATGATAAATTGTATCAATTTCATAATTCCTCAAAAAATTTCAAAACACTCAAGCTTTTCCCATCCCTGGTATACAAAAGAACTTAAGATTCTTCGTAACAAAAGAAACAGAGCTTGGAAGATTTTCATACAAAAAATGTCCCCTAAGGAAAGAAATGTGTATATTTCCCTTTTTGATGAGTTTAAAACCGTCTCGAATAATCTATATACTGACTATCTTAATACTATACAAATTTCTCTCAAGCTAGACTCAAAAAGCTTTTGGAAATTTGTTAATTTCCTGATGGCTATCCAGTCAATTTTACCTTTAACAATAATGTCTTACATAGTACCCCAAAAATTTGTGATGCTTTTGCAAATAACTTTAGTCAATCGTTCATTGATACTCCTCTTACCCTAGACGAAGACTTCTTTTTCTGGTTACGAGATTCTCCTCAATCCACCTTCAATAATATTACAATCACAATTGACAAAGTCTTATATTATCTGTCCTTACTTCATGATGATTACTCATCTGGACCAGATGGAATCCTTCCAATAACCTTGAAAAAAAATGTAAAAATATATTAGCTTCCCGTCTTCTACAACTTTTTTCTTTATCCCTAAGCTCGGGTAAATTTCCTTGTATATGGAAAAAATCCTTTATTACACCTGTTTTTAAAAAGGGTAGTAAATCTGACATATGCAATTACTATCTTGTATTCCTAAGCTTTTTGAGCAGTTGGTGTGTGATGGTTTGACTTTTGTCTGTAAAAGTATTATTTGCAAACAACAACCTGGTTTTATGAAAAAGCGATCTACGGTTACAAATTTACTAACATTTTTAAATAAGTGCTCTAATGCTTTAGAACGTGGACAAGAACTTGACTGCATCTATACGGACTACTCGAAGGCTTTTGAAATTATTTTATATAAATTAAAAGTTTATGGGTTCCCCCTGGGCTAATCACTTGGATTTCATTCTATCTCCAAAATAGATCCTACCAAGTTAAATTCAGAAACATTTTCTCCAACCCATTCATAGCCAAATCGGGAGTTCATCAGGGAAGTCACTAAGGACCCCTTCTCTTTATCCTAGCTATCAATGATGTGCACCTCTGCATACGTTATAGTGAGATACTAATTTTTGCGGATGATATGAACATTTTCAAAAGCATTACATCTGACAATGATCGTGTTCTTCTACAAGATGATATTACGAGATTTGTTACTTGGTGTAATAAAAACGGTTTGAATCGTAACCGTATTAAATGTTAGGCAATGACTTTTTCTAAAAAACGAATTTCTGGGTCAATTGACTATATTATATCGCAGCACTCTTTACTTCGAGTCCATGGTTTTAAAGACCTTGGAGTTCATTTTACCTCTAATCTTGATTTTTCGGAGCATATAAACTTAATCGTCAACAAGGCCAATTCAATGCTAGGCTTTATTAAGAGATGGTCCAAGGAATTTCAGGACCCGCATGTCACCCTCGCTCTTTACAACTGCTTAGTTCGCCCCCATCTTGAATACGCGTCCCAGGTATGGACTCCTTTTTATTAGATCCATAAAAATAGATTAGAAACGGTTCAGCGTAACTTTATTCGTTTCGCTTTAAAAGGGCTACCGTGGTCCGATCTCTACAGTCTTCTATAAGGAAGAAAACTGTAGGATTAAACTTCTTCAGATTCAGCCCCTATCACAAAGGAGGCGTCATTGATGCACCCGATTTATTAAGTTTTATCAATTTCACCGACCTTGATTAAAATTCGTACCTGTATAATTTTTAAAGCAGTTTCAATAATACCTAGTGATATTTTTGCAGAAAATTCATTACATCACGGCCTTATTTTAAGGAAGAAATATATTGTTACCAAAAACAAGAACTAGTCCAAGCTTTCTAGACAGGTAAAAAAAATCTTGACTTTTCTGTAGCTTTAACAATAATATTCTAGCTCAAGCTATTTTTTATTCACACAAGTTAAAGCTTAGGCTGGAAAAACAAGTTAAAACTGAATGAATTTAGCATTGGCTATCTTAAAATAGCTTTTACTAAAAGACATCTTTAACTAGCTATTTTAAGCTTATTTTTAATCACCAAAAATCTAGCTTTTACTTAAAAATCCAAGTTTTAACCTTAGTTTTTTTTATTCACAAGACCCAAAGGCTCAATTAATTTATAATTTTATTAATTAATATAATTCTGCAGTCGAGTATTTCTTTAAGTAGTGTGAGTAAAATTGCATTTATTTTTTAAATCATCATATAAATCATTTTTATTGGTATTCAATAAAATCAAAGAAAACATTTTTTTTTTAGTATTCTTGACTTTTTTCTTGTTAACAGTAAAACAGCGGTAATGAGCCATTACCATACCCTAGAGCTTTGAACCACAAGACCAAATTCGTCCGATCCACTCGTGCAATTTATTATAACCAATAAATAAGCAAACAACCCTAAAAGTCTCAACTTTCACAGATTATTACTGTGGTGATGGAAAGTCCTTTGGATTTCTGAGAATCTTTAAATTTCTGGGTTCTCAGAAATCTGAATGGTGATTGCTGATTGCCTTTAATAAATATATACTATCTCATAATATTAATTTGTCAATCAATTCTACCCCAAAAAATATCCTGTATATATGTATCCTGTATCTATATATTTTGATACTTATTTTTCTTTAGGCTCAGTACTCTCAATAATAACATTTGCATAATTTATAATATTGATTAAAGTAAAACATTTTTTGATACGTTTGTGTAAAGTTCTCCCAATAGAGAAGAACTGAGACCTTGAAGGATATTTTGGCGAAAAGAAAAGAAGAAAAGTAGTCTCAGTATACGCATTTCTTGGCTTAAAATAAACGGTCACAAAAAAACGCCATCACCAATTACCCCATGTATAACAGTTTTAGGTATCATAATATAATTCTCTTTTTAAATCCGCTTAGTTCATAAATGGAGCTTACTAAGAGGAACTGTTGTTGTATTTTGTATGGTCATTATTTTTTTTAAGCGGGTATATGTGCACTAAAAAACAGACCTAAAGAAACATTGTTATGCCAGCACGTAGTGGCACCATTGTGGAGGAAATTTGCATCTTCAAAAAACTACATCTTTTCTGAAAATAAATTTAATCAGGGTATCCATAAATTACGTCAAATCCATCTTACTTGCACACCCTCAACTCTCCAGTCTGATTCGCAATGCATTGAGAGAAATATAGTCTAGACGAGATTGGCAGTCATATTTTCCTCGCTATAAATCGTTTCTACATTCACAATGTGTATGGCGAGGTCTTTTTACAGCGAGAACTGATTTTCGGGGTAAAAAATCAATTTGGTTAAACAAAACCATATACCATGACTTTGCAGTAGTTACCCGCCCGGTTCACTAAACTCTCCCTCCCTAATCCCTTAAAAAAGAATCCTATATTATTGTCCCGTATATATATTAAGTGAAGAGTCCTACGGGAATTTAATATTCCAATGGGGAAGACATAATATCTGGGTTGAAATCAACGAAATTTTCTACGTATACTAAATTTATATTTTCGACCATCAATTAATTCCTTGTAGAGAAATATTTTTTTTTGTAATCGATATAAAGGGTCTTTAACGAGCGCCGTTAGATTTTGGTGGCCTATGGCGGCCATGTTGTTTTGGTGACGTCTGTCAACTCTGTTGTTTATTATGAAAAAGATTTGAGGGAAGAGTTTCTCCCGCTGAGGTGACATGAATTGGCCACCAAGATCGTGCGATTTTACCCCGTTTGAGTTTTTCTTGTTTTTTCTGAAGTGTCAATAAGCCCCAAAAAAACCGATACACTCAAAGTTAACATAACCAAGGCCATCGCTCAAATTCAGCCGGATCTATGCAGAAGAGTCATGAAATTGGACCACTCGGATCTGTGCCACCGTAAGAAGCCGAGGTGGGCATTTGAAAGATGTCATATTCCATACATAATCGTACTTAATACATGGGCCTTTCAAATAAAAAAGCTCACACACAGCTTGTTTTAATTCAATTCTTCATCTACCCGCCCTTATTGAAAAACCCTTAATATTAGAAATATGAGAAAGTTGTAGATATAACAACAGAATCAAAAAAAGGGACAGAGGCTATATAAGTTGACAAACTTAATTGCGAATTGTAGTCCTATACGACGTACTATTATTTGTACAATTTTCTGAGTATGAACATTTGTTGTTGCTATCGATTAAGAAAGCTTAAATCCAAATTAGGGTTGCTGCATTCTTGAATTAAGGAGCTGACTCGTTAAAACTCGAATAGAACCGTGCCTTTGGTCTTAACAAAATATTTATGTTTATCAACTTTGAAATTATGATATTTATTTATTATTTTGAATATTAAAAAAGTCATATGCCACTCACACACGCCACAATCGATGTACCATGTCAACGAAGTAGTTCGTTCTTTTATTGGCATTCACAAATGCCAATACATCGACTTATAATAATTATATGTCAAAACCAGCTGTCAAATCGAATAGTTGTCCATTCTATATTATTTTTTGTAAAATTATTATTTCAGAATTAATACACAAACTTTTCTGTCTCTTTTTTTCTATTTTTATTTTAGTATTTAACTTCTTTTAATGAACTATCACAATCATACGCATTTAAATATAAAAAAAATAACGGGATGAATATAAGATACCAAATCATATAGAACTAATTCCTCTTGTTAAAAATAATTTAGCTGCATAAAATCAAAAATTCGGATGTTATTCACGAAAAACGAACCTTACTTAAATTCAAAATAGCGGCAACCCTGTAAAATTTTTACTTTCCGACCATTATCGATTTTAAATAATGTTCAAAAGGCCTTTTGTACAATCACTAACTGCAAGCTTCCCATACGTCGTCTCTATAGATTTACTTGTAGTTGGTCAAGTAGTTTTCTTCCAATGATCACAACCAACACTTCACACCAACTGCTCAGTGTGTCGACTTGGATCTTTGCGTGAAATTTGCCTAGTCATGCAACCCCTTCACAAAACCCATCTATTTTTATTTCATATGGTTCGTACTTAAAACCTCCATTTTTCAGCCTCTAACTGGACAATAGTCAGACAGTCACTTCCCAAGTAAACAAAAGCTTTTACACTACCTATGTCCGTTTACCATCACATCTTTTATATTCTCATTGTCTTTCCGTGATTTGGTTGAATACTAGGTTGGCTTCGTTGGTTTGGTGAAGCTGAATTATTCGCTCCTGGTTGCCCGCACCGATAGCAACCTCACTTTGTTGAACATTCTGGGTTGATGTTGGGCCTCCAAGCGTAACAGCTTAAGTCATCCCTTGTGAATTACGGTTGGTATTCGGGTTGACCTTAATTCCGTTATCCACCGGGTCCGCTGGACCACTTTTTGCACTCATGATGACCTAGTTGCCTGAAAAATTCTTGATATTCATTGTCCGTGATACCTTGTATAATGTATTGCATCAAAGTCTTCTCCTATAATTGCCCCCTTGAAGCAATGGATCTCATTTCGTAAACAAATTCTTCAGTTTTTGCTCAAGTGTCCTTTGCTTTTTATTTCGAAGTCTTTCATGCAACGCGGCCACGTCATCTAATAGTGGAAAGATCTCCAGTAGATCTACCAAAAATTCATCCAGGTTTGCATGTATAATCCCGTAGGTCTAAATTTTGGTAGCTGCTTCTAGTCCGTTTAAGATGCCATCATTATACCAAACGTTCATACAATAATTGATATATAGCTTGTACCTCTCTGATTATTTAACAACACGCTTTTGACAAAAGTTCTGTCTGGTCTCGAGGGTTGAACATAGATGTCATATCAGATAAATCACACACTGCTAAATTATTCCCTTCCTTCTATTTTTTCACATATGAAATCCGTAGGTTTGATCTTTAAAACACCTCCACCATACGGATCCGGATTGCTCGACTTCTTAACCTGGACCCCCCCCCCCCCCCCACCCCCACCAAGCCAGATAATTTTCTTACCTCCTCGCTCAATTCAGCTACTGCATCCGAATCCCCACCATCATCTTCCTCAGACTCCTCAACGTTCATCATATCTAGACTTCCCTCCTTAGCTATGCCCTCATGCACCTATAACTGATTTCTGCAGCCGTTGTTTTTCTACCTTTTCCCCAGGTGAGATTCCAAGTGCCTTTAATTTCACCCGAATTCGGTCTCACGTAAGCCGGCTAAGCTCAGCTATTTTCTCCTTCGTTGGCTGACATTCTATAGGCGATTCACTAATCATTCGATATAGTTCTGCGATATACAACTATTCCCTAATCCCACCACTTCTGAAGATGTAAGCCTTATCTCAGCTAAGAATGTCAGCATGGGCAGAGAATACCGTACCTACCCGTCAGTTGACCAAGGCGCCTGAATAGTGTTCAACCAGATCCTAAAACAAATAGCTTCCTCTTCAATAAAACTACGTTATGCAATAGATAGAAAAACTGTTGACTAAAAAGTGTCGATCTTGTAAGACCGCTTGTCGTGTGATGTACTTTTTGCTTTCCAGCCGAGGTTTTGCTCGCCGGTTTTGCCATGGTCGTTCTGAAGCAAAACATGAAAAATCAGTAGGAAAGGTCTTATAACCTTATGACAAAATCTTTATTCAAACAACTATTTAAGAGTTATATAGCAAAATAGTAAACTGGTTTTCGATTGTATTAATCTTAAAAATTTGGCGGTGTACAGGCGGCGGTGGTTATACTAGTATTTCATGGGACCTCTAGGACAATCGGCATACTTCGGTACGGGTATATTCTGGTATTCTGGCTCTAGTATTCTGGATTCTGTATGTTTACGGTTGGCGGCGGGCGGTAACTTTCTGATCAGCTGAAACTGTAAACTATAAGCAGGGTTTAATGCGTCTAATAGCTAAGGATCGGCAGGTACTACGCCCCTGGTGGCTTTCAGAACGGCAGGCTTTCGCACTGGTAGATCCGTAGGTTTGAGAGCCCCTAGTGGCTTTATATCAGCAGGTACTACGCCCCTGGTGGCTTTCGGAACGGCAGGCTTTCGCACTGGTAGATCAGTAGGATTTAAAGCCTTTAGTAGCTTATGAATCAAGCTAAAACTTGATAGATCGACAGGTACGAAAGCCCCTGGCGGCAATTATAGAAGTTCTAAACTTCGAACTAAAGACCCCTTACCACGGCTGATGGCGAGGGGAAGCCTGAAGAACGAAATAGTCGAACAAGCTAAGAGACCGAATCGACTTTACTCGTCAGCAACGAAAACCAAACTGATTCTATAATCAAGTTTACTATTGCCTTATATGACTTGAGCATTGACCTAAAGGGTGCCTTCCCTGTATTCGAGTAGGTCCTCATATGATATTTGCTGGTGACTGTGAGTGTGAACTCCATAACGATGAATGTAAATAACATTTCGCGTGACGTTACGTGTTTGCATTGGTTGTGAATTGAGTCGGTTAAAACACAATCGATGTTCTGCTGATGAAATGGTGGGTAGAGTGTTGTGGAGAAACTTAGCATGGAAGGCTTCGTTACAGTCGTCAACAACTCAGCATTACCAGTTGTTACAGTTGCTCGTATATTGTATATAATTACAATCTTGATGAAAATGTATGTAATAATTTGCTAATACAGTGGCGTAGGTAAATCGTGGGATTTCTGAGTTTGCACCTTACATGTCAAGAAGAACTTTTGTCAAGAAATGGTGAAACTTTGAAAAATTGGGACCAAGCTCTATTTTGGTAAAAAAAAACAAAAAGGTGGTGAAATTCAGTTTCAGCAATTTAAATAAAAAATGTTCGCCCTTTTAGGGCATGGAAATGCTCAATAGATAAAAGTAAAGCTCTTCAAAAAAAATCAGCTCATTTGGAATTTTTTTCAAGGTCAAAGCCCAATTTAGGCGTGGCTACTATGACATTAAATGTTCAAAATTTCAAGATGAGTATTTTGTGCCTTCAGACTTTTTTCTTCAACCTATGAGAATTGAAATAAATTGATTCAAAGAATAAAACGAAACAAATTGGGGGGGGGGGGGGGTATTTCCCCTGTAGAGGATCACCTTAATGTCGTAAGTCTCCAATTTTAAATTTCTTCAGTGCAGTGGTTAAGGCGGTAGGTCGAGGTATAGACCTGGACAAACATATTCGTATAGAGCCGGAGATAGACCGACAGATGTTATTGCGGGGCTCACTTTTTGTTCTTAGGTTTCGGTAAAATCTCGAGGTTGAAGTGTTTGCGTAGGTAAGAAGAGGTTTATTAAACATTGAAAACGAAACCTTATTTGAATAGGAATTGAAAATTATTGCAACTTTGTCCAAATGAGAGGATTTCTGCTTCCAAATTACTCTAGCTTTCTTTTCTTTTTACTTGCGATATAGGTACTATATGGAAGTTATGGATTCGTACACAAAATCGAACTCGAGATTTTGATCAAACTTTACATTACGATGATAGAGAAGTCAAAAAAAGTGGGTCTCGCAAAAACGCCCGTCTGTCTGTCTGTTCGACTACAGCCTAAACTTGGTACCTAGCGTTTTTTGGATATTCCCCCCACCCATTTTTTTCTCTTTTTTTTTAGGACCAAAATGAACAGTAGCTGTCATACAAAATTTCTTGGCCAAAAAGGAAAAATTTATTTTTCTCAAATCCAGCGCTACCGAATTTTAATAGTTATAAGTTGCCGTTTAATAAAAAAGAACCATTTTTTTGATTTTCGCTTTTCTCGAAAACGGTTAAACTGATTCTGATCAATCTCTTTGTGAAGAAGTATTGATACATTCTAAATAATATTGTGTACCAAAATTTTCAAAAAAAATATTTTTTAGATTTTTAAAAAAAGTTTTAATATTTTTTTTTGAAAACTCAATATTTCAAAAAGGACTTGATCGATTTTTATTAAACTTGGTAAATAGCAGTTTTTTAACTTTATCTAGAAGATTTTTGACAAAAATTATTATAATAATCAAAAATAACGGTGCCTCCCATACAAATGTTAAAAAACCGTTAAGAAAAATATTTTGTTTCTCAAAAACGACGCCTACGATTTTCATAAAAGGTTTTTTGTGTGTTAAAATTAGTACGATCTACCATTTAAAATTTTTAAAGTTTATATTTTACGTTTATTAGCAGTACCTCTCATACAACGGTTTCTTTGATTTTCGACTATCTCAACATCTGATCTACCGAATAAATTAGATTTTTTATACTGAAGCTTGTAACAAATATAAATAAAAGTGCGTATCAAAATTTTCTAAAAAATGACTTTTGGATTTAAAAAAAAAAAAATCAAAATTATTTTTTGAAAATTCGATATTTCGAAAACTAGTAGCAGATTTTTTTGTGAAATTCAATTTTTAACGCAACATTAATAAATGCTTTAAATTGGCGTACCAATTATTTTTCTCAAAAATGGTAACGAAATTTTATATATAAAAAATTAATTATTTTTAAAACCGCTCCTATGATTTCAAAAATTTCAGACTATATAACCACAATGTGATAGCGCATAAGAGCAAGTTCGTGCCACCCAGTCGTGCATATTATTTTTTTTTATATAAAACTAAAAAAGCTATACCTAAGTCGTCTCATAATTTAATCCTTCCATATTTGTTTTAAAAACTTAAATATCGGTCAACCCTTATAAAGGTCGTTTCTCTAAATTGTTCATTATTAAGTCGTAAGAGTATACATAAATTAATGAAAATTTCCTACTTCAAATAATAACCATCATAATATCTATAATAAATCCAAATTATACTCGATAGCCTCCCACAGTATATTAAATGGTTGAAAACTTGGCTCCATGTTAAACGAAAATATTTTACAACCTCAGGAGATAATTCTCGAATATACCCTTCCACTTGTCCTGATGAGCGAAATCCGAAGCCATCTTTTATTATGTAACATTGTAACTTCAGCATGACAGGGCAACATGCAGGCTTGTGAGTGTTTTGTTGAACCTCCATAAAAATTTCATCGAGGTGATTTTGTTCACATCGTTGTAGGTATAGTATGTTTCCGCATATCTCTGGCATCTAACTCCTTCCATTTGAGTACCCTTTTTATATTCAAGAGGGTTATGTTTTCCCTGGAGCCCTGCGAGGTGTGTGTGAGGGTGTACTTTTGAATGGCCATTAACTTAAACTAACAAGGGCAGTCATTTAAAGTGAGTTTCGCAATAACTATATATAGAGGAAGAAGTCAATTTCCCATCGCGCGTTGCGCGCCGTCGGCTGTTAAACGATTGTTTGTTTTGCAATTAGCATTTACTGCCTTAAATCCAACACCCAATTTTTTGAATCCAACACCTATACAAAATCCCGAAAACGAAAAAAAAAAAAACCAAATTGGAGTATGCTTTTTAACAGCAAGGTTAAACGAGTGATGTCTAAAATAGTGATTTAAAACACAATCTTTATGGAGAATACACAAACATATCTGCTTTATGGACTGGAAAGTTACTAATTTTTTTTAATTGACTGTATCCCAAATTTGAACCTTATTTACAAATATTGTTGGAAAATTAATGAGATTTTTAAGAAAATTTGTTGATAATAAAGCCAGGATCCTAATGGTATCCTGAGTTTTTTTTTATTAAAAACAAAAAAAAAAACAATTCAAATGACTTTAAAGTGAAATTATCCGAAGCACTTAACTTAATTTATGATGTCGGTGTACCTCCTGAACATTTCCACTCAGCACTTGTTTGGCCTTTCTGTTGACAAAAAAAAAGGTGACCGAGTAACTACAGGCTATTTCCCTCCTAAACGCAACCCATAAAGTTTATATGTAATGGACAATTCATTTAGAGTTACCATTTTTAAGGAGGGATTAATGGCAGATAAAGCGTGGGTCGTGTCAAACTGGCATGATATTTCCTAATGTTCATTATTTGTTGTCATTTCATCACGGACAGACTTTTCCCGTAACAGCTTCTTCTCAATATTCATATAGTTTTAGTTTTTGGTTGGTTGTCACTTGAAAAGCTTGAAGAAGAGCCAGTGTTTTGGACTAAAATTTTGTACAGCGTTTGGGTCCATGGCTATGTCAATAATCGTAAAAGCAAAATCGGCATATTTGGCTAGAGAGTAACCCGAGAAGGTGCAAGAGCTGCCATTAGATCGGCACAAAACAACCGTTTTTGTAGAATTATTATTGGTCCATAATTCTTAAAAAATAAGGCCGGCCCAGAAAGTAACCTTTAATAGCACACGTTATCGTGCCTTGATAACAGACTATTTGCCATCTGAATTAAAGCTACTTGCAACACAGCTCAGGGTTTCGAAGATTAATTTATACGGCTGACAAATCCCTAGTACTTTGGTTGCAACAAATACGTATCTATTATAACAGGGTGGTTCGCATAATCTAATAAAAAAATGTAGAGCGTGTAGTTTGGTCAAGAAAAAAAAATCGTAAAAATTATTAAAAAACCACTGTAACACTTTCAATGTTCAAACTAATTTTGTTCAAAATTTCACGTTATTAAGTATTAATTTTGTTATCAATATTCAATGCTCTTATTAATTTTTTAGCCAAACACCAAAAATCTGATTCTAAGATCTCATCAAGGTCTTTGGAAAATTGAACCTCCATAAAAGAAATAAAATACCCTTTGTATGACTCCAATCCGTTGCTTAAGTTGCTCTAAAGATCCTATTTTCACTACGCAGCTAGTAAAGTAGATTTAGTTATTTTCAATTTTTTCAAAAGGTACAAGACATTGAGACATCCCGTTTTCTGTTTTTGACTACAAATTTATAAGAGCATTGAAAACTAATACTTAATTACGTCAAATTTGGAAAAAAAAAAATTGGTTTGAAATTTATTTATTTCTCAAAATTTTGAATTTGAAAATTCATTTTTCAAAAACAGTTCACTAAAACAACTTAATTTATTTCAATTGCCATTTAACCAAATACTCTGTCCAACAAAAATTGTCAGTGCAGGCAAGATAGGACGTTTGCCTCTCATTCTGGCTTCAGTGGATTGCATACATCTGATCTTCATTAAAGCTTTCACAGGGTTGTCGTCGTGTACATGATAACACTCATCATTAAAAGCTTTTTCTTAAAGCTCGAAAATCAAAAGCACCTTAACAGAAACTCAAAGAAAAAAAGCTGAACGGATTACCAAATGGACAAGGGTCCCAAGTAACATCGTTGGAGCTATTTGAAGCAAAACTGTTTTTCAACAGCTCCAAGATAGTGAAATCGAAAGCTATAGCTCTGTAAGAGATTATTCCACAGCTCCCTACATTGAATTTGAAAATAATGTTCTATAATTGAAGTTTTACAACACTTTCAGCTCTATTAAATTTACGACGCTTACAGATTTAAAAATATGTTCCTTTAGGCAGTTTATAAGATCTTGAAACGAGCAAACTCTCAATATCAGCATACTTAGGGACATTGTAGAGCTGCTTACAACACATGCGTAAAATACTAACGCATGTTCTTTCGAAATGTCAAAAATAGCATTAACAGAGCTACACTGAAAGCGGCTTTAGAGTTGAATTACTAATGTTCTCACACAACTAATGTGGTGTCAAAAAATGCATCAACAGAGCTACAATAAAGCACATATAGAGCCGAATAAATACTAATCCTCTTTTAAAACGATTCTACCACTTATATTAAAGGGTGTTACAAACTAGAATACAAACAAAAATTATTTCAACTGGAAAACTTACAATAGTTGAAAATTAATTAATTCCCTTATCTTTGTTAACTTAAGACATGGAATTCACACTTTTTTTTATTAAAATAAATTGACTATCCTGTTTCCTAAAAAAAATTAAAAATAAATACATTAATTAAGGCGCTTACAAAACCATATACACTTCAATGGCAAGTACTCTTTGAATTAAAAGTTATTTCTATAATTTAGATTTTAGATTTTCTATAATTTAGATTTACATAACATTCTCTAACTTTCAATTCCCAAAACACCCTATTTTCTACAAGGCCCTGAACGAAAAACTGTTCCATTGCTGCAAATAGCTCTATAATAACAGAACAAAATACTCAAAGCGATATTGCAGCTCCATTCAAGAGAAATTCCGTCCATATTAAAAAACATGGCGACAGAGAAAATTATTTGATTTATTTGTTTTCTTTCATTTTAATACATTTAAAATCTTCGCTTTCAATATAAAACACAATATCTGTTGCAATGTAAAAAAAATATTTTATTTCGTGCTTCGATATATTTATTAAACATTTTTTTACATTTTTCAACTTATTTTTTTTTCACATTTCACAGCGTAATATATGAAATTTGGAAGGCGCGTTATAATTTTGCGAAGTACCTCCAAAACATTTATGATAAAACAAAGCGCGCACTTAAAATTCACTGGCATTAAACCGAAAAATATTAATTAGATACATACTAAAGAGCTTCAAAGCCACCATAGTCACTGATAACAAGCTGATTACGAGCTAAAATGTGCTCTCAAACTCAATGATTTAGCTGTGAGCAAGCCCTACAATCGCTCTAAGGGTGCATCTAGAGCTCTTTCTTAGATAAACGAGCTTCAAGATTTGCTCTGGAAGCGCTGTTAAAGCATTTAAACAGCTAAAATTGTTTCTTGGGGTAACTCTGAATGCACATCAGGCAGCAGCTAGTCGCCATTGGCCATAGTAATTCAGTGCACACTGACACTCAGATGTGCTTTGAATAGGACGTTGGGTCTGTGTCAGATGCTATTGGAAATTCACGGGCGGGCAAACACTTTTTGTGTAAGAGTTATTTCAATTTAATATGGTGCAAAAATATGGTACGCTACTGATTTTGAAAAAGCTTTCTCATAAGACGTGTACTGCCTATTTTTATGGGACAGAGTATAGTGCCATATTTTTCAAAATGATTTTGAACAATTTCCAACCATTGTGTTGCTCTGGCGGGAGTTTTTTAATCATGACTTGCCACATCTTACTAACATCTGCTGTCATAGAGATAAATATGTTGCCAATTTGAAGTTATCGGCCTCCCTTTGGTTTCAGTAACTGGTTAGCCATAGACAATTTTAAATCAATTTTTTATTTTTTCATTGTTATAAAAGATTGTTAACACCCCATTATGGAATTTTTAAAAAGAAGCATAACATCTATTTTTTTTAATTCAATTTTATTTTTCATTTAACTTATATTTGACTTATAGCTAGATTGAAATTCATAAATCTAGCTTACTTATCAATAACTTAAAAACTAAATTACGGGCCCCATGCAGACGCTCTGAGTTAAACTAGGTAAATAATAATTTTACTAACAAATGCCTTTCGGCCTTTAAACTATATTTTTACTATAATTTATATTGGTTTTATTTTTCAACAAGAAGAATTTAAAAAAAAACTTGGTATCTTTATCATTTTTTTTTTGTATTTAAAACTTAAAAACCACACACAATTACTGTTAAGATAATAGAGTCATTTTCTTCACTATTTATCAACTTGCTGCAATCTCTCAAGTTGGCCAACCCTTGTTGGGTTGACACAAACTTGAGAGTGGAGTTGCCAAGTTGAAATTTGTTTTTCTTCACTATTTTAAATCTCAACTCGAGAGTTGAAATTTAAATGTTAGCCTGCTTGCGGTTTTAAAAATTTCCGTGGGAAATTTTTGACAGAGACTGTATGTAGTTGACGAATTGAAAATACGTTGATCGTGCATGGAACCCTGAGAAAAGAATAGAACCGAAAGTCAGGGGCATAACTTTTATTTATTTTTATTTTATATGTACGTAGATCATACCAGCCAATGATATCTGTTATTTTCATGTCTGCAGATGCCACGGACTCAACGTTTATAGAGAACCAACCCTTGCGGTTTCTAAGAAGTGTTATCCAATCTATTGCCCCAATTGTTCTAGGAAATTTGGCTATATCATAAAATTCTCGTGCTGCTTGTTACCGTTCTCTTCGTGTTTCGAGCATGCTAACAAACTGGGCGCAAGGTTAGCAATTTCATTTGACACCCGCTTCACAATACGATGCACTGTTGAAATACTTACGCCAATAAAATCAGCAATGGCCAATTGAATTGACCCGAGTGCATCAATCAGCACAATCAATAATTGGATAATTGGTCTTTATTAGCGCGATCTACACATATGTAAGTTAGTATAATTCAAACCGACCCGTGGTCACATTTTATATTGTCTTCTTTCAATCGACAACAATTCTTCTTCATCTTCGCTTCCGGAAGCAGGCGATGGATGATTTTCCCAATAATAATTTTCTCGGAACATTTTATATTAAAAATATTTTTGTTCAAACCGAAACCGAGAATAATTGTTGACAGAGGATGCAACAAAATGTATTACAAATTTGAATTGGACAGAAAACTCTCAAGTTTACTCTCTCAACTTCTACTATTTTCTGAAGTTGAGAAAACCAGAAGTTGATCAACTCGAGAGTTGAGAATCGAAAGTTGAAAACGTCAACTTTGAGTGAAGTTTTTCTTCAATCACAACTTTAGAATTAAAATCATCAAGTGGAGTTCATCTTGTATTAAAGAAAATCAGCCTTATTTTGAGATTCGAATGAATAGCTATTTCGAATGAACTTTGCATATTTTGAGAATCGAACGAATAATATTCATTATCGAATGAATGCATAAAATGAACATCAGCTCTTTGACATTTACAGACATTTCTATTTAATTTAGTGTAACCAAGCCGGTTTTTTCGAAGAATTTTTGTTTTCATAAAAATGATGGTCAAAATAATGCGTTCTCATTTAAGAAAAATAAAGTAAAGATAAGTAATGTTAAAGGCCCGGTAAAGTTTACAATTTAAAAAAACATCAATAAAAACTGAAATTTTAAAATTTGGGAGCATTTAAAAAATAGTATGGTAAGTAAATTGACATGAAAAAGTAACAAAATAAATTTAAAACTTTTGAATAGTTAAATACTAGATTTTTTGTAGCTTTTCATGTCAATTTAATTGTGTTTAAAATTGACTAACAAAAAAAACATGTAACGTCAAAGTCTCTCTTTACTTTATACACACCTGGTCACACTTTTCAATTTTCAACAAAACAAAAAAAGTAAGATCCCTCGCCGGTATTTTTTTGTTATTTGTAAATACTTGTACCTCATTGTTATTTGCTAGTTCATGAGCAAGAGTTTATTGTTTAATTTTCAAGAAAAACAGATGACAATTATTTTATTTATAAGAAGTGAAGACGGCGGCGAAGAGCAGATATGGAGGAGAAGGATAATGGATACATCAAATCCATTCAAGATTGAAAACCCTTGGCTATCTCCGGATTTTCTTCCATCAATTTGATGAGAACTTCTTTCTGCTCCCGTTTAGTCCAATTGAAATGCGACCTTTAATTAAAATGTCAACAAATAATTCATAAAAGTATTTTATTTTCTTTATTTTTCAACAAAAATATTTGAACTCACATGTTTTTTTTTAATCTATTCGCCAGAAAATTTTTAACGTCAAATAAATGACATTTGTTTCGAATGATTCGAAAGTCAAAATTTGCTTAGTTTTCAACAAAAAATGAACTTTCGTTTGATAAAGTGAATTTTCGATTCGTTCGAAACTCAAAATACAAACTATTCGAATTCGACTTACTTTCGCATGAAAGTGAATTTCGAAATAAGGCTGGATGGCTCTTAAACCCACTTAAAACTACGTAAAACCTAGAACAGCCACAGCAAGCATTTTTTGATTTTATTAGTTTTTTGTTAAGTTTTTGTTTTTTTTTTTTTGTGTCACCCTGACTGTCCCTACTTAAAACTAATACACCTTAACCTATGTAAACCGGCCACGACAATAAACAAGTCATAAAGTCAACTTCAAATCTCCATATTGCCATTTTCAAATTTCGTTTCGGTCCTGATCGGACACAGTCCTGCTGAACCGAAGGCGCTCTGCTCCGCCTTGTGCATGAACTTCACAGTTCTACGGTCGGACCATCTACTATATGGTCAGGAAATGGCATTAAGAGGTAGTATAGTTTACTCGGTAATTGGTCAGCTATTTCATTTTGTTATTCATTTTTTTTTAAGATTTGTTCAAGGCTTCTAAGCCTATCTATAATATAAAAATGAATCGCAAAATGTGTTGGTAAGCGCATAACTCAACAACGCCTGGACCAATTTGGCCAAATCTTTTTTTAAAATGTTCGTTGAAGTTCAAGGATGGTTTTTACGGCGAGAAAAATTAGAATTATTGCTGGAAAAACCCTAAAAATAGCCCTTTTCTTTTTCCCATACAATGATTTGTAACTAAAACGTAGTCAATTTGAGCTTTATTGCTATGGTATAAAGTTCATATTAAATTACAAGCACTCACTGTTGTCTAAGCAATGTAGGTGTTTTCCTAACGTCAAAGATCATATCTATCAAAACAATGTGCGTGTGTGCGTTGGAGCACAGAATACATAGTTGGAGGAGTTTAATGTCGCGTTCCGAAACTCGCGTTTCTTTTGTATTAGTTTCGGCACGCGAGATAAAATGCATCAGTTTCCACGTCATTACATCAGTCAAACAAAAATCGCGTTACCAACAGTGTTTTATTATTTTTAATATCCAAATTTTAAATAAATAAAACAATTCGTACGGCTTAAAAGGATTTGACTTCAAGTCACATCAAATTTAAAAAAAAAAAAAAGTTGTCTGTTACCTAATCTACTGAGTTTGCTTTTGTCAACTGATACACGAAACAAATTCGTATATCGTGTTTTGTGCAGAGTGTTTAGTTAGTTAGTGTTTGTTTAGTTCGTGATTAGTGAAAAAATAATTTATATTTGATATGCCTCCTATAAGACGAAGCAATTTAGGTAGAAGAACCAGAAATGCTACAAACCAAGCTAATTACCGATCTAATCGTAAAAAATTACTAAACAATGTGATAGAAGCAACTATACTCAAAGGAAAGTATAAAGGAGAAGATGTTCTCATACCGCGCATCCCAATGATTCCGACTGATGTGCCATTTGAGTTTAAACGACTACAGTTTCCAGTGCGGCTTGCTTTTGCTATGACTATAAACAAGTCCCAGGGGCAATCATTAAGTGTTTGTGGTATTAATCTAGAAAACCCATGTTTCTCACATGGTCAATTGTATGTTGCCTGTTCCCGTGTTGGAAAACCATCAGATTTGTTTATCTATGCGCCAGGTAATCAAACAAAAAACATCGTATACCACAAAGCACTACAATGATAATAATAATAATTATGATTCACATGATTAACAATAAAGCGATTACTTACTTTTAAATCCTTATATATGTTTTATTTAATTATTTTTTATTCACAACGCCCTATCACCAGGGTGACGGTTCTGTTCAGGAGAATTTTTTAAAATACGTAGGCACAAAAACTGCCACATTACAAATCTTTTTGACAGGACGAAGTCTGTCGGGTCAGCTATATACTCTAAAATAACAATATACTCTATATACTCTAAAATAACATGGTATTGATCTGGACAACGTTTACTTTCAACAAGACGGCGCTACGTGCCACACAAGCAATGAAACCATCGATCTTTTACGGGAAAAGTTTCCGGACCGTGTTATCTCTCGAAGAGGTGATCACAATTGGCCACCGAGATCTTGTGATTTAACACCTTGCGACTTCTTTCCTTTGGGGCCACGTGAAAGATAAGGTCTACGCCAACAGCCCAGCGTCAATTCAAGACCTAAAAGATGGAATTCGTGAGGCTATCGAGGACATAGGGCAGCCACTTTGCGATTTGGTTATGGAAAATTTCATGAAAAGGATATGGTCCTGTAAGCGTGGTCGTGGCGGCCATTTGGCTGATGTTGTGTTCCATTATTAACGGCATACCTTCCTTTTTATAATGAAATAAACATCCGATCATTTATCTCAAAAAATGCCATTTTTCTTTGAATATCAAAATAACACCTCTTATTGGAAAACCCTTACATAGCACATACAACCAACTTTCTCGTTTCTCTCTCCACATGATAGGAAACTCATTTAACAACAGAGTTCCTCTTCTTTTGCATACATTTTACGTCCCAAGCATAGGAATCGAAGTCCTGCAGGGCACTAAGTTGCTGCAAACTTTTTTCCTAGTACACTGAACCAAATTTGTACATAAAATACTTGAAAAACTTCTTACGGATAATGAAAAACAGCATTCTTTTCGAGCCCATGTAAGCGTTCATACGGATTATGAAATTCGATTCATCAATTGCTGGATAATGAAATTCGTTTATGTAAAATCATACTTTTTATGAAAATTTCATAAAACGATAGAATTCCATTTCCCCTCCAAGAGTATGTAAGCGTTCATATCTATTATGCAAACTTCCATACTAATGATGAAATGAATTCATACATTTTTCAAGCTTTTTGAGGAAAATGTTCATACAGGATATGTCAACATTCATACATTTTATGCACACACTGCATTCGATTAATGTAAGCTTGCATACAGATAATGTAACTTTTCATACAATATCAGAACCTATAAATAACGATTATGAAATTTGTCATACGATTTATGTTTTCTTTCATACAAATTATGAAATTTTTCATAACAAGTATGAAATTGTTCATAAAAATTATGAAAGTTTACATAAAAATTATGAAATTTTTGAAAAAAATTAGAAATTTTTGGAAAAAATTAAGAAATACTTCACACAAATTATGAAATTTTTCATAAAAATTATGAAATATTTCATAAATATTATGAAATTTTTCATGAAAATTATGAAACTTTTCATAAAAAATATGAAATTTTTCATTAAAATTATGAAAGTTTTCATAAAAAATATGAAATATTTCATAAAAATTATGAAATGTTTCATAAAAAGTATGAAATTTTTCATAAAAAATATGAAAGTTTTCATAAAAAATATGAAATTTTTCATAAAAATTATGAAATATTTCATAAAAATTATGAAATTTTTCATAAAAAGTATGAAATTTTTCATAAAAAGCATGAAATTTTTCATAAAAATTATGGAATATTTCATAAAAATTATGAAAAATTTCATAAAAAATTATGAAATTTTTCATAAAATGTATGAAATTTTTCATAAAAATTATGAAATTTTTCATAAAAATTATGAAATTTTTCATAAAAATTATGAAAAATTTCATAAAAATTATGAAATTTTTCATAAAAAGTATGAAATTTTTCATAAAAAATATGAAATTTTTCATAAAAATTATGAAATATTTCATAAAAATTATGAAATTTTTCATAAAAAGTATGAAATTTTCCATAAAAATTATGGAATATTTCATAAAAATTATGAAATTTTTCATAAAAAATATGAAAGTTTTCATAAAAAATATGAAATTTTTCATAAAAATTATGAAATATTTCATAAAAATTATGAAATTTTTCATAAAAAGTATGAAATTTTTCATAAAAAGCATGAAATTTTTCATAAAAATTATGGAATATTTCATAAAAAATATGAAATTTTTCATAAAAATTATGAAATATTTCATAAAAATTATGAAATATTTCATAAAAATTATGAAATATTTCATAAAAAGCATGACATTTTTCATAAAAATTATGAAATATTTCATAAAAAGTATGAAATTTTCCATAAAAAATATGAAATTTTTCATAAAAATTATGAAATATTTCATAAAAATTATGAAATTTTTCATAAAAAGTATGAAATTTTTCATAAAAAGCATGAAATTTTTCATAAAAATTATGGAATATTTCATAAAAATTATGAAAAATTTCATAAAAATTATGAAATTTTTCATAAAAAGTATGAAATTTTTCATAAAAATTATGAAATTTTTCATAAAAATTATGAAATATTTCATAAAAGTTATGAAATTTTTCATAAAAAGTATGAAATTTTTCATAAAAAATATGAAATTTTTCATAAAAATTATGAAATTTTTCATAAAAAGTATGAAATTTTTCATAAAAATTATGAAATATTTCATAAAAATTATGAAATTTTTCATAAAAAGTATGAAATTTTTCATAAAAACTATGAAATTTTTCATAAAAATTATGAAATATTTCATAAAAATTATGAAATATTTCATAAAAATTATGAAATATTTCATAAAAATTATGAAATATTTCATAAAAATTATGAAATATTTCATAAAAATTATGAAATTTTTCATAAAAAGTATGAAATTTTTCATAAAAAATATGAAATTTTTCATAAAAATTATGAAATATTTCATAAAAATTATGAAATTTTTCATAAAAAGTATGAAATTTTTCATAAAAAGTATGAAATTTTTCATAAAAAATATTTAATTTTTCATAAAAATTATGAAAGTTTTCATAAAAAAATATGTAATTTTTCATAAAAAATATGTAATTTTTCATAAAACCAATGAATTTATTCATACATTTTTATGAAAAATAACATAATTTGTATGTAAGATTACATATTTTTTTTTGAAAAATTACATAATTATGAAAAACTTAATGATTTTTATGAAAAATTACATAATCTTCATGAAAAGTTACATAAATGTTACTAGAATTTATGCAACTATTTATATTAATTATGAATGTTTTCATGTTCATTATGTATTTTTTCATGGATTATCATGCACCTATTCATATAATATATGCAAGAATTCATTGAATGAATATTTTATATATTAAATGAAATGTTTACATATTTTATATGAAAAGATAAATGTATAATATAGTTCATGAAAAACGTTCTTACTCTTTTTTAAGATTCATTCCAGTCCTTTTCTCCGGGTTAGTTTTCTGAAAGTCTTCAATCCTTCATTAAAAACAATACAATCTTTTTTATAAATTTAAAAGTTGTTATTATTTTCTGAAAATTAAATCCATACATTAAAGGCTTTACACTTAGTTTAAGAGACGGGATTATTGATACATGATAATGAGTTTAATTTAAATAAGTATATAAACCAATTTATAAATAATCTTATAAGAAAGTGACTGCGAGTTACTAATTTTTGGGCACTTACAGAAAGAAACAGTTACCTACAAAGCATGTCGTTTATCGATCAACGAACGAAATTTACGAAGGACTATTTAACTCTTCTGAAAGAACAAACATTTTGGAAGATGTGTTTTTTTTACTTTTCATGTCATAAAAGTGATTTTCTATAAATGCCCAAAACTGAGAGCACGCTAAAGGATATTCTAAATTAAATAAATGGAAAATTTTGAAACAAATATCAACGGCCCTTAAGAAGCTGTTGAAAAGAAACTTAACGCCGTCTAAATATACATAAAAATTTGTAATTTTGCTAAAATTTCTGTCACCTAGACCAAGGATGAACGTTTGAATGTTTTCGGCTCTTGATTTCAAAAATGCAATGTGGTCGTCTAACTCTTGAACTGAGTTTCCAAGAAACAGGAAAGCCTGTTGTGAGCTGTTTACTGTGAATTTCACCACACTTTTCTTCCCTGTGTTGTTCTTTGTAACTGCTTTTTGAGTTGGAATTAAAAAGAAGTGTAAGCACCACATCAATTTTACTGCTGTTGTATCTGTAATTAGAGAAACAAACAAAAATTTATTAATGTTATGATAATAAATTAATAGGTAAAGCTAGTTAAATACTGAGCTACATTTAGTTTATATATACTCAAAATCGAAGTAATATAATAATATAAATATAATTATTTGGTCATTTTGTTTATGTTGACTTGAATTTTTGAGACTCAAAACTGAAGTTTAAATTGACTATATATAAACTAAATGGAGAAGAAAAAATTACCATTATTTATATCTGTTTGCTCAATTTTGTGAAGCATTTCTCTCATTGGCTTATCCTTCAAATGGTTTTCCCTCAAAAGAAAGTCTTTCAAGGCAGTAGCTTGTTCCGGCCATCTTGAAAGTATTCCTGGACGACTTCCAAACATTGTTGAAAAATCCTTGTCAATCTGATGAATTCATAAATTTATTTATATTAATAATTTTTTATTAAATTCAATGAAATGTTATTATAATAATTGCTGAGTATTCTATTAAATGAGTAGGTGTATTTCTTTTTTCTTATTTTCTATATCTTTGTTATGATGATAATAATATTTATTAAAATGAAACTTACTAAACGATAGCCAGTTGGGTTTTTATATTCCGGCCATTTTGCAAATATGCTTTCCAGAGAACTAGCTTTCTGCATGTTTTGCATCCTATACTGACTGCATGCTTGCCAGCAGCTGTCAAATTCCATAGCCGATAAGTTGTCATATTTTAGGCTTCTAACGCATTCCTCTGCATCGCCTTCAGGACCTGTTGGGTATACAATGGATTATATACCTAGGTATAATAGAAATGTTGGTGCCTTTATTTTACACCAAAAAAGCATAAATATTTAAAGGTTTTGGGTTTCTAATTGAAAGTTAATTTTTGTGTGATAACACACAGCATTAAGGCCGAAAAGCTTACGCACCATCATATTAATATTGAAGGCTTAGGGTTTCTAATTTGATTTCGCTCTTCATTGCGTTCTTTGAACTTTCAGCTATGTTTTTTTTTACGAATGTAGCAGTAGCTTTTATAATTATTGCAAATTCATGTACACAAAATACAATTTTAGCTAAACTAAACGTGTTTTGTTTAGGTTTTTAGTGTTAACATCAAAAAATGTTTCACGTTAAGAACATGCTATCAAAATTAAGTAAATAAAACAATGGGTCTTCAGTAACTCTATCTTTATATTATCTTTATAATTTTGATTTAATTAATTATGTATATATAATTGATGAGTTTGAAGTTTATACAAATGGAAGTTCTTACAGCAAGCTCAGGTCAGTAAAAAACGAGCTGTTAAATAAGAACTTCCATTTATATAAAACGAAGAGGTCAATAACAAATTCCTTTAGTTATCGCACTTTAATGCAAAATAAATAGCAAACCCGAACTCCCAAAAGGATGCATAAGTGAAAAGTAAAGTGATCTTAACATAGTCATCTCTAGTTAATTTCATATATAACGACAGTAGAATAACGACAAATAGACCAAAATGTTGGCTGTAAATTAACACTTTTTTCAGTTAATGTCAATAACGTGAGAGCAGGCTAGACAATATTCAAATTAAATGAATGAAAATTATCAACATCTCTTGAAAAGCTGTTGAAAAGAAACTTTATTTCATTGTCACCTAGACCCAGAAGATACAGTTTAAAGATTTTATCCCTGGATTTGAAAAATGCAATATGGTTCTATCTTTTAAGTTACCAAGAAACAGAAAAAATTTACTGCGAGCTTTTAATTGTGAATTTTACAACACTTTTTTTCATTTTGAGTTGGAATTATGTAGAAGTGCAAGCACCACATCATCGTTTTGATATATTCGCTTGTTTTTGTTTATGCACATATGTACCCGTTAATAAATCCTGGTTCTTGAATGTTTTTCTATCTTATCTATCTATGTATGTATGCTTTGCAAAAATGTTAAGTCAGTTAATCAATTTAAAAGTACATCATACATAAAATGTATCTACCTAGGATTATAATTCTTGAAAATCTGAACTGCAACTAGATTTCATAATACAGTTTAAAGATATATACTCACTGAATTCTATATTACGTGGATTTGGTGTGTCGACATCAGAAGCATCCGGATCCCCAACTAAAGCACGTTTCAGGAGTTCCCGAAAGCATTTTTTGGCGTTACAGGCTTTTGTATATATTTTTCCTCTTCTTCCAACACGGTAATATTCCAGTTTTTCTCCGGGAAAGCGATGAAGAATTTCTTTTTCTAACCTATAACTGGTGCCCAAGGACATGTGGTAATTATTTTCTTGAAAATAATTGCAAATTGAGCTTATCAATATGGTCCTACGTTCATCCAGTAACTTAGAATATCGCTCGTAGTAATTTGTCACAATTTTTGATTTCTGGCATCCAAGGATTATTTCCGATAATGGTATACAGACATCATTCGATTCTGGTGACTCCAGTCCTCTTGAAGTACTGGGTGAAGAGAAGTTTGACGCGTTTGATTGACAGGTTGATGGAGGCTTTTGATTTCCCCTTTCAAGAATAGATTCGATTTCCTTTTCGTCGACAAACAACGATAAACTTGAACGCCATTCTGTTAAACTCTGTTCAAACAGCACCAGATCACCAATTTTCTGATTTTTGAAAAGCATACTTATGTGTCGTCGTTTAATAATTTTCAAAATTTCGATATTTATTTTTTCTGCTATAAGAAGTAAAAAGTTCAAGAGATGAGGAGATTGATATTTTATAAAAAGTGAAAACTGATAATCTAAATACGGATATGAGCATTACGGAAATATTATATTTATTTTATGTACATACATATAATAGCCTTACATAATAAGAATTCTGTAAGATGTTCTAAATTCCATGACTTAAGAAGTTGTTTGAATGTTTCATTTGTTGTTTCGGAATGATGTATATCAAAACTTGGAGAAGTCAAATTATGGTAGCTGTGGTCTTCCTCGGAACGTTGATAAATGTTTATTGCTGACTGATTTGTGTATTGCAAAGATTGTGAAATATTCTGTAACTCTTCAAGTGATACGTCTTCAACAGCCTGTATTGTGGGTTTTCCATACGCAGGTGAAATTTCTATGTACGAAATGCTAAGAGAGTTATTTTCATCCTCCGAAGTTGCTGTGGCGTCTTCCATCGTTTTTCCTCATAATAATTTTGTTCAGGGCATGCGCTAGAAACTGAAAGTTATTATTTGAAGATATTTTTTTTTAATTTTAAAAGTAAAAGTGGTAAAAAATATTCATTAATGATTTCTGATTTCACAGATTTTTGTATTTATATAAATTATTCACCTCTACGATAAAAAGTATTCTTTTATGTGTATCATTGTTTTTCCTTTCGCAGTTTTTATTGCTGTTGATGGAGGTCCTACTAATTCTTCAAAGCGTAAGATAAAATATTCACCAAGAAAAGAGGTATCGACTTCAAATGCCATGTAGTGCGGATCGTAATGAACTTCTTTTAATTGTTGACAAAATAAAACGATGTCATCTATATTTTGCACCACATTGATTACAACATAAATATTATAATCATCAGTTAATTTTGATACATAATATCCAATTTTATATGATATTCCGTTGTATTCAGCCTCGCGAAAGAAATTCAATCGATCTTGCTTGACTTTCATCTTTTTACTTATTAAAGAAACCAACCAATTTGACGTTTCATTTTTTTTCCAGACAACGCATTTAGCCGTATCAAATTTATAGTTAAGGATTCTGTTAACAAACTTAAGTTGAAATTTTTTTGCTAATGTAATGCATATATTTTTCCTGGAAGTTATAGCATGTGAATACAATTTGAAACTTTTGTGCTTTGCTTCATATTTGAAACACCAATATTTTCTTAATGGTCCTGATTTTTGTAATATTGTCGGATAGTGTGTCAAAATATGGAACTTGGGTTTTAAATTATCTTGGAATAGTTGAAGGTATTGTTCATTATGTATTTTTATTTTGCTCCTTAATGTTGAAATTGACTCATCTGTAATTTCAAAGGATAGGACCAAACTAATTATTTCCAGAAGGTTTAAAAGAAAACTCCAAACTTCATCACTTAATTGCACCAAATCTCCTACCATAAGAGGTAAGAACTGAACAAAAGTAAGCATTTCTTTTGCTGACATTCTTAAATGGTGCTTTTGCAAATGAGTTGGATGTATTTCGTTCGAAGCATTTCCTATTTCTGTTGCACCATATTCAAATGTTTGTTTTCGTTTGTTTAATGTTTCCAATGAAAAATATTTTTTTGTTTTGGTGAAATGAATTATTATGTGGCAAAGATCGTAGTGACATATCCCTTCAAAAACATCATGCATAGCATCTACGCTGAAATTGTCTACTACATGGAATGAGGGGATATCATTTAAACAGCTTTCGCTATTAATACCAGTTTCTTTGGGATTATATTTCTGTATATCCAAGTTGTAGTTACATATATTTCTCATTTTATCTGGTTCTTCAACGCATACTTTACAACATTTCTCTTTTTGTAAACGACAAAATCGACAAAATGTTCCAGAAAACGATTTGTTGAAGCCCAGCAGTGTGTTTAAGCCTAAGTTATCACCAAGTACAAGGCCCAAAATAAAATGATCATGGTATACATCACCTTTAGCTGTTTTTACATCGATACCTACTTCTTCAAGAAATCGTAATTCATTTATTAGAGGCTGCAAGCATTTGTCATTCCCGTTCCTTTTTATATCTTTTGATTTGATAACGGCTGCTAAAAATACGTTTTCCAATTTCGCTTCATTAAGAGGCATGCAGGCGAATGAATAATAAAAATTACAGATGGAGTGAACTGTGGAATGAGATCCAAGAGGATTCTTTAATTCAAATTCATCTGCATACAAGAAATATGGAATCACTATTTTGTTTGGATATAATTTGGCCTTTGATTTCCATAATTCTCCTTGTATAAAATTAATGAACCTATCATGTGTTTCTAAAAATTTCATATGGTTAACCATATCAAGAAGAAAGTTTTCAGTTTGGAACAATACTTTGAATTGTGAACGAAGTGGTAATAGAACTCCTTTGTCAACAACTTCCTCTAGGTATAACTCTCCAGTACGGTAGTTCGTATTTATTTCTTTATTAATTACAAACTCATCTACATAGTCCATGTATCCAGATCTTCTGAGTTTTTGAGTTAAGAGATAATCTGAACTACACTTCTCAAATGGGTTTTTACAACCGCTTATAATACTAGAAATTTCATTTAAAATCTCTTCATTTTTGTGTAGTTTATATTTGGCAAAGCTATCAAAAATTTCAAGAAGTGGTCCGATAATGAAAGCTGAGGCACCTTTCTGAATTTGGTAAACATCTTTCCTTGAAAAATTATCATTTGAATGTAATGATAAAGACCATTTTAAGGCACTTTCAAAAAGCTTTTCTATCGCTTCTTCAGCTCTAAACTCCCTTCTTTCAATTTGAACTTCTTCTTTTGAAAATCTTTGCAAAGGCGGTGGATCCACTAACAAGTTATTAACATTACTATCATTATGCATCAAGTTTTTATTTAAAAATTTAACATTTGTATCTGCTGTTTGTTTATGTACTTCTTCAGATTTGAAAGATTTGATATGCACACGCATTATGTGTCTCCTGTATTTCGAAGAGTTATTGAACAATAGCGAACATGTTTTGTCAAAACAACGAAAATTACTGCTGGAACGCAAATCATGTTTATTTCTGAGGTGATGCATAAGAAGATCTATGTGGCCAAACTCTTGTTGGCAAACGAAACACAACATTCTATGGGAGGCAAAAATCTGAAAAATAATTTTTTTTTTTTAATTCTACTAGCAAAAAAAACTAAAGTCGTTTGCTTATTGTGTATAAAACAAATAATTTTAACAAATTACCATCACCATTTAACTATCAATAACTAAAACCAGGCATTTTGAATATTTTTCATCCAAAAATTTTCAAATGAAAACAAACATAAAATTTACGACGTGTCCAACAGAAATTCAGAGTTTTTTTTTTAAATAATTGTTTGGACTTCCCCATAAATAATATTAATATGTTAAAATTTATGACAAATTATTTTTTGTATATGAAAACAAAACTTGGCCAAGAGAACGAGTAAAAACATCCCCTACATACTTAAGAATTTAATCAAACCATCTTAAAAGCATAAACAACAGCAATCAGAATTACAAATTGTTTTGAATGTTTCCATTTTGCTATGGAAATTCATTTGAACAATTTTTATGCGAGGTTCAAACACAATTCATTTTAGCCTCAAAAATCGATACCTACTTTTTAATCTTTTAATATTAAAAACTGAAAACTCAAACTTTTTGATTTTAACTCACCACTGCAAGAAACAAAATATGAAATTATTTTCGGAGTTGTTTCCATATTGAAATAGGCGCGTTTTGTTTTCTAATCTATATAGTCTTAGAAAATAGTCTAACAATATAAAACAACAATATCTGAACTACGAATATTGAGTGTATTCTCTATTGAATTTAAAGCAAAAACAACTAACAAATACCATAGCAACTAAACTATACAGCTTGTAGTTAGCCTGGATGTGTATCAAGTCTTATTTTCTTTACTTTGTTTTAAACTGGATAAAATATGTATTAATGTTTAGAACATAAGCATATTTTATACAGGCTTAGGACATAAGCCTTGATAGAAATCAAAATCAACAAGTCACAGACTCAGTAAATTTTGTTTTTTGTAAGTTAATTTTTTGTAACTGTTTTCTAAGACTACTACTATATATATATTGATTAAGAAAACAAACACGCCTAATATCTTTTCAGAAAACAAAGACAAAAAAGGCAGTATTATGGAAACAAGACCGCATTGCTTTAACTGAAATTTACTGAAAATATTATTTTTAATTTATAAAATTGAAGTGTCATATTGAAATTTTCAATAACAAAAATCACGTCTCTAGTTCAAACCTAGTCCTACCTAGATTGTTCGCGCTTAATAATGTAATTAAACAAAATTCAAAAATGATTTATAAATAATTTTTCTCTTTTGAACATACTTTTTTATAACAAAAGTTTTTGTTCCAACAATAGTATAAAGTAATTCTAGAATTCTTAGAAATAGGCGTGGAGAAGAAAAGAAGATAAATCTAACCGTTAAGGCTTTACATAATAGATGCACGAACACAGATCACACACTGTATAAAAAAATTCTTTTTTTTGTACTTATCAGTAAACTTTGTTGGTTTTAACTAAAACTAAGTTTTTTTTTTCTATACCAGGCTAAAACCTACCTGTTCTATTGAGCAGATGAAAAGATTTTAATATAAATAAATATAGAAATATAATAGCATAAGCATTACCAATCGACGTTATTGTTTTAAAAGATTTAGTTTAATGTCAAATTCCTTTAAACAAATGTTTTTTACTGAATACTGGTAAAAAATAGATAATAAAATATTATTATCTAAATAATAATAATTTTTTAAAGAGAATTTTATACTTTTAACTATATTTAAATAAAGTTTAAACTTATCTTCACACCGATACAGGAAGAATTCAAATGCACTTTTTGATTGTTTTTTTTGCTTGGCCACTGAATGGGACACGACACTATCACGTCTGATTTTTTTGACTTGTAGGTACCCAAAGAAGAAAAATGTAAAACAAAAAAATTCATTAGTTCTTTATTTTAAATAATATTTTAATACATATAGTAAAGATATTATTATAAATCAATCAATTGAATCGATTTCATCTGAAATATGTTTTTTTTAAATCGATACGTTCAACAAACATTCACTGTTCATGTTTATACGAAGTTCATTTTTTTAATTCAAAAATTTAGTTTTTTCAATACGAAAGAAAAAAACATTTAATTTGTGATTGTGATTATGTTTTGAAATTGAATCGTTTATTTTGAAAATGAGATAAGTTCACTTTTCTACAAAATGTGTTACAAACGGTAACATGCTTACTATGTGTTCTTCGTCTGCCTACTCATTATTTAAAAAATTATCAGATTTATTTGCTGTTTGTTTTTAAAAAGCTTATCAATACTAACTTTAAACATTTTCAAAATTTAAATTCTATTTTTCATAAGATGGACTATTCTCTTTTCAAAATAAAGGATTCATTTAAGAGGACATTTGGAAAAAAAAGAAATTTAAAATTTGATGTTGTCCCCTCTTTTTAAAAAATTGTAACTCAGCCCGGAGAGCAAAAATAATCTTGGAGCATTATTATTGTTAAAGCCTCAAAACTTAATAATGGACCCTATTTAGAAGTAACCTTTAAACGCGCAAAAAATAGTCATCAAACCGTTTAAGCTAATGGATCTATATAGATACAAAAATATTATTTTATTTTAAACTTGAACTTTTTTTCGAAACAAATATGTGTTTATTCTTTCAAGCAGGTAAAAACTGATTATAAGCAGGTCATTTTCAATTTTCTGTGTTCAAAATTGAGTTTTTTTTTGTCAATACAAAAAAAATAAAACATAAAAGACATAACCGTTCAGAATTAAACCTTAAATTTGGTGATGGTAAACATATTTTTGATAATGTTTTTGAAACTGAAATTGAGCTTGATTGTTCAAATTTATTTGTTTTTAAAAATGTTATGAGTAGATACTAAACTTAAAACATTTTTAAAATTTTAAATTTATTTTTTTCATAAAATGGAGTATTCTCTTTTCAAAGTAAACCATTAACTTAAAAGGATTTTTGAAAAAAAGTAATTTAAAATTAAATATTGTGCCCTCTTAAAAAAAAAAATATATTTCAGCCGAGAGAACAACAATGATCTTGGAACAATATTTTTATGAAAGCCTTAAAACTTAATAATGGACAATTTATGGCCTGTCTAGGTAACCTTAGAGCGCGAAAAAATAGGCATCATACCGTTTAGGGTAATAAATCTATATATGCACAAAAATATTTTTGTATATAAAATCTGAACTTTCTACCGAAACAAATATGTGTGTTATCTATCAAGCAGATAAAATTTATAAAATATGTAGTTAAATGATAAGCATAAGCAAAGTGACCACAACAAATGCTTTGTTTGATGTCGAATTCCTTTAAAAAAATCGATTTTTTACTGAATCATGGTAAAAATGAACATTTAAGTATGTTCACATTTTTATTTTAAAAAGTTATGTTTTTAAAGGAATTGGACAGTAATAATTGTTTTTTTTTTTTTTAATATTTAAACTTACCACGGCAAACACACAGGAACAAATTCAAAGCCACTTCTTTACTTGGTCGTTTTGGTTGATACTTGCTGGTCGATTCACGGGTCACGGCACGATTACGTCTGGTTTTCTTTCTTTGTAGGTACCCAAGGAAGAAAAATGTAAAACCAAAAAATAGTTACTAATATTTATATTTGAAATGATTAAATAAAAAAATCTTAAAATCTTAAAAGCTCAATCAATATCATCGATTTCAGCGTATATGGTTTTTTTTAAGAAAATCGATACCTACAACAAACATTTTTACAAACACCTCTTCTTTTTGTTTCTTGGCTTTATTTTAAGCAGGTCATGTGGGGATGACAATCATGTTCAGGAATGAAATCAATAAGCCATTCCAGAAATACACTGTTTATGTTTCTACGAAGTGCATTTTTTTAATTCAAAATTGAGTTTTTTTTCAATACGAAAATACGAAATAAGCGTTCGGAAAAAACATTCAATTTGTGATTATATTTTGAAATTGAATCGTTTATTTTGAAAATGAGATAAGTTCACTTTTCTACAAAACGTGTTAGAAATGGTACCATGTTTACTATGTGTTCTTCGTCTGACCACTCATTACTTACAAAATGATCAGATTTATTTGCTGTTTGTTTCAAAAAAGTTATCAGTACTTACTTTAAACATTTTCAAAATTTAAATTTAATTTATCATAGAATGGACTTTTGAAAAAAAGTCATTTAATATTCAATGTTGTCCCTTTTAGTATTTCTGCCGAGAGCAAAAATCGTCTTGAAATTTAACATAAGAACGCAAAAAGAATAGATATCAATCCGTTTAGGCTGGTGTGTCTATGTATATACACAAAAGTATTTTATATCGAAACAATTATGTGTTAAATCTATCGAGCAAGAAAATTATAAAAATATGTAGTTAAGTATAGATAATCATAAGCAAAGTGTATCACCGATATGGGATAAAATTCTTTGTTTAATGTTGAATTCATTCAAATAAATCGATTTCTTACAGAATCTTTGTAAAAATGGACATTTTAGTATTTTTATTTAAAAGATCTGTTTTTTTTTAAGAGAATTTTAGATTAATAATTTTTGTTTAACAGTGCTTAAACTTACCGCCGACAGGAAAAAATTCAAAGCCACTTTTTTGTTTGGTTTTTTGGTTAACACTTGGTGGTCTTTTGACTTGTTATGGCACGTTCACGTCTTGTTTCCTTGGATTGGGTACAGGAAGGTTTTCGCATGAAACAAAACAAAGAAAACTGTTTTAATTATTAAATAAAGAAATTTTTTATCACGGTTCAAAACGAATCGATTTCACATGAAAATGTTTTTTTCTGTTGATACCCACAACGACACGACGCAATGACGACGCTATGATGACGCTATGACGACGCAGGCAAACATTTTCAGAGGTAATCATTTGTTTTGGCTTGGCTTTAAGCAGTAAACGTGACGATCACGTTCAAGAATAAAATTAATAAATTATTTCAGAATGAAATTTTTAAAGTGAGTTGATTTAATACGAAACCAATACACACAGATATATACGCCACCGACGCCGTCAGACAGTGTGATAAAAAAAAAACACCGAGACATGCCACTGGGAAAGCAAGGAAAAAAAACATGGCTTCACCGTATTCGTGATGTGTTGTTGGTTTTATGTAAATTTTTTCTTAATGAATTTAAATACCTACTTCTTAAATAAAATATAGGAAAATAAAGAAATCATTAACCCGCATCAAAAAATTTTCTTTTAAAAAAGGAATACATTTTTTTGTATTGAATCTTTGTAGGAAGCGTGTTAGGGAAAAAAAGGATTCGTTTCTTTTTTTTAAAGAAATTCTGCATTTATAATATAATATAATAAACTTACCTCCAATCCGATAGTTCTTCATTGAATTATTGAACAAAAGAAAAAAACATAATATTCCACGACCGACGCGACGGCGCACAGTGGTGCGAGAGCGGAAAAAAGTCTTTTGAAAAAGTCATGCCTATCGTTTTAAACTTTATGTTTAAGTACTCTTAGATAACCCGAGCGTATGATTTAAAAGTATTTTTTAACATATGTATTGTATGTTCTGATTTACAAGCCCTCAAAGTTGAAAAATAATTTTACTCAAATCGCGAACCGTATTTTCAACAAATTTTGAGATGTTTTTTTCCGAAGTTCCTGTGGATAAATTTTCTAGCTTCTTAAATAATTTAATTGGTCTATTTTCGATTATCTAAAAATAAAAAAAAATATTGATTATTTATAAGGATACCTTCTATGAGTAGCCTGAAGCTTTATTACTAAGAAAAAATGCTTTTTTTTAAAACTTTTTGATTTAAAAAAACAGCTCCAAAAGATACCAAGAAAGTAAGTATGCCACCATATGCTCCATACATTCATGTTAAAGCACAGAAAAAATCAGCTGCAGATACGTGCAGATGTGGAAGTTATGCTCAAAAATGTTTCAATTAATCGGATTTCAAAAAACTCCGTCTTGACGGTGGTGTTTACCAAAAAGTTTGATTACTTCGGTATTAATTGTCAGAATGAACTGGTTAAGCAAATTATTTTAAGAAAAAATGTCAAACTTTATTTTAAAAAGAAAACAAAATTAATACATTGACCCAGGGCTGAGAATTTCGATTTTTGCGAAACCATTTATTTCTGCCTGGAAAATTTTTCAACTTTCAACTCGATTTTCTTGAAAACAACAGACGAAAAATAATATAGTTTTATGATATTTTGAATTATATGATAGAGCTTAATACAAACTAAAGAAAAGGATTAGGGATAATCCTTTATTTTTTTTTAATCTTTCGCTAAAAGTAGGGCAGGTAAAATAAAAAAAAGTGTTTTTTTTTAAGTTTTATTGCTTTGTTTTTGTTGTGTATGCTCAGAAAAAGAAAATTCAGCAGGAGTTTCGTGAAAAACTGGGCATCATTGTTGATCTTGTAAGACAAGGTACGGGGACAAGTAATGACGGCAACACCTCCAGAAGATTTTTTGCATATCCAACCATGACTTCAGAAATCACTGAATCCCTAATTCGGCGGTTTGCTGTTATCCTTGAAGTAATAACGTCGAATGAAAAATTAGACTTAAAAAAATATGCAGCTTACACGTGGGAAACTGCCGAACTGTTTGTTGAGAAATATAAATGGTACAATATGCCAGCAACCGTACATAAGGTTTTGATCCATGGAGAAGAAATAATTAAAATCTGTGCATTTCCTGTTGGATAGCTCTCAGAGGAAGACCAAGAATGCCGAAATAAGGATTATAAAGCCTACCGCAGGTTTCATTTGAGAAAATGCAGCCGAATTGCGACGAATGAAGATGTGATGCATCGTATACTCATATCCTCAGATCCAATAATAACAGGTTTAAGGCCACAGGTAAAAAAGAAAATACTTCCGATCAGCGCAGACGCTAAAAACTTCATTTTAGCATTATAAAATCACTACTTCATAATTGTTTTTTTATTTATTTTTTGTATGTATTTATCTATTTATTTTATAACATACATAGTTAATAATAATATTTTATTCAAAATAAAAAATTAAGATTTTACTAAAAAAAACTTTTTTTTAAATAACATTAACATCAAAACCCTCAAATTTTATAAAAATGTCAATAACTTTTTTACTAATAATTTTTTCTTAGCCAAATTTTGACCAAGCATGTATAAGACTAATTTTCACATGTGTGTCAAATTTCATTAAAATTCGTAAAACAGTTCAGATTTTACAGACTTTTTTCCGCTCTCCCATACAAACATCAAAACACTCAAATCTTAGAAAAAAAAGTCAATAACTTTTTACTAATGATTTTTTCTTAGCCAAATTTTGACAAAATGTGTATAAGACTAATTTTAAAATGCGAATAAAATTTCATCTTAATCCATTCAACAGTTCAGATGTTACAGATTTTTTTTCCGCTCTCTCATACCAACATCAAAACCCTCAAATTTTAGAAAAATGTCAATAACTTTGTTTCTAATTATTTTTTTTCAACCAAATTTTGACCAAATATGTACAAGACTAACCTCAACACGTTTGCCAAATTTCATTTAAATCCGTTGAACCGTTCAGATAAAACAGACTTTTTTCCGCTCTCCCATACAAACCGAACCACTGTGCGGCGGCGCGCCACGGAAAAAACGATCACTTTTTTCTATTATTGGGGCACGGGGAACTTTAAATAACGAAGACGAACTTGAACTTATAATTTTAACTCGACTTTATTAATAAATTATTATTTATTTATAATTTATAATTAATATTCCACGACCGACGCGGTAAAAACGATAATTTTTTTTGTTAATTGGGCACGGGGAACCAACGAAGACAACTTCACCATAGAAAATTACTTTCAGAATGAAACCAAATGAAAGACGCGAGAAAATAACTGTTAAAATAATTCGTTCACAAGCGGAGTTGAAGTTAGTTTCAACTATACTTTTATCACTTGTAAACCTGCGTTCGACTCGATCCTACCCGCCGATTACACTTCGCCAAATTGGTTTTGTTAAGACAAAGTTACAATTGTTATGAAATATTTCATACAAAATATGAAATTTTACATACAGAATATGTATTGATTCTTATGAATTATGAAACGAATCATAAACGAATATTTCGTATGAAATGTTTCATAATTCAAAAGATTAACCACATGAAGTATGAACAAATTCATATTTTTTATGAATTTTGTCATACTCTGCTGGCTTGGTTACAAGATTCGAATCTAGTACAGATAGCGTCTTTTCGGATGGTACCGTTACAATTGTTATGAAATTTTTCATACAAAATATGGAATTTTACATCCAGAATATGTATTGATTCTTATGAATTATGAAACAAATCATAAACGAATATTTCGTATGAAATGTTTCATAATTCAAAAGATTAACCACATGAAGTATGAACAAATTCATATTTTTTATGAATTTTGTCATACTCTGCTGGCTTGGTAACATGATTCGAGTTTAGTCGAGATAGCGTCTTTTCGAATGGTACCGTTACAATTGTTAGGAAATTTTTCATACAAAATATGGAATTTTACATCCAGAGTATGTATTGATTCTTATGAATTATGGAACAAATCATAAACGAATATCCGTATGAAATGGAATTTTGATGTTATGTCTTGAAAGCAGTAAATAACATCCTAAAATTAGTTATTTTCAAGATCTGTATGTTTAATCGAACGGTTTTGATTATGCTTTTGATAATGAATAGTTGTGTTAATTTTAAGCAATCTTTCCATGAGCGAAATGTTCATATTTCTTATGAAAATGTTCATAGCTTCTAGACTTTGATTTCCCAACAACAATTTACGTGCAAACATTTTTTGAAAGATAAATGCAATGTTTTTTCATACAAAGTATGAAAAGTTTCAAGCATTTTATGAAATCTTTCATCAAGCGCCGCATTGAAATTTTTATGTAATTTTCATATTTCAAATGAAAACGTTCATAATCTTCTAGACTTTGATTTCCCAACAACAATTTACGTGCAAACATTTTTTGAAAGATAAATGCAATGTTTTTTCATACAAACTATGAAAAGTTTCAAGCATTTTATGAAATCTTTCATCAAGCGCCGCATTGAAATTTGTATGTAATTTTCATATTTCAAATGAAAACGTTCATAAACTTCTAGACTTTGATTTCCTAACAACAATTTACGTGCAAACATTTTTTGAAAGATAAATGCAATGTTTTTTCATACAAACTATATGAAAAGTTTCAAGCATTTTATGAAATCTTTCATCAAGCGCCGCATTGAAATTTTTATGTAATTTTCATATTTCAAATGAAAACGTTCATAAACTTCTAGACTTTGATTTCCCAACAACAATTTACGTGCAAACATTTTTTGAAAGATAAATGCAATGTTTTTTCATACAAAGTATGAAAAGTTTCAAGCATTTTATGAAATCTTTCATCAAGCGCCGCATTGAAATTTGTATGTAATTTTCATATTTCAAATGAAAACGTTCATAATCTTCTAGACTTTGATTTCCCAACAACAATTTACGTGCAAACATTTTTTGAAAGATAAATGCAATGTTTTTTCATACAAACTATGAAAAGTTTCAAGCATTTTAAGTAATATTACATCAAACTTCACCTTAAATGTGTATGATTTTTTTCATATTTATAATGATTAAGATCATAAACCTTTGGATTCTGAATTTCCCCTGACAATTTTGAAGCAAACATCTTTATGATTGCGGTTTCATAAATCCAATGCCATGTTTCATGCCGGGTTTGAAATGTTTCATCATTTTCATGAAATGTGGCATAAAATGTGTATGAAGTATTCATATTTTATATGATTGCGGTCATAAACTTTTAGATTCTGGCTTTCCCAACAACAATTCTACAGCAAAATAAATTTATGAAAGTGGTTTCATACTTGGAATGAAATTTTCATACCGGTTATGCAAAAAACACCTATGAAATGTTTATGATTTGTTCATACTCTTCTGAAAAGTTACATAAAATTTTGGATTTTCGATTTTGCAACAACAACTTACACGTAAACATTTTTATGATCGTGAAATCATACAGATAATGAATTTGTCATAAAAATCAAGATTTATGAAGTCAAATTCTTACATAATATTAATGAATATTGCATACAAATTAATGATTTTAGGTTTATGATCGCCGTTCATTAATATTATGTAACATATTATTTTCAGTGTATAGGTAGCCTAGTTAATAATTATCATTTGAAACTCTTAATTCCTTATACAATTTATTTCGTTGGTTTTTTTCATTTTACATGGAACAAATTAAATATAATTAACAATGTTTTTGGGAAATTATGAACCTAAACCTATATATCTATTGATTTTCACTATATTTCCAGTTTCCAGAACCAGAAGAAGAAATTTTATTTGTTTACGTTGAAAGACAATTTTTATATTCCGATGAACTACCGAACTAAATACTGACATAAATAATATCTAGGAATTTGATGTCTTCGAATACAGAACCAAATCATTTCAACAATGAAACTTAGTGTTAGCGCGTATCGCGCACATGCATCCGCACACAAGAAAATTCTATCCAACAGTTATCATTCGCAACACAACTACGGCAGTACATCAGCAGCATCAACATCTACGCCAAATAACTTTTTTACGGTAAGAGTATCCAAATCCAATAGATAGATACTTTCGATTTTATGTGCATGTTCTGTCGTGAGTGTATAAATTAATTTGTTTGTGTTAGGCAAGTTGATTTACTAATTTATTTTATTTGCATTAAACTCCTATAAACAATCGCACAGTGGGGTTTATAATCATGAAAAAATGACATATTAATCTCAGCAAGAGACTATGGAACCGTAAATTAGTTGTCAAAAATTGAGTTATTATACCTAAGCACCTTCATGCATTAAGTTGTTTGTTAGAAATCGATACCGCGATTTTGTCTACATAGACCTCGATATATTATCTGTGTTGGGCTATTTAAGAAGTCTGAATTTATGCATTATTAACTGCTTTGGTAGAGAAAACTCATGGGCATGGCGTCGGCAGAACTTTTCCATGAAAAGAAATAGGTATAGGTACTCTTGGAGTATTTTTTAATTCCTCTCAAGACCAAGAGGCAGTAACTTATACAAGAAAATTTTATTTTTTGTTGTGATGTACCTTGGGTTCAAAGGCTGAGGTGTTCTAGTCAGAACCAGGGATTCGGCTTATCAACGGCTTCTAACCGTCTTACCAATGAATCTTTAACCAGCATATCAACGGCTTTAGCCGGCTCTAAATTTCTAGAGTACTTATGTATATATATATTACAACTAACTTACTAGCCCCATGCCTAAGTTAACATAGACTTAACTTACTTCTTATGCATTTCGGTCTAAAAACTATTAATACAAAAATGAATATTGGTTTTATTTTTTACCAAGAAGAATTAAAAAAATCTTGGTTTCCATAGATCAGTTTTTACAAAGAACATAAAACTAGAACAGCCACAGCATTCATTTTGGTTTTTAAAGTTTTTGTGCCACCCAAACTGTTTCCGTTTAAAACTACATAATACCTACATGCATCTTAATTCTAAGCGTATATTTAAGTTCGCCAAGGTAAAAAATCATTCAACTTTCAAATAACGGACGAAATTTCATTGCTTAGCCACAATAACTGGTTTTCCTGCTTAACCCCATATCTCTTCGCTCCAGCCCCATTGAACTAATAGCGCTCTGATCCAACTTGTGCGAGGATGTCTAGATCATTAAAAAAATCGCCTTTCTATAGTCCTACGGCTTAAGTGGTTAGCTGAACCGCCATTCTATCCCTTCAACCATCGCCTTTCTAAGAAAGAGGAATGCATCAGGTAGGATATATCCCCTTAGACTACGCGCACACACATAATTGCGAGAGGCATTTACATGCGAGAAAAGTGCTCACATGAGTTATTATGTAGCTGCGTACAATGAAACAATATTTGGTGAGAAATATGCGAACTTCTCGCAAACAAACTCTTCTGATCACTTTTTAAAGCGAATCAATGCTATAAATAGCAATTTTTTTAAAATAACCTTTCAAACACCAAAAGAATTTCTTTAATCGGGTATTAAATCGGTAATAAACAACATTTGAAAAAGAATATCCCTTAGGCTATTTCCTAAGAAAAACCTATGAAACAAAAAAAAAGAATTTCTTAAATCGGACAATTATTTTACTTGGACCCCATTTCACCCTACAAATAAAAAAAAATTGAAAAATGATATCCCAAAAGCCAAACAAAATGTGTGCCTACAGTGCCACCTGTTGAGAATTTTCCCTACTTTTCTTTTTTCCTAAGCTTCCGCGTAGCAATTACGAACAAACCGGCTGAAGGAAGTATACAATTTTGTCCAGTCGTTTTCAAGTTTTAAGCATCCGAACACACCACGATCCATTTTTATATACAGGGTGTCCCGTAAATAATGGATAAGCTTGTAACTGGGTAAAGCTTACCTTTAGGCCTTTCAGAAAAAAAGGCGACCTGACGTTTTTCAGAAACTTTTCAAATATTACGACTTTACTCAAATGTCTGAACACTACGACCACGAGTGAATGATTCTCATTGTTTTTTTTTTTATTTTTATTATATTCTAGAATATTTGAACTAATAGATACGTAGTCAAATTTAACACTAGTTGTTGCAGTTTTTTTTATTTTAATTTTTAAAACTAATTTTGTAATACAAAAATGATAAAATATTTCTTTTCACCAAAGTTTGCCCAACTATTTTAAAAATTTGTCTATTTAATGTTCTTTTTAAAATGGTACAACACATGCTTGTGTTCTTATAATGAGCTTTCACAATAAAAACTCATTGTTCTTTTTCATAGCGATACAAATAATCACTTATGGCTGAAACAGATGTGTAGCTTTTCGCGTGCAGCGAAATTAAATTATACACAGGTTCTTATAGGAGGGTAAAGTGATGCATGCAGCTCATCGCTGCACTGTGTATCTATTTCTAAATTAGCTGCAGAGCTTTATTGCAGTCACAATAACAAACAAAAATATCTCAAATAATTGATATCTGGCATTACTGGTACGGTCAATACCTTTCATTATGGAAGAAAAGTTAATAGTGTCAGTGGAAGAAATAAAAAAAAACTCGGAAATGATCTTGATTTGTTTTTATATGTATTGTTATTTAGAGAACACACATTTTAACAGTCAATATAATTAACATCTTTTTCAGCCATAAGAACAACTAAGCAACTAAAAACTTCAATTATAACAGTTACCTTACAAAAACAATGTTCCCGACAAAGAATTAAAAAAATAAAACAAAATGATGCCATTTTCTGACTTTTTTTTTGAGTCACCCTTTATTAATGTCTTATTACAAATTAAGAAAAGTTTAAACTTTTGTTTTAACGTACAAGTATATTTACGTTTTTCACGTTTTTCACTCGAAACAAAAACTAGACTTCGTTGGAATGTTGTAGTGGTCCGCTCAATAATTACATGTCTTGAGTGTGTTTCTTCATTTATTCGGAAAAAAGAATGAATAGATATAAAAGATAAAATGTTTATCCAAAATATCCAGAATGGATTGAATAAAGAAACAAAACTAAGAACAAAGAATGCTAATCAGTATTGTTCGGTGATATTTTAACACAATTGAATAAAGATGCAGTTTTGTTTTGGAATAGTTGTTTTTTTCTAAAGTGCAATATGAAAAAAATATTACTTTTGGAAAAATTCATACTTAACGCCAATTCATAAAAAAGGTCCTAAGAATCTAATAACAAATTATCGTCCTATTGCTAAACTATCTACTATTCCTAAACTTTTCGAGTCTCTTGTCTGTGAAATACTTTCATTTAATTGTTCTTCTGTTATAATTATGTGAAAATCAACATTGGTTTGTAAAGAAAAAATCAACCCTTCACTAATTTATTACAAGTTTTCACATTTTGTTTAGATACTTTTGAAAACCACTCACAAGTAGATTGCATCTTTACAGACTTTAGTAAAGCTTTTAACAAATTAAGCCTTCATACCTGAAGGATAGATTTTATAGTGTTTTTTAAAGTTAAGTCTGGTGTATCTCAGGGGAGTCATCTTAGTCCTTTGCTATTTATTTTATTTATAACTGACCGTCCTTCTATATTACAAAATTCTATGGCATTAATTTATGCGGATGACGTTAAAATATTTAGAACAATTAACTCCATCAAGGATTGTGAAGAACTGCAAGACGATCTTCACACATTTTGGACATGGTGCAATAATAACCGTTTATTTCTAAACATTGACAAGTGTAAGACAATGTGTTTTCAACGCAAACGTTATTTATTTATTTATGACTATCTTTTAAATTCGTCACATTTATGTAGAGTTTCACTTTCAAGTTTGTCTGACCTTTGAGTTTTATTACACACAAAATTAGCATTCACTAATCACTATAATTCATAAAATATATAAATCAGCCTGGGAGAAGAACATAATATGTGAAATAGAGAAAAGCCGAGAGCGAGGTCCGAACCAGGTGCGGAAGTTCTACCAATCCGTCCGAAACATGACGCAGTACACACCACGCTGCACATACTGCAAGGACGGAGAGGGAAATCTGATCACCGATCCTCAAAGCATACTGGAGCGATGGGAAGTGTACTTCAATGAATTGCTAAATGGTCAGCTCACTGCAGAAGTGGAGGCTCCACTACTTCAAGAAGAGTACCCTATGTTGCCGCCACCAAGCATAGAAGAGGTTGAGAAGGCTATAGGCCTTATGCCCCATACATAAGAAGGGAGATGTCACAACGTGCAGCAATTATAGAGGTATCACGTTGTTGAGTACCGCCTATAAGATACTCTCCTCTATCCTACAAGACCGGATAACCCCATACGCTAAAACCATCATCGGACAATATCAGTGTGGTTTCATTCCAGGCAAATCAACAACTGATCAGATCTTTACCCTTAGGCAAGCGATGGAAAAATGTCTAGAATTTAACATCCCAACATACCATCTTTTTATAGACTTTAAGGCCGCCTACGATAGCATAGCCAGGGTAGAACCTTACAAAGCCATGAGAGAATTCGGCATCCCAAATAAATTGACACGACTATGTAGGTTGACCATGACCAACGTAACAAGCCAAGTAAAAATAGCCGGATTGCTATCCAAACCAATCAACATCTTTAATGGACTCCGACAAGGGGATGGTTTGGCCTGCCTCCTCTTCAACCTGGCGTTGGAGAAAGCAATCCGTGACTCTGGCACGGCAACAAGAGGGACCATCGTCAACAGGTCCAGCCAGATACTGGCTTACGCAGACGACATCGACATCATCGGAAGAACCGAGCAAGCTGTACATGATTCCTTCATCCAGATCGAGCAGGCGGCACAACATCTGGGGCTGCACATTAGTGAAGGTAAAACAAAGTACATGGTGGCGTCGAATGCGAGAGGAACAGTTGGTCAAACAATCAAGGTAGCGGAGCACGAATTTGAAGTGGTGCAATCCTTTAAATACCTTGGGTCAATAGTAGCAGCCGATAACAATATAGAAGAAGAAATACGCGGGCGGCTTCTCAAATCCAACAGAGCCTACTATAGTCTGTCAAAGCTCTTCAAATCCAGAAATCTCACCATAACTTCAAAACTGCTGCTGTACAGGACCATGGTCCTGCCAGTACTCACATATGGATCTGAGACTTGGGTGCTTAGCAAAAGGCACTCCGACCTCTTAGCCGCGTTCGAGAGAAAAGTCTTAAGGAGAATTGTTGGCCCCATATGTGAGGAAGGACGATTCCGGAGACGGTACAATCATGAATTGTACGCAATCTACCTTGAAGCAGATATCGTGACAAAAATTAAGCTCGGTAGACTCCGGTGGGCAGGGCACCTAGCTCGCATGAGCGAAGAGGAACCTGCTCGGAAAGTTCTTTGTGGTACATTCTATGGTAGACGACAGCGTGGTAGACCATGCTTGCGCTGGAGAGATGGCGTAGACCAGGACGCCCGGAGCCTTGGGGTGCGCAACTGGATGGCGGCGGCTCGAGACCGGGATGGGTGGAGAGACTTGTTGAAGGAGGCCAGGACCGGACCCCGGTTGTCGAGCCGACGATGATGATGATGAATCACTATAATTCTATTGTTAAAAAAGCAAACAAAATAGTTGGTTTCGTCAAAATATTTTCCCGTGAGTTTCGTGATCTATATTTTATTAAAATTCTTTATGTTTCAATTATAAGGCCAATACTTGAATACGGATGCGTTGTCTGGGTGCCAAACTAAAGTATTCAACGAAGATTTTTAAGATTTTCTCTTCGTTTTATTTCCTGGTCAAATAGTGTTCTATTACCTCCATATACTCAAAGACCTTAGTTGATAAACCTCCCATCTCTTTCTGTTCATAGAGAGTATTTGCAGTTCTGTTTCATAAATGAAATAATAAATGGATCCATTTCATCTCTTCAGATTCGATTCTCGATTGAATTTCAATATAAGCCGGATTAGTTTTAGGAGAAATCTACCTCTTCGCACTATTTTTAGCAGATCAAACTATGGCGCCAACAGTCCTCTTAATCAGTTGATCAATATTTTTAATAAATCTTCTATTCTTATTACTTCTACAAATTTTAATCTCAAATCCGAAATATAATTTCTTTGCACAAAGTCGATCAAAACAATGATAGTAAATTTAGTTAGATATAAAGTAAGCAATGTAATCTTGACGTTAGGTTTAACGTATTGAAATAAAATCATTCTCTTTGTCTAAATATTTTTAAATAATAATTAACGCCAGTGCGATTATGTTATAAAAGAGATGCGTACGTCAATTGCACTGAACGCACCCATTATTCCTTTTTTTTCTACTCTTCAATTGAAATGAAAAGAATGAATTCAAAAGGTTCTCGAATTAACAGAATTGTTTATCCGGAATATTCCGAATGAATAAAAAAAACACACTCATTATTAAAAACGGAAGTTTTTTTTACTGATTGAAATTTTAACTAAGCAACTTAGAACTCATTAGCCAATTACCAAACTCATTTCAGTTTCCATTATCTTAGCATTATTGAATTTTTTTGATTGATTTATTATTACTTTTATGTTGTATGTTTAATTTTTTTTAAAAGGGTTTTCCAATAAGAGGTGTTATTTTGAATAGCCCGCTATTTCGGTAGCTATCACTTTTTGAAGCTGTCATTTTTTGACATTTGACAAGTAGAAACTACGCCATTTATAAAAATGGAACGATACACGCTTCAACAACGCATTGCAATTATTAAAATTCACTATAAAAATGGTGAAAATTTGGCAGAGACGGTTCGTAAAACTAAAACATTTTTGGATCGTCGTGAAGCACCTTGTCGGACCGCAATACAGAAATTGGTGGACAAATTCGAGCTGTTGGGACAAGTTAGTGATGTGAAGAATAAAACCCGTGCACGTCGCTCAAGAACAACTGAGAATTTTGCTGTTGTAGCCCAAAGTGTTGAAGAAAACCCAGGTTTGTCCATTCCTCGTCGTTCTTTGGAATTAGGCATTCCACAAACGTCATTACACCGTATTTTGCATAAAGACTTGGGTCTTAAGGCTTATTAAGTTCAGTTAACACAAGAACTCAAGCCGGCTGATCATCAACAACGTCGTGTCTTTGCTGATTGGGTCCTTGAAATGCATGAAAATGATCCGGAATTTCATCGAAAAATCATCTTGACTGATGAGGCCCATTTCCACCTCGGAGGCTACGTCAACAAGCAAAACTGTCGCATCTGGGGCTCGAAAAACCCAAGAGTTATTGTTGAAAAGCCTCTCCATCCTCAACGCGTGACTGTTTGATGCGGTTTATGGTCCGGCGGGGTCATTGGACCTTACTTTTTCGAAAATGAGGCTGGAGCAACAGTTACGGTCAATGGATTGCGCTATCGAGAGATGATTAATGATTTTTTATGGCCGAAATTGGATGGTATTGATCTGGACAACGTTTACTTTCAACAAGACGGCGCTACGTGCCACACAAGCAATGAAACCATCGATCTTTTACGGGAAAAGTTTCCGGACCGTGTTATCTATCGAAGAGGTGATCACAATTGGCCACCGAGATCTTGTGATTTAACACCTTGCGACTTCTTCTTTTGGGGCCACGTGAAAGATAAGGTCTACGCCAACAGCCCAGCGTCGATTCAAGACCTCAAAAATGGAATTCGTGAGGCTATCGAGGACATAGGGCAGCCACTTTGCGATTTGGTTATGGAAAATTTCATGAAAAGGATATGGTCCTGTAAGCGTGGTCGTGGCGGCCATTTGGCTGATGTTGTGTTCCATTATTGACGGCATACCTTCCTCTTTATAATGAAATAAACATCCGATCATTTATCTCAAAAAATGCCATTTTTCTTTGATTATCAAAATAACACCTCTTATTGGAAAACCCTTTATTATAAAAGTCAAAATTTCTATTGAATGCCATGTTTCTAAGTCAAACATCCCACTGTCATCACATCATGTATTTGGAAGTTTATGGGATGTTTTATAACTTAATTCCCTGTAATCGAGACAGACCCATGGGGACATGGGGTCTTTGTGTGCGTTTTATTTTTTTTTTTTTTTTTGCTGTTATTTTTGGCAGCGCGCAGGTAAAAGTTTACCCAGGATAATAACATTTGACTTTTGAACTCTGTAAAAACCCAAACTGTTCAGGTGTTTCAGTCTTTCAGTCAAGGGACTTGTTTGTGTTATTTTACTTTGGGTTATAATCAAAAATTCCCCCAAGTACTTAACTTTAATACCATTAGTTATATTATAAAACTGTCATTTTCATCTTTGTGAAAGGAAAAGTCGTTCGAAGTCTTCCGGCTGGTTTCTGGCTGCTGGCTCCTTACTGTTGATGCTGGTCTAAAGTGTATCAAGTGTATAAATGTGGATATGAATTTAAGTTTTTTTTTGGGTTTCATAAAAGAATGACGCTCGTTTAATTAAAGGTGCGTGGCTAATATATTACAAAAATGTATGAGGACTGTAGTTTGTGTTGGAAATAATTTAAGCGGTTAATTTTAAATGCTTTTGTGTCAGAGTGGTTCAAGAATGTCAAGAAATTATGTATCATGCCTTGAACATTGTTAAATTTTTGTTGTATTTTGATTGATGTTACCATTCCTAAGCGTTTGTTCATATGAAAATATAAAGTTATATATGTTAAGGGGGATGCCAAACAGATGATTTAGCGATATACATTTATAATAAACTGAAATTTAAAATATAGTAACATGAAGAGGAATCTTCGTGGGAAAGTTTAAGGCAGGGTATTAATGACAACTGTTGGAGTATGCATATAATATCCGTTCCCCAGTAATACAAAAATTGAGGTAAGAATGATGGATAAAATGTCAAAATTATTTGTTCTTTTATAGAAGGAAGATCATTCTTAGAATTTGAAAATAATACAAAACTGTAGGACTGTAGCGTAAAAAGCACATATATATAGTTGTTCACGGGCTAAGATTGTTCAGTATTCGGAGCCTATTATTTTCTATTGTATACGTATTTTCTATAGAATAGGGTAATCAAGTGAATAAAATGATATTAATCTTTAATTTGCTTAACAGGGTAGATTGATTATTTTGATTTCATAGGACCTACATACATATATAAAAGACCTTTACTGACAATACTCAACTCATCCTAGATGCTAAATGTACTTCAAGCGAATACGATATTTTGCAAACCTTGCATACATATAATTGGAATTGACATCCAATAGATGATTTAAACAAAAACCATGTCATAATGAAGCAAATAACTATGTAAATGTCTTATTTTCTTTCTGCGAATTGGTCATTATATTAAATTAATCGATTTAAATAATTTGATTTAAAAATTATATTAAAGAATAGATTTCTGGCTTTAAGAAAAAAAAACCTTTAGCATGACAAGCGCCCCAATTATGATGTTCGAACTTCGCATTGTATTTCAAAAACTAATCGTATCGTTTATTGTATTTGAAATGGATATTATGGAAGTAGTATAGAATGAATACGACTCCTTTCAAAGCCAACGGCAATCAACCTATTTAAATACCTGAATGACAAATTTCTGATGTTAATAATTTAATTGTTTTCAGCCAAAATTTTTTTTTGTTTTGCTCAAATCGTGATTTGAATACCAAAATTAAATCAAAAAAATGAATTCAATAGAATTTTTTTTCTTTGAAGTTGGTTGTTAAGGCCAAAGGGAAGACTTATTAACAATTCGCATATCGACTCCAGATAACTCTGCTCCTATGAACTTAGATGATTCCTAGTTGGAATTATTTTGTCTTTTTTGAATCAAAAAAATTAACTGGATGAATCGAATATCCGTGTGAAAAAGTTGTTCAAATACGAGGGCTCAGCCAGTTTGCTATCAAGCGTAGGCTGTTTTTTATTTTGATCAATCGAATCAAAAACAATCGGCTGAGCGAAACTGTCAAGGGTATGCAATGAAATGCGTTCGTATGGAAGATGAATCAAAGTGACTTTCACAATAAGGATGTTCGAGAAAAGTCGTATATTTTTGCTAAATACGAATTTCCCAATTTGGGTAAATGTTAGTGTTGCCGTTTTTTTTATATTGTTTTTACTAAACCATTTTTTTAGAAAATTGACCCTCCCGCCTATACTTTTTTTTCTTTTTTTTTGACCCACCCTACACTAAAACTATATAAAGACTTTTTTAGGATCGCATGCCAAACATTCTGCATAATAGTTGTAGTATTAATTAATAGTAGACTAATAAATTATGTAACATCATTGACTTAACGAATAGATACTGAGATTTCTTTTTAAACTCATGTAAAGTAAAAATTTTGAATATTTATTTGAAAATCATATTTTTACTGAATCTCAATAATAAACAAATTCTAAACAAAAATGTTTGTGTACGCGGCTGGTCTTTGGAACACGCTACCAAATCTGAAAATAAACTAACAGCTACAACACTTTTGAAATCTCTTTAAAAAAAACCATAAGGTACAGATGGTAAAATTTTTCTAAACTTTTCTATTTTTTGATGTGTAAACATCTATGCTGGCGGTAGAGCGACAAAAAAAACGTGAACGTTCGTGTGCAACGTTACGTCGTGCAACGTTACGATCTGCATACTAAGATGGGTGCGTTCAGTGAAAAAAATCTTAAGATACCCTTCAAGCAAAAACAAGTCCGTTTTGGATCCGCGCACATACATATGTACTCTGGAATCCTCTGGGATACGGTCCTGGATTACAACTATCATTATAAATTTTACATTTTAAACTATGATATTCACGATTTTTATTCAATGTTTTGTTTTATTTTAATCAAATCAATGGAAGGTTTTTGGCCAGCGATGACGTTTCGACATTAATTATCTGCACCCTATGTACGTTTTTTGTTCGACTTGCATAGGGCTATAGGGAGCTAAGATAAACCAGATTAATTATATAGTTTTCCAAATGTTATTTTATTTCCAAACAGTAACCATCTTCAACAATTTTTTTTTTGTTTTTCTTTTTTCTTCAGTCAAGCCAAGCACACATACTAAATCTTTTTTAAATCACTACTTGTAAATAACCTTTGGTTTTATTTTTCAAATCGAGTTATTTCTGATGTGGTTGAAATTATACATACATAGGTAGAAACATAAAAGAAAATTAACCTATTTTGCGTTAGGTAAAAATTTTTGAAATGAAGTGTGTTATAAGTAGGGAAAGGATTTTGTTGACCTACAGAATAAAAAAAGGCAAAACGGAACACTAAAATGGCAAAAAAATCATTTTTTTAAATAAAAATGGAATATGATTACATAGGTACATTACTGTAAAAAATTTCAAGGTAATAATCTCCTTATTTTGTCCTTTAAAAAAATGCCTTCAAGGAAAGCTCAAGGATACCCCTCTAATACGTGAGCAAAAACGAGTGGGGTCAAATTAAAAGAGTGCACATATCACTGACTTAAATATTTTAGCTTTTTGAATATAGATAAATGTTTGCAATTGGCAATTTTGATTATATTTTTCTTCACCGGCTTACCTTAATGTTAAGTAATAATAGTAGTTTAGGTTATAAATGCTTCTAACTATCTACGGTTTGTAATGCACAAGGTATACCTATCTATTGGGAAATTTGTTGATGCGTAGCTTTGGGTACAGTGTATTCCCAGTATGCCAATATTTGTAAAAGGTTTTTCAACAGGGACGCTACAAAAGTAGAGCAACAGGGACATCAAACGACGCCATATTTCTTGCCGCTCTTTTGACATTTCTCTTCAGTAAAGTTTGCCATTACATGATGGAAAGATATACGAGCCAACAACGAGCCAAAATTATTAAAATTTACTACCGAAATTCGGAGTCAGTGGCCTCAACGTTAAGAGCTCTACGTCCAATTTATGGTCGTCATAATCGTCCTAGCAGATCAACAATTGAGCGTCTAGTGGAAAAATTTGAATCCACAGGCACAGTACAAAATGTTCCTGTGCCAATGAGACAAAGAAGTGCCGGTAGTGTCGAGAATATTGCTGCCGCTGAGTCTTCAGTTGCAGAAAGCCCAAATGTGTCTCTCCCACGTCGTTCTCAAGCGTTGGGCATCTCTGTGACGTTGTTGTGGCGAATATTGAGAAAAGATATTGGCCTACATCCTTACAAGATTAATTTGACTCAAGAACTGAAGCCGCTTGACCACCAGAAGCGTCGTATGTTCTTGAATTGGGCTGAGCAACAACTTGAAAATGATTCGGATTTTCATTGAAAAATCATCTTCAGCGATGAGGCTCATTTCTGGCTGAATGGCTTCGTCAATAAACAAAATATGCTGTAGTGGTCAAGCAGCAATCCACACGTACTCCATGAGTCATCATTGCATCCCGAAAAAATTACGGTTTAGTGTGGTTTATGGGCCGGCGGCGTCATTGGGACGTACTTCTTCCGTGATGATCAAGACCGGCACGTTACTGTGAATGGGGACCACTACCGTTCAATGATAACCGAATATTTTTGGCCCCAATTGGATGATATGGACTTCGAGGACATGTGGTTCCAACAGGACGGCACCACAAGCCACACAGCGAATGTCACAATCAATTTATTGGAAACCAAGTTTGGAGAACGTGTTATCTCACGAAATGGTCCAGTCGTTTGGCCGCCTCGGTCGTGCGATTTGACGCCGTTAGACTATTTCCTGTGGGGCTACGTCAAGTCTATGGTCTACGCCAACAACCCAGCGACAATTGATGAACTGCGTACGAATATCGAACGTGAAATTGCAGCAGTATCGGCAGATTTATGCTTGAAAACCGTCGAAAATTGGGTTTAGCGTCTGAACTTCTGCAAGCGTGCCCGTGGTGGCCATGCAAACGAAATCGTTAGGGTAATGACGCCGAATTTAATCGAAGTTATGACACAATTTAAAACTATACATTATTTACTATACCAACATATATATGTAAATAGGTCCTTGTTAAAGACACAAGTGAGTAGACTTGATTATTTTGTATACAAAACTATTAAATGAAGAAAAAACAAACTCAAAACAGCCATTCTAAGTCTTTCTCAAAGTTTTCATTCATTTTCAAAAAGAGCAAAGTAATCCTGTTAAACAAAAAATGTAGTCTTCTCTTTTGTGCGTACATGTTTTTTGGAATAGAAATCATTGTTTTATTAAAGACACTCTCCAAATAGATCTTATATGGCAACTGTTTTTAAGTAAGGGTGCGTGTTTTTTTAAAAACACTACATTATTAAATTTTTTGTATCGTTTTTAGTTTTGTTGCTAAAATTTATTGAAGTGAGGTAAGTAAGCCTGATGGGAACACGACAAGCCAAGACCTTTTCGGTGTTAAATTGTTTTTGTTTTTTAAAACTTAGTTTGCTGAAGGTCATCCAAATTAATACACTAAATAGGTACTAGTTTTTTAGTGCGATATTACAGTTAAACCCGAATTAACTCAACCCACTGAAAAACTGGGTCCAATAATATAATTTTATATTCATTCGAAAAATATTTTTAAATATTTTCCCATATCTACATCGGGAACACTATAAAATCTTGAACTGCAAAATCCCGAATTGCAGAATCAAGGAAATGATAAGATCTCGCATTCATTCGGGATTTACTACTTTTTAAGAAAAAATATAATATTTTCTTACTTACGCGATTTCTAATACTAAAAAAAGTACTAGTACTCATTCTTTTTACAGATTTACTTTGAATTTTCTCAATTTTGTTAGAACCTTTTCCATTTACATATATTTCTTTTAAAAATCGAACTCCTTAGAGCGGGTGGTTCAAATGTTTGAAAATTAGTTTATTTATCTTTTAGATAAGTTGGTTGGTTTCAACAAAAAATAAAAGGGATCAAACATTGTTCAAATCAAAACAATGAAAGTTACGATCAAATTTTAAGTTTCATGTACCTAATACTTGTTTGTTTTTACATATTTTTTTAAACCAATTTTTTTGCAGAAGATAATTTGTGCTCGGTAGAGGTTAGGTTAAGTTAGGTAGAAGTGGCTATCGATGGGGAGTCGTATCACTTAGGCCAAATGTTGAACCGTTGTGATACCAGATGGATCTAGGAATAGGAAATTTTTTCCCTACTCGTATCAGTATTGGTATTTGCTAGATCACGGGGATCATTGTAGTAGAAGTTACCTATATTTATTATACGTCTTTGGAATAGAGCTCCACATGTACAGTAGTAGGTTTGTAATTGTTTCCTCTTCATCCATATAGTCTCTTCTTCCTATTAGACAGTGTCCGGTTATGACACCTATTATGGAGGTAATTTGCAATCTGCTTAAATAAAGGGTCCGCCATCTAACGTTTTTTTTTCAACTAATGCCTATTTCGTGAATGGTAACACTTAGCTCATGTCTGATTTGACAGATAATTAGTTTTATCCTTCCGCTGAATGAATATGGTTGTGTATACGCTTCGCTTCGATTTTGTTAAAAAAAATCATCTTTTCAGATGAAGCTCATTTTGATCTTGGCGGGTAGTAAACAAGCAAAATTGTCGCATTTAGGGCACAGAAAACCCGCACGCATACATTGAAAAGCCGATACACCCAAAACGAGTCACTGTTTGGTGCGGATTTTGGTCCAGAGGCATAATTGGGCTATTTTTCGAAAATGAGCAAGGAGTGGCCGTTACAGTCAATGGCGATCGTTATCGGGCCATGTTGAACAAATTTTTGTTCACAAAAATTGAAGAGGAAGATATTGGCAACATTTGGTTTCAACAGGACGGCCGGCGCTACATGCCACACAGCCGAAGCTACACTCGATGTTTTGCGCCATTTTCAAAAAAAAAAAGTTATTTGGCGAACCCTTTATATCAAATACTTAGAGCGATTCATGTCAAGTTGGCCAGATTCATATCATAGTTGACCACATCTGTTTTGTCGCCAAGCAAGTGGTGATGTTGTCCCACCTAAGGTTTGTTTTCTTTATATCATCTTGCTGTTAAACTGCTGCCCCATCTCAACGAGAGATGTTCTAGAGATTTTAGAGACTAAGTCCAGAGATTTAATAGAAGCTTGGCTGCCTGAGAAGATACGGACATCAGTTGTTTTTAGCTTGTTTTCTTTAGGCCAAGAGAATACTTCTTTGATTGCTAAATGTTCTGCCTGGAACACGCCAACATGATTAGGAAGACGAAATGACAGACCTAAGTTTAGTCTACCTGAGTGCACACCTCAACCAACCCCCCGTCATCGGTTTTTGATACACCAGTATGAAAATGAAACGATTCGTCTACCAATATTGTCTCATCCTCCCAAGTAGACCTGGATGGGATGGTAACTTGATAGCTTTTGTTAAAAAGTACTAAGGGCATAGTATAGTCAGTGGTACAGGAAAATGATGCTAGTCAGCATTTGATAATTCAGCTCACTGAGTGACTTATCTGCCTTCAGATATAATAGTGCAGATGAGATTGCAGATGCGTGAACGTTCTTAAAAGCACCTTCTATGCATATTATAGCAAACATTGTGCACTTTCCACCAACTTCCCTTTGTTGTAAGCATGTTGTTTGAACCAGACAAAATAAATACAAAGAAAAAAATTGTGTGAGTGCCGGGACTCACGGTTAATATGTGTAAACATCAACGTGCGCGGATCCAAAACGGACTTGTTTTTGATTGAAGGGGATCTTAAGATTTTTTTCACTGAACGCACCCATCCTAGTATACAGATCGTAACGTTGCACACCGTAACGTTGCACACGAACGTTCACGTTTTTTTTTCACTCTGCCGCCAGCATAGATGTTTACACATCAAAAACCTGTTCAAAAGATACATGAAATCTTGATACTTAACCAACAAAAACATCCTTTTATATGAAAAAGATAAACTTATTAATTACAGAATCCCTATTGCCTAAGTACTTTTTTGGTATTGAAATTCGGGTGCCCGGTTTTAAATATACCAAACAAAATACTAAGTCATTAGGGATTTAATTCCAAAAAAGTACTAAGCCAGTTGGGATTCTGTAGTTCGAGATTTGATTTTGTTATTCGGGAATCTGTAATTCGGAATTCTGAAATTCTAAGGTAGGTGTACCTACTTATTCATATTTCATACATGTCGTATATACTTACTATGAACACCTCCCATGTCACATTTTGCAATCTTTTCTGGACACAGGGTCTTAAGTCCACGGGGACAACTTTTGCGCCACTTTGTATTGCAGCATTTACCTATTGTGGAATAATTCTGAAACCTGGTGGTCATAAGAGACAATAATGGATAGGTTAGAAATCCACAGGAATTTAAAACTTATTTTCACAAAAAAATTAAGTTAGGTGTTATTCATAGCGACCCGTCTTTGTGTGAAATTTTAAATAAATTGAATAAAGTATTCTAAAAGTAGAACATGTCATTAAACTTTCTTGAAATCTACTCAATCAGTTATATTTGAATAAAAAGATTCGATTTCAATACGTAAATTGATAGGTTTTTGATCAAGATAGTTACTGCAAAGTTTGTAAGCTGTTTTTTTTTTTAAATTTGTCCTTTTATTTTTTTTTAAAGATGTTTTAACTATTTAAACTTTTATTTCTAGATGAAGACTTCACAGTGTGATTCAAATAGAGATGACAGTGCTATCGAAGATAATGTTAGCCCAACTTTTACAGTCGGCTCTCCTAACGAGCTAAATACAACCGAAAGTTCTCCCCCCAAAGAAGATAACGACAGCAGCAATACTCTCATTTCATCTGACAATAAAAGTCCGTGCCAGAGGTAAGAATATGATTTTTCGTTAAAGAATTGTAAATACTAAACAATTAAAAACAAAAAAATAGTTACAAGTTAAAGGGGTTAAACAAAAAAGAGAAAAACAACTGAAATATCCCTTTTGTATATACTCGTATATGTATACGCATACCTCATAAAATCTTTTCTATTTTACAATATTTTTAAGTTTTAAGTACTAAATTAGAAAAAAAAAAATATTTTGTATAAAACTTATGCCTTTTGTTATATTATATTTTATATATACCTAATAATTGTATTTAGGAAAAGAAAATTGCGTAAGTCAAATCACCGTCAACCACCGGTTAAGACACTAGGTTCACCCTCATCATCTACATGTTCCCAAGCTAATGACACAATCAATTACAATTCAGTTAAACGACACACATCAGATGCTCAGAAAATAAATGCTATCCGAAACTCAAGACCTACCTCCACAGAAAGAGACAGGCTTAACCAAGAGCCTCAGTTCCAACACTATTACTCCGAAACCAACATCAATAACATCGCTGCCAATGAGAACCCACCCAGTTCTCATCGTCCTAGTACCTCATCCTACACCAAGGGTGTACAGGGTTGGCGAAACCTTAGAGCCGTAATGCTATACTATTGCTCCTTGCGCAGAATAAAAAGGAACGGTGCCCAAATGTTAATCTATTTCTGTGTTTAATATTGCAACGTAGTATTATTATTTGATTATTATTTTTTTTTTGTCCAACTAACATAAATTAAATTGATGTTAAAAAAAAATGAAATGAAATGACTCTTCTCCTAATAACAGCTGTAAAACAATTATATTCATTTTTCTTAAATGGGTTTCGGAATACATAATTTTTGTAAAACATCTTTTAACTGTGTTGTTTTCTTGATTTACTAATTTTACTAAATATACAAATAAATCATTAATTCATCATAAAAGTTTTAGCAATTTTTTTGCATTTTGTAATGTGTAAACGTAAAAAGAGCTCTTGGTGTTTTTTTAGGCAGTAATTCATAATAATATAATCTATATAAAACGTATTCTAGCGTATCTACCAAGTACTTGCAAGACCAAAGTTGTAAAAGAATGCAATTTTTTATGAGTGCATTCGTTTATGGTTTCAATATTATGAATATTTCCGTTTTGAGATTTTTAAGAGATTAAAACATTTATGATTTTGAAGTGACATAAAGCCAAATAAGAGTGTCCTGTTTCTGTATGTTATTTTATTAGGCGTTATGTCTTTTTGAAAAGTGATATATAATGCTTTATTTAAATGTTCGTTAGTTTTGTTTATGTGAAATATAGCATGAAGGACCGAACCAAGCATATTTGAAAAATATTGCGAAATGTATATCCTCGAAGGCATAGGGAGGTTTTTTACTTTTGGATGCACTTGAGACACCAGATTCTTGAGATTATAGTCGGCTACATGAAATTTGGCCCCAATGAAAAATAGCCCCAAACAAAAAATGAAAAATAGCCATAAATATTTATATGAAAAGCAACCACAAAAAAAGATTAAATTTTGTGAATTGGGGTGATTTTTCATGTTTTTGGGGTCATTTTTCATTTTGAGTTTTGGAGTAAAATTTCATTATGAAAAATGGCCCCATACTTTTAATCTTAAACAATAAATGAAAAATCACCCCAAAAATGGGGTATGAAAAATAGCCCCAAAACTTCTTTCAAATTAAAAAAAAAGCCTCGAACCAAACATGAAACATCACGCGATTTTTTCGAACGATTATTTTAATTAGACTCTTCAGAATTTAGAAGGATTATTCTAATTTTTGTACGATTATTAAAAAGGACAATTCTGCGATATTGAATAATAATCGTACAAAAAAAATTGAATGGTCCTTTTTAATTTTGAAAAATCTGATTAAATAATCGTACACAAAAATCGCGTGATTTTAGTGTACGATTCTTTAGTAAATTTTTTATAAAAAAAAATGAAAAAAGGCCCTAAAATATGAAAAATCACATATTGATGAATTTGTGTTGTTGTTGCTTGTCATTTACATTTGCTGATTTGATTTAATAATTTATTTTTGGGCTTTTTTTCATTATTTTGGGGTGATTTTTCCAATTTGAAAATGGGGCAATTTTTCATTATGAAAAAAAAGCCCAATTTAGGGGCCAATTTTCATATTTTGTTGGGGTCATTTTTCATTGGGGCCAAATTACATATGTGCAATTATAGTGAATACAATAGATTGTGCCACGGCCTCAACTAACAATCCCCTTCATCTTCATCCACTCTTTTTGCTAAAGCAAGCTGCCTCCAGTTATAAAGGGTATCCAGCGGAATATTTTCAACTTTAAAATTCAACATAAAAAAACTACATCGTTTTTGTTTATTTCTATTTCAATTAAATGCAGAGTAACAATGTGGATTTTTTTTTTTTAAACGATATTATCCAAAGCACTCTTGCAGTTGGACCCTTACATTTGCGATTACGCGACGGCAAAGTGCTGGAGTAATGCTTTGATTTTCATGGCGAATATTTTTTTGCAGGGCCTGAATTGTCCGGGGATTGTTATTGTAAACCTTTGATTTGAGGTATCCCCATAAAAAGAAGTCGTAAGGTGAGAAGTCTGGCGACCGAGGCGGTCATGGAATGTCTCCGTACTTGCTCACCAGTTTATTCGGAAAAACTTTCCATAGCCTTTCCATCGACACCCTAGCTGTGTGCGGAGTGGCACCGTCCTGTTGAAATTGTGTTCGGTTGTTGTACCCTGAACACAGCTGCAATTGCGGTCACAGAAACTCATCAATTATACGGCAATACACCGGAGCAGTGACTGTGTCACCTTGGTTAAAAAAAATAAGGGCCAACTACCCCGCTCGCTGAAATGGCACACCAAACTGTCGTTTTTAAACAATGTAAACGTTGTTGATGGCGTTTTCTAGGGTTGTTGGGGCACCAGTATCGCATATTTTGTTTGTTAACATATCCATCAATATGGAAATATGCTTCGTCACTGAATAAAAAGTTTCCAAGCGTAAGTGCTGTCGGAAAACGTTCCAGGATTGTTCTTGCGAAGGATTCTCGCAAATGATAGTCACTTTCGTTGAGATACTGAATAATTTTCATTTTGTACGGGTGGAGCTGTAATTTATTTTTCAAAATAACATGCATTGTTGTTTTTTTTTATTCCTGTGGAGGCCGCAATCTTCCTTATCAATTTACGTGGATTTCGAATAATTTCATTTCGAACTTGAGACACATGTTCTGGCGTTGTTGATGACGTTGATGGTCCAGGAATACGTCTATTGACCATTGTGCCTTGTTGCTTGAATCTTTGTACCCACGACCACCCACACCACCAAACACACTACGACCCACGACGAAGATAAGTTGCGTGCTCGGCCCATCACTTAGTCGTCGAATATTAAAATGAGTATACAAAAAGCACGACGCGCACGTACCAATGATTCACCGCACTTTAAATATTGCTCCACCGCAAACGCGCGGTGCTTTCCCGACCCGTGACTCATGGCGACTAACAATTCCGCAAATCCTGCGCTTTGAATGATACCCCTCCAGCTCACCTCAACCCGCTAGTATTTCGATAATCGCAATTTAAACTTGAAAAAATTCCCGCTGGACACCCTTTACTTGCACCAATTGGTGTGAGATCATTCTTCATTTGTGCGTTCTATCTTAAAGGTGCGGTCTTCCTCTACTGCATAGTCCATCGGCGATTAGATTCAAAAATGCGTAAGGCTGGTGCGTTAAATAAATGTATTCTAAAGGTTAGATCCAACAAAAGAACAAATTACTATGATCTCTTCCTATACGAAACTCTCCCAAATTAACGAAAAGTCGACGTTCCTCCTATCATATTTGCCCGTAGAACTCCCGGGCTGCTCGCTCAGTAGATTTGGTTCTAGTCTCCATCATTGATTAGTAGGCCTCATTCTTGGCTGCATGCGCCAGCCGGCACTCTTCTTTGAATCATTGGTTTCTATGTGGTCGCCTTGTGAAACCCAGCGTAGAATGTTGGTGGTGTTTCTACGGGTCCCCTGCACTTGATGCTAGTGGTTAGGAAAGAGGTGGCCAGCGAAAGTTCTGGCGGTTCCGTGTGATTGTATCTTCGTGACCTCAAATCTTTTCACAGCATCTGCTTGGCACTGTGGCGTCATGAATAGTTTTATTGGCCTGTCCGAACGTTTAGACATTCAGGATACTGGAAGCAAACCTGTCGTCTTTCACAATATAATCAATATCAAAAGCTGGTTTTTGTGTGATAACATCTTCGCAGTTAGGCTGCAAAGCTTTTAAGCACCATCATATTATTATTGAAGGTTTGAATGAAACATCAACCACTTGAGTGAGCTTCCACCAAGTCATTGTAGGCTCCAGCCTATGTGCTCAAGCACGGTGGTAGCTCGCTCAGTCAAGTGGGTCTTGTTTCATTCAAACCTTCAGTATTAATATAATCAATATCATTGACGGTTCATTGATCTGGACACCACCAGGTCCATTTGTATATTTTAACGTGTTAAAATTGAGTGCTTGCTATGATGACATTTCGCCCCACAGCGGCAAAGTATCTCAGGCTGAATCCATTACCGTAAGTGTTGTCGTGTCGGCAGTTTTCCTTGACAAACCAACCAATAATATCTTCCACCTGGAAGTTGAAAAGAATTGTCTTTACGTGCGCTGCGTCGTATCTCGGGCACATATCATACGTGTTCTCGCTGAGATCATAAAATGCTTCCTAATTGGTTGAGTCATCGTTTTCTTCCATGGGAGCGTGAGCACAGATCAATACATTTTTTTTGATGATGGCTTTTATGCGGATTATTACCAGGCGCTTCCTTACATTTCAAAATTCCAAGACTTCTTTCCTAAGTCTTCCCTTTATCACAGAAACCACAACCAAAAAGCAGCTGACCCTGCCCCTTGTAGGACTGGACGAAGCAGGTATCATACGATTTCATTCTTCAAATGCTCTCCATCTTATCGCCCTTCTCGAATGTATGTTGAGACATACCTGCTGCACGTGGCCTATATTAAGGGCCGGACATTGCACATGTGATCCAAAATTCAATGTCCTTGTTTCGTTTGCGGATACCTTCAACATTTGAATCATTCATACACGAGGCTTCTTGTTTCGGTACCGCTAAAATTGTTTCGTTTGAGTTAATCCAACTCACAACACCTATAACCTGAAGGACCAGCCCCTTAGAATAGAATAGCTCCAAGAATTGTTGTCCTAATAAACCCCTCCATAATAGGCTTTTGCTTCAAATATGCCGGAGTAGCCCATATAATTTGTTCACAAATTTAGAGAACCCTGCTACTTGTGGGTACTCTCCTTTGTTCGAATAGTAGTGAAATCCTTCTCCGTCTTGGCTTGTCGACTATTGGTGGCCCTTCTGACACAAAGCCAATTGGAATTGGGATGCGACTGACGTTAGGCCAAAGGGTGAAATTTGAACGTATGTCAATTTTTTAGTGCTGAGTTAGGGGCTCAGAGCAACCAAATTTAGTCAATCCTGCAAATGAATTAAGCCCCAGTTGACTGAGAAGCAATTTTTCAGTGGAGAGTTATTTTTAACTTTAAGGCCCGTTTTTTTTTTACTGCAAGATCTTTTGCTGTTTCAAATTTAATCCTGAGTTAATTCCTGAAACATGTTTTTCAGTCGATTTAGATCCCGAGTTTAATAGGTATTTCTGACCAGATGCGTGAAAAACAATATCGGCGTCAATATGGAAATCATCTTTTCCATAGTGTCGCATAGTGTCGCCCTCTCTGTTTCGATAGTGAAATTGTATTTCCATAGTGTCGCCTTTTATATACATTTTTGACAACTGCAAGTTAAAGTTAACCGTAAACTGAAAAACTGCTTTTAAGTTAACTCAGTTTCAATTTATTTGCAAGATTAACTTATGCTGGTTTAACTCAAAGTTAACTCGACACTGAAAAATTGTTAAAAAAAATCTATCGAAATCGAGGGCACTATAAAAATTAACCTTTCTTTTTCGAAATTGAGATGGAGCCGCTATGGAAATCGCATTTTCCATAATTTCACACCTCGATTTCGATAGATTAGCAGATTCGTTTAGTTAACTCGGATCTAACTCGGGATTTAAATTGATTGAAATATATTTTTCGAGATCATCCTAGTTTCGGGGTAGAATCGGAGTTAACACTTAAAACATATTTATCAGTCAATTTACATCCCGGATTAACTGAATAGGCAATTCTGACAGATGCATGTCAAAAACCTATTGAAATCGAAGTAAGACACTTTGGAAAGAATGATTTTCCTAGTCGCGACATCTCTATTTCGTTAGCAAAACATTTATATATATTGTGTCGCACATCGATTTCGATAAATTTTTGACAACTGGGAGTTTAAGTTAATATAAATACTTTACTGGGAAACCGCTTCTGAGGGTTTAATTTATTTTCAGGATTAACTAACTCTGATCTTATTCAGAGTTAACTCAGTGGTGAGTTAAATCAGAGTAAGCAAACTCTAGAAGTAAATTAACCCAAAGTGAACTGAGGAAACACTTTTTCGGTGGGGAATGCACGCGGAACTACTAGACTAACTCGGTAGATAAAACATTAAAAACATCTGTTCAGTTAATCCTGAACTAACTCACTAAATTTGAAGGGTTTAACTTTAATCTCACACTTAAAAACTTGACGTGGACAGGGACGCCCATATATTTGTCTTTATGTCTTTTGGCCTTTGATATTACATATGGTTGGCACTTATTTACTTAACAGTTTTTCGATTAAATACATTATCTTATATTAAAATTTAAATTTAAGATTTTATATAAAGATTTTATGCACACAAATTGTGAACAATAAACGTAATCTTTAAAAAATGTTTACTGATTAGATAAATATTGTTTATTTAAGTATCAACATGAAGCTATAATGAACGCATAACAATCAAAAGATAAAAAGCATTTAATACTTCCAACCGAGTGCACTCCTAAAAATTTGTATTCTTTAATTACTTTGTTTCCTATTTCCTACTTTAAAGCGTATAAAAAAATGCATTAAAATATATTACGTTAAGTATCTTTTTAGGTAGTCGCATGACAGTCTAATTAAGTGTTAGTTCTTCCTCTCTTAGTACAATATTATGTCTGTATATTTATACTTCTCTAATTTATTATACAATAATAATAATAAAAATAGTTTTGTGTCCTTGACTAGAATAAAAGTAAATCAATATGTGGAGTATATATGTATACTGATTTCTAGGATATTAAGCCGGTAATATTTTATAAATTATAAATGATGGTAAAATTAAAATATTTAGGATTGAGAATAACATAAAATGATGTAGGCATTTCAGGTTTCTTTTGGCATCGGAAATTTTTTCGTTTTAATGACATAAGAGATCTTAGAATCCTTTTTAGGTAATTGAGTATATCAAACCTTTAAAAAGGTATAACATTACCATTCTCACAACATACATATTCATTATGTACCTATGCTAATATAATCACAAAAATAAAATGTGGGTTACGAGGTTACGACACTTTTGCACTCACATCCTCAATTACATATAGGCTCCGAAATAATGTATTCTTTCTATCCATAACAATTATTCTGTTTGCAAGCCCTGTTTTTCCTTTATTCTGAAGATATACCTACATACATAAATTATTGAATTCAGAGTACGGTATTGAAAAGCGAACCCAATTTAACCTCATTAGGCATTTGGTAGGTACTCTTGACCCTTCTTGACAAACAAAAATGTATCCACGTGGAATTTTGATCATAATGTTATATGGAACAACAAAAAAACGAAATGAAATAATTTTGAAATAATTGTTTAATGAAAAAATACCAAAAAAAGTTCAACATATTAAAATGTAGTCCCGCCTAGATAATTATGGGCTATACGAAAATAAATAAAAATGAAATTATATAAGAGGCAAAATATATCTTATCATTGAATATCAAGTTCAAAATCCTTCACAGGATGACAAACTTGAGACACTCATAACTTGTTTTTTTTTTTTTAAATATGATTCATTTTGTGTGCAGAATAGTAAAAAGAAGCAAACAATTACCATATCGTACCTTTTTAATCTTAAACACAAGAAAATTCAATTGGTTTCTTAGCCAATATATCAAACAAGTTTATAAAGACGTTTGATTTATCTTTCTATAAAGTAGGTAGATCTTAAAGACATTTTGAGATAATACTTCAGATTTGATAACTGACTTTAGAATGGGTGGTAGTGAAGTGATTGTTCAGTGACTGGATGCCATAATGATATCAAAATCAATAATCAAATCATAATTGGTATCTTTTGCTAATATACTTTAAGTTGAACGTCAAGTTTTCAATAAATCCCTTCAAGTCAATGGGCCTTACCAATAATCAAATTTAATAATGGCTTAAACGGAAATCTCCACACTTCAGAAAAATCATATACGAATAACGAATTTAGTTGCCAGCAAGATGTTAAAATTTAATATACGGGAATTCATATTTAAGTCGTACACTGTACACACATGAAATGGCATTTCAATGAGAGTGTTGCCAGTAGAAGTATTTCATGGTATACCTAAATATGAATGCATTAAGTGCCCTTAAATATACTTTTTTTTATTATTGTTTCGATTTCGATTGGTGTTTTCATTGCGTCTAATTATTTGTGTTGAAACGAAAACGAAATATTATCTAAAGTATCCATACTACATAACAAAGTATTTACAATTGAAAAATAAGTTTCACCATAATCTCTAGCGCTTGGTTCTTTTGTTTTGTTAAATTTGTGTTTGTGTTCATTTATCTGATACCTCAAAAAATTGATTCTGATAAAAGCTATTCGATTACAATTGCAACATTTAAATCGGAATTTCCATTAGGCTTTTACAGAAGCTATCTTTGTCTTTTTTCTTTCTAATTTTGACAGTTCGCAAGAAAAAAAAAACACTCTGACATAAAAAAATGCAGGGAAAACAAACAAACGTCATATGCTTTTCAGTGCACAATCACATATTTTTTGTTTTCCCTGCATATTTTACTGTCAAACTATTGATTTTTTTGCTTGCTTGACCTGACGTCTGGTGGAAGTTACCAGTCTACTTTTTTTGATGATTCATAATTTTTAATGAACTTAACTTCTGAGAAGAAGCGTACAAATTTTTTGCTCACACATATTAAATCGACAAGTTGAAAAATATTCAATGGAAAACCTCAACGGTAAATCATTTATTTCCAACGTGTTGGAAATGTGAACAAATTACATAATTTGAAATAAAATTTAATCTTAATACCTAGTTTAATACTCTAATCAATACATACCTGAAATAGTAGCTGTTAAAAAAGAATACGGCAATACTTAACTGCGAAGGTATTGAATTAATACTGTCTGTTCATTCCACTTTTTTTTGTCGTTTGTGTGTGTATTTTTTTTTTACCAACCGTAACATAAATTGTAATAGATTCAAGAAAAGTGTGAAGATTTTGTTAGCGGAAGGTTAAATTGTTTATTGTTAGGATTCCGTTTACGCTCAGGATCTTATTTTAACCTTACACCCCGACTCCACAGGAGATCTTTCTCTTCAACTATATGTCTGATAAATCTATCAAGACATTCTCATTTATTATTCCAAATGAGTTTCGCCCAGGTAGGAATTTGTATTGTTTTCGTTTTTCTTCTTCTTCTTCTTCTTTTTCATTTTCATTTATCTTCGCTGGGCAAATAATGTCATGATATTTCATTTCGCACCGGACCGCGACTACATGGGAGGTTGATGGGTGATTTTTGTTTTGCGGACAAATGAGGAACTCTTCGGTTGTAAAAGTCAATCACCAAACATGCATAAGTTTGGTGGTTTACTTTTCGTTTTGTGGTCAATTTTGCATTTCGGACTAAATCGAATTGTATCCAATTTTCAATTTCACGTGAAATGAAATTTCATGGTCTACAATTCGTTCGTTTTCGAAAATTTCGCGATTACTTCGAACTGTCAAAATTGAAGGGGGATCCATTTTGTTTTATTAAGTGAAATTACACTGTGGATGAAAATGAATTCAATATTATTTTAATTTTTAAGGGAAAATAGAAGGTGGACAAAATTAGAAGAACAATTTTGCGAGAGAAATCTTACATATTAGATTTGCTTGACAAAGCGTGAGTGCAGTACTATGAAGTGTTGTTCTGATGAATTATTTATTCTTTTTTGTTGAAAGTTCTAAAGGTAGTTTCAGATTGAGCAAAGATGCGTTCTTATTATTATGGTTTAAGGAACCAACCAACCAATCATAGAAATAACTGCAACCGTGTCAATTCCACAATAATTCACAAAGCATTAACAAAGTGAATTGAATACGTTCAGAAAACGGAATGAACCGAATTGCAGAACATCAATATTGATTTTCGAAATTCAAATTCACAATTAGATTGTCTAACGAATTGTGGAACAGCCGAATTCACTTTCGTCATGTGAATTCATAATAAGTGAAATGCAGAACATGAGAATGGAAGCTTTTGGACGAATCTTATACGAATACCCTGTATACGTGAATATTATTATTCACACCTAAATTACCGAAAAGAAATTGTCAAAAAATTACCCATAAATTACTCAAAAAAAAGTCATCTGCAAATACAGCGAGCGATCACCACCGACATGAGAAGACATAAAAACAACCATCTGTCAAATTCCATGTTAGATATCCATGTCAATATAAAATATCAGAGAGAGAACACTAAAATCATTTCATAAGATGAAATAACGCAACTCCACTGCATATTTCATGTCAAGATGGGCATTCTGAGAGGAATTATGTCCTGTGGAGTCGGGGTGTTACAGATACTGATACTGATACTTGACAATGACATTAATATTTCATTATTAGTAAGTAATTTTCATAATACGCCTGAATAATTTTAACGCGCTGCTCCATTGTGTATCTTTCCATGGTTCAAATTGAGTTAGTCTGAAATTGAGAAATGTCAAATGAAATACAGAAAAGAAACTTGACGTTTAGGTGTGGTTCACATTCAACATCGGCCCTTAAAATTTAACCACCCTTTATATCTATTCAAAGCTATGATGTAGGTATAATCCACATTTATAATTCCAGTTGCGTGCTCAAATCTTAAGCATCATTATGTCAAAAGTTTGATGTTTTGACAGTCTTTACTCTTCTTGTACACAGAAATTTATGTAGCACAAATTCGCAAGTTATCCAATGGAGGGGAAATTATTTGCTCTCTCGTTGCAATTTTTTGTGTTAACAAACGGGAATTGTTGACAAATTGTGCAAATTCTAAAAAAAATTCACTTTTTAAAGCAGGCCTATTGAAGTTTCTCTCGAAAAATGCTCTTTTAAGGCTTTTGAATGGCATTTCAAACAAAATATTCTACATGCGTCAAAATATAATTTGTCCTATCAATCCATGATCTCTGTCAAACTCAATCGACAGATGACGATGATGTCGACGGATTGGAAATTCTCTGAAAAATTAAACTGACGTTTTTGACTGGGCGTCCAATATGGTTCTTTATTCTGAAATTAAATCGAAAAGTATTTTTTTTTTCTTTTTTTCAGGAGGAGAATTATCATTACAGTAGGTACCGAAAGTTTGCGTATGACCAATTGAAAATGCAATGAATACCCTATTTAAAAACTCCACGGAATATTTCACATATCGAGCAAAGAGATGGTCAAGGCAAGATACGTTGATGTGAAAGAAATTTCTGATGTGTCAACTTTGAAATAGAAGAATTTTCGAAAATGTCATTTACGTCAAAAATTCAATTGCAAATTGCAAAAGTTTTCTGTTCGAAAACATGAAATTTGTATGTATGCAAAAGCATTATTTTCGATAATGCTAATTGCTAAAGTCATATGTTCGATACATCAATTTCGGCGCAAGTCTTCAGTAAAAAAATCGAATTGACGACAAAAATATTTAAGAGACAGCGATAAGAATGTAGGTTGCCTTTTTTCTTTGTTTGTGTGTGAAAGTTGCCCCCAAAGTATTATGCCCGTTTGGTAACGTGAAATTTTCACCAAGTTTCCCAAACTTGGGTTTTTTCTGCTATATGGTTTCTGACAGCAAATTGTGAAAATTTATGAAAATTTGCACGAAATTTCAAGTTAACAAACACACCTATTCTACCAACAGAGTGCATTCGTAAACAGTAAACGTCAAATACGTTTGCAAGAAAATGGACTGAAGTTGATCAAAAAGATTTTGTGCAAGCAGGAAGATTGCATATTTGACAATAGCAATATCTGCGTCAAAAAATGAAAATCATTTGACGATCAAATTGACGTTGTGTTGACGTTTTGGAGAAAAGAGGCACTGAATCATGACAAGAGACACTATTGAAAAATTTTCACTTCTTTACAGTTGACGGCGCTAATCAGTATGCCCACATTTACAGTCAGCAATTGAGCAATGTTAACCTACGACCCAAATAAACACAATGTGGGCGCTACTTCAACAAATATTTTATTTTTATTTCTGTGAAATAACATTTCCCTTCCCATTAAATCTGCATTCTGCAATATGTTTTCATTAGTAAAATTCACACGGATTCCGTTTATTATTCATTAATGCTGCCAACTCTTTCAAATCCAGTATTGGCTCTCGTTGAGAAGTAAATTTTGTGGATGCTAAGTTATTGTCATATACGTAAATTGATAGACTTTTTTTGATTGCTAGTAAATTTTTATAAATCAATCCAAAAAAAAATTACATTTTAATACAAAAATAAAAAAAATCCAAGTTTCAAATTCATCTCAAACAACATTTCAATACTCAGAACTACTCCACCTATCGTAGGATATAGTATCTTTTCATTTCATATACAATATTTAATTAAAGTTCAAAAAACTTGCTGTGATGCTATCAAATGTATACAAAATTTAAACAAAAAAAAACAAAGCTCTCCATGAAAATAAAGTGTGCAAGTAAATTACCCAATCCCTAACAACAACATTTTTCAAGATTAACCAGATTTATAAATCGAATCAACACCAACCAAACACGAAGATAATAATTGTTTATAGATACCTAGTTAAAATAAATAAATAACATGTCAGTGTCAATTGTATCAAAATCTGCTTCGGTCAATAGAAAAATAGGTACATAGATATAATTAGCTTATTGATGCAGAATATAATATATTACTACAATAAAAGCAATTTTCGACTGCAGAGAATAGATTTTAATTGGAAACACATAAATACTGTTTGATCTTGGAAATCCAAACAAAGATATTTCTATCGCAACAATATTTTCCAAAGACCACACCGTCCGGTCCGGTCCGGTTTAATAGTTCTCTAGAAGTACATACATATGTATGACCAAACGCATAGAAATTCCTTGCTATTTAAAATAACGGAAAAAGAAGAATTTTATAAATTATTATATCAGATTCAACGTCGGACAAACAAATTTGTATATAAACATTTGTGATAGAAAAATGAAAACCGTATTCATCAAGTTGATGAACCAAAACAATAGAAATCATATTCAAAAAGCGTTTAATATTATAGAAGATTTGCAATGAAAATGAGGTCAGCTAATTTTTTTGTTTGGATATATCCAGGAAATCACAAGAGGCAGATGGCAATGCAGATCCAGATAGTGATTGGTAAGTAATTTTTAAAAATAGAATTTTGTAAATTAAAAAAAAAAAAAAAAAAAAAAAAAAAAAAAAAACTAAGCTAAAAAGCATGAGCGCGCTCTTTATTGTTAAATTGCTATATTGACGCTAAGAAATGAATTTTACTAGATGATGTTAATGTAATAATTGAATTACAAAAACAGACTGGCACAGTTTTGAAATTTGTTGGTTAATGAAAAATTACGTTACTTTTACACACACAAGTACAACTAGTTTAAAAAATTGCGTTGCAAAGAGTTTTTTTGCTGAGAAAAAGTTTTAAATTCTGTTTGCTATTAGATAATTTGGAGACTTTAGAAAATTTAGAAAACTATTGTGGTTTAAAAAGAAGAACTGTGATGAAAAACATTTTACATAATGTACATATTTTTATACTGTTATAAATAAGTTTTACTACCTACATTATCTTATGTTTTACAATATAGGAAAGTTTTTATGGATCCCAGTCTTGTAAAATAGGTATATAGGGAAGCAATTGAGGTTGTAATCAAAACTAACACTACGATTTATTTTGTCATGCCATCCGTCAGTCTGTGCGTTTGTGGATCTGTGCGTCCCATGTAATCTGTGCAGTCAGTGAACGATTTTATTCTTTTGTAAAGTTTAATGTCATCAGCATAAATAGGAACAGAAGAATTTCTAATGATCGAGACTATGTCATTTATAAATAAAAAAATAAAACTGGGACCAGTTGGCTACCCTAAGAGAACTTCTGCGTTAACAAAAAAAACTGAGCCGACCGCTCATTTATAACAGAAACGCTGGGCGTTTTTCTTTTTTAGTTCAGAGTAGAGTTCTGAACAGAGTCTGAACTCTCCGAACATACTCTGAGCGTGCTCTGAACTGAGCATGCTCTGCTCTGAGAGTTCTTCCTCCCTTCTTTTTCCACTTGTCAAATTTCTGTTCAGCTATTCAACTCCGTCTGCTATATCAATTTATTCTGAGCTCATAGAGCGTGCTCTGAACATGCTCAGAGTGAAAAAAGAAACACGAAATTGGAGCTCTGAATGGTCTGAGCTAAAAAAGAAACACGATTTTTTTTTTGACAGTTCAGGCTCTGCTCTGAATTAAAAAAGAAAAACGCCCACTATAGCGTCTATTTTCTAAATAGGACGAGATTCATCATTAAATCCCTGGGTTACTGAGTTTTATTAATAGTGTTTTATAATAGATAAGATAGAAGTTAGATAACGGATTGGTCTCAAAAGTCCAGGACTATTTTTTTTTGTCCAATTTTAAATGATCTATTTAATTTAAAGTCAAAAACTAACAAAAAAAAAAACAGTTTTGAGTCTTCTAGTATTTTTAGGAAATTAAAAATTATGAAAATTACTTTTTTTTTAGAAATTAATTTTTATTTTTATTTATGTGTATTTTTTTTGAAAACATTCGAACCGCGCACCGCCGTGACGGTGCCTGCATTTTTGATCAAAGAAAATTTTAACACATCAGATTGGTATTCTAGGCTTTAGACCTTTAAAAACATACTAAATTTTTAAACAAACATGGTGTTATTAACTACTCAAGAAATAATTATCTTATGGTTAAAATGTAATACATATTTAAAAAAAATTAGTTACAAAAAAATTGGCTACAACGAGAAAATGTAATTGTAAGAGTGTTTTCGTTATTTTTGAATAATTTTTAAGGAAGAGACTAGAGAAATGGCAGTTTATAACAGTTATATAACCATTAGTAGTAGGTAGGTGTGCAGTGTGCATTAAATTGCTTGCGGCGAGTTGAAAAAAAAAATTATGTGAGAGCCAGGACTCACGATTAATATGTGTTAACATCAACTTTTTCCCAAGCGCAATTTTGAGGATTCATATTTGGATCTGGATGCGAAATCGTTCATACTTTGTTGGCTATGTGCATGGACCCAAAAGAGACCTGTTTATTTGAAGGGGATCTTCAAATTTTTGTCACTGAACGTACCCAATATCCTACTATGCACATTTTCGTAATGCTACATCGTAACGTGTGACCTCATAACGTCGCAAATTTTTATTTCACTCTACCACCGGCATAGATGGTTACACGTCAAAAAAAACTCAGTTTTGTGTATAAAAATTTACTGTTTTTGCGTAAACGCAGGTCCAAGGCCCTCCACCGTCAAGTATGCATCTGCTACTCATAGTTGATTTTTCAAGATTTCTAGGCTCTCTAGGCTCAGCTCGTCCCATTAATAATTATAATAGTTTCTGTATTCGTCTTCTCTGCGTTTTCGTGTCGTTAATTCGATCGTGTTGAAAATTTAAGAGTGAAGTTTACCGAAATTGTTTTTACAAAATTTGTCAACTTTCAATCTGTATGACGCCCACTTTTAGTCTCAAAAAAATCTGTTCGTCTACAACCTAAACATCTAGGTCACTTATTTCAAACTTAATATAGAAATTTTTTGGGTATTCCCTCGACTTGTTTAATTAATTATTTAGGGCCAAATGTAACTATATTTGCTAGACAAGACAAAATATCTTGCTGATCAAGAAAACCTATTTTCTCAAAATGAGTTCCACACATTTTTATAAGCAAATTTAAATTAAAAACAAAAAAAGGGTGATATGAATAAAACAAATCACGTGCTTAGAGCAGATGCTCAAAAATTAATACATATATGAACATTAAATAATTTTATTTAAATCAAATGGAGTTTTGCGCAAGTGCTCCGTTTTATTCTACTATTTGTAAATTTTTTTTTTGAAAACTTGTCAATTATTTAACCAATTTTTTTATTTTCGACTTTCTGGGCTACAGTTCAACATAGATTCTGATCAATTTTCGTATCTGAAAAGTATATGTTAATTATTTTGTTAGATACCAATGAAAATAGTATTAATTTTTGTGTTCCCACTACTACTCGTCAATTTGTTAAGTGGAACCAAATTAAGACTCCCATATATAAAATGATTAACCGGCCCACCCGGCTTTGCACGGGTAGACAAACTTAAGCTCTGCATACAAATTACAAAAGAAAATATAGATGAATATTTAAGCTAATTTTTGTAATCGAATACTACTTTATGGGTTTAAACCTACTTCATGTTATGAATGGTTAAATAAGTAAAAACATAATCCTCTAAGTCCAACCTTTATAGCTTTGTCAACACAGAGAATTTTTGTAATAAAAAAAACACTTTATTGTTTTTATTCCATTTCACTCTAAAAATACCAATTTTTTTTACATAACGATATCAAACAAAAAGAAATTTTGAAATCAAATTCTACTTTTCGTGCATATTTCATACTATAAATGGAAATTTTTTAAAAAAAATTTCTGAGCCATCTACTAAAAAACAACCTTTCAAACACCGAAAGAATTCGGATAATTTTTTCCCATTTCACCCTACAAATAACAAAATTTGAAAAAGAATATCCCTAAAGCTATTTCCTACCAAAAACCTTTTTTATTTTTACCCCATTTCTCCCTACAAATATTAAAGTTTTGAAAAAGAATATGCCTAAAGCCATTTCTAACGAAAAACCTTTCAAGAAAAAAGAATTTCTTAAATTTGCTTTTTTTTTATTTTTGCCCCATTTCAAAAAGAATATCCCAAAAGCCATGTCCTAACCGCCTACAGCGCCACATGTTGAACAGTAATTGAATTGAACTGAAAAACGAAATGTGCACCTACAGCGCCACCTGTTGAGAAATTTAAGATTTTTGTTGTCTTAAACCGCAGAAGAAAGTATCCAAATTGGTTCAGTCGTTTTCAAGTTTTAGGCATCCGAACCCACCACGATCCATTTTTATATATAGAAAATTTGCTTTTTAAACACTATCTGATTAAATTTTAAAATAAGTTATTTCATTTAGAATTAGATGAATAGGTTTTAACTCAGGCTTTAAGACCAGAGGGTGATCCTACATAAGAACAATTAAGTGCGACACAGTCCTGCAATTAAAAAAAAAAACCTTGGCAGGCTATCCTCTTTTAAGGTAGAACTAGAATAGGCCGAAGCTGTCGGAAGCTTATGTCAAAACCGACCGAAAAGTAGCTTTCCAAAACGTCACAAGCTCTAAAGTGGTTGAAAGAGAGAAAACAAATTAAATAATTGTTTGTTCAATGTCAATTTTCTCAGCACAGAGTGATAGGCTTTGCGAAACCACTAAAATTCGATGTGATTTATGTAAATTAATTAAAAAGTTGAGATTTTACTTTACTCATTCATCAATCAGAAAAAAAAGTCGAAAACTAAGCACCAAGCGCCAAATTCTTTTTAGTTTGCTTTCACCATTTTGATTTTTGGATCCATCCACTTACGAATGAGCGGTCGATGAGTGCTCTTCACGTCAGCGGGCAAAAGTTAACGAAAACTAGACGAACAGTACCAAATCGCAACTATGGGCACAACATACGAATTCTTTGTACTCGCTCGGTTTCGTACGACCACTTGCGTGGCCTTCTGACTATTCTAGTTCTACCTTTAGTCATACGGCATAGCTATAAAAAACAGACGATATTTCTATGAATTAAGGCAAAACAAAGTTCACCGGGTTCCACTACTGTAATACACCAACAAAAAAAGTTTATGAATAAACTGTATATAAAATTAGAAGAAGTTAATCTTATAAAAAAAATTCATCTTGTTGATACTAATACCTAAGAGTCCATATTTGTTTCACGTTTTATTAAAAAAAAAGTAACGAACACTTTAATATTGCTATAATTTCTAGACTCTGTGATGTTGAGGCTCCAGGTGCGATTATATACACATACACATGTCTTTAGTCTTGCTTATGATTTCTTTTGAATACGCATCAGGAAACATGCAGTACAGGTACGTTAGTTAAGCTTTTTGAGACTTTTATAAATGCTATCGACAATACCTACGCTCAACACACAAGTTACTTTTCGTAAGGCTAAATGTTAAATAACACTACACACACAAATATAATTTCTTTCGTTTAGTATATATTAAAACATTAAATATAAACAAAAATAATAAAAGAAATTTCGACTTCGATAGTAAATACGAATCCTTTGAATAAATTATTAAATTCTGTGAGGTGTACATCAACTTGAATTCTGAGCATTTCTTCTCTATAAACAATAAAACATGTAGAAGTGTTTTGATTTTTTGCGCGGGGATTAAAATATTCACAAAAGTGACGATATATATTGAAGTTATTTGCACCATCGGCATCGTTCAGCTTCTCGCTTTCTCAAAGTTCAAAAATATCAACTAGGAATTTCTACCACAGATTAGCCACATGAAGATGAGAATCTTTCGTACGTTTCAGGTTTTTATACACACATTCTCATTTTTTATCTGATATCTGACAGTTGAAGCTTGTGGGCAAATTAAAATGGCTGCCGTGGATTCTCATCTTCATGTGGCTAATCTGTGATTTCTACATAATATTATTTCAGATTTAAGTGAGGGAACTGGTGGAGTAAATTGTTTTGTGAATCTCAATAGTCTCATATTCATTTCATTCCACTTTCTATCAACTATTTCCCTTTCATAGTATTAAATAATAATACAGGGCAGGGTTCGGACTTCAGAAATCGCATTTCGAAGTAGATCGAAATAAAAATCGCAGTGAAACCAAAATTTTCGAAGTAGAATTTTAATTTATATTAAAGGCTACTACATTCAACACTTTTTGCAAAAGAGTGGCAAAAAGTGGAAAAATGAAAATCAAAAACTTACTTTAGAGATCCCTGTTTTCGAACAAATTGTGCTTAATCTGTCAAATCAATCTGAAATGACAAATCAAAACCCCTTTTACCCACACAGGCATCTCTAAAGGTTAGTTTCGTTCTTGACATTTCCACTTTCGAGCAAAAAGAATCGAAATCGAAAATAGAAGTAGATTGTTAGCAAAGCGCAGTGATGCTGTAGATTTCATAATCTATGAAAAAGCGAAGTAAATCTACTGCTTTCGCAGTAAAGTCCGAACGCTGATACAGGGTCTTTCATTAAGCGCTTCCTCTCTTTAAATTTAATTAAAACGAAGTGTGTGTGAGATATCATCAAAATTTTTCATTCGTTTAAAAGGCCTATCAATGCCATTATGGTATGCAATATAATATCGTTCAAATGTCCACCGCGGCTTCTCTGGGTTGCGCGCATCCGAAATGTCCAATTTTCATAACTCTTCACGCATAAATCAGGTTGAATTTGACCGTGGTATGTAGCACCGTCCTGTTGAAACCACATGTCGTTAAGTGTCGATATCATCCAATTTAGGCCAAAAGAAGTTGATAATCTTCGACATATAGCACTCGCTGTTGACGGTGATGGTGGCCTGGCCAACTTCGTACTCAAAGAAATATTTACCGATGACACCGCCAGCTCAATATCCACACCAAACAGTGACTTTTTCGGGATGGATTGGACGCTCTTGGATCTCCTGTGCATTGCTATCGTCCCAAATCCGCCAATTTTGTTTGTTGACGTACATATTTATCCAGAAATGGACTGTGAACTGTACACCCATTGTAATGAAACAATTTTATTATTTGCACGTGTTGTTGAACGCTATATCCGTCAATGACAATTTGGCAGAACAGACTGAAAAAATTACAGCCAATTTGACAGATGAAGCTTCAACAATTATGGCCGCTATCAACTTTCAAAGTTCGGAAGACCCTTTATAAGGGAGATGTTTTCAGTATATTTAACAAAATGAGCGATTACTGATATTCTAATCAAATATAAAATCTGTCAAATTCATGAGGCAAAAAAGCCATTCAAAATGGAAACTTGTTGAACTGCGAAAATCGCCCACTATTGACAAGAGAACTAATAATGATCCTCTAAATAAAGAATAAATTAATTTTTCCGAAAAAAGAAGACCTGGTATCAGCAAAATCGGATCCCTTTCAAAGACTCCAAAATGTTTTGACTTAAAAATAATTTTTTTTTTTAATAAACTTGTACCTAAATTTTTTAATATTCTTTTCGTACAATTTGCTAAACAGATCGAAAAACATAAATACTTGAATTTTAAAAGACTATTTGGAAATGAAGTCGGCATTTAAAAGATACAACTCAAATATCGTTAACTTACGTAGGTTTAAAAATATTTCTCTTTCCCTTTCGAGGCATTTGAATTGTGAAGATTTAAAAACTTTCAGATCATAAATTCAAAGTCATCTTGAACGGCAGCGACTCAATGATGTATGTAGAATAGTTTATAAAAATGTTTTAATTGGATTGTAAAATGTATACTTAAAATGCATGTTTGTGTTAATTTTGTTTTGTTTTTTTTTTTTATTAAAATTAATGCAAAATTATTATAAATGCTTGTTTGATGTTTTGTTTTTATGTTTAACAATATATTAATGTTAATCTCACATACATATATCTAGTTTAGTTGTTTTTATATAAAAATATAACATTTATTCAATATTAGTGTGTTTGATATTTGTGTGAATTGAATATACTGAAATATTATGTTATTTTTTTTTACAAAAAAATCAAATTAAACTTATATAGTGCTTAATTCGGTTTAATTTCATTAGGAATAAGTCGAATCAACGATGGATGAAACTGCGGACCACAGTACAAATTTCATCAGCAATTCAAAAGAAACCACCACTCAAACGGGAGGATTCCTTTCTTAAAAGATTTTCTACACGTCAAATACCTGAAACGCAGGTAAGTTATTAAAATTAATTTTTCTAAAGTAAATAACTTAAATTCTAGCAAGTTGTATTTTACTTATTAACCTGTAAGGCAGCAAGTTTGGGTTTCATTTAAAAAAAAATATTTGAGGTTTAAATAAATATTGTCATTAGGGCCACGTTCTTTAGCGTTTGTCTTTGCATCAGATCATTTTTATGCTCGTAATTTTCTAGAAAAGAAATTGTAATTTATAGAACGGATTGGTTCCTTTGACTTTAGATAGAATATTTCAGAGAACCAGATCCATATTTATTTACAGTTGAACAAGTTATACAGGGTGGGTCATCTGTTGGTTTCTTTTTAAAAAGGCAACAATTGTTGCTGTCAATCCAATTTTTCAATACATTATTATCGATGGTTTCGGTCCCTACTTCACGAACAGCTAGAAGAATATTGTTCTTAATTGACTGGATCCTCTGTAGATTGTTTGCATAGCTTCGAAGTTAAATGAGTAGCCGCACAAACATAGAATCCAACGGCGTTAAGTCGTAATCTCCGTATGCAAGCAACATCACCAAAACCACTGATTCTCCACAATTACGGCTTAAAAATCGGTTATTATGGCTCGGTAGAGCTATCGATTGGCTGTCTTGAAAGAAAAATGAGGTTCTCAGGTTTAGACTGACACTTTCAAATACAGCTGCAGCATTCTTCGTTAAGTATGCAGGGGGAAGACGGAAAAATGGTTTCGTTAGATATCATTCAGCAAATCACTCTCACGAAATTTCTTCACCGTGCAGCAGCTGCAATTGATGATTTGAATACATTCAAAACTGTTTCCGGAACACAGCATATCCACATTGAAAGTATCTTTACAATATTTTGCAATGTTTTTGAAGGGCAACTGGATTCATTTTGTATCGCTGAAATATAATACTGAGTTTCTGTCAATTTAGCGCATAAGATCTGCCAGTGTCAAAATCACATGATTCTAAAAGAAACAATTTGATGACTCACCCAATATATGAAAACCGCAACCACCAGTGGCACTTGGTTGCTGAAATATTACCATCCAAGGACTGGTTTAGGGTTCACAAATTTTAAATGTAATATTTTGAGGTCCTCGCAGGAGCTATTATTTTGCAGCTGTGTTTAGGATATACATATATGTCCTGGTTTAAAAGACCTTTCTCTGATTTGCAAAACATTTTGATCGCTGGGGAAGTCTGTTAGTTCCAAATCCAAAGCCTAAATCCTTTGTTTTACAAAGGTCCTAGTTGAGCACTGTGGAGGCTTATTATTGTCTGGGGATGTTTTTTCAGTCAAGGGTACGGGCCATTTCACAGGGTAAATGGTGTAATGAATCGTTTCATGTATCGGGCGATTATTAAGAACGGTCTGCTTCCTCATGCTGAGGAAAATATGCCGTTATGAAAGCTCTTCCAACATGACAACGATCCCAAATATACTGCTAAGCTTGTGAAAGATTGACTTAACGAAAACCGTATTGTTGTTATGAAGTGGCCAGTATAATACGCTGATCGCAACCCCATAGAGAATCTATGAGAAATTTTAATTCTGAAAATTCATTGTACGAAATTCGATAACTTCGACTCCATTTTTTAACGATCTTAAATTGTCTGGAATAATATCCCCTATGCCTAAATTGGCAACCATATTGAGTATTGCAGTAACTTAAAAAAATGAATGCTCCACTAAATATTAGCAAAAGAACGTGTTTTTGTATTTATTTTTTTATGAAGTCAAGTCAAGTCAAGTGCTTTAGTTTTGTCCACCTAGTTTTTAATGAATTCTAACATAATATATTGTTGATTTTTAAATAAGGTGTGAGTTCTGATAAAATTATTGATCAGGAATTTAAGTCTAATAGGTATATTTAGATTAGAAAAAAAATTAAATTATTAGGTTCTCATGGGTTTTTTATTAATTTTCTTTATATTTTTCCAAAATGAGATAATTTCGTGCTTTAGTTTTGGTCAACACTGTATATATAAAAATTTAATTATTTTTAAAACTGCTCCAACGATTTTTAAATTTTATTTTCATCAATCAGATGGTGTATATCGCGTTGGAATCAAAACAGTTTCCGAAGTATTTCAATCAATTTATTTCTATAATTATTGTGTTGATTTAAAACAATTTTTCATTTTTGTAAAACCACATAATACTTCCTTGAACTTAACTATGTTTTTGGCAGGTTAATCGTGGATGAAATAAATTGACTCTTATTTCAGACTTTAAAGCACATAAGAGCAAGTTCGTGCGACCCAGTCGTGCATTTTATTTTTAAATGTAACTAAAGGGTCCACCAAATAACTTCTTTTTTTTTGAAAATGGCGCAAAATATCGAGTGTAGCTTCGGCTGTGTGGCACGTAGCGCCGTCCTGTTGAAACCAAATGTTGCCAATATCCTCCTCTTCAATTTTTGTGATCAAAAATTCGTTCAACATGGCCTGATAACGATCGCCATTGACTGTAACGGCCACTCCTTGCTCATTTTAGAAAAATGGCCCAATTATGCCTCTGGACCAAAATCCGCAACAAACAGTGACTCGTTTTGGGTGTATCGGCTTTTCAATGTATGCGTGCGGGTTTTCTGTGCCCCAAATGCGACAATTTTGCTTGTTTACTGCCCGCCAAGATCAAAATAAGCACTAGTTGAAAAAAACGTTAGATGGCGGACCCTTTATTATGCCTGAAGAAACTGTAATATTTTTAATTCGTATTACTTTACTTGACGGACCCTGTATATTATCAGTTATAATTTTTACAGTTACAGGAATAATTCAATTACTTATATGAACATATAAATATTACCCACAAGCATAGCATGTGAATGTGTATAAATAATATTAGTATTCTTAATACTGTCCTAGTTCTTCTTTTATACAAAGTGTGCAAAGTAAGTATAAAGTTATATGTTATGCCACTTATAGTTATGTCTTATGTGACCTTAAATTGAACAATTGTAGAATCACAAACAATCAGAGACGAGTATACAAATTTTCAAACACAAAAATAAAATTGGGTTAAGTGTATTTCTATGAATTCCAATAAAAAATAGAATCCGAGATCAAACAACTCTCAAAAACCGAACACTTAAAATGGGAAAGCTGTCGTGCGAATTGAGATGGGTTCTATACTTTGCCATGAATACAAGTAGATAATATTCATTGATTTGTATGAATTTTTTTTTTGCAGTGACCTTCTTTGCATAAAATGAGTTCTGAACATTATCATAGCAATCGATAAAAATAAAAAAAAAAAAAATATGATATGATATGGTACACTTACAAAAACATACATAAATGTATATTTATATGATGGAGACCGTGATGTTTTCGGTATTGAAAATGGACTTTGTTGTAATAAATACATATAGAAATGTATAAATGTACATTTAAACTCGAACCTTGCAGAGGGTCATTCAGAGAAAATAACTACAAACGACTTGAAAATTCACAATAAACGGCCACAACGTGAAATTCCAGTACTTCTGTTTGTTATGACAAAATACCAAAACCCCTTGCCTTGGCAAATTTACATACAAGATTATTTAGTTACTTAATTATTAAACATACAGTTATTAGTTTTTATTGATTGTTATAGTTATCTATAATTAGAAGCAATAATAAATAGGATTACCAAAGAATGCACTTGCATAAGACTTGCTTCAAATCATCAATCGCGGGACTGAGGATTACAATTAAAAGGTGATTTTTTAGCTGGTTTGGTTTTGGCAACACTGGTTTTGACAGCTGACGTGTGTTTAGTACCTTGTGTCACTGTCAAACAGCTTCAGTTTGGTTTGCAATTTAACCATGGATCGTCTTACAAATGAACAACGCTTGCAAATTATTGAATTTTACTATCAAAATTCGTGCTCGGTTCGAAATGTTCATCGCGCGCTGCTTGTGTTCAGCGATGAGGCTCATTTTTGGTTGAATGGGTACGTAAATAAGCAAAATTGCCGCATTTGGAGTGAAGATCAGCCAGAAGCATTGCAACAGCTACCAATGCATCCCGAAAAAGCCACTGTTTGGTGCGGTTTATGGGCCGGCGGCATTATTGGGCCTATTTCTTCAAAGATGATGCGAATCGCAGCGTTACTGTCAATGGTGAACGCTACCGAGCGATGATAACAAACTTTTTTTTGCCCGAAATGGAAGTTCTTGACTTGCATGATATGTGGTTTCAACAAGACGGTGCCACATGCCACACAGCACGCGAAACAATGGCGCAATTGCGAGGCGAGTTTGGTGAACAGTTAATTTCACGTTTCGGGCCGGTCAATTGGCCGCCTAGATCGTGCGATTTGACACCATTAGATTATTTTTTGTGGGGTTATGTCAAGGCTAATGTCTATAGAAACAAGCCCGCTTCGATTGACGCACTGGAAGCCAACATCCATGCATTCATTCGTGAGATACCGGCCGATATGTGTGAAAGAGTATGCCAAAATTGGACTCAGCGGATGGGCTACCTGAGACGCAGCCGCGGTCAACATTTGCATGAAATTATCTTTAAACATTAAATTGCAAGGTTCAAACTATCGATTCAAATAAATATTTTATTCATTTTTTCGAATTTTTTGTGTTTTTTTTTTTTTTAAAGTTCTGAACCTCTTAAAAAATCACCCATTAGTTACGGTTGCATTAATTCTTTAAAGTTATGACAAATGCAAAATTGCCTCTCTAAAATTACTTGAAGATGGAAAGGATTTGTTTGCACTCAAATAAATCAAAAATGACCATTCGAACGAAAAAATACATTGTTTTAAGTGAACTGTCTATTTTCATTATTATTTAAATTAACTAGTAGCTGACCCTCCCGGCTTCGCACGGGTAAACAAACCTAAGCTTCGCATACAAATTACAAAAGAAAATATAGATAAATATGTAAGCTCCTTTTTATAATTGAATACTACTTTCTGGGTTTTAACCCACTTCATGGTTAAATTCTTAAAAATATTAATTTCCCCACATAGAAAGATTTTTTGTAATCGAAAACCACTTTTTTTGTGTACATATTATGTTTATCCCATTTCACTCTATAAATATCAAATCTTTAAAAGTAACCTTTCAAACACAAACAGAATTTTTAAAATCAGATATCCTCTTTTTGTGTTTACCTCACTTCTCACTATAAATATAAATTTTTTGAAAAAAAACTTTGATACCGAAAAATAATTTTTGAAAGCGAATACTTATAACTTTTGTCTTTACTCCATTTCACCCTAGATATTTCAAATTAAAAAAAAATATATCTGGGAGGCCATCTCCTAGAAATAACCTTTTTATTTTTATTTTTCTTTACTTTTAACCCAATTCATCCAACAAATAGCAACATTTTGAAAAAAAATATATCGTTAAAGCCTTTGCTAAGAATAACCTTTTACACCCTAGTAGAGTTTTTGCAATCCGGTTCATCTTTGTCATTTTACCCCATTTCACCCTACAATATCTTTAAAGCCATTTCCTAAAAAATCAATTTTTAGACCCAGGTAGATTTTTTTCAATAGGATGTTTTTTTCATTTTACCCCATTTCATCCTACAAATAACAAAATTTGAAAATAAATATTACTAAAGCCATTTTCTAAGTAAAACTTTTCGAACAAAAAAAAAAGAATTTCTTAAAACCGACAATTTTTTTTTTTATATGTTTACCCCATTTCACCTTACAATTCCCAAAATTTTGAATATCCTTAAGGCCATTTCCTAAAAATCACCTTTTAAATCTAGGTGGAATTTTTCAATCGGATACCTCTTTTTTCATTTTACCCCATTTCAACCTACAAATGGCAACATTTTCAAAAAAATATGCTTATTACCATCCCCTAAAACCAACTTTCAAACACAAAAAGAATTTTTTAAATCGGACATGTGGTTTCTGAGATTATCTCGAACAAACAAACAAAGCAAGAGAAAAAACAAAAAGAAAAAACAAAAATAATTTGTTTGAATATTTGAGTATAAGCCTCGCCCGGGCCTCTTCTTCTTCTTCTGTCAAGTATCATCATTACAACGTTTTAATTGTTCCCCCACGTTTCTCCTTCCATTTAGTGGTACCCATTCTGTTGAAAGTTTCGTCCAACAGTTATCAGATGTGCGCATTATATGTCCATAGTCCAACCCATTCCTATTTAAGTGTTTTAAGTCCATGCCTGACATCTTCAAAATTAGTTTGGCTTCTTATAGATCTATGATTAATTTGTTGAGCGCTGTGGACGTTTTAAGAAGCCCACGACACGATCGGAGCTTGGTTTCAGCGTTTATAGTAATTTTCCATGTTTGGCAACCGTAGCGTAGGTCTTGACATTCCAGAATTATCTCCTGCAGCTTATCATTCGATGTTCTTTATTCTTCATTTGTCTGAAATAAATAACCAAGGTATGAAGGGCGTACGCTGGATTTTAAGCAGGGAGAGGGGGGAAAGTCATTCAAGAAACAATTTGGGTGACTATTGATTTAATTTTTTTTTTTAAACAATAATTTTCAGACGAACAAATAAATAAAAATAAATAAATTGGTTGAGCAAGTTCCGTATGTGACATTCAGATTTTTAAAATACTTAGGTAATTACTTTATATCCGCCATCTAACGTTTTTTTTTTCAACTAGTGCTTATTTCGTGAATGGTAACACTTAGCTCATGTCTCATTTGACAGATAATTAGTTTTATCCTTCCGCTGAACGAATATGGTTGTGTATACGCTTCGCTAAGTGGGCCTGCGATCGACTTAGAGAAGATGCCGATTTTACCAAAAAAATCATCTTTTCAGATGAAGCTCATTTTGATCTTGGCGGGTAGTACACAAGCAAAATTGTCGCATTTGGGGCACAGAAAACCCGCACGCATACATTGAAAAGCCGATACACCCAAAACGAGTCACTGTTTGTTGCGGATTTTGGTCCAGAGGCATAATTGGGCCATTTTTCGAAAATGAGCAAGGAGTGGCCGTTACAGTCAATGGCGATCGTTATCGGGCCATGTTGAACGAATTTTTGTTCACAAAAATTGAAGAGGAGGATATTGGCAACATTTGGTTTCAACAGGACGGCGCTACGTGCCACACAGCCGAAGCTACACTCGATGTTTTGCGCCATTTTCAAAAAAAAAAGAAAGTTATTTGGCGGACCCTTTATTAAAAATGTACCTGATATAAGCACAAAGAAAATTGCCCATTTCTGGCCAAGAGTGTACACTGTACACTCACGAGTTTGGTATCAAATGAAAGGTGACAAGCTTGTTATATAAATGAAATATTTTGACAATCGTTCGTGGGAGGTTTGAGATTTTTGAGCTTGAAGTTGCCGATTGCAAAATAAAGATTTCAGAGTGTTTTCTCAAATAATTGTTCATAACGTGCGCAATAATTGACGTAGAAAAATGATGTTATCAAATGAAAGGTAGTTTTCTTGTCTTTAAAATATCAATACAAATTTGAAAATAATTTATTCATATAACCAAACTCGTTTATGTACACTCTTGGTCAAGGCTCCATGGAAAAATGGGCATTCCCTTTGATAGTTTTAATCTCAGGCTTCAGTTTAGTTAAGCTGAATACAGATTTATTGAAAACAGATTGTATTATTTCAAAAAGTAATTTTCAGTTTTGTTTAAACGAAATTTTCAAGTTTAAAAGTTTCGATAACGAATCTGCTTTTATAATAAAAGACGTCTATTTTACATAAATGTTCCATCTAAATTCACGCCAAACGACGCGCGTGTATGCTCAGCTAATCTTTCCAATACTTCTTTTATTATTTCCTTCTCATTTTCCATGACCATTTTCCTGTGAGCACTCAGCATACATTACCCTATAAATTTAAGTATTAAATTACTTACATTTAATCCACCTTTGGTTTTTAGATTTGTTTTGGCTCTTCTTAAGGTACTAAAGGTCCTTTCAATCGAACTCGTGGCAGAAGCTAACACTAGGGCAATATTAAGTATGGAAGTTTTGTTGTTGGGAAAAAACTTCTGCTTCTTGTAGAACATCGCATAATTCAAGTTTTTGAAGATCTTCAGCGGACATTCTTTTGTTTTTCCAAAGATTGTACCACAATTCAGCTTCTCGAGTAAAACTTTGTAGAGGGTAGAACTAGCGAAATTTTTTTTGATTTAATTTTGATTTTTTTTTACATTTAAATTCATTTTCAACAAATTTACTGGATGCAAAACAAATATAGAACACATATATGCTGGTAGCTTTTCATCTGGGAATATACGTTCAAGTGCTACAATTAAGAAATCTAAACAGGGAATCAAGAGCGTTCTCTTCCGAAATTAGACTGCAGTTGATGAAAGGTGATTTGAGCGATTTTTTTGACGGGTCACTGTTCTTCGCTTTTGAAGTTTTACATTAATTTCTTCTGCAATCAATTTCGAATTTACCACTAGTTCTTCAGGTCCTGTCTCTTGAGTATTGGTTCGATTACTTTTTTGAGAGATTTATAATTTTGTGAATATGTTTCGAGCACGCAAGGAGGTCGTACTTTTTTGATTGCAGAATATTCACAACTGGCTCAAGGTAAGCTGAATATTTTGCTATTAAGACAAACCATATAATGAATGTTGTTTGTGTAATAGCACAATGTAACATAAAAGCAATTATTTTTGTTAAAGAATTTCCTTCAAATGAAAGCTCTTTTAGTCCATTGACGATGCTGCCAAAATGCTCTTTGAAGGTTACGATGCTTTGTACTTTTCAGACCATTGAGTTTCTCCCCCCCCCCCCTTTCAAGGTGTGTATAGTCCTGAACGTGATCAAGTGATTGTTATCAACACTTATTGCATTTTCATCACCATTTGTCATGATTTTAGTTTTTTGCTGATTTATTGATAGGCCAATATTTCTACAATTAGAGCATAAAACCCGAACCACACTAATCTCGTGTGGTGTGTTGGGGAGTAGTGTGTCGCTATCGCTCTAATTTATTTCATACGCGTAGAGACTTCTGTAGAGATATCTGTATCGTGTGATGTATTGTGTTGAAATCTATGAAATATATTGGAATGATAGCGACACACTACTCCCCAACACACCACACAAAAGTAGTGTGGTTCGGGCTTAATTCATTGAGCATAGTTTGAAGCTCTTCACTAGTGTTTCAGATTACTATGATGTCATCTGAAAATCGTAGATTTGAACTGTATCTGCCATTTATCCTTAATCCTGTGTGTTGCCAGTCTAGCTTTCTAAAGACCTCTTCGATAACTACGGAAAGAGAGAGCATCTCCTTGTTTACACCTCGGGATATTTTAAACTTTTGTCTTACACCTCGGGATATTTTAAACTCTGGTCCAATAAATTCCGTTTTCATACGTGCAGCAGTTTTGTTGTATATTTCCTTTAACATTCGAACTATTTTTTCGTCTTTGGCTTTGGCTTAGACGTGCCTTCCAAATGAAATTCTGTTCGACAGTATCGAAAGCTTTTGCAAAATCGATGAAAGTAAAATAGACATTTATGGTATATACTCCTTGCACTTATCTATAATTTGGCTAACAGTTTGTAAGTGATCCACTGTAGGAAAACCTGATCTAAAACCAACTTGTTCATAAGGCTGATTAAAATGGAGGATGGCCTTCACTATCTCGAAAACACATTTCTCAAAAACCTTATAAATCGAAGAAATTATGCCAATAGTTGTTGATATCGTCTTTGTTACCCTTTTTGTGTATGAAGATTATATGAGATTTAGCCCACTGGTTTGTGACTTTCTCTGTGACTAAAACCTTGTTGGAAATATCTGGCAACCAGTTGGGTATGGGAAATTTTACGGACTTCAAATATTCTACGATCCCATCGTTTTCCTTGCATTTATCGTTTTTCAATGATTAGAATTATTCTTCGCTGTTTTCTTGTTGTATAATGAACTGATCTTTATTATCGGTTTTTTATTTTGAATATAATATAATTGGTTATAAAAATTCTTAAGTATTTCGTTGATATTTTTCCTCTCGGTATCTGATATTGCAGTTATCCACTCTTTGTACTCTTAGACTGCATTCTTAGCTTTTTTTAATAGATTGTTTCTTTTCTATTTGTATTTAATACTAATTAAATTAATTAATTTTTACCATACAGATTGATTTATCTTTGTTAATTTTTTTTAGGAAACAGTCGAGGACACTGGATCTGAAAGCGCCTCAGGTGATATAAATAAGAAAACTAAAAGAAGACGTCGATATTTACAAAAACGACGATCTGTAGTAAATCCGGACGAAAACTTTTATTTTTACTGGCTCATGGTGCTAACTGTTTCGGTTTTATATAATTTGTGGACGTTAATTGTGAGACAGAGTTTCCCAGAGCTGCAAGTAAGTATACAAAACATTTTTATTTTGTGGGTGATACTTAACATAAACAGCTATATTTATAAGATTACCTTAGAAAACTCTTAAACAGTTGCTAGTCGCATTGTCTAAATACTCCTTATCTTCTTATTTATAAACGCATTCCAAAATTTAATATTTTGTCCTCAAATTTTCATTGACATACCGCAGTAATCTGTCAATTTTGAATGAATTAATGGTTTTGATTGAACATTTGGATACGTTCAGTCTTCAGTAAACATTATTTCATTAATTTCCGGATAACTATTCAATTCGAAACGAAATACTTGCCTTACCTTGTTCATTGAACGTTTCTATACTTAAGAATAGGTTTTGAACTGCAGTGTCTAAGTTAGACCTTCTACGAAAAATGTTTATAAATAAGATTTTGGAGTTGAACCGCTGTCTAAAGTTAGACATACTTTGAAATGGATTCATAAGAAAACGAACAAAAAAGAGTGGCGCAAAATATGTCACCCAGTTCAATGGTCATCACTCATTACCCTTTCGGAAGATGCTATTATTTTTGCAAATGGTGGTAAATGTCGATTCTACTTTGACATTTGTGAAATACATAGATACAAATCAAAATTAAGACAAAAACAGAATTAAAATTTTTCATTCATAGAAAAATTACAGCCACAGAACATCGGGTGACAACTTTTGCGCCGGGTGATTATTTTTGCGCCACCCTGTATATGAAGAATAATCTGTCAAATTTTATGAAAACTGTATGCAGTTGGCTGTACTCAGCGATTAAGTTTGTTTGCTCGGTCATTTTATTCAGAGCTCTTGGAGCACGCTCCAAACTTGCTCTGATTGAAAAAGAAACAAAAGTTGAGAAAGTTTGTCTGAGCTAAAAAAGAAACATGGACAGTTCAATTTTTTGACAGTTCAATTCTTTGCTCTGAGCTAAAAAGAAAGACTTGTACAGATTGTTTTCGGAGTTTTCCGAATTTTCATATAAAAAAAAAATTATGTGAGTGAAAACTTTTAAATGCAGAACATTGAAATGAAGAAATTAAGCAATTAAATATGGGAACGGGAACACATAGTAGGATTATGACATTTCCTTTTTGATTTCAAAAAATGTAATCAAACAATTTTACTTTTGAAATTTTAACAGTGTGTGTGTTTTTTTTTCAGCAAGCAGTGCCGCGATTTTGGTTTTTGTGTGATATGCTTACAGATATTGTGTTTATTTTAGATGTTGTTGTACAGTTGCGCACAGGATATTTAGAACAAGGGTTGATGGTAAGAAAAATTGAAGAATTTTCTTAAAATTTATATGTATTTCATTATTTTGTGATTTTTAAGGTTTATGACGATAAAAAACTTGCTTGCCACTACATGCAAAACAGGCATTTTTACCTCGATCTAGCAGCTCTGATACCATTAGATTTACTTCAATTGAAATTTGGAACGCATCCAATTTTACGTTTTACACGATTTTTTAAAGTGAGAATATTTTTAAATTTTAAATCTATATGTATGTATATTTTTAAAATTGAATTTTATTTAGGTATATCGTTCAATAAAATTTTATTATATTGTCGAAAGTCGTACCGTTTGGCCAAATTTGTGGCGGGTGGTTAATTTAATTCACATACTATTAATTCTTGCACATTGGTTTGGCTGTTTTTATTATCTACTATCGGAAGCGGAAGGATTTCAAGTAAATTTTTATAACAAAAAAACATATAAATTAGATACAAAAAAAAATCTTTCTATTTTTTCTAGGGTGATTGGGTATATCCTTATCGTCCAGGAGATTACGCTACTTTAACTCGAAAATATTTAGGAAGTGTTTATTGGTCAACGTTGACATTGACCACAATCGGGGATCTACCGACACCCGAAACAAATGCTGAGTAAGTTAAGTTGTATATTCATATTAGGTAGACATATTATTATAGAATACAATGTGAATGATTAAAATGGGACTCAATCAAAAAATGAATTTAAAAGAGCAACGCTCAACTGGGTCGATAATTCGACTTTCAGACTTTTGTCTGACATTGAAACTAAACCCGTGCAGGACGTTGGCATGTGAAGAGTTTCGTTAAGGTTCGAGGTTTTGTCTCAGATAAAAGTTTTCCAATTAAAAACAAACATAAGTTGTGTTTATTTTGTTTATCGCCGCTTACTAAGCGGAGTTGATATTGTAATTTCATATGGAATTTATTTTAGTAGCGTTTATAAATCGTTTATAAATATAATTACACATATAGAAATACCTGTTTACTTCCCAAAGACATTTAAGAAGCGCCCGCGAAAAAGCTAGATCTTCAGCTTAAACTTTTTAGTTACACATCCCACACTCAAGTTGTTATTGTTTCATTTAAATGTTCAAAATTAATTTGTAGTACTTATGTACTTTGCAGCCTTAAATTTACAGCATGTTTTCTATTACAAGAATAGTGTTTTGCTGAATCGTATATATGGACTTGCAACAAATGACTTGTATGTCCCGCATTTTTCCCAAAGTTTTGTCGAGATACGTATTTTAAAAACAGCCATCAAATTTTAAAATATCAAGAAGTTAAATTGGCTCAGTGAATCGAATTTGAACACCGATTTTTTTTAACACACATCAACAGAACAGAAGATTTTCGAATTACTCCGAATAGATAGTTCTTATACGTTATAGCTCTCAGTTTCGGTGACGTGAACAGAGCTATACAGTATACCTGTTATGTGTGTACATCTCTTTAAATGAGCCCAGGTCGAAAGATTATCTGGTGTTTTTAATTATACTATCAATTTGTAACAAGGGGTCTTCCACTTTCCGGTTATGGTAGAGAACCTTTTTTAAACTTTCTTTCGCAGGATCTACTTATTATAATTAGGATAGACATTTAGGAAATTACAGGTCCTCCAAAAGTTTCTCTTGTCAAGAAAATGTACCTCCAAAGTCGTTTCAATTCCGCAGAAAATTGTGTGTGTCCCATTCCTACTATTCCTAACAACAGTTGTTGAGAGTTGTAAGTCACTAGAACCTGGTTGTCAACTAGCTTGCGCCTAATTCATTTGCTTTCTTATATGTAATTGCTTTCTATTGATGCATCTTTCAAATTTATAAATATCAGTGTAAACAAATATTTTTTGCAACCGTGAGCCGTAAAATAGAAACATTTTCAACCCATACCGACCTCCGAGGTCCTTTACCGGAAACTCAGGCATGATCTAAATAATAAAAAAAAATTAATTAGTAGTTGTCATCGACCTCGTTTCAGTTCGATTATAATTGATTTAAAAGGTATTAAAGTAAACATTTCAACGGATTAAAAGAAAAAGTAGTGTCTGATTTCACTAACTGTCAATCAATAACATTTGTTCGGTATGAGTCGTACGGTGATTTCACAAAAAAAGGTCAATTTCGTGCATAGGGAAATTGCAAAACGGTCCACAGTTTCGATAGACCTTGAAAAACTACCAGTCGCCAAGATAAAAGAATCATCAGGGATATCAAAACAGATCCTTTCATTTACACAAAAAGTATGCAAAATAAAAAAAAACGCTTAAAGATCTCAAGCAGGATTATTTGGGGCAGAGTGGCATTCTATCTTACCGACTGTAAAAAAGCCATTTATTTCTAAGAAAAATCAACGTGCAATACTGGAGTTAAACTGGACTGCGGCAAAATAGAAAACGGTCATCTTCCTTGATGAGTCCATATTAAATTTATAGGGACCCGCCGGATTTTGTACAGTACGCAGGCCAGAGGGCAAACTCCTAAATAGTTTGCTTCACAAAAGTCCTAGTTGAGTATGGTTGTGGCTTATTATTGTCGGGGGATATTTTTCCAGTCAAGGGTACGGTCCAATTCAGAAGGTTAATGGTGTATTGAATCGTTTCATGCATCGGGAGATTCTTCAAAATAGTTTGCTTCCTCATGCTGAAGATTTAGTTTAAATTCTCCTCTTAAAATTTGGTTTCTATAAATTAGCGCAGCTTTGACAAATTTATACAAAGCCGTCCAGAGCAATGCTGAGGAAAATAATTATGCTGTTGTGAAGGCTCTTCCAACATGACAACGATCCCAAATATACCGCTAAACTTGTGAAAGATTGACTTAACGAAAATCGTATTGAAAATTTTATTCTTAAAATTCGTAGTACAAAATTCGGCAGTTTTGACCCCACTCTTTAACGATCTCAAATTGCCTAGAATAACATATCCCCATGCATAAAATTGACAACTTTATTGACTCCATGGCTCGTTGATATGCTGCAGTTATTTAAAATAATGGCTACGCCACTAAATATTAGCAAAAGAACATGTTTTTGTATTTATTTTTTTATAAATACAAAATGAGCTTTAGTTTGGCAATCTAGTTTTTAATGAATTCTGAGTTATATTGTTGATTATTAAATAAGGTATGAGTTATGATAAATTTATTGATTGTGAATTAAAGTCTAATATATTTTGATTATAAAAAAAATTAAATTATAATATTATCATAGGTCAAAGCGAAGAAAATGTATGTGGGTATGCGGTTGGTCGTTGCCCGCGACTCGATTTCAGTGAGAAATGGTTTTTTGATTTTAAAAAAATCACATAAAATTTCGATAGACTTTCACTAGATTACTTATATAACTTTTGATACATACTAAGAAATTTTATCAAGATAGTATCACAAGAGAGGTAAGATATTAGCGCATCTTTTGATGCAAAAATATTTACAACAATCAATAAGAAAATATTTTTAAAGGGTTTGTAAAGCCAAAATTGATTAATATTTAATTACAATTAACGGAAAATTTGATGAAAAAATTCAGAATTTTCAAAAGTTAAGTGCTACAATATTGTACGTTTATTGTGCTTTAATAATAAGTCAGTAGTCTTAAAGCGGTTAATTCAATAGCATAGCGGGAAACTATGATTTTCAAGGATTTCACTAATTTCATTGAATAAATCACCCAACCTGACTAATGAAAAACATTCTCACTTGCAAAGTAATTGTCTATTTTTTAAGATAATTGAATCAAGTATTATATAAGTGTAAAAAGCTAAAACATTACACCCACTCACAAACAAAAAAATTAATTTTCATCTTTGTTTTACACTGTTTTACGATTACGATTATTTTACAATATTTACGAATCAATATGGATAAAACCTTTGTATGGCAGGAGTCTTTATTGATAACTTAATAGTTTTAAATATTTGTCAGATAATTTGTAGGTACCTATATAAATAAAAATACTATAAATAGGTAAATCGCGAAACTTGAAAATTTAAGATCGAAATTCGGAAAACACGTTCATATAGGTAAATCAATTATTTCATCTTAATAATCCTTGAACCGATATTAAGCATTCTTACTTCATTCGCAAGTCAAAAACCCAACATTTATTTAAATATCGTCTGCGCTTACTACCTACATATATGTTTTTAGGTCTAGGTTCAGGTCACAAAGCTCACAAAGTACTGAGTTGCACTGCCTCTTTTTTTGTAATTGAGTGAGTGGTATTTTCCTATAATAATTATATTTGTGATCTTACATAATTCTCAACAATTTGAAAATGATTAGTGGACTGTAGGTCAAAAATAACGATGTTAAAATGTATGCGGCGTTTCGAGCATGGTTAGGCTCATCATAAGCCAACAAAATTTAGGAGGTAGGTACATCTAAAACAAAGATCTTAACCTTCTTACACTTATAATTATATGTATTCTAAAAATTAACAACTGGCAGTTACACTTAATGCTTCCAGCGCGATCGCGTATACATTTTAACATCGTTCTTTTTGACCTGCAGCCCACTAATTATTTTAAAGGTATTTTTCAACTGAAGAACTCACCACCACCTACTTAAGAAAAGTAACCAGGCTACAAATGCCTGATTTAAACCTAAAAATGGGTGTAAATCTAGCTTAAGACCGAGATTTGAAGACTCGACCTAAAATCGAAAACATCCTTTGAAGAAGATTTTTAAATTGAAAAAACATCGATTTTTTTGGTTGATTGGAAAAGAACATAACACACAAGAAGAGATAATTTTACTGGAGACAAAATTAGTGAACACCTTACTAAAAGCATCACGGCACGTCACTGCCAACACTGTATATTGTACAGTAGGCCTTGGTAGCTATCGTTTTTTGGATATTCCCCCGACATATTTTTTTCTTAGTACCAAATAAAGCGGTCCCTTTCATAAAAAAATGTTTAGCCAAAAAGGAAAATCTAATTTTTCTCAAAATCGGCTTCACTGATTAAAAAAAAAAAAATTAATAAACTTAAATATGTAGTTATAATCTGCCGTTTAGTAAAAAAAGGTTCAGCAAATGGTTATCAATGTCACCCCCGAAGAACCATTTTTTGATTTTCGCTTTTCTCGAAAATAGTTAAACTGATTTTGATCAATTTTTTGATGAAGAATTATTAATTGATTTAAATAAAATTGTGTACCTGCCAACATTTTCAAAAAGAAACTTTTTGGATTTTTAAAAAAGTTTGACATTTGTTTTTGAAAACTCGATATTTCAAAAACGAATGGGTTTGTTTTTATTAAACTTGGTAAAAAGCATTTTTTAACATTATTTAAAAAATTTAAGGCAAACATTTTTCTTATAACCAAAAATAACGGTACCTCCCATACAAATGTTTAAAAACCTTTAAAGAAAACCATTTTTTTTTCCCCAAAAATGTTAACAAAATTTTATATAAAAAAATTAATCATTTTTAGTTTTAAATTTTTTTCGCATAAATTAAAATTTATATTAGAAATCAGATGGTATACCGTTGGGTTCAAACCAGTTTCAGAAGTATTTTAATCAATTTCTTTCTTATTTTGTTGATTTAAAACAAATTTTCCAGTTTAAATAATATAATTTCTTCCATGTATATTGCATATGTGCAACATGGGGATATATTTTTAATTTTTATATACACATAACACTGCCGGCAACTTCACTTAGTTTTGGCAAATGGATACAATTTAGGCTTCCCTAACTAATTTATTTCAGAATTTATACAACCATATTGTGATCACACATTAGAGCAAGTTAGTGTGACCCAGTTGTGCATGTTTTTGTATTATCCTCTCAGGAACCTAGAGAGCCCTTAAAAAATATTATCCAGACCAAAATCTCCCAAATTCCAGTCACATTGCTCGAAAGAGTGCATGGAGTGTACGGACTCAGGAGGTCGCCATTTGACCGACACATTGTTTAAAACCATGTAAAATAAATTCAGTTCTTTTGCAAATTTCTCGAGAACTATCAACTTTATTTATGTAAAACCTGTGCCTTATGTGGTAGGGTAGAATGATTAGTCCAGTAAAATTTAACAAAATATGCAGAAATATCTCCAAGAAATATAGTTACACATACATATAGCACCCCTTCGGTTAAAATACAGAGCAGTCGGCCAACTCCATTAATATCTGCTGTCCGTATCTTGTAGTGCACCTTTTCGCACTAAGAATGTTATAAAGGGTTTTTCAACAGGGATGCTACAAAAGTAGAGCAACAGGGACAGCAAACGACGCCATATTTCTTGCCGCTCTTTTGACATTTCCCTTCAGTAAGGTTTGCCATTTCATGATGGAAAGAAATATGAGCCAACAACGAGTCGAAATTATTCAAATTTACTACCGAAATTCGGAGTCAGTGGCCTCAACGTTAAGAGCGCTACGTCCAATTTATGGTCGTCATAATCGTCCTAGCAGATCAGCAATTGAGCGTCTAGTGGAAAAATTTGAATCCACAGGCACAGTACAAAATGTTACCGTGCCAGTGAGATGAAGAAGTGCCCGTAGTGTCGAGAATATTGCTGCCGCTGACGCTTCAGTTGCAGAAAGCCCAAATGTGTCGTTGGGCATCTCTTTGACGTCGTTGTGGCGAATTTTGCGAAAATATCTTGGCCTACATCCTTACAAGATTGAATTGACGCAAGGACTGAAGCCGCTTGACCACCAGAAGCGTCATATGTTCGTGAATTGGGCTGAGCAACAACTTGAAAATGATTCGGATTTTCATCGAAAAATCATCTTCAGCGATGAGGCTCATTTCTGGCTGAATGGCTTCGTCAATAAACAAAATATGCGGTATTGGTCAGGCAGCAATCCACACGTACTCCATGAATCATCATTGCATCCCGAAAAAATTACGGTTTGGTGTGGTTATGGGCCGGCGGCGTCATTGGGCCGTACTTCTTTCGTGATGATCAAGACCGGCACGTTACTGTGAATATGAATCGCTGCCGTTCAATGATAACCGAATATTTTTGCCCCCAATTGGATGATATGGACTTGGAGGATATGTGGTTCCAACAGGACAGCGCCACAAGCCACACAGCGAATGTCACAATCAATTTATTGGAAACCAAGTTTGGAGAACGTGTTTTCTCACGAAATGGTCCAGTCGCTTGGCCGCCTCGGTCGTGCGATTTGACGCCCTTAGACTATTTCCTGTGAGGCTACGTTAAGTGTATGGTCTATGCCAACAGGCCAGCGACGATTGATGAACTTCGTACGAATATCGAACGTGAAATTGCAACAGTATCGGCCGATTTATGCTTGAAAACTGTCGAAAATTGGGTTCAGCGTCTCGACTTCTGCAAGCGTGCCCGTGGTGGCCATGCAAAAGAAATCGAGTTCTATACATAATGGCATTAAACGTACTTTCACAGGAATAAAGAATTTCATTGATATCTAAAACAGTTTTTGTTTTATTTAAAAAAAACTTTTGTAGCGCTCTTATTGAAAAACCCGGTATATGGGACGGAAACGGACTTAAAAATAGTGCATAAAAGTGTTCCTAGATCCTGAACTGATAGTACTCGAGACAAACTTTATTTCGCCCCTTTTCAACCCCCCCCCCAACCAACCTTATCCCCGGTCCAAATTTTGTGTACCTTCTTTTTAGGAAATGTTTAAGACATGCAGAGAGGGTTATTACAAAAATCAATTTTTTGTATTTCTATAATATTAATGATCATTTTAACACTTAACTTAAGTACTTGCCCAAAAAATTAGAAAATCTTCAAAGGGCAAACATTAATAGCCTTAAATAACTTTTACATAGTATGTTCTGTGGGTTATATTCAGTATTTCGAACAAAAAAAAAACAGTTTCATATTTAAATTAAGATTATTTTTCATTTATTAAAACATACATTTGTAATTTTGTAAACAATGACTTTAATTTAAAGACCATCAGACTCGGTGGACGGCCCAAGATCTCTACCTAGACGTGGTATTAAATCAAGATTACTTCAATTTGGTTCAAATTACGGGTATGCAAACAGAAAAATCTTCCGTAAATTAATGACAAAATATTATATTAGTGATCGTTGAGGCTGTCCGCCTAGTAATGGTACCATTAAAATCTAATTTTTATACAAAATGACAAAAAAAAAAAACTATTACCACCCTTTAAATCCAAAGTTTTCGAATAAGTATTTATGAAAGCGACAGCCTTCAACGGTTATTGATATAATATGTTCCTCATTTTAACTTTCAATTTTCAAAAACATTTTCAAACAGAAACAAAAAACTCGAAAACTTTGAATTTTAGTAAAGTGGTTCTCGAGATTGTTCTTATTTTACTAAACAAATTTCTTTGTTCTTATTTTTTTTTTGCAGATATCTTTTTACAATAACAAGTTACTTAATAGGTGTATTTATTTTTGCTACCATCGTTGGACAGGTCGGAAATGTGATAACCAATCGCAATGCAAATCGTCTAGAGTTCGAAAGACTTCTGGATGGAGCCAAGACTTATATGCGTCATCACAAGGTGCCTGGTGGCATGAAACGACGAGTATTACGATGGTATGATTACAGTTGGTCCCGCGGTCGAATTCAGGGCGGTGGGGACATTAATACAGCCTTGGGGTTACTGCCCGACAAGCTGAAAACCGAATTGGCCTTACATGTTAATCTAAGTGTTCTGAAAAAAGTAACTATTTTCCAAGAGTGTCAGCCAGAGTTCCTACACGATTTAGTACTTAAAATGAAAGCGTATATTTTTACACCTGGTGACTCGATATGTCGCAAGGGAGAAGTAGCAAGAGAAATGTTTATCATAGCCGATGGGATTTTAGAGGTCTTAAGTGAGACTGGCAAGGTTCTGACGACAATGAAGGCAGGGGATTTTTTTGGTGAAATTGGGATTCTCAATCTTGATGGCTTGAATAAGTATAACTTCGAACTTGTTTTTTTTTTTTTTGTTTTAAAGATGAAAGACTGAAGTGTTATCATTTAGGCGAACTGCAGATGTCCGATCTGTTGGGTATTCTGAGCTGTTTTCCCTGTCCAGGGAAGATGTGCTGGCTGCGATGAAAGATTACCCTGAAGCACAAGAAATTCTGCAGTCCTTAGGTAGGAAGCGTCTCATGGAGGTTCGATGTGTGAATAAACGCCACGCAAAGGCCCAAAGTGACAAGGAAGCCGCAGCAAATCTAGCTCAGCAGCTGGCAGACAATGACAAAACACCCGCTCAACATCATCACCATCAGCATCCTGGTGAAAGTGCTCCTAGAAGTATGGTCGATAAAATTCGGCGTGATGTAAAAGGTTTTAGGAGCGTACTTAAAAAATCAAGGTCAGTCTTAATAAAGTAATGGAACTTTTAAATTTGCATATATTTTCTTGACTATTTTCCAGAGCATTGAGAAGGAGCAACGAGTCGCTTGAGATGCAGCCTCTTCATAGTGCACCGCCGAAGAATGAGAAATCTGCGCTTAAGCGAATATCAAGAGTTTACTCAGATGAAAATGATCGGCACGAAGACACTCCCCCTCCGCTTCCACCAGAGCATCGTGAAAAAACACCAAGTCCTATTGGAGCTGGATTGCCTTTGTTACAGCGTCTTCGATTGTTGAAGGAAAAACAGGTAAGGGTGTGTTTTCTTACTTTGAATGTGGTAGAGCAGCTTGTAAGGTTATATCATGCAAAGCGGTTACTTGCATTTTGATCACACAATTAATATTGTTTCGACCTGGCTTAGTTATTTTTTTTTTAAGTACAGCAATCCCTTGCTTGAAGCACCATTATTTTACTTTTAAAACAGCTTTCATGAATATTTATTTCCTACGGAAAATCACAATTTATTTGAATATTCAAATTATTTTTTGAAAAACAAGAATTATTGAAATTATTTTTGACTTTTGTAGGTGCCTTTTAAGGTTTTAAAGAATTACTCAAATTATGGCTTTCAATTATTTTGTGTGTAGGTTTGTTGTTTATTTTTTTTGTATGCATAAAATCAACAAAAGTCTCCAAAAAAAAGTCGATAAGGTTCGCTTAAAGAGCACATATCTTGAGTTCTATTACTCGGATCGTTAAGATAAAAGTCTTTACACTTAGGAAAAATGACAGTGTATCATTTGTCATTAAAAAAAATAAATTTAAGTGATAATTCTTGTGAAAAAAAAATTGTAAAAATCGCCATTTTCAAACCCTCACCCCACCACCGGCGCCAAAAAAAAAACCTTTCACACTTTTGTTTTCGATATCACGACGCATACACCTACAAACCTTCATACTCAATTTTCGATCAGATTTCCAAACCAAAAATATGCTGCCAGCTCTTAGACTATAACATGTTACTCAGAATTTTGGATAATAATATTAATATTATTATTCAATTCTCTGACTGTCTGTTCCCACGATTGGTGTATATTTTGCCCCAAAGTCTTACAATTTCACTGTCAGATAGTTAGCTGACAATTCTCTGACAATGACATCACTGAAAATATTGGCAGGGTGAAAAATGTCAGTTCACATGGTTGGAGATATTTGTTAACGAAAATTTGGTGGATCCGTTGACAGACATTTTCAGACAAATTAAAAGTTTTGTTCGTAGATAGTGGTCAGTGCAAGAAATTTTTCTCAGAATAATTAAAAATTAATAAAAATAGAAAATATTGCAATTGCAACTATTTAAGTGGCTTACATGTTGGAAGGCTGCGAGGAGAAGGAGTTGCCACAAAAAACACGAAGCATTTGGACGAAGGATTTGGGAGCACGTCGATATTGCTCGTCGAATTACAACCTGAGGAGCCGGAGTCGTATTGCAATTTTCCGGATCAACTTCAAGCAGTTCGACGATCTTCTTGCTTTTGAGAATACACACATTCATTTCATTTCATTCAACATTTTCAGGAAACCATTCACTCTCCACTTTCTTTCGGAACGATTTCTTTTTTGGGAGGCTTTGGCTTTTGTTGTTGTGAAAACTGAAGGTGGATCCTTTACCACCTCAGAACATTTCTTAATTAATTCTAGGTATAAGAAAAAACACGAAAATATAAAAAAACTAAAAACAACTACAATTTTGCGTCCGCGCAGTTAAATTTATTACAAAGGCTATGAAGGAATTGTCACCAATTGTCATAGACAACTACATTTGACAGTTTCAAACGAGTCTGACAACGTCCTAATCGTCTGAAAATAATAAATTAGTGGGTTCAGACGATTGTCACATATCTACCTTGACAATTTCATTGCCAGATCGTCATCTGACAATGACGTTTCTGGCAATATTGTCACACAAAATTATTAGTTCACATCATGGTTGTAAGATGTTTGGGGTACATTTTTTACATATCTGATTTTGTATTTACATAGCTCAGCTAACTAACTTACCTAAATTGTCGATTATCTCAAGTTTCGAACGATAAAAAAAGATAAGTGAAAAGTAGCATGACAACTTGTGAAAAGGTAAGCCCAGATATTGCCGAATAGGTGCCGTAAATATGTCCATATGCTGGACAGACAAAAATTTTACTACGCTTTTGGTTCTCCTAAAATGGGTTATCTTATATAAGTTACATAGCATAATAACCCTTTTACAATTCTTTTATTCCAAAGTAAAGTTTTAAATTCCCTAAAAAAATACAATTATTAAACATCCACTTTTTCGGTTGGGTCATAATTCTCTATGTACCCAAACTCGCGCTATCAACATTTTGTAAATTATAAAGGGTTTTTCAATAAGAGCGGGTAGATGTTGAAATGGAATAAAACAAGCTTTGTGTGAGTTATTAACAAAATTGTTAAAAATTATTTGGAAGGCCCATGTGTGCATGTTATACTCAAATGCCCGCCTCGGCTTCTAACGCAACGGTGGCACGGATCCGAGTGTTCTAATTTTCAATGACTCTTCCACATAGATCCGGCTGCATTTGAGCGATGGTGTTATGTTCACCTTAAGGGCATCGGTCGATTGTGGTTTATTCGCATAGACCTCCGACAAATGGCATGACCTTAGTGGCCAATTCACGTCACCTCTGCAAGAGATAACCATACCCTCAAATCGTTCATGCAGAATGTCCATTGTGGCGTTCGCTGGGTGGCAGGTAGCGCCAACCGTTCTGTTGGAACATGTCTTTCACATTCCTATCATTCAGTTTGGGCTAAAAGAAATTGGTTATCATCAATCAGTAGCACTATCCGTTGATGGTGATGGCATTGACATCGACGTTTTCAAAGATGTACGTTTACTTGACGCAAGGGCATTGGTTGATTGTTCACTGAATCGGTCGACTCAAATTTGGCCACTAAACTTGGGATAATCGACTTGAAAGAACAACCATGTAAACCGTAAAATGGACGCAAAGCACTTATCGTTGCCCCAAAAGATTTTGATATTAAAGATTTATCTTTTGGACTTGCTGATCGATCGTGTAAATTGCCATGGTGATTTGGCCTCAGTAACTGAATAATAAACCATAGATTTGACAGATGTCACCAAAACAACACGGCCGCCACAGGCCGCCAAAATCTATACCCGCGCTAATTGAAAAACCCTTTAAAAGAAAAATTCACACTATAGCCGTGTTTTATTGGTAACTTTATAGCCAGGGCAGTAAAATTTCCCTTGGCAAACAAAAACAAAAAAAAGAGTGTCTATAAATTAGCCATTAAAAGAGTGGATATAAAAGTGGTTATACATAGTTAGAACTTTGAAGATGAAGATGGCGCTCTTGAAAAGTATTCATGACTTGAACCTTAATGTTGTTTTTTACTCACAAAATGGATGCAATCTATGATATTTGTAGTTTGGAGAAAAAATGGACGTGAACTATGATATTTGCAGTGAACACAGCCTAAAGTTGCTTAAGCGTTTTATTAACACAGCCAAAGCATTTTACTGGTACTTGATTATTGCGCTAGCTATAAATTACCAATAAAACACAGCTTATGTTCTTTTTTCAATATAGTGTTGTTTTTCTTTATAGATGTTTGGTTTTTCAATTGCCAACACTATTTCTAGTGCCAAAAAAAATTGACAACTAACAGATGATTTTGTTTTCAGTATATTTTGCAATTTCACCATGAATTTACTCACACTAGAACAAAGTTTGAAAAATTTTTGTAATTGCCCATGTAATGGGTGATTTTTTAAGAGGTTTAGAACTTTTTTTAAAAAAAAAAAACACAAAAAATTCGAAAAAATGAATGAAATATTTATTTGAATCGATAGTTTGAACCTTGCAATTTAATGTTTAAAGATAATTTCATGCAAATGTTGACCGCGGCTGCGTCTCAGGTAGCCCATCCGCTGAGTCCAATTTTGGCATACTCTTTCACACATATCGGCCGGTATCTCACGAATGAATGCATGGATGTTGGCTTCCAGTGCGTCAATCGAAGCGGGCTTGTTTCTATAGACATTAGCCTTGACATAACCCCACAAAAAATAATCTAATGGTGTCAAATCGCACGATCTAGGCGGCCAATTGACCGGCCCGAAACGTGAAATTAACTGTTCACCAAACTCGCCTCGCAATTGCGCCATTGTTTCGCGTGCTGTGTGGCATGTGGCACCGTCTTGTTGAAACCACATATCATGCAAGTCAAGAACTTCCATTTCGGGCAAAAAAAAGTTTGTTATCATCGCTCGGTAGCGTTCACCATTGACAGTAACGCTGCGATTCGCATCATCTTTGAAGAAATAGGCCCAATAATGCCGCCGGCCCATAAACCGCACCAAACAGTGGCTTTTTCGGGATGCATTGGTAGCTGTTGCAATGCTTCTGGCTGATCTTCACTCCAAATGCGGCAATTTTGCTTATTTACGTACCCATTCAACCAAAAATGAGCCTCATCGCTGAACACAAGCAGCGCGCGATGAACATTTCGAACCGAGCACGAATTTTGATAGTAAAATTCAATAATTTGCAAGCGTTGTTCATTTGTAAGACGATCCATGGTTAAATTGCAAACCAAACTGAAGCTGTTTGACAGTGACACAAGGTACTAAACACACGTCAGCTGTCAAAACCAGTGTTGCCAAAACCAAACCAGCTTAAAAATCACCCTTTAGTACCCCAAGTGCTCGATAAAGTTGTCGAAAATTGGACTTCTCCATATGCCCGAAATCATTTTTAAACAGTAATGGTAGAAAATTAAATTTTCAATGAATGTTTTATTTTAAAGTCATATGCCTTATAAAAAACACACTGTAGGTACTTTGATGAATGTCTCTTTTTTTCAAAAATCCAAAAATTATTTTTTACAAAATTTTGCTACGCACTTTTATTTATATTTGTTACAAAAATCTTATTTCCTCCGGTTGATCAGATATTGAGATAGTCGATAATCAATGAAACCGTTCTATGAGAGGTACTGTTAATTAACGTATAATATAAAATTTAAAAATTTTAAATGGTAGATCGTACTAATTTTAACACACAAAAAAACTTTTATCAAAATCGTAGGAGTTGTTTTTGAGAAAAAAATATTTTTCTTAACGGATTTTAAACATTTGTATGGGAGGCACCGTTGCTTTTGGGTATTAGAATAATTTTTGTCAAAAATCTTCTAGATAAAGTTCAAAAACAGCTATTTACCAAGTTTCATAAAAATCGACGGAGTCGTTTTTTGAAATATTGGGTTTTCAAAAAAAAAAATTTCAAAGTTTTTTTAAAAATCAAAATAATATTTTTTTTTTGAAAATTTTGGTACACAATATTATGTAGAATGTTTCAATAATTCTTCATAAAAAAATTGATCAGAATCAGTTTAACCGTTTTTTGAGAAAAGCGAAAATCAAAAAAATGGTTCTTTGGGAGGTACCATTAATAACCATTTTTCGGAACCATTTTTTTTATTAAACGGCAACTTATAACTGTTTAAATTTATTGAGTTCTTAAAAAAAAATTCTGTAGCGCCGGTTTTGAGAAAAGTAAGTTTTTCCTTTTTGGCCAAGAAATTTTGTACGAAAGCTACTGTTAGTTTTGGTCCTAAAAAAAAAAGAGAAAAAAACTGGTAAGGGGAATGTCCAAAAAACACTAGGTACCAAGTTTAAAGGAAATCGACCCATCCGTTTAGGCTGTAGTCGAACAGACAGACAAACGGACGTTTTTGCGAGACCGACTTTTTTTCGTCTTCCCTATCATCGTAATGTCAAGTTTGTTCAAAATCTCGACTTCGATTTTTTGTAAGAATTCATAACTTGCCGTATAGTACCTATATTCACAAGTAAAAACATGTAAGATCTGAAAAGTGCAAAATTGAGTCTTACATGAAAAATTCTACATTCTGTCACTTTGTTTTTCATGAAGTTGTTCACGACAGTTAAGTACCATCGATTCTGCTTCTAAGGAAGAGTGAGTGAGAAGCTGAGAAGCCAGCGTCAGGGGATAGTTTGTTTGTGACAATCGTAAGCTTAAACTTTTAAACGAAGTCCATTTCTTAAATATTTGGATATAAAATAAAGCAAAAAACATAAATTAATGTGAAAAACTGTGTGAATTGTTACTATTTAACATAATTCCTGATAATAATAACTGACTATAAAGGCATCTTGACTTCTGCTGAATTATTAAAATCTGCATTCAGCAATACAGATAATAAACAAACTAATGGCGCGACACCTGGTTGAGAACCGGGGCCAACAGATGTGGAGAGCGCCTACAATTTTCTGGTTATTACAAACTACTAAGTTGACAGGCCTTTTATTATGGAAAGAGATACTCTTGGAGAATTTATCACTACGTCCTTGGGGGACAACCAAGGCGAACAACAACCGTCGATATAAGCGTTCCGAAATTAATCCAGTTATTCATAGTGATGTAGTGATTTCAATTTGCCAAAAATCTTAATGCGCCAGCCGTAAGGGATTGCTGTAAATTTTCAAAATGAATTTTTGAGGTGCTCAAAATGTTATTGTTGTTTCAATTGATTTCTTGCTTTTTTTTTATTACAAAAGACCCACAAACAGTAATTTATATGAATTAAAATGAAAAGAATTTCATGTATTTTGATTAATTCAGCAGAAGAGATTACTTATCTGGAAAATCTGATGTATTTTGCAGTTAATTATAATTTATTATTTGATATTTTTTTTATGCATGAGACACTTTGAAAGCTTTTTCCAATGTATGAGAGCAGCATTAAATTTTTTATTTTCATTTTTATTATTATTTTTATATAAAATGCAATGCTTTAATTAATAACGCAAGCATTTTAAAGCTTCAAATTACTTAAAGCCGCAAAATATTTTTATTTGCTATACCCAATTTTTTATGTCGTCTACCCCACTCCTAAAGTAGTTTCGTATGTGTTTTTATGTGTTTTGCACTAGGATCGCGAAGAGCGAGAAGTTAAGACCACACCACCACAGAAATCTCCACCTCACTCAAATGTAACATCTACGTTGTCACCACAGGAATCAATACAGGAGGAACCTGATCAAGAGTTGATTGAGACTCCAAAGATCCTTCAACGATTGCAAAAATTAAGGGCAAAAAATGAGTTAATGGCAAAGGAGCCCCCGATTATGGTAATTTTAATATTTTAAAAAATTATTTATATACCTAGATATTATCTTTACGTGATTTTTTATATTTTTTTGGATTTATGTTAAGTTCATTTACTAAGTTTTGTTTTATTAAATTAACAAAGAGGTGAACAAAAATAAAATTTAAAACTTCTGCAAACACTTATCAGTCATAGACAGCCCCCTTCTCAGTTCGAAAGATATCCATCCACATTATTAAAATTTTCGTCTTTCAGGATTTTAAATTAAGCTATTCAAGATTATCCTAGATTAAGATGGACAGCCCCACCTATCGCACTTTGAGAATAATATCGCCACAACTCAAAAACATCAGTTTTCATTTGAACCGATATTCGCGTTCGCAAGATTAAAATATATTATGTTTTTGCAAAACGGAGTATCTGTATGTGGAGACTGGGTACAACGTGTGTTGAGAAAGCATTGTCTACACGGACACCCGGCTGTTCTGACGTATCTGTGTAGTGAATGGGTCCTATAGCCGAGCCTTTATATTTCAGATTCTAAACATTTTAAGTTCTGTTTAGGTGAACAAACATATTCTTACTACTGTCACTGTCCACCTACGTGAGCTTCATATAGCATGGTATCCATTATCCAAGGTAAATTTAGAGTTTCGTCTAAATTTCATTATTTTGATTATGTTGACAGTCATTTTCTGACAGTTCAACCTTAAACCTATAACTGGATTTAGCCAGTTGAGATTAATTAGTTCTTACCGATATCCTTTTCTTCAGAAATCTGAATACTTTTCTTCTTGTCTTTATTTGTGACGTAGAAAGATTTTGTGAGATATCATAAACGTGAACTTGATTTAAAATGAGGTATTCCAGAGATGTTTGGTTTTTTTTTTAAGCATTACAATTTTATTGGAATACGACAATGGCCGTCCCCTCAACTATAAATTAAAACATTTTACTATTTTTAGGAATCAATTGTAGCTACAGGAACGCTACCTTTACATGAGACGACATCCTTGGGCCTACCATCACCATCTCTTCATCCAACGTTAGATATTTCACAGCTATCACCACGCTCATCATCAAAGCCTGAAAATACAATAACAACTATTTCAAGTAGTGACCGAAGCACTGTTAACTTAACTGCCCCAAACTTATCAACAATCAAACCTTCTATGAAAGTTTCATTCAAACAAAGAATACAACAGCTTCAATCTGGTGTAACTGACCACAGTGCTTCACCAAGTAATAAAACTACCGAAGCATCTGCAAAGCCACTGCCCATCAATGACAGTCATGAGCGGAACAAAATGTCAAAAATAATACCAACAATATCGAATAACATTACGAAAGCAGCGTCTACAAGTTTAACATTATGCGCTCAAAAGCTAGGCAAATCCACAGCCTATACATCGGATACCTCAATTCGACCTTGGTCCAAGCTTAAATTTGCCACTCTTATGCCATCCAATAGTTATACGAGCTTATCTAATTATGGCTCTGAACATTATGAGTTCAAACCAATAAGGATCAGTTCAGCCGATTGCATAGCAACAGTGACCGGAGCAGGCAGTAACTCTACATCACTGAAGCCTTCTTCTGCTCCTGCCAAAAAGAAAAACCTTAAGTCATTCAATTTGAGAATCAAGCCAAAGTTTTACAACTCTGTTTTTGATTTATCCCCCGAATACAATGGCTTACCCTTCGTAAAGCGTCTTAAGATTCTCAATGAGCGGCAGAAGCTGGCTGAACTTGAGACGGCTCTTCAAACGCGCAGCTTTAGCTTAGATAATTCGAAAAGCCAGTCTGAAGAACCGTTCACTGAATCACTGTATCGCAGCCACAGTGATGCTTCGGCCATTTATTCACACTTAATGCCCCCGGCTAATTCATTATTATCATCATCATCATCAATATCACCAAAAGACAAATTAACGCTGTGCCTGCAAGATTGTACACTACTAAGCCCCGAGTCCAATGAAACCGTGGAACGGAGAAAGCTCAAGAGTATACTTAAGAAGCTAAGCAAAAGCAGCGATGGAAGTCCACGGCCACGCCAAGATCATCCTAGAAAGCTTCTTAGAGCGCCTACACTTGAAGGGTACGTGGCGAGACACAGCAAATTACTGAAGAGTGTAACCTTCAATTCGACTCTTTCTAGCCCACCACTTAGTGCCAACAGTGTAGTCGGCAGCTACACAAGTGCTGACGGCACTGCACAATCTGAACGTTTTTTATTTCCTTCTATTGTAACATCATCCAATGATGCTTGTAAATATAAATTATTATCCCCGCCTGAAGCAGGCGCATATAATGCGCCTGGCAAAAGTGAAGATTGCCGTTCTAAAGATGCCCTAGAGTTGCCATCATCAGTTGCTAGCAAAGAAGTCCCATCGATTGAGCACGATTTTGCAATGGCAACAAAACAAGTTAACAATATCCAAGGTAAGTAAGTTTTATGTTTTTTTTTTACACACCAACAATTTGAAGCACTTTTGGGTGTGAGAGAATCACTTCAAAATGTGGCTCAGTTCTTTTAATCCTCCTATAATCGAGCCAGGCGAAATATTTGCTTAAACACAAATCGCAGAAAGTTATCTTTTTAATAAACCCAATACCATTGCCATTATCAAGATTTTCCTTAAACGTAGTTTCTAACAATCTCTAGCTTTAAATTTTGAAGTCTACTCTCTGACTGAGAAACGAATCTATAGTCCTCAGCATCAAAAACAGGAATTGCTTCCATCTTCGTTTGTTTATCGCGTCGAAGATTTTAACCAACCTACTGATGGTTGCCTTTGTCGAGGCTTTATAAAAGCTTCGCGCTCGAACCTCGACTTTATGTTGTTATTAATACCCATACAACCTACACTATGAACTCGACATTAATATGTTTAGCGTCGAAGGTATTGGGGTCTTCTTCGACTCTTTTTAATCGCTGGATTTCATTTCTCTGAAACCAAAAACGAGTTGTGGGCAACTTTCCTTCTCACTCGACCTTCTATACCTACTGCGCTTTATAACTCCCTTTGTCTAATAATGTTAAGTTATCTTTTAAGATTATTATCTACAAAAGAAAATCCAAAGGTTACCCATTCTCTTTCTCTCTCTCTCCTTCAATAACAAAACTTAAAATTATCCAGAAACTACCGCCAAATTTGTTGACACTTCTTTCAAACAATCTTTCGCCAACGAATCCTTTTGTACCTTACTGCTCATTATAAATAATAATTTACCAAATTTCTCTCTCGAACTGTCGACCCCTATCTCATCAAAAACTTAATTATGAATTCATTCCTGGTCCTGATGGTAACCCTGTCGTTGTTCTGAAAAAAATTCTTTTCCACCCTTTCTCTTCCTCTCTCAAAAAATATTTAGATTGTCCTTTTCTCAAGGAAAATTTCGACAGATATGAAAAACCTCTTCTATAATCCTAATACACAACCAGAGTCCGAAGGGCTATGTTTTGTTAATGATTTATCGTCCCATTGCGAAACTCTCACATAATGTATTGGTACCCAAAGTCTTCGAAAGCATATTTTATGAAATTTTTTAGGTTTCACAGCAAGTTCCTCATATTTGCTAGAAAAAATGGTTGTCCATGTCCAGATACAAATCATCAACCGCTAACCTTGTTGAATTTGTGTTCTTTACCCTCCCACTCTTAGAAAATAGCAAGGAAGTCGAAATTGCTTCAAAGAAGGCCTTTGACTAAATTTTCTATTTCACAAATACTTTTCAAAGTCTACAGCCATTTTATTGAAATTTATTTCTTTAATGATTAATAAAGTATTCCTTTCAAATCTGCCTCCTTTCGTATCCAACCTCGGGGTTCCCCAAGGCAGCCGCTTCGGTCCTCTTCTTTTTACTCTTACTAAAGGGTGGGTTTGTGTCTCTTTAAAAAGGATGTACAAAAAACACACTTCAATATTCGGTTATCATGAAATTTCTTTAAAAATGTTCGTACAGAAGCTGCATTTAGTGCATTATTTCCACAAAAGTGTACATTCTTAATTTTCACTGTTTCGGAAATACAGCATTCATTTTGGAAGTAACTTTGCAATATTTTCCAACGTTGTTTAGGCGTTAATCGATTAATTTCGTACCGTTGGTAAAGGTACAACATTTCATTGTCAGGATTACAATTATTTTTTTATAATTTTTGACTGCTTTAAGTCAATTTATTTAAGAAAGTTGCCCCTCCTGGCTGGACGGGGGAAATAGACCCCTCTCTCTCTCTCTCTTACGAATTTTTGTCTTGTCTCGACCCAACCTACACGCTCTAGCTTTTTGTCACTTCTTATGCGAATAATCCTGTATAATACCGTTGAGCCAATAAGAGCTGTCTGTGTGAAAATAATATGATTCAAATAGAAGCCAACAGATGGCCCACCAGATATTAGCGATATTGAAATGGTCAGCCAATATTGTCATATATCACTCTACGCTGACGATATTAAGATATTCAAGACCATTTTCCTAGACATGAACCGTATTCTTATTCAAAAAGATTTCGACAGTTTCTCAGCCTGGTCCCTTAAAAACAGCTTGGCGTTAAGGCTCAGTATAACATTAAGACAAAGTGGCCAATATGGAAGATTAGGGTGTGTTATTAGAGTGCAAACTTACTTAAGTGCCTCTTACTCAAGTATATAGCTTATCAATGAATTAAATTAGCTAAACTAAAACTAAAGGAGCGGTGATTAACTTCCCTTGGCGATTTGCTTCGTGGAACAATGGTCCCAGGAATTTCTCAAGAAATACGTTACCCGATGTTTTTTCATTAGCTTTGTACACCCGCAGATTAAATTCGCTTAATATCAAGAGTGGTCCCCTTACCAACACATTCTTGGAATCGAAAGCATCCAATATTGTTTCCAAATTAAAATTGTATGGGTTTTATTTCATTTTCAAGTTAAATACCTCTAAGATAAAAACACCCCGTATGTATTATGGTTTATCAATTAAATTTATATTTGCTTAAATTAACGTTAAATAGTTCACTTTTGTGTCTATGCTGCATGCTTTTTGCTTTGAACTGTTTGCAAGAGTGCATGTTTCATATATCGAATACCAATATGTATACGGATCGAATCTTGTGACCAAATTGCTGTTGAAAAAAAAACATAAAGGTTATCACAGAAGTTCGGTCAGACGCTTCGAACAGTTGAGTTGATGAATTGTTATTGACAACAAAATTTTCAATCTCAATTTTATAAGCTACCTACAGCTTTATCTGCTGTTGATACAAATAAAACATTAGCTGTATTTTATGGACGAGACTAGAGACGTGCCAATTTATAAAAGTTATAACAGTTTTTCGATATTAAAAGTGGGCGTGCGTTAACGCGCTTCGCGCGACTTGAAAAAAAAAACTCGGGGTGCCTGAAGTATGCCCAATGGCGGAGGGCCTTGGCACGGCGGGGCCGAATAAACAGTACTTTTATAAACCAAAACTGTTATAATTGGCATGTTTAGAGTCACTTCCGTATTTCACGTATATATTCCCCCAGATCTGATCCGGATTGGATTTGCACACGAAAATACATGTTACAATACAAAAACAACTCAAGATACAGCTTTGCTTTTGGATTTGCAAATCCATTTGTTAACATACACCCTAAGTACTTCCGTGCAAAAATTAGTTTTAACGCTGACGGGTAGATGCTTTTTTGAGTTAAAAAAAAAAGACAACGAACACATTAAATAAATACACAAAAGAAAAAAAGAGATGGGTATATACCTATATAACACTGTTTTCACTGTGAGCCTGTTCATTTTTATGATATTGTTAAGCTTTTTGTTTTTAAAGTTTGTAACTGTTGATTTCGTATCATTAAGTTTCTAATCTTAGCATCTAATTTCTTATTTTATAGACAGCATTTTGCAATTTGTCTCCTGCTTTTATAACGCCTTTATCATACACCAATATCGCAGTATAATCTGCAAAGGTCACCATGATATAGTGTTGTGTTCCACTGGAATATCCCAAGTAAACATATAACAAATACAGAGCTGGGGCTAGGACACTTCCTTGTGGTACACTGGCTTCAATTTCCTTAAATTCCTTAAAACTCTAGAGTTGGTCGATTTCAGTATTTCGTAGTAGGGGAAGATCTCTAATCGTGATGCAGTTTTTTTTATGACAATTCCTTTAAAACCTGAGCAGTTATTAGATCGTACCCTAGTACGATGACATGATTTAGTATTTGCTATCTTTTCTTAGCAAATTATGAGTAATTTTCAGTTCAGAAATATATAATTTCTGCTATCTTGTCCAGCTTGTCAATCCTATTTAGGGTTACTTCAGCACTTATTCTTTTATGGAAGTTTCCTCATTCTTCATTCTTTTATATAGTATGGTATTTATTTACCCCACGTTTTGAAAACAAAAAACAGTAGGTTTACATTTAAAAAAAATTTCAAAATTTTAAGTTTGAAAATATTTTTTTTAAACAATTCATTGAAATAACCTGATTTAGGGCCTGTTTCACAATGTCTAAGAAAGTTCTGATTATTTATTCGACACATAAATTTGGTTGTAACTCCACAGGAGAAAAATTGTATTTTGGCCCATTTAGTGTTACAAGTCCTAAGATTAATTTTTGCTGGACCTATGGCCTTGTCCCATGATTGTCAACTTAGCGAAACAGCATTCACCGATCGAGTGGATAGTTTGGCGTTAAATGTTCGTTAATTAGTTGTGATAATTCCGGATTTTTTCGTTCCATGGTTTCTATTTTTTTTTTTTTTTTTGCTGATATCAACTTAGCGAAGCACCCTCTCAAAAATAGGTGAAAACTTCTTAAATTGAATGCTTTTCTGCTCAATAATTTAACGTTCGGTAGTTTTTAATTAGTTGTGACAATTTCAATTTTGTCGTGCAAAGTTTTCTATGTATGCCTTTTGTTTTTTTCATAATGAAATTCATTTGAAGTTCGTTAAGCACTAGCTGTCTTCATACAAATCCAGGCGGCGATTAAAGCTATTTCCCTATTTATCACAAACTGAAAACTGGTGGATTGCTGTAGTAATAACTTGAGATTACTCAGCGCCTCAAACTAAGTTACTCTAAAATGGGTCCCAGGACACCGTGATATACATCGGAATAAAATGGCAGATGAATTCGGCAGAAACGGGTCATTTCTTGATCCAAGCCAAATCGTATCATCGGTACTCATGCCACTGGAAAACAATAGAATTCACCAAAACTTCCTCAAATCCGCAAATGACAGCTGGTCATCACTGGATACTTGCCGGGTTTCAAGGAATGTTTGGCCGGATATCTCTAGGAAAAAAACAGATTATCTACTCAGGTTAAGCAACCTCAACTATCCCTTCTTGTTGGAATCCTAACGGGTCACAACTCAATGGGAACCCACTAGAATGGGCATTAGCACATCTGACTTATGCAGAGGGTGTCATAATGAAGAGTCAGAAGAGGGGTCATATCACTTCCTCTGTAAATGCCCCAGCCTAGCCAGAAACAGAAAAAATTACCCTCGGAGAATACTTCTTCGATGAACTTTGCGCCATCTCAATCTTGCCACTGGATAGCATCCTGAAATTCATCCAGAATCCAGGATGGTTCAGGGAGGCTCCCCATACCCATACCTAAAAGTCCCACTCACTCCCCTCCCTACCCACCTTCACAATATACCTTTACCCCGGGAACGCAATGGATCCGCGGAGATCCGAGTGACATGATGCGGCTAGCCGTAGCACCACCCCACCTAATCTAACCTAGTTAAGCACCCCAAAAAGTGGTAAAAACTTGTTATTTTGAATGTTTTGCTGCTCAATAATTTTACGGTCATGTTATCAACTAGTTGTAACAATTTCAATTTGTTCGTGCTACGTTTTCTATGTTTTTATGATTTATATGATGGAGTTAGCGAAACACTCCCTCAAAAAAGGATAAAAACTTCTTATATTGTACGTTTTATTGCTCAATAACTTTCCGTTGTTGAATTAGTTGTGACAATTTCAGTTTTGTTGTGCTATGTTTTTTCTGCTTATATAAAATAATTCATATATGAAACTAGCGAAACACCCCTCTTATATTAAATGGTTTATTATTTAATAACTTGCCGTTCATCAGTTGTGAATTAGTTGTTACAATCTTACTTTTGTTGTGCGACTGATGAACGGCAAATTATTAAGTAATAAACCAATCAATATGGAAAGTTTTTACTTTTTTTGAGAGGGTGTTGATATCAATAAAAAAAAACATAGAAAACATAGAACGACAAATTCGAAATTATCACAACTAATTTAACGACTAACTAACGGCAATAAAATAAAATAAAATAAAATAAAATAAAATAAAATAAAATAAAATAAAATAAAATAAAATACAATAAAATAAAATAAAATAAAATAAAATAAAATAAAATAAAATAAAATAAAATAAAATAAAATAAAATAAAATAAAATAAAATAAAATAAAATAAAATAAAATAAAATAAAATAAAATAAAATTAAATTAAATTAAATTAAATAAAATAAAATAATAAGGGTATTCATGCAACGAAATAAGTTTACCAATTGTGTAAAAAGATAAGTTTACGCAAAAGTTTACGTGAACTATAAATAGATAAATGCTGCGAAATTGAATCAGCTGTTCGTCAAACGTCAAAAAATTTATTTGTGCAAAAAATTATCTCCTGAAAAAATTTAAAAAAGTTAAATAAAACATGCCAAAAAATAAGCTAAACAGAATTCAGTGCAATTATATGAAAAAATTGCCTTTAATGAATTACTCATTTTAGAACTTTTTGGAAAAAATGATGGTTTGTTCATTTTCTTTTACAAAATTAAATATTTCTAACTAACTTTTAACAATAGATAAACAGAAAGAAAGAAAAAGTAACAATGACGTTTGTATAAGTTTATCCAAATAAATTTGTATAAGTTTCCGCAGCAAAATCCTTAAATAATTTTATCCAATTTGTTCATTTACCAAATGATAAACTTACCCAAAAGATAAACTTATCTATTGTTTTACGACGTCCTTAATAAGTTTCTGTCTTTGAAAAATTTTTTAAGATAATTTTGTAAGTGTTGCGTTTTTTTCAATAATTTGTAACACATTAAGAGTCAAAGTTTAAGAAAACTAACCTCATTAACGGATGGAATTGAATCCCGCATTAACGGTTTGACATTGCTTAGAACATATCCAAGAATCATTTCCCAAAGAATTGCTATTTAACGTTGAAAGACCCTATAAGCCTCTATTGCCATCGCGTCACTGGTAAGATACTGTAGATAAAGCACAGATTTGAACTGTCAGAAGATATCCGACCAGCCTTTAAGCAGATCTTCTAATTCCTTACGATAAGAATATCTTGTTTATTTTATTAATAAATGATTATTTCCTTAACGCGATATTGTTTTTAAAGTCATTCTTAACATTTAACATTCTATCTAGGTTTACCGGACCCAAATGAATATTTTAGTCAAATACTTAGTGGAATAAATAACGTCATATCGTCACAAATGAAGGAAATGCATCTTAAGTTCGAGAGTCAGTTTCTTATGATGCAGTCTGAGGTCCAAAAAAGAGATGCCATTATATCATGTTTGCAATGTAAAATAAATAAAATGCAAGTCCATGAAACTACTGGGGAATATGCTGATCGAATTGCAAATGCTCCACCATGTCCAAATGAAGTAAATCGCAGCACCAAAGAGTCAGAAAGTTCTGGTTCCTCTGGTGAAGTTCTTTTTATGGTATGTTCAAAAATTATTTATTAATATATTTGTCAGTTCAAACTATAGTTTTGGAATCTTTTCAGCGAGGTGATTCTCTGGACACTATATTCACCACATCACCACCTCCGTACTGTGAATTAGTTCCTTGTAATTCACCCAGCTCAAGCAGGCAACTTCATGTAGCCAGTTCGGTAAAGCTCAATCGAATTATCCACAAAAAAAGTTCAACGAGGAAGACCGCAATTCCCAACGTTATGGTATCGAATGTAACTGGCAATCTCACACCAATGTCCAATAGTATAATTCTCGATATTGGAGAAAGTTCCAGTTCCAGTTCTAGCACCTCATCCAGCCGCTCCAATCTAAATTATGACGAAGAAGAAAGCGAAGAACCCGAACGTCTGGTTCATCATAACGACTGGGAAGTTCGAATGTTGGCCGCCGAAATGGATCGGCAAGAGAAAAAACGAGGTCTCTCCCTATCGGATAACTTGACTGAACTCAAGCAATACGGAAGAGTACTGCCGCGTCGGAGAAAACTAAGTGATACGGAAACAGAGTTCAGCGAAACTGATGTTGAGAATGTCCAAACCAGACCCAGAGCTGGAAGTTTGGATCAATTTAATCTTAGATACGGCATCGGCAGGGGTATTTTCAAGGCCATGAGTATCGATCGAGGAAAAGACAAACTTTGAGTCTTTTTTTTGATATTTGAATTAATTTATCTGGTGACAAGAATAAGAAACACATTTGAACAAGAAAAGTATAATATAATATACCTCACTATGTCATACAGGTAAATAGTTCGAAATACACAATTGGATAATCTAATAGCTTTAAAACAAAGAAACCTTTTAACATTACCTTATAGGCTCTAGTCTAGATGATTAGCAAAGAGATAAAATACATTATATATAGATATATATTATACAAGGTCACAAAGTTAATACATACATACATAGGAGTAAAGTGCTAGAGTATCAGACCAATCGAAGTGAAATGGGACATCCTTGGGGAAAAATTAAAAATAAATTAGTTTTAATTACCTATATGTAAGTCTAAGATGTAGAACGACATTTCTTTTCTAAGTAAACACTTTAAGTTTTTAAAATTTTGTAAAAAAAATAAAATTAAATAAAACAATACTATTGCTATACGCGCTTGTGTTATAGCTTCAATATTAAATAATAAGAAAATATCATCGGTCATAGTTTTTAACCCCTAGGATGTCATTTTACACCGATGTCTCTTTGAAAACAAACAAACACACAAAAACCGATTAAGTAGATAATGTATTGTAAATAAAAGGGAACTTAAAAACGGTGTGACGGAGGCTTCTTTAAGTATTCTTTTATATTAGAAAATTCAAAATAATATTTCTCTCATTTGCTTAGATTTTTTTCTTTATCAATTTTTAATTTACAATTCAATTATTAAATGCTTATTCATAAAAAAGCTTGAATTTAAGTAATGGTATCGATGTATGATAAGATTCTCTATAGAATTCTTAAGTTTTCAATCTGACACATTTTGCTTTGAAATAAATACGATTTTACACAAATCTTACGTATTGAAAGTCGTAAGTCGTAACTACTATTTTAGTACAGTCAATAGGGAAAACTCTAAATATTAATTTTTGAAAGGATTTGTAATTCAAATTAAATGCGGTGGGGTATATCGAGACTAACCTAAATCTCAGTTTGCGGGACTGAAAACCTTGTAGAAAGGGCCGCCATTTTGGAAAAGGCGTTTGTACTATTTTCTCGGATCCTATAACGGATGTTTTTATATAGATTTGTAGGAAAAAATATTCTCTTTATCTCTTGCCTACAAACTTTTTTTGACAACTTTTTTAAATAAAAAAAATTTTGTCAAAAAAATGTCAAATTTTTGAACTTGAAAACGATTTTTACCGTTTATCTCGCCTTTCGTTGATCTGACTCAAAAAATGATACATACATATATGTAATTCTTGCAGACCACTAAATTTCCTACATTGATGCCCGATTCCCTTTTATCTAAAGTCCTCTTAGATTTTATCAGACCTTTAAATATTTCCAGTTTCACCATCTAAAAAAAGGAAATTTTAGGGAAATTTTAGTTAAAATTGGGTTTGCCTCACATCCCTGGATATGGAAATAGGTTGTTTCCCTCAAAATGGATTCACATTCAAAATGCACGTGAAAAAGCATTATATGTAGAAAAAAATGCTACGAAAAAAAAAAATTTTCGAGAACGGATTCCAACATGAACTCGGAATATTCTTGGACGTCTTACTTTATGTTGCTCTTCATCCTCAGATGAACAATCAATTATTCTAAAAACAAACAAATTATTAAGGCTTTCCGAAACCAACGCGAAACATTCGGAGCGAATATGCGATGACTGAACAATGTTTGAAGATTCACATCGCGCCAATGTGGGGCTCTCATTTATCTCCATGTAAATAAATTAAGAAAGGCGAAAGTCTTCAGTCTTGTCGTCGTTCGGAAGTATTCGCGTTGGCTTGGGAGAGCCTTAAAAGATTATTATCTACACACAAACTATATTTTTGTTTCAACCTATTCACAATTTATATTTGCAAGAAATTAAATAAAAAAGTGACTGCAAAATATCATCTATAATTTTCTTACTCGTCGGCTGCCATCTGACATATTAGACTTCACAAATCACACTTTTAAAATTTATTGAGACGAAAATGGGCTTTTAGCTTATGAGGGCATTTAAAAGGATTTTAAATTTAAAAACACTTGGTGAAACCAAAAAATCCCATTTTAACTCTAAATGGGCTTTTAAATATTTAAAAGTCCTTTATGAAATCGGGCATAAGAGTCGTAACTCGTAAAAACTATTTAAAATGATTGCACCCCGAGATGTATAGATACTGGATTGGCATTCGCAGTACAATGCTCTTTTCTCTTTAAATGAGAAAAAATAGATTGTGAATGGAAATTGCGGTTGTAAACAACTTAATGCTCGAGTCAGCGCAACGCGGACTGTATGCAGATGGCCGGTATTTCAAAATTCGGGTATTTTGGACTTTCGATGATTGAAATATTGAATCTCGGAACAGAATGTGTGTCGATTAAAGGAAATCAACAGCTGAAACGAAAAAAAAAATGGCGCATAAGTACACAATGCCCACGTTAAGTACCTATACCCATCGACTTTCTAGGTATCCAAAAATGTTTAGATACCTTTGAGTTATTGTTGAAACAACTTTTTTTTTAACAAAGGATTAGAATAGAACAATGCAAACCTAATGAATAGGTACTCGAATGATGCCACTCTCACTCTCTATTAGGCGTTTTTCTTTTTTAGTTCAAAAATGCGTTTGCAGAATGTTCTTAAACGCAAACTGCAAAAGTCTTCTGTTCGAAAACGCAAATACAAATTCGACTGCATTAGCATTGTGTTCGATAATGCAGTTTGCTAAAGTCACGTGTTCGAAAACATCATCTGCGTTGCAACTGTGCAGTAAAAAAAATGAAGGTGACGAAAGAGACAGACATGGTGGTTTGAAAAGATTGTTAACTAATTAACATTTTTGGATGTCAGTCAGGGAGTCAGTCAAACGATAAACACGTAGCGGTTGAAATAGACGAGCGGAAGTAAATCTGAAAATTCTGATGAAATTGGATTCTGTTCGAAAACCGTCAACTGCACTTGCAAATCATTTGACGATGTCAAAAGACATGTGTGCAAGCAGGACGATTGCATATTTGACGATTGCAACTTTTGCGTCATAAATGACGATCGATTGTCGGTCAAATTGACTTTGATTTGACGTTTTCGAAAACGGCCGTTGATTTTATTTCAAACGAAATACACGCAGATGACTTTATTAACATTATTTCTTTTTTACAATTTCAATTCTTCAAAGAAAACACATGCATAGATAAATAAAATGACAAAGAATAAAAGAAATGTATTTATAACTAGCTGACAGCCATTTCTATTCACCTATGTACATAGGTACAATATTTTATCGAGAAAATTTATATTTGCACATTCAATTTAAAAATTAAAAATAATGTAGAGAAATTATTTTCTTTTAACAGTATTCTAGTTTTTTTTCTGATCAGTGGAGTTTAAGTTTGTTTTGTAGTACTGTAGCTTTGTCTTCAGAATTGCAAATATCCATACATACTTTACTGGCGAATTAGTTATTGTAATTCCACAAATGAAAGGATAATAATCATCTTTACGCTTTGACGAGATCAACAAAATAGGCCGTTTTCGAAAACGTCAAATCAAAGTCAATTTGACCGACAATTGATCGTCATTTATGACGCAAAAGTTGCAATCGTCAAATATGCAATCGTCCTGCTTGCAAACATGTCTTTTGATGAACGTCAAATGATTTTTTTGCAAGCGCAGTTGACGTTTTCGAACAGAATCCAATTTCATCAGAATTTTCAGATTTACTTTCGCTCGTCATTTTCAACCGCTACGTATGTTTATCGTTTTACTGACTACCTGACTGACATCCAAAAATGTTAATTAGCTAACAATCTCTCGAACCACCATGTCTGTCTCTTTCAACCAAAAACACTCTATATATATAGAGTGTTTTTGCTTTTAACGCAGATGATGTTTTCGAACACGTGACTTTAGCAAACTGCATTATCGAACACAATGCTAATGCAGTAGAATTGGGATTTGCGTTTTCGGACAGAAGACTTTTGCAGATTGCGTTTAAGAACATTCTGCAAACGCATTTTTTAAGCAGATGACGTTTTTGAAAACGGCCATAGAATAATGAATTAATTATTTAATAAATAAAGGGTTTTCCAATAAGAGGTGTTATTTTGAATAGCCCGCTATTTCGGTAGTTGTCACTTTTGAAGCTGTCATTTTTTGACATTTGACAAGTAGAAACTACGCCATTAATAAAAATGGAACGATACACGCTTCAACAACGCATTGAAATTATTAAAATTCACTATAAAAATGGTGAAAATTTGGCAGAGACGGTTCGTAAAACTAAAACATTTTTGGGTCGTCGTGAAGCACCTTGTCGGACCGCAATACAGAAATTGGTGGACAAATTCGAGCTGTTGGGACAAGTTAGTGATGTGAAGAATAAAACCCGTGCACGTCGCTCAAGAACAACTGAGAATATTGCTGTTGTAGCCCAAAGTGTTGAAGAAAACCCAGGTTTGCCCATTCCTCGTCGTTCTTTGGAATTAGGCATTCCACAAACGTCATTACACCGTATTTTGGATAAAGACTTGGGTCTTAAGGCTTATAAAGTTCAGTTAACACAAGAACTCAAGCCGGCTGATCATCAACAACGTCGTGTCTTTGCTGATTGGGTCCATGAAATGCATGAAAATGATCCGGAATTTCATCGAAAAATCATCTTGACTGATGAGGCCCATTTCCACCTCGGAGGCTACGTCAACAAGCAAAACTGTCGCATCTGGGGCTCGGAAAACCCAAGAGTTATTGTTGAAAAGCCTCTCGATCGTCAACTCGTGACTGTTTGGTGCGGTTTATGGTCCGGCGGGGTCATTGGACCTTACTTTTTCGAAAATGAGGCTGGAGCAACAGTTACGGTCAATGGATTGCGCTATCGAGAGATGATTAAGGATTTTTTATGGCCGGAATTGGATGGTATTGATCTGGACAACGTTTACTTTCAACAAGACGGCGCTACGTGCCACACAAGCAATGAAACCATCGATCTTTTACGGGAAAAGTTTTCGGACCGTGTTATCTCTCGAAGAGGTGATCACAATTGGCCACCAAAATCTTGTGATTTAACACCTTTCGACTTCTTCCTTTGAGGCCACGTGAAAGATAAGGTCTACGCCAACAGCCCACCGTCGATTCAAGACCTCAAAGATGGAATTCGTGAGGCTATCGAGGAAATAGGGCAGCCACTTTGCGATTTGGTTATGGAAAATTTCATGAAAAGGATATGGTCCTGTAAGCGTGGTCGTGGCGGCCATTTGGCTGATGTTGTGTTCCATTATTAACGGCATACCTTCCTTTTTATAATGAAATAAACATCCGATCATTTATCTCAAAAAATGCCATTTTTCTTTGAATATCAAAATAACACCTCTTATTGGAAAACCCTTTATAAAATAATTAACGGGCAAGAACACTCACAAAATACATTTAACTTTTATTACACGTTAGGAAACATTGGCTTCGATTTTAAGCAGAAATTTCTTTCTAAGTCAAAGTTCCTCTTTTGGTATTTATAAAAAAAATATGTATGTTTTCCAAGGAACACTTCTTATCTTATGTGTCTGTCCTGTTGCTACGGTTTCCCGCTAGAGTACTGCCTCCATAACTGAAAATCCCTAGAGTGTCCAGTACTTGATAAATGCGATGTTTATCACAGTGAAGTTATCATCAGATCACTTTCTTCAGGTTATCAGAAATAGTCGAAGATTTATCAGAGTACGGTTTCATTTTACCTATTTATTAATAAGTTGCGGCCAAACCTTCTCGAACGATTTTGCCTCATTGCCTCAAGGAATCAAAGTAAAACATCAACGGAAAAGTAATTTTAAGTAGATGTGCAGAATATAGGTTTTAGGATTGAATTTTGAGTTTAACGCAGTAAATCACATTTGAAAAACAACAACCGTGAAATTTTGGAGGTGCCGAATTACTCATGAATATAGATTCAAACTATAATCTAGTACAACCAACTACTCGTAAATTGAGATTTGTAAGGAAATCAATTCTGTGCATTCCATTGAAAATGGCTAGAAAAGAACTCAAGAGTACTTCGCCACAGGCTTATAACACTCCATACCATTCCAGTGTTCGTTGGTCTGGTAGGTATGAATTGGATACTGCGGTGACTGAAATGCTCTCCAGTCGAATGGAATAAAAGGAATGTTTTCATATGTCGTTTTCGTTTAGATTTTCGGACCTTTCTACTCCTTTTTGATTCCAGTCGAATATGAAAACATCGACTTTCCGGATTTGCACACACTATAAAATGGCTACCCTGAGCATTTATCACTTTTGAAAAACTGTATTCGTATATGTGTGTGTGTTCCCCGTCTCATCCTTTATGAAAATTGGAACAGAAAAACACTCTGAAAACGTTACTAGAAAGAGCCTTTTGGAGTAGTTCGAGTGAAAAGGGAGTACAAGCAGAAAAAACGTATAGTGCTATGTCGTTTTCGAGTGGACCACCGGAGATACTCCTATTTCACTCATTTTACTCCTAATTTCCCATTTTTGATAGAAATGAAATAGTTCTGAAATCCAACCCAAAATGACATAAGTATCGTTTTCTGAGCGTTCCTGTAGCCAATTTTATAAACGAGTATAAAACGCATACGCACAAACATAAATATGAAGAAGAAATATTTGACTGTTTACAGTCGAATTGTTTTTTCCTGAACACCGTTTATTTTAATAAATATGATTTAAAATCACGAAAACAAATATAAACCAGCATAAAAGTGTTCATATGAAGTTTTTCATTTGAAAACTTGTCGAAAATGTGTTCGGTAGTGTGTGTGTGCGTAACTTTGGGAAGTCGATTTCTTCATATTCGTTTGGAATCAAGGAGGAGTAGAATAGTCTAAATCAAATCGAAGGTTGCAGTTTTTTGCACTTCAAGAGAAGATGAGTTTTGTAACATGCGTTTGTTATAGAAGTTTAAAACAATTAAAAGATCTCTTGTGCATCAGTGATTTTTTGCTTTTTTTCCCAACATTTCACACAACTGCAAACAATATAGAGATCCAGTTCGTGCACATTTGTTTCATACGAAGTTTTGAAATGAATATGAATACATAATTTCATTTTTCATTAGAAAAAATCATATCGCTTTGTAATGAAGTGGATAAAATTATTTTTAATCAAATTGTTATTTTGGTTTAAATAGAAACAAAAATAACAATAATTAATGAGCTCAAAATACCGTGGACCAATTATTGCAAAACTATCTAATATAAATCTAACAATACAAAAAAATTATTTGATCAGCAAAAACTCAAAACTTTCATTAGCCAAAATACAAAAAAACTTTAAGAAGCAGACAAAGTATAACATTTTTAATTAAGAATATGAAATATTAGTTTAAGTATATTTTCCATTATTCTTGCAACCAAAATCACACCGTAAATTTCTCTAGAAAAACAAACACAAGGGAATACCTAAAATATTTATATGTATGTAGAAAACATACAGGTTAGGTGTTGAGAAAAAAAGCTTTAAAAATCAAAAGCCAATAAATAGATTTATAAAAAATCTTGTATTAATAGTTAACATTTATAGCAATTAAGTATTAAAGTATAAAAAAAAGTTATAATAATTATATATAGTATATATATTTCTATTTCCCTTTGTTCTTATGAAAAAATTAAAATAGTAGAATATGTTTTAAGTAGATATACTATTTTCTAAGTTATCTTAAAAGGGGTTTCAAAAATTAAACAAAAAAAAAAACACAGTAATAAACAACGTAAAATAAAATGATGTTTATTGAAACAAAGTATATCACAATTTTAGTTATCCTACTGTAAGTTTTAAATATTAAATAAATAAAAAACAAAAAAAAAAAACAATTATGAAACAATTAAACGTTGAACCCTCCAGACCAAGTGCTAGTGATTTTAATTTATTTATTGTTTTTCACTATCGTGTGCAGTTTATTGTAAAAACTTTAACATTCATAATAAAAATTTTAACTTACGAATAGTAGATATACCATCCATGAATCGAAAGTGACTTAAAAAAAAATATCATAGAAGTATTGGAGAGATTTTTAAATTTGAAACCGATGAATGTTAATATTAAATTATTTTCAACATTTCAACTTAGTTGTTTGTATAACTTGTTTTCTTTCAACACAGACTGTGGAGAACTGTGCGAATGCTTTAAAAATGATAAAAAGAAATATGATTTTCAATAGATGTACGTAAAAACTAATAAAACATATACCTAAATGTAGATCCTTATGACAAGAAGAATAATAACGTATTCTCAAAAAAAAAAAACAAAAAAAAACGATGGAAAATATTATATCAATACAAATTCTTAAAGTGTTGAAACTCAATTAAATAAAAAATTTTACAGTGTTTAAGAAAAGAAAAAAAAAGAAAATAAAGCAACCTAACTAATATTTATAAAAAAAAAATGATGATTTTATTATTTAACCGAAGAATTTAATAATCCAAAATCATTTTTTTGATGAAGGGAGTTGTGTAGTCTCTGAGTTTATTTTCGAAAATCAATCGATATAAAGTCAAAACTCGTTTCCTACTGCCGCGATGAGCTAAAGATTCTTGGCTCGCAGCACAACCTTATGCTCTGCTGGATTCCTGGCCATATAGGAATTCCAGGTAATGAGAAGGCAGACGAACTGGCAAGAATTGGATCATCAACTGATCCTAGCCAGGCAGAACTAAACGTGTACGCACCTATCTGCTCCTTTAAACAAAATGTGGCAAAGAAAATTCTTGAGAAAACATATTATGAAAGATGGACCCTACTTGACTGCGAATACCAAGAAACATTGGCTTTGGCCGTGTTTTGACAAGGGAAAGACAGACAGGATCTTAAAACTAAATAAGAAAACACTGTACTCCACGATAAACAGAAACAAGGTATGCTCATTAGCTGTATGCATGCTGTGTGACGTCACAATCATCTGGGTTTGTTAGGAGAGCAAAAAGTTAATTCCATTTCATTAGATTGTTTTTAGTTTGTTGTTTTATGTTCACAGTTCATTATCACTTTAAAACAATATGTTTAAATACTGAATTCTAAATTATAGTCTTCATTTTTAAAAAGAAAATAACACCCAAAGATGATTGTGACGTCATAAAAATGCCAAGATGGCGACTTGGGTGTATCTAATGAGCATACCTTGTATCTGTTTATCGTGACTGTACTCTCTTGTATAGGTATCGTTACTGGACCTGCTGAAATACCACAAAAAAAATATGCACGACTGGGTCGCACGAACTTGCTCTTATGCGCGATCACATTGTGGTTCTATAGTCTGAAATAAACTAGCTATAGGAGTATATATTTTATCCATTTGCCAAATCTTAGTTTAGTTTCAGGTGGTATTATGTGAGTCTACAAAAATTAACAATATAGCCTAGTGTTGCACATATGCAATACGCATAAAAGGAAATTATACTATTTAAACTGGTAAATTGTTTTAAATCAACGAAATTAGAAAGAAATTGATGAAAATACTTTGAATCTGTTTTAACCCAACGCGATGTACACCATCTGATTTCTTATATAAATCTTTATTTATGAGAAAAAAATTTTGAAAATCGTAGGAGCGGTTTTAAAAATAATTAATTTTTTATATATAAAATTTCGTTAACATTTTTGAGAAAAATAATTGGTACGCCAATTTAAAGCATTTATTAATGTTGCGTTAAAAATTGAACTTCACAAAAAAATCTGCTACCAGTTTTCGAAATATCGAATTTTCAAAAATAATTTTGATTTTTTTTAAAAAATCCAAAAATTATTTTTTAGAAAATTTTGATACGCACTTTTATTTAAATTTAATACAAGCTTCTGTACAAAAAATCTAATTTTATTCGGTTGATCAGATGTTGAGATAGTCGAAAATCAAAGAAACCGTTCTATGAGAGGTACTGTTAATAAACCTAAAATATAAACTTTAAAAATTTTAAATGGTAGATCGTACTAATTTTAATACACAAAAAAACTTTTATGAAAATCGTAGGAGTCGTTTTTGAGAAATAAAATATTTTTCTTAACGGTTTTTTAACATTTGTATGGGAGGCACCGTTATTTTTGGGTATTAGAATAATTTTTGTCAAAAATCTTCTAGATAAAAATAAAAAACTGCTATTTACCAAGTTTAATCAAAATCGACCAAGTCGTTTTTGAAATATTGAGTTTTCAAAAATAAATATTAAAACTATTTTTAAAAATCTAAAAAATATTTTTTTTGAAAATTTTGGTACACAATTTTATTTAGAATGTGGCAATACTTCTTCATAAAAAAATTGCTCAGAATCAGTTTAACCGTTTTCGAGAAAAGCGAAAATAAAAAAAATGGTTCTTTGGGAGGTACCATTAATAACCATTTTTCGGAACCATTTTTTTTATTAAACGGCAACTTATAACTATTTAAATTTATTGAGTTCTTAAAAACAAATTCGGTAGCGCTGGATTTGAGTAAAATAAGTCTTTCCTTTTTGGCCAAGAAATTTTGTATGACAGCTACTGTTAATTTTGGTCCTAAAAAAAAAGAGAAAAAAACGGGTGGGGGAATGTCCAAAAAACGCTAGGTACCAAGTTTAAATAAAATCGACCCATCCGCTTAGGCTGTAGTCGAACCGACAGACAGACAGACAGACGGACGTTTTTGCCAGACCCACTTTTTTTGACTTCTCTTTCATCGTAATGTAAAGTTTGATCAAAATCTCGAGTTCGATTTTTTGTACGAATACATAACTTCCCATATAGTACCTATATCGCAAGTAAAAATTTCCGGGTGTCAAGATTAATAAAAATACATCAAGTAGTTTTTGAATTAATTAATTCTCACCAAAAAAAATTAAAATTGTTAAAAAATCACTGAATTTTTTTTAGTTGAACGCATGTTTTTCAAAAAAAATTAAATTTTTATTATTGGCTAAAAAAATTTAACGGCAGGTTAACAAAAAATGAAAAAAACGTGTCGGGAATGCCCAATAAAAAGCAAAACGTTTTAAAAAAAATCGACCCACTCGTTAAGGCTGCAATATAAAGGACAGGCAGACGAACAGAATTGCGAGACCCATTTTTTCGACTTTCCTATAATCGTAATGTCAAGTTCGATCAAAATCTCGAGTTCGATTTTTTTTACGAATCTATAACTTTTCCATAATGTATCACATATCACAAGTAAAAATTTTCTTAGATGCAATGGGATTTTTCTTACATGTTCATATTGCTTAGAGATGGAAGTTGCAAAAGAAAAAAAATAAATGAAATAAACGATATAATATATAAAAGTACATACCTATTGCGATTTCTGTTAAAAAAAACGCAAAACAGACCTTTTTTCTAAAATTTAAATTGGAAAACCTATATATTATTATTTTTTAGAATTATTTAATCTAATATAAGAACGCTCAAAAAAATAATTTAAATAAATAAAAGGTGTATGGTTTGTATCGTCTTTTTCAGCTCGTTTTTTGATTGTTTCGTTTTAGTCGTTTCGCATTTCGTTTTTTCAGCATTTTAATTTATATGTTTGTTTCAATTATCCGGTATATAATTATTTCGAAAAAAAAAATGATTTGGTCTTTTACTTAGTTCATTTTAAGCTCATTTCGCTTTTTATCGTTTAGTTTTTCGATTATTTCGGTTTTTGTTTATTTCCATTTCAATTATTTCGCCATCGGTTGTTTGGATTTTTTTTATCTTAAACGAATTTTTTTTTCAAAATTGTAAAATGAAGTGCTAAACTGGCTTTTTGTGGCCACTACTTTTATCAATTCTTAATGTAATACAAAAAACCGAAGGGTGTATAAACAGTGAGGTATGTAAGGGGGGGCATGCTGCCCCCTGCAACCCCCTGCTTGGGCACACTATAGGATTTGGGGTAGGTGCGAGGTTGGGTGTATGCAGTTTCTGGATTTAAAGAAACCTTGAATTTATCCTATATAAGAAATTCCTAAAGCGGTTAAAATAACACTGGAGACAAAATAAACCCACGCTAAACAATAGATGCTTATTAAAATACAATGCGCAATAAAGCGTTAGCGAGATAACCTTGACCTTTGACTCATTGCACTTTTAACCGAAATGAAAAACAAGTAAAAAGAGAGAGAAAGAAATGCGAAATGACTATAGGGCGAAGCGATTGAAAAGCGAAATAAAACATAAATCAAATTAGGTATAACGAAGTAAACAAAAATAATTGTAAAAAAAAAAGCGAAACAACAGAATGCGAAGTGAAAAAAGCGAAACAATAGGCACCCAAATAAAAGTTGTGTAGGCTCGCCCTACCTCACAACCACATGTTGATACATTAAATTGCAATTTTGTTTAAAGTTCAAACTTAATTCTTTATTGCCCAATTTGAGAATCAACTATTTTTCCCCCAAAGAGATAAAATATAAAATATTATTTTGTCATTTTTCACTAAAACTTAACTTTCTCAACAAATTATACATAGTCCTCCTAAATTACTTTTTCAACACAAAATATTCTCAGGTTTGTTGCCGCCCCTTTGTAGCCCACTAGCGCCCATAGGCATTATCACTCACTTTCAGAATCAATTATTTTTCTGCGCCCCAAAGATTTTGCAGCCCTAGGCCCGGGCCTCACGGGCCTAAGCCTTAATCCAGAACTGCCGGGAGGTTAATATTCATTTGACATACCAGAATAATAGAAATAAAGTCAAAAGTTGAAATAAAGTCAAAAGTAGCAACGTTGGTACTAAGTTGGCGTATTTAGATAGTGGAAATTATATTTTAAACAAACAGTAAATTAAAACATTTTCCATTTTATCTACCTATAGGAGTATAGATGTAATACAATTCAGTTCAATTTTTATTGTGGAAATTTTGATTTCTTAAGTACAAAATGTTTATTTTTTTTTATTATTTTTTTGTTTGTAACAAATTATTCTAATTCGTTATATGAAACAGAATTAACTTAGTCGTTCTAATTTACATTTTAATTTACATTATGTGCTAAAATTTGAATTTGTGTCTAACATTTATCACGCAACTTAGTCGTTGAAGTTTTTAGTTTTCGCTGTATAGCGTCCCAATAGTGTGTAGATCTTTTGTTTTCTTTCGTCAAGCTGATGACGCATTGCAGGACTGTAAGGATCAAAGGATAACACTCGTTTCTTTCTTCGGAAAATTCCTTCTTTTCGTATTAGGGCGCATGACATTAGAGACTAAAATTAAATTTCAAGTGAAATTTTATTAAAAATTTTGTTTATGTGATTTAATTCTAGTATTATTATATTTACTTCTTCAATGGGAAAATCTAGGAAGCTGAGGATTTCTCTAAGTATCTTTTCAGAATGTGAAACTAAATCATCATAGTATACGATATGCAAGTCTCCAGTAAAAAATCTTGCCCATCCAAGATTCATGTTTTCCCATCCATTAAGCTTATTTGTAACAAACTGCTGCCAATCTAAAATGAATAGATATAGAGATGAAAATTTTATCGAAGTACAAGCAAATATTGGTGGACGAACTAGACATAAGTAAGGTATCATAAATTTTTATAAAAGTTGAATATGCGTAGAATATTCCCCCCCATTTCGAGCTCTATTTTTTAAATCGATTTATTTCAATTTCTATAGTTTTAGAATAATAAAGGGTTTTCCAATAAGAGGTGTTGTTTTGAATAGCCCGCTATTTCGGTAGCTGTCACTTTTGAAGCTGTCATTTTTTGACATTTGACAAGTAGAAACTTCGCCATTAATAAAAATGGAACGATACACGCTTCAACAACGCATTGAAATTATTAAAATCCACTATAAAAATGGTGAAAATTTGGCAGAGACGGTTCGTAAAACTAAAACATTTTTGGGTCGTCGTGAAGCACCTTGTCGGACCGCAATACAGAAATTGGTGGACAAATTCGAGCTGTTGGGACAAGTTAGTGATGTGAAGATTAAAACCCGTGCACGTCGCTCAAGAACAACTGAGAATATTGCTGTTGTAGCCCAAAGTGTTGAAGAAAACCCTGGTTGGTCCATTCCTCGTCGTTCTTTGGAATTAGGCATTCCACAAACGTCATTACACCGTATTTTGCATAAAGACTTTGGTCTTAAGGCTTATAAAGTTCATTTAACACAAGAACTCAAGCCGGCTGATCATCAACAACGTCGTGTCTTTGCTGATTGGGTCCTTGAAATGCATGAAAATGATCCGGAATTTCATCGAAAAATCATCTTGACTGATGAGGCCCATTTCCACCTCGGAGTCTACGTCAACAAGCAAAACTGTCGCATCTGGGGCTCGGAAAACCCAAGAGTTATTGTTGAAAAGCCTCTCCATCCTCAACGCTTGATTGTTTGGTGCGGTTTATGGTCCGGCGGGGTCATTGGACCTTACTTTTTCGAAAATGAGGCTGGAGCAACAGTCACGGTCAATGGATTGCGCTATCGAGAGATGATTAATGATTTTTTATGGCCGGAATTGGATGGTATTGATCTGGACAACGTTTACTTTCAACAAGACGGCGCTACGTGCCACACAAGCAATGAAACCATCGATCTTTTACGGGAAAAGTTTCCGGACCGTGTTATCTCTCGAAGAGGTGATCACAATTGGCCACCGAGATCTTGTGATTTAACACCTTGCGACTTCTTCCTTTGGGGCCACGTGAAAGATAAGGTCTACGCCAACAGCCCAGCGTCGATTCAAGACCTCAAAAATGGAATTCGTGAGGCTATCGAGGACATAGGGCAGCCAATTTGCGATTTGGTTATGGAAAATTTCATGAAAAGGATATGGTCCTGTAAGCGTGGTCGTGGCGGCCATTTGGCTGATGTTGTGTTCCATTATTAACGGCATACCTTCCTTTTTATAATGAAATAAACATCCGATCATTTATCTCAAAAACTGCCATTTTTCTTTGAATATCAAAATAACACCTCTTATTGGAAAACCCTTTAGTATAACAATGCCTACAAATTTATTTTTTTTTTAAATGCTTGAAAAATATGTAAAGTATAAGTATAATAAGGCTGTAGCTCGGAGATCAAAGTACATACTCACAGTTATTTTTATTGGAATGCTTTATGTGTTAAATTTGTCTGTTATATCTTTACCTAACCTACCTATTTTAAGACGTGTTTATTAACTCGCTTTCTTGTTTTTTCGGTTAACATTTTATAAGCGATTTTAAAGTATGTAAGGCTGGCAATTCACTGCACATTTTCTACTGTATTCGGTGTTTATCGAAGAAATAGCGGGGTGTTCACCGCAGCAGAAATCTTTTTTTTTATTATTAAATTTATCCCAGTAAAACCACTAATATTCTTGTAGAAGAGGTTTAAGGCAATAATTTTATATAAATTTGTATAAAATTCTAAAATGTTCCATCGGGCGAATGGGCCTAGAATGCTGAAATTTCTATGGATGTATTCTATGAAAAAATAGAATTCGTTGAACATTGTGGAGCATTAATTGTCAAAATTAAAAAAGTTTACACATATCAGATAGTTCTTCTTCAATGGTAAACATGAGAAAATATATAGAGAGCACAGGCTGGTTCGCAAGTGAACCAGTCTATGCGAGTCATTAGTCAAGGAGCATCTCTGCTTTTTATATAAAGGGGATCAAAGTGAACCAGTAGGCCCCGTGAACGCAACATCCTCCGGGATGTGCACGCTCCTTCTAACTTAACCTAGTTCTTTTTGAGCGGGTCGATGGATAAAGGTTTCTTTTACGATTATTTTGATAAATCAAACATTAATGAACGTTTAATAAAACCTTCACAATCCTAAATTCAAACAATTGAAAAGGGCGAGAGAAGAGAAATCCCAATTTATAAAAGCTTATGGACATTAAAAGTGGGCATACGTTAACGAGCTTTTCGCGACTTGAAAAAAAACTGGATGCCAGAAGTAGGTGCCTGGTAAGCCCTTCCGGGCCGCATGTACAGTACTTTTATGTATACCAAAACTGTTATAATTGACATGTCTAGATACTTCCAATTGAAAAATATAAGAAATAGCCTGACATTAGGCGTGTTTTTTTGTAAGCCCGGAGAAAATTGGTCGAAAAAAAACGACACCGGGCATTATAGCGACGCGCGACGCCATCAAAGAAATAAAATGAAGTTTCCATACAAACTATCGATAGCAAAATGTGTAATTCACACGGGTTACGCAGTCTTGTATTTCTTCGTTCTTAAATTAAGTACCGAAAATGCTCTGGCCTTAGTTGTTGTTGCATTTAACATGTAAATTGCTCGTTTTTTTAAACAATTTCCTCGGGGCTTGCAAAAAACACGCCTAATGTCAGGTTACATATTGGGGATAGCCTTTAAACTCATGTTTACCAAACTACCTTCTTTGTTGATTAAAAATAGCAATCAAAATACGTCATAGAAAAGACAATTATTAAAGTCAGGTTTAACTAAGGGGCCGGTTTTAGCGATCAGGAAAACGCATCAGGAAAAATTTTCCCGTCGATAATTTAATGTTTTAACTTACAATTTTAAATTGATAGAAATCTATGAGGAATCACTTAAAATAATTTTTTTGCAAAAAAAAAATTCCTTGGGGCAATTATTTTTTCTTAAAAAGGCATTTTCCTGATGCAAATTTGTTTTCCGTGCTTTTTTTAGAAAAAATATTTGCCCTAAGGAATTTTTTTTTTCCGAAAAAATTAGTTCAAGTGATTCCTCATAGATTCGTATCATTTTTGTTTTTCAAACTACAAGTTAACACATTCAATTATCCAAAAGAAAAATTTTTCCTGATGTGTTTTCCTGATCGCTATAACCGGTCCATAAGCAACAGTTTCAAAATTACAATGAATAAGCCCCAATGAACTTAAAATTTTTTGAAGGTGCACAAAAAATTTCTAACTAGAGAGGTAACTGAGGTAACGCCCCGTCAATTTGATTTTCAGAAATCAAAATAATATATTTTTTTCACGAATTCTAGTGATTTTGTAGGATAAATCTTACATGAGAGGCACCAGAGACAGAAAATTAACAATGATACAAAAATGATGTTAATTCAAAATGTTTCGTGTGAACACCGTGCTGTTTTTTTTTTTCGGTAAAACCAAATGTGATAAAAAAACGTTGCAGTGTTTTTTCTTGTTAATTTACCGATAAGCTATAGACTTGGCATTTTAAACATAGCTAAGTGAGTGAGTTATTTAAAATAAAAGGAGATATTTCTAACTTTAAAAAAAGGTACAGCATGGCATTGTAAGTTTTTTTTTTTTAATATTTGATTTCTGTTTTAAGTCATTTTTTTTAAAAAATTGCCCCTCCTGGCTAAACGGGGGGAATAGACCCCACTCTCATACGATTTTACCTAATATTTAAGGTAATGGTGTATTAATACTTACAATAATATAGGAAATGCAAAAGTTACAAAAAAAATCTAAGCCGTTTCCTGATTTTGTTTATAAGAAAATAAAAAAATTTTTGAATAATCTTGGTATGCAGTATTTTTTAAAAATTTCAGATATATACGTGTTGAAAATATGTGCATAAAATTGATTGAGTCGTTTTTTGAGAAATTTTGAAAAAAAGTGTATTATTGTTTTTTTTTTTTGAGATTGAAGAATATTTTTGTTGTAATATTTTGGAATGCAGTATTGATCAAAATAATTAGAAGTACAAATGTGCAAAATTAGAAAAAATCGGTTTAGCCATTAAGGGGATATATGGGAACAATCCAATAATCAGCCCCTATAGTTTAAGTACAAGAATTTCTCATTAAAACAGGGAGAGTAAGGATACTAAGATACAATTCTGAAAAAATTAAAGCGTTTTTTTTTATTTGTTTGGAGCCAATTTAGGGGCAACTCCATTATTTTTTTGTAAAGGACCATCCTTATCCAATGATGAAAAATACAATTGGAAAAACGACAACGTTGTTAAAAATTACTATTTCTTTATTGATATACCTACCAATTCAATGTAAAGAAACAAGGAACGATCAATCCATACAAGATTTTGAAATGTATACAAAATTTCTGTAAGTCAAGCCCTTTTTAATTCAGCAGCAAAAATAAGCCTATTTCTCTTTTTCCATTTCTTTTTTTTCTATCCATTAAAAGTAATGTACCTTGTGTGGTGGAATTGAAACTTAAATGTTGTCAAACAAAGCCAACAAAACAATATTATATGGCGCGTTCAGGATAATGATTCTTTAGAGATTTCGTTGCGTTTTTTCGTCAGAATTTTGACAGCTAAACTCATGCAACTCAGATTGCTAATCCCTCCGAGATCTCATTTTCCTGGACATGCATTTAGTCTAAAAGTTATTGAATCTAAAACACCATTATTTTGTCATCACATCATACACTGATATTAATTTCTTTACTAAAAAATAATTTATTTATGCAAACAACTGTTTTGAAAAAATAAACAAAACAACATTCGAAATTCGTTTCACTTTAAAGCTAAATCACTTTTTCGAATGAAGTGAGATGAGGTGATTAATCTCACTTCACTCGCGGGAATAGCTTAATCTTAGCACTGGATGAAAAATTTTATATTAAGGTTTCAAGTCTCTAGAAATTTGCCACCTCTGTCTCTATCATAATCTAATCAGCATTTTTAAAATAGATTACAAAACTGACAACGAAGAAAAAATATTTAAGTACAAAAAAAAATATACATACCACATTTATTAAACGTTTTAAAAAGTATAACATAATTTTCTCAGCTTCATACATTTAAAACAAAGACGTGGGGCACATGCATGATACTCGCTACACTCTTAACCAACTATATTATATATTGAATGCACCCCCAGGTTTTTCGTGTCAGATGTACATATAGTGCTTGTTGCTTGGAGAAAAGATTGTACACATTTTAGTCCGTTTAAAGAACATGATATATTGATCATTTTATTTTATTTTTTCAACCCGATTTTCAAGTACTAAATTTGCCAAACTGAATTGCCTTTTAAGATTGAAGCAGTTTAAAAGGATATGGATATGATATGTGTACAGAACAGACAAACCTTTCCGAATTATCGTATAATATCATATTTGATATAGTAGTCCCTCCAAAATGTGAATTACCAATAAGGTGAATTTCTCTAAAATGTGAGCCGCCAAAACTTTATCTCTATAATCTAGACTTCCAAAATTTTCGAACCCTAAAATGTGAATTTCTTTAGTAAAAAAACGGTTATTTTGTCAATTAGTTATATTTCAAGGTTTTGAATTCAGCTGCAGTCGGGAGAGTATCTCCTGTCAGTTGTGTAGACACATTTTACATTGTTATGAGGTTTTATGATCAGTTTGTGTAATGGCACCTAAACGAAAAAAGCAACTATTTTTATCGATAAAAGATAAGTGTAAAATTTTGAAATGAAGCGCACTCGTAATTAATACTACTTTATTTTTTCTTAACTTAATAAATGCTGAAACTGTGCGTAAAGAAATTATTGTTTGTGTTGTTAAAAATGAATTAGAGAGTTGTTTCAATCAGTTTATAAAAACTTATAAGAAAAAAAAGTTCCAGTAATGTGAATCCATCTTAAATCCAAAAACGCCTTGTTTTCTGTATTAATCAATTTTGATTTTTGTTAACTAATCACCCCCAGACAAAATTTAAGAAAATATCTTTTTTAATGTAATGCACAGGATTTTTGATGTGTAAATATCTATGCCGACGTGGCGGTAGAGTGTAATAAAATCGTAGACTTTACGCTGTGCGACGTTACGAGGTCAGACTTTACGATGAAGCACGTTACCTTACAAAAATCTGTATAATGGGATATTGGGTACGTTCAGTGACACAAATTTGAAGATCCCTATCAAGCAAACTAATTCGTTTTGGAACCATGCACGTAGTCAATAACGTATGGACGACTTCGCATACGGATCCAAAAATGGATCCTCAAAATTGCGCTTGGACAAACGTTGATGTTTACACATATTAACCGTGAGTCCCGGCACTCACACAATTTTTGTGTGTAAAGGTATATAACTTGGAAGAGACTAGATCCCTGCCGATTTATAACAGTTTAACGCCATTTAAAGTGGGCGTGCGTTAACGCGCTTCGCGCGATTTTAAAGAAAACTCTGGGTGCGTAAAGTATCCCCGATGGCGGAGGGCCCTGGCCCTGCAGGGCCGCAAAAACAGTACTTTTATAAACCAAAACTGTTGGATTTGACATATCTGGAGTCTCTTCCATATAACTATTGATGTATTTAACAATTTTGTTGAAATTTTCTCGAAAACGAACACAACGATTTTGGTTCAAATGCGTAGCCGTACTATAAAATCTTAAATCGTTGTAAACTAAAAGTTGTCATACAACGGAAATATGCCACCGATTTTTTTGTTACAAAAAAAAATGGTTATAGTTTTTCTGAATTTCCCTGTTTTTCCCCTTTCAGCTGGTAGGTATACTAAATATAAGCTACCTAAAGTCCTATTACGTTTTAATTTTTTGTTTTTTTTAAAGAACGTACGATAAAAACTATTTGCGCATATGTATGTGCTTGACTCTGCATTTAAGAACATTTTTTATGATATGGGTCATTTATCTGAAAATAGCTAATATTCTCTATTAAGTTTGGGCAGGGTTGTTGAAGTACAGCAATTGGAGTATTTGTACTGCTTTTAGAAACCCTGTACCTACTGCAGCTTTGCCCACACGGCTAAAGTACTGCATTTTTTTCCTGAACTACTTTCTATACAAAAACTTCAAATCAATGATTGTTTCTATTGCTCTCTGAATGCAGTTCTTCTCTCATAGCGCCAAAAAAACCAACAGATTTGAAGAAATATTCAGGAGTATTCTCATGCTAAAAATCATAAAATTTTAAAACTGTCTTTCACAAGACGGCTGTCTCTTGAAGGCGCTGCGAACAGAGTTTTAGAGCAATGAGTGTCTCTAAAACACTTTTCTTCTTACTGAGTTCGCAGCAGATTTTGACCTAGCACATGCTATTACTATTGTACTAAATACTACGAATAAAATATACTCGACTTATTTATCCTATATTTTAAAACCTACTAGCAAATATACAGAGTTTCAAGCTGAAAACCCCAGAATCCATACGTTGGGGAGGCCATCTAAAGCGTTTTTTAAAAATCATCAAATTATCAAATTTTATCAAACAGTAATTTTTAACGAGCCTAATGCTTATCACATCGATCATAATGTCGATCATCTCTAATAACGTATTGAATATCTGAATCTCAGCGGAGAGCTCTTTTGAACTTTATAGACTTATCTAGAGAATATCAACTGAACAGATTTTAGTGTTTCTTAATTTTAAATAATTATATAAAATAATTATATTGTATTATACTGGCGTAATGCCGTGTACTGCTTTCTCCAAAAATGGAACGACAGCCCTGATTAGTTTAAAAAAAAGTTAACTACAGGGGGAGAATAAAAAAGGGCTTATGAAATAAAAAAAAATGATGTAGGGCAATTCAAAAGTATGTAGCTATACTTACATCTTCCTTTTGTGCGCTTATAGCGATCTGGAGAAGCAAATCCAACATGTCCTCCGCTCTGTCTGTTGAATTCAGCTAAAATTGCTTTATCTGGATCCCTGACCAAAAGTATTGCTTTTGAAAATGCTCTCCAAGCGTTTTGGCCCCATTCATGTGTTTTTACAACTAAAACTGATTTATTGCATATATTTTCAGCCGGAAACCCACTCTTCAAAAGACCATAATCCTTATAAATACTTCCGGTAAAAATGCCTACAAATTTATATTTTTAGTTTAATATAATAGATACTATATTATTAGTAATTGATAGAGTAAATTTAATTTTATATACCAGTAGATTGTTGAAGCAAATATCGAAGCCAAGTGTTGCCACTTCCTGGAAATGATGCTAGTGCCGTTAGACCACTAACAGTATTGTTCGAATGAGAGTTATTGGCGTCCGTTTTTGAACCTTCCGTAGTTAAGCTGTTTGTGTTATTGTTGTTGGTAGTGTTGTGCTTATTTGCATTTTTATCGGTTTTAAATTTTTCATTGCTTGTGATCCTTGTGCGGAATGTTAAATGAGTTTTTTTTTCCTTCTCCTCAGCCGGTTGACTATGTAAAAATGTTAATTCCTTGCACCAGTGAATGGTTTGCTTTCGATGTAGTCCAATGAATTGCGTTCGATAATTTGCTATCTATACAGGGATGAATCAAAAAGAAAGTTGTTTGTTATTGTTATTTTAATGCAGTTGAATCGAAGAACTAAGGGTCATGTCATGGTTCATTTAGCAATGGTAAAATGGAAACAAAGAAACATCCCCTGACATGAAACTTTAGTCGCATCTGGGAATGAGCACAAAATCTACCCCTAATCTGCAGATATAACATATAAATTTTTCGAAAATTCACTAGTTAGAAATATTTATAAAACAGGAAACGACATAAGTATAGCAGCAGACAAGACCATATAGCCGTGGGCGTCATCGAGTATCGATTTTTATCCACCCCATTGCCATTTGTTTTCTATTTATTTAACTTTTCGAACTTGCTACTTATAAATACTATATTTTATAAGCATAAATAATAAGAAAAGTATGAACACAGATTGACAAAAGTATCTAAAACTTAGTACAAGAGCCCAAGCGACACATAGCATAATGAAAGCTCTTACTGCGAAACATTAGTAACATCTATCCGTGGAACAATAATATTGAGTAGACAAAATTGTGAGAATGGCTTCAAGCAATACCCCCTTATCTTATGTATTAACTCATTATGAAATAATTTCTAAAAATGAATGAAATAATTCCTAACTGATAAAATTAAATAATCCCGAAATAAATGTGAAATAACTTCTAATCTGAAAAAAAGCAAATTATTGGAACAACTTTACATTTTTGTTTTACCTTTCTACCAAGCAGTATAAAAGACATTGCGATTGCTTGAGCCATGATATAAGAAATTACTGTTGGGGAAACGAAATGAAAGTTCTGACATTTTAACCTAAAGCAGACATTTTTAAAAAATAAATCATAACAAAAGTCGCATTTTATGTCAGTCGCAGTCTTATAATAACAGTTATAACAGCTTTTCGCCCACTTTTAATGGTGATAAACTATTTATAACTGTTAAAAATTGTCATTTCTCTATAGTCTCTTTCTTCATTTGTATCGTTTCAGAATCTACATTTTATTAGCCTTTTGTTCTTTTTAACGGAGCGGTGCTCCTCTTGCTTTGGCGCCCCATGTCGCCCTACTCTACGGCCTCCACTTAGCCAACAGTGCCTCCTAAGGGAAAGCTTACTAACAGAATAGGTCCGATGTCCTCCGAGGCTGTTAGGGAATTAACTAGTAGGGAGTAAAGGTTAAATTTACCATAGAAAACATGCCTAAAACTTTTTTTGTATGTAGATTTTTTCTCGAGCGCATTTTCAAAAATGGTGGCTTGGATATTAGGGTAAATCAAAAACTAAATAAAAGAACGTTGAATAGATAATTAAATATAAAAAGAAAGAGATCTATTGTTTTAAATTGCTAAAATAGTTTATCTGCCCACAATGTAGTTTTGAGCTCAAAAAAGAAAACAATTTTTTTTTAAAAACATTTCTGAACAAAAAAAATTTAAAAATCCCTACACGCTTTAGATATAAATTGTTTTCATAAATAGTTTGTAAATTAATTAGGAAATTATTTAGCTTTAAATAAATAATTTTTTTTCAACAATAAAAAAAATTTAGGTGTATAAAAGGCGTGTTTTTTTTGCAAGTCCATATGGATTTGTCGAAAAAAACAACATCGGAACTAATAGTTTTACACGTACATACAACAACAACTTAAATCAATATGGACTTATCTAAGTCCAGATAATTATCGGGACTTACTGTTAGTCCCAATAAAAACCGTGATGCCATAATATATTCTATATGTTTTCGATAATTTATTCAGAGACGTCAAAATTGACGTTTTTGGATGCTGGTTGAACAATTAATTTTTTGAATTTGAAAAAAGATGGCGGAGGAAGAAAAAAGGAAAATAAATATGTATTTGTATCTGTAACAATTAATTGATTATTAATCTTTCTTTCCTATGAATTTTCTTTGCTTTAACTTATAAATTTTTATTTGTGTTGATAATTTTCTTCTTTTTTTTGCATCTTATTATTTTTTTGCTAAGCAGCATAGAGTGCACAGTGCTGGCAATTTTTACGGAAGATTTTTTTTGACAAATCCATATGGACTTGAAAAAAAAAAATTATGTGAGTGCCGGGACTCACGGTTAATACGTGTAAACATCAACGTGCGCGGATCCAAAACGGACTTTTTTTTTGCTTGAAGAGGATCTTAAGATTTTTCTCACTGAACGCACCCATTCTAGTATGCAGATCGTAACGTTGCACACCGTAACGTTGCACACGAACGTTCACGTTTTTTTCACTCTACCGCCAGCATAGATGTTTACACATCAAAAAACACCCCTAAAGTTACCAAAACACTTTACACATATCCGACTAAAAAGCAAAAACAAAAATTAATCTCACTTTCAGATTCCAAGAAATTAGACACAAACAATTTAGACACCCAATTTCTCGGAATCCAACGGATCGATTATTTTTTTTTTTTTGCGTAACTAATTAGAAACTTAATAGCAGCTAATTAGGTACTACATACTTTTAAGTCCGAATTGTGAAAAGTGTCTTGCCAACTTTATACACCTAACAAAATTTAGTACCTATGAAAATTGTTAGAAAATTTGACACTTAAGAACTAAATTTATAAAAATTCATAAAATCTACTTTAAAACATTGAATTTTGAAAAATAAAATGAATTTTCTTGTAAGTATCTAAAATTACTTTTTTTAAATTTTGGTTGCAAAAAGTACCTATAACAGTTTTTTAGATACTTCTGCATAAAAATTTAAATTGGATTTTAGTGAAAAAGTTGAAAAACTTTCAGAAAGAAATAAAATAATAAATAAATAAAACCGTTTAGGCTGTAGCTGAACAGACAAATATACAGTACAGAATAGCGTGATAGATTTTTTCGTCTTGTCGGTTTTGATCAAAATATCGAGTTCGATTTCTTTAACTTCTAATTGCAATTTGGTTGAAATAAATAAAACGCAAGTAAAAATTTAAATATTGTATTTCTAGATTCAAGAAATAAAGTTATGACATGAGCTTGCTATCATCATTTTTTGATCTTTCCGGACATCACTTAGGTAGGTATTCACTTTATGTAAAATATTTTATTCTATTTAATCTTGTATTTTATGCAACCAACAAAAATCGTGAACTTGAAATGAAGTTTGTAATGATGACCCCTTTCAAGTTATTTTTCACCTACGGCATTAACAACAGGTTACCTGTAATGAAATCTATATAAAACATACCTAACACAATAATAGAATCCTTATGCATTATTAATACCTGCTCATGAAAGCGGACATATTTTAAATTATTTAATAGATGATGCGATAGACTGATAAGTTAAACTGTACCCACTCATAGTGTAGATACTGTTATTGGAAATTGTTTTCTAAATCAAATATCAAAAGCAAACAATATTATTCTCTTACCTCTCCGAAACGTCCTATCCTGACTCGCTTTGGGTGAGGTCCTGGTACATTCGATATTGAAAGGAATAGGATACCAGCTATGTACATAACGATAGTGCATGCAACTCCAACTAGTCGCCATCCATACAATGCCATTCCGCATTATTCTTGCAGTCTTTAATGTACGTCTATGGAACTGTTCTTATACCGAATAGTTAATAAGTTCTGAAAACAAAGAGAATTACTATCTTCTTACAATAATATGACTCAAACGAATTACAAATTAATGTCGTATCGACCAAATAAATAGGTATGAAGATAAAGGAGTTGAGTCTTAACAACGACTTTTGCATTTTCATTTTCCAATGAACATTCGAAAACTGTTATTCTCTCTCAACATCAACACTCACTCAACCTAGAAATGTATTGTATTCAGTTACTGTTAGAGTTAGAGTGACCATCCTTTCTGTATTTCCTCACAAGTTATGTTTTTTGATGAATTTAACACGAATTGTTTATCTTCTTTTCTACTATCTCTTATGTATATATGTATATCGATTTATTTATGAACGGTTCGCAGTAATCTCAGAAATAAATAAATTGATTTACGTGAACTAATTTCTACAAAATTCTCCACTACGAAGTTTTAATAGAAATTTATATTAAGATAATCGGCCTTACCAATAACCAAATTTAGAGATCACTTAAATATTTAAGTCGACTCTAAAAAATTAACCATACCAATAATCAATTTAATAGTCAGCTTAACGCTAAACGTGCCTTTAAACTTAAACTGAAGAAATTCATGTTTAATTGTATAAACACCTCGTTTGTGCTGTCAATTATAGGCAGCTAAAAGCAATAGAGAAAAAAAAAACAATTTTTCGGCGCGTCTGTGTTATTTTCACTCGAATTTGTGCACTTTTAATTGAAAAATGTAGGTAAAATATCCAATAAAAATCAATTTCTTTTGTTTAATTGATTGTAAATTTCAATTTTAGATTGAATTATGTGAAATGACTGAAAAATCGTCAAAAGAAAGTCGTTCCTCGAATTGAAATCCAGCTATGAAGGAGTTGCTAATCGCATCAGTAAAGCCCTTTTCCTACATAGTTGAAAGTAAACTCAACGACTGGAAGTCATTGAAGTCGAAATTTGAAGCTTGGGAGACCATTGATGATGAAGCTCGCAGTGGATTTGTCAAACCTTAAATTATTATTATTTTATAGCATGATTATTACTGCAACAATAAAGACTAACTAACCTGTAGTGCCAAAAGAATTGTAAATATTATTTTTCGAAAGGATCTATTTTTGATGTGTAAACATCTATGCTGGCGGTAGAGTAAAAAAAAAACGTGAACGTTCGTGTGCAACGTTACGGTGTGCAACGTAACGATCTGCATACTAGGATGGGTGTGTTCAGTGTAAAAAATCTTAAGATCCCCTTCAAGCAAAAAACAAGTCCGTTTTGGATCACGTTGATGTTTACACATATTAACCGTGAGTCCCGGCACTCACACAATTTTTTTTTATATGTTTTTGTTCTGCGAAATTGTGCCACTTCCTCCAAAATACAAATTTCATCTATTATATCCTGGTTGTAACTCATTTTTTAATTTGATAAGTGAAAAAAATGTAAATCTCTTTGGAACCAAAAATGTTCGTTTATTTTGCAAAATAACACAAATGTCATTTCAACAGCTGTCTATTTGGCAAATACTGTAGTAGATTTTGTAATAAAGTGCTAATTATTAAAAGGTGTGTTTAATTTGGTTATTGGTAAACATACAAATTAACTCGTCTTTAAAGTTTAACCTGGCATTTATCAAAACGTGTGTTTAGAGTTTGGTTATTGGTAAGGCCCAATGTAAATGTGGTTAAATAAGCCTTTGTAAGTCCGTCTGTACATCCTTAAAGTCCTTCCACACTATCCTATTGAGTATTTATACAAGGAGCAAAGTGGTATATAATTACATACTACTGCCAAATTTGTATTTTTGTTGAAAATAATTTTCATATTTTGCTTTCACACCTGCATCCATAGAAATCAGTTTCACCATAATCTCAAACACTGAAATGGTATAGAATGTGCGATGGCCTTAGAACCAATCCTTAAATGTTCATGTATTAACCTTATGCTGCATTTACACGACTGACAAATTGCCATTTTTCTGTCACTATACTGTTAAAAGCCAGAATACTGCTAATTTGTCAGTCGTGTAAATGCAGCATTAGAGGATATATAATATGGAGTGCTTGTTTTTATTCGAATGCGAACCTTTCATAGGGCTCGCTGTTTGAAATTTCGGTCTGAGTTTTCTGCACATTGGAGAAAAAAACTAAAAAAGAAGATATTGAAATCTTTAAAATAATAAACAAACACTTATTAATTTCAAGAATTACTTCAAATTAAAACAATTTAGAGAGAAAATAAAGAAATTATGACTTTGAAAGCAGCTGTACGATATTCTAAGACTTTATCTAAACCGAAATAGCGCCCCCTATCAAGGGCCCAGGCGTTACAATGCATTAGGGATAAAAACGAGCACTCCATATTATATATCCTCTAAAGTATTAACACATGTCAAATAGTGTGGGACTGGGATCGACTGTCAAGTAGTGTAGGATGGACTGTCACATCTTTATTGATGGGATGCTTATATTGTTTCCAGACTATTATACATGATTTTCGTTCCAGTTTTTTCATATGTGTTAATGCTCAATGGGATAGTGTGGTAGGATTTTAAGCGGTTTTTTTTTAATACTTTTGACTTTAACTCTTAAATAAACGGTTCTATATATGAACAACGAAATTGAAAGGGGTTTTGTTTGATAATAAAATATACTCGGAGTTAAGGCTGCAAAGCTTTTCGATCCATTGACCATATGAATATTAAAAGTAATGATGGCAAATTCCGCAAAATGCATGTGCCATATGTCAATCCGAAATAAAAACAGAGAATATAAGCAGTGTTGCCATGTATAATCGTTTCTCGACAGGTCTCGAATGAAATGCAAATCGAGCTGACTGGTTTTTTGACTGGATTCAATAATTTACTATGCACTTTAATTTAAAAAAAAAAAAACAAATAATTACAAAACAACTTCAATTTTCGTTTGGTAACTAAAATTTCCACCAAATAGACCTCAAGTGTAAGCATTTATATACAGCCATACCGTAAGTGGAATCTCTCTGACATTGAGACAGTTGGCAACGACAAGGAGTTGAAGTGACAGTCTGGCATTTAATTCTCAATTTTGTGCCCCCCCCCCTTGCCCCTACCTCCGGGCGCCTATGGATGTACACCATCAGATTTTTTATATAAATCTTATGGCGAATTCCTTACAACAAAGAAATCGAATTTTTTCTAAACAGAATCGAATTTTTTGTAAGCAAAATCGATTCTTTTCTGTCAAAACAAATCTTGCGTTTTTAGCAAGATTTCACACTGATTTGCACACACACTATGAAGACTTGACATTTCTAATACGTCAAATTGAAAGTCGCGGAATTTTTGGAAGACGAGTTGTTTATTTTTTGGTTGCAACGAATTCTACACAATTTAACAAAATATTCGACAATATATTCAGTCCATACAGCTATAAAAATAATTTATTGTGCGTTGTTCATTATTAAACACAAATTTGACAAAAAAAATAGCTTTCGCGTGTGAAAGGCGTGTTAAAAACTTTCAGTGCAAGTGAAAACTTTTCAATAACAAGTTTCTTTAAAAATATATGTGCAAATAGAAGTTCAAACAAATAAAATGCACCAACAAATTGGCACCGTATAAGCTGGCTAATATCTTTTATTTAGTAATTTAATTCTATTGGTAAAACATTTTGCTCACAACAAAAACAAACAACCTTAATAGTTTTGTTAATAATTTCTTGACGTTTTGCAATAATTGCAGCTATAAGGTCAAAAACACAATCACACCCAAAAAAATCGATTCTTTTACAAAATACGAATTAATTTCAATTGACAGAAAAAAATCGATTCTGTTTAGAAAAAATTCGATTTCTTTTTTGAAAGGAATTTGCCATTAATTAATGAGAGAAAAATTTTAAAAATCGTAGCAATGGTCTAAAAAATCATTAATTTCGTATTTTTATATAAAATTTTGTAATCATTTTTGAAAAAACAAACTTAAAACCCCAATTGTAAATATTTAAATTAAAAATTGAATTTTACAAAAAAAATCTTTATCGAAATATCGAATTTGAATTGTTTTAGAAGCAAAGAAACTCAATATGTGGTTAAACTCTGTTCAGGAGAAGGAATGCAACTGGCTATCTCATTAGAATACTGATTGTAGAAATAATTTAATAAAATTAAGAGAGTCATAAAATACTGCGGCACGGGGTGTCATTTTTAAAACTCTATTTTTAATTCCATCCAAAAGATTCAAATGAGATATAGCAGTACCTGCCCAGATGTCAGATATTGGACTTGCTTTTCTCAATTTGGTACAATATCTGCATTCTGATCATTTCCAAATGAAAGCGAACATTCAAGCACATCAGATTTTAAAACACATCATAATAATCAATTTTATTAAATTCCTTACTTTGGCAATGAGTTTTTTTTCAGTTTTCAGTTTTTTTCAGGTTATTCCGACCTTAATTTTGAAACCCCCACTTTGAAAAGGAGATAGGCAAATACTGTGAATTTAGAGCATCCAAATGATTAACAGTCGTATTTATTAAATTTTTTTAGAACACGCTTAGACTATTGTCCAGCTAGTCATTGACTAAATATTTTAGCCATCTCCCTATTTATAAACGGATTGAATAAGTCTACCTATCCAGGGTTGTTATCGAAATTCGTCTTCTTATTATATTATCTGACATAACTGTAATATGTCAATTTGGAATGAACTAATGGCCGCGTTCGGGGGCCAATCCAAAACAATCCGGATAGGTTTGTGTTGTTGTAATCCCTTGTGAAAAAACAGCTGACGCAACAACAACTCAAGGTATCTGAACATTTTTGGATAGGTTGACAACCTCTCGAATAAATTCTCGAACGCAAGGAATGAATTTGAGTGAACTTTGTAGAACAGCTGCTTCAACTATTACAAAAATTTTCAATTCAAGCATCCAAATCAAAAATAAACATGCAAAATCAATCAAAGAGAAAAAGGACTGAGAATTGGGATAACCATGATAAGGTATGAGGTATGAAATTAAACGAATTTATCATGTTAATATTATTGTTTAAAAAAGCAGCAAAAGGTATTTTTAATTTTGAAATTTGTTTAGTTTTTAAAATCCAACCAATTGACAGATTAGAAGAATTCCCATTCAAATGTCACTGGGTACGTTCAACACACATTACATTAATTTCGGATAGACTTTGTAGACATTCAACGTTCCCACTTTAGAATAGGTTTAGAACCACCTATTTCGGGGTCGAAGATGAATAAATTAAAATGTTTATAAATAAGGTTTTGTAGTTGGATGGAATGCGATTATAAATACCACTGTAAGTGTACCAAATTTCATGCATTTTCTTCAACAATTATGGTCATAGGGACCACTGTAGATTTCTGTTATTCACTGCGAAACAGTAGAAAAGTGAATTTAAGTTTTTTTTTTGTACATGCACATACTAAATTGTAATAGGTGCCCACAGGGGCGGAGGCAAGGAGGGCGCTTGACCTCCCCTTGCTCTGAGCTACGACTTTTGTCTACCAACATTTTATCAGTTCTTAATAGGGAATTTTGACTTATTGGTCATTTTTGCACTTTTTTCGTCAAATTCCATAGATTTATCCCCTCTGAATCTACATCTTGGTCGAATAAATACCTACGTTGTATCGTTTTGCCCCCCCCCCCCCCCCTATTTTAGCCAATGAAAATTGTTTAATGATCATAAAAATGGATTTAATTTTTCATTAGCTCTCCTTAACTCTAAACGTATAAGTCACACGAGAAAATATTGGAAAATTATTGGAAATTAAGTTGGGTAAGAAAAAGAATATCAGATTTGAATTGAAAGGCAAAAAAGTCAATTTTAGTGATAAATGATGTAAACGAGGTGTCCGAGATCAGGAATGGTGTTGGGACGATAAAAGAAATATTATTTACTTTATTCCCGGACAGTTCTTTACGAAGAAAATATATTCCCAGCATTCCCCAGTTCCGTGAAACAATATGGACAATAAAATACAAAAGTCTACGACGCACTGCAAACTGGGGGACGAGGGAAACCGTGTAACAAAACAACGAGCCCTTCAACTTTATTGCACGTGTTCGAATTCGACGTTTTTAGTTTGCTTGGTCATAATGGCTCATTACTCGTCGATACTTGAACTAGTCGCAAATATTTTACAGAGAGTTGACTAGAATTTATTAAGTGTAAGCGATCAGATCATTTACAAGCATTTTGAATTTTGAAGATGATCGGGAGAATGCTGAGAATTCCTTCAAAACGCTTTGGGAAACACTTGAAAAATGTTTCAGTGAATCCGAGAATTGTAAAGAAGCAAACTCACCGATCGAATTTTCTTTTGTCTTCGCTCGAAAATTATTTTAGAACATCAATTTTGTCCCTTAAATAGCGGTTTACAGAAGAAAATAAATCCACTTATGCAATATTTCAATTATCTCCTAAAAATATGCAAAGCATTGACTGATCCGATTTCAATTTGATTGTTCAAAAGATATCTGATAAATGTGGATCCTTTCTGGATAATTTTTCTGCCGAGTCCGTTATGTGGTTTAACCACAATAAGATGAATTTTGACCAAAATCAATATACCAATATAAACATATGTGATGTTATGAAAAATTCGGAAGAATTGTATTGCTTTTCGCAGCACTATCTTTAGGACTTTTCATTCCCTTCACAACATTTACAGAAGAGGGATCTTTCAGTACATTGATAGAAAAAGGTGAGTAACATATAACTAATTAAATCAATTGTCAATGAAATATAACATCGCCTTAAAAATTTTATCAAAATATGTATTGTGCCCCCCCCCCCCCCCTGGAAACAATCCTGCGGGCACCTATGGTAATTGTAACTCCACTCTCAAACCCCTCTAGTTCAAGCGCACAGCTAAAACCATACTTACTCTAAATTGTCAACACAGAAAATTCAAAGTAGACCGAATATTTTTGATTTAACAAATTTCAGTTTTCTTTGATTTTCTGGTAGATAATCGTGATTCAGTACCTACATCAAAGCACTCTGACTAAAACCAACCACTAAGAGAGTGCAAAGAAAATCCTGAAGGACTATACAACGAAAACATATACACATATATACATACGATATATGTACGAACAAACGTACATAGGTAGTACTCGTACTATACTATTCAAACTTTATTCTTTTGTTGTTTTTCTTTTTACGGAATTCGATACTTTATATAAGAATAAAGAATCCATACTGTTGCATGCACAGTTGTTGTTGTTATGCTTTACCCCCAAGCTATCCTCACGATTAAATGGCCTTGAAATATAACATTTGCTGTGAGAGGTTGCAAAAAGCAGTATCCATTTGCCTCTTAAGTCAAAGGAAACACTCGTCAAACTCAAAACCACTAAAACTTTTATGCTCCAAACACAACTACAGCAACAAGAAAAACACAAAATCTTTCAACAATGATAGGATTTAAAGGATTTCAAGAACTATAGAAGTTTCGTAATGTTCAAATCTCATGCAAAATTCAAAAAAGGAGTATAAGCGAGGTTGGGTTCTGATGTGGCGAAAAGAATACATTGAATTTTTACTAAATTAAATATTTTATTACAAACAAAATATTCACACAATCCAAGTGTTTCTATACATATATTTTCAATGTTATTTTTGCCACACCTTTAAGTTCTTTAATTTAAGATTTTAAATTGGTTATATCTTTTCCTTATTAAGGTAGGTATATGTTTATTGATTGACACATTTTTTTAGGAACAGCTTGTTATCATGAGAGTACAAGAAATCACAAAACATTTTTGTAGATATTTATATCAGCTTGATTTGTGAGTAAAAATAAATGGGCTGCATCTTGATGGAAACAAAATACAAAAAAAAAAAAACACTTTTCTATGTAACTCACTGTGTGGCGGGGTGGCGCGGCGGCAGCAGGCAGCAGGCGAGATTTGTGCTCTTAATTCCTTGAGTAATTTCAGCAGAAAAAACTATTACAGTCCTTATGAAATAATGCCATTTTGTGACAATAATTTTTTCTTAACTTTCACAATGTACATAGAAACAGGAAGAATATTTCAATACAGCAGCAATGACGGCGACGACGTTTTGGAACGTCAAATCGGCCATTTGAGATGGAAGAACTATACTGGCAGCTTTTTCCTACAGAGAGTGGAAAATATAAAAACATCTTTCAGATTCACCACATTATTTTCTATTTTAATGTTTCCCAACGGCACTATAATATGCCTATGAATAAAAACGGATTTTTGTTATTGTACACAAAGTTATAGGGTGAAACTTTAATATTGGACCTGCGCATGCTTTCTAACTACACTGTAAAAATATGTTTATGATTAAGGAGCGCGAGAGTAAAGCTTTCAATGTTTTCATACAATTTCCTATAAATATACATATGTACATATGTATGTAGGTAGCGGTACACTAAGTTTTATCTTCATGTGGGATGTGGACAAGGATATACTACCTACTTTAACAATATTCATTCATGTCTTGTAATATGTATGAATTGTAAATCTTATCGCTAAAAGCTAAATGCTTGACAAGTAGGTCTCTAATGAGATTTGTTGTTTATGAACTAATTAGCTCGTAATGAATTGTTAATTTTATAGTTAGCACCGAGTGGATTGTTTGATGGAATTTCGAGATTTATTTGCTGTCATACATATATAATTACGATTTCAGAGGAAAATAAAAACAATGAGGAGTTTGAGGATTTTTAATCTACAGGTACAGGTATTGGGATGCCTTTGAGTTTCTAAATCTGGTTACGGATTGGATCGTGGATTCAGTTTATGCATGTCGATGAAAAATATAGGTTATATAGCTATCTAGAAATGGAGTGCGACAGTTGAATGAAGTTTTGTAAAAAATATCAGGACTAGTCTCAGCTTAAATGCAGTTAATAACTTTAAATCGCTTCAATTTCAAAACTAAACCCCGCACAATATCGACAAAATTGTGCGTTATAGGTACGAAGGCATTTTTTTTTTCTGAAAAAAAGGATGGACCCCGCCAAATTTGGAGATTTCGCGGGATATAAGAATCAGAAAAAAAGGATAAAACAAGGATACAAAATAATAAATTTCCACCACAAATCATATTCCATTCTTTTAGTTTAAAATTTTATTTTTAAAAAAATACCTATTTGTTTTAATATTTACGCATACGTATTATGCATTTGGCAGACGTAAAATAGAAAATAATCTCTAAAAAACATTTTGATGATCAATCGATCAACATTGTTGCATCGATATCGCCGTCGATGTCATTGTCACTAGCATCGGAAGCACTTTGTTGCATCACATATTTCTCTTTAAAAAGTTGTAGAATTCAATGCTGTGGAAAATGACTCTAGCCTGATTCACAATGCGGCGAGGAAACGAGACGTGAGCGTGACGAGAACTCATTATAGTTGTCAAACCAAATTCAAACAATGAAAGCATACCTGGATATACATAATGCGGCCTTTCTCGTCGTCACGTCAAGAATTCGAAAAATTGAAAAAAAAAAGACGCGACGTGGCGACGATTTTCATTTTTCATAAGTAATTTACAGATTTTTCACAAGAGATGTAATAAAATTGTGTCTAACAAATAAAGTTATTGATAAATCTATTGTTTTGTAAGTTATTTTGTTTATATTTAATTGATTTTTTTTTTTCAAAAATTAATTTTTGTCTTAAAAACGCTCGCTGCATTGTGAATTGGGCTACGATTTTGTGACTAGAAAAAGGTGACAGCGGTTCTCGTCACGGTCACGTCCCGTTTCCTCGTCGCATTGTGAATCAGGCATCATGCGTCAGGCACTTTTAACAAAAAGTGTCACTCTTTGTCTTCACGATTTTGAGAAATGGATACTTTTCTCGAAGTTTAGCATTCAAACACACATTTCCCTTTAGTTGGTTTTGGCATTTTTTCAATTAGAAATTATTCAAAATAATAAAACTAACCAAAAGAGTTGCGCAGATAAAAACAATAAAGACAATTACAGCTTAGCTACGCTAACTGTGAACATATACGTTTAATCGTAGCACTATTTGATTGATCGTGTAAGCTTCTTCCATTAAATTCAAAACATTTTTCGTTTGAAATTTTCCGAGGCTGAAAAAAGGTATATTAAAAGGATAACGCGGGATTTAATAAGCGTTCACGGGATAGTTTTTTAAGTCGGAAAAAGGGATAATCCCGCGAAAAAAAGGATAGATACCAGCATTCTTATACCCATAATACGTTTTTTGTTTCCAATCATCGAGAGAATTAGACGAAAAAAACGAGGTTAGTGCGTAACTGTTTACATGTTAAATGCAACAACAACTAATCCCCTGCGGGATTGGCTTAGCCCAGGGAATTTTCCGAACTTAGCTCTTATCCTAGAGAAAACTGCTTTACCGGCTTGAATTCTTCTTCTTTTTATCGATAGTTTCATTTTTTTGTGATGAAGTCGCTAAAATCCGGAGATATTTTAAGTTTATACTAGTTGTGTTTTTCCCTGACTGATTTGGTTGAAAAAACGACATCGCACATAAGCGACATTATCACAAACTGTCAAACACATAGATGTAATTCACGTGGGTAACACAGTTTTTCAGCGCGCTTAGGACGTCGATTTTACTTGCGAGATACATATGTATACATACATATTACGTAGGTACTAGTCATGTTTTTTTGCAAGCTCCAAGGAAATTGTTCGAAAAAAACCACGTCGGATATTTAATTTACAAGTTAAATGCAACAAAAACTAATCCCTTTTTGGATAAGCTAAGAACGGAGAATTCTCGGGGCTTAACTTAAGCACGCAGAAAAACTGTGTTACCGGCGACGTGAATTGGCATACTTGGTATGGATAGTTTGTATGGAAACTCCATTTTGTTTCTTTAATGGCGTCGCTAATCCCTGATATCATTTGTTTTATTTTTTTTAACCAAATCCATCCGGGCTTGCAGAAAAACACGGCTATACTATATGGCAAGTTTTTAATTCGTAAAAAAATAGACCTCGGGTTTTTAATCAAATCTAACATTTCGATGATAGAGGAAACGAAAGAAGTGGGTCCTGCAAATCTGTCTGGCTGTACCAACTACTGGCCGAAACCAATGAAGCGATTTTCCTGGAACTTTGAACTAAAGGTGGTGAATGGCTACATCAGAGGGGAAAATGAAATTCTTTTTCTAACTCCAAACGGTACCTGCCATACAACCGTTATCAAAAAAAAAATCATCTCTAACGATTTTGATAAAAAAAAAAAGTGAATGCACTATTAGTATGCATTTTAGCAGAAAAAACTTAACTGATGACTGTTATTAACGGTACCTACCTGTCACAACAGCTTTTTTTTTGTTTTTCCATTTCATCGTTAACGGCTTACAAATTTCGATCAAATTATGTTTAGATACAGTGCGTCCTTTTAAATTGTAGTAATTTTGTAGTAAATTGTAAGAATTTTAAGGTGTCATCCCAGCCCATCCCAAGACAACTGGTCCCAAGACAACTCATCCCCGACCATTCATCCCCAAGATCAAACTGGTACCAGAGGACAACTCATCCCGGGACAACTGATCCCTTGACAACTCATCTGAGGGATGAGTTCTTATCCCTTGGATGTTTTGTGCGAAACAAAGAAAAACAGCGCTTTGTTGCTGTGATTTAGTACTTTGCATACACCAACCTCGCACCTACCCCAAATCCTATAGTGTGCCAAGCAGGGGGGTTGCAGGGGGGCAGCATGCCCCCCCCCCCCCCCCCCCCCACATACATACCTCATACTTTTCTTGGGATGAATTGTACCGGGATGAGTTGTCACGGGATGAGTTGTCCCGGGATGAATTGTCCCGGTACCAGTTGGGTATTGGGATGAGTCGTCGGGGATGAGTTGTATTGGGACCAGTGGTTCTGGGATGAGCTACACCCAACCCGAATTTTTAATCGCAAGTTAACGATTTTTTTTTAAATTACCTACTTAATACTTAAAAATAACATCTTATTTATTGTATGTTGAAATAGATAATTTTATACATAAGAATACAGGCTGTTTTTTGAAATATTAGGAAAAACACCTACATAAATGTATACATACTTTGAACTAGTTTTTTGATCAAACCGTCGATAATTGATTTTTGTTTTTTTTTTTTATTTTTTTCACTCCAATACTAAAGCTAGGAGCAGACGGCATATAAAAGTCGCAAACGTTTGCGACTCTGACGTCATTTTTACGTCATCATTTGCGACTTTGAGAGTATATCGTCTGAACACCCTTTGGGACGGTCCGCATATGCTCGCAAACCATTTGCGGATTATGTGCGACACCCAAATTGCATATAAGTTTGCGACTTTCTTGCATATCGTGTGAACACCCTCGCATATAATTTGTGACAGTTTGCGAGCATGTGCGGCCATATGCGACCATCCCAAGCATTTGCGATGACACGAAAACCGAACATTGCACATCTCCACATATGCAGCATATCAGCTGCTGTGATTCTTCATTTTACTAGTAGAGTTGTTGTTGTGTTAAGTTCTTGCATGTACATAGCTATAGCTTATAGGATTTACATTTAAATGAAATAAAATGGAACTTTAATTATTATATTCGTAAATTTAAAATTAAGCGTGGGTAGTTCTGGGGATGATATTATAATGTAAAGCAGCAACAGGGTTTTGAAAATTTCAATAAAATTGTTTGCTTTTATAATATGATGTAAATTATTTTTTTTTCTATTTTTGTTTAATCTTTTTATTGACAAAATACAGCAAAACTATGTAAAGTTCAAAGAAAAAATTATTCCACAATTTTCCGATTCTGGCTGCTTTTAATATTTTCCCCAGCACAATTCATTTGTTATGAATTTTCAGATGAGAATTTTTCAGTTCCAAAAAAATATGAAATGTTCGCAAACCTGCATATGATTGGAATTGGGTGATATGCGGACTTTATAGCACATCGTCTGAACACCTCGCATATCCATCACAACATTTGCGACCACATTTGCGGACACATGATGTGCGAGTGCCTTGGTCGCAAATGCATTTGCGACTTTTGGGACAGTTTTTGCTTATCGTGTGAACACCCCCATATGCAAGTTTGCGAGCAATGATGTAGGTATAGAATTTGCAACACATTTGCGACTATTTACGTGACGTCAGAGTCGCAAACGTTTGCGACTTTTCATATGCCGTCTGCTCCTAGCTTAACCAATAGCATTGGGCGCGTTCGGGCAACTATCCAAAGCTATCCGGATAGGTTTGTGTTGTTGTAATCGCATAGAAAAATGCAGCTGATAAACCAATCAGCTGTTGTTAGAAACAAATCCCAAGCTATCCTAAAATTTTCGCGATACTAAACTATCCGATGGAAATTTGGGGAACAGCTGATCACATCTGATTATACCTACAGCCGACTACTTATTTTGCTTTTTGGTGTCGCGTCTGATTTTGTTTGTTTAAAGAATAAAATAACAAATAAGGGTTAAAATGTATACCAGTGTGATATTAAATGGTACTTAATACTTAATTGATGATTCAGACGGTATTTGCAATAAAATTAAAAACAAATCGTCGCGTTAAAAACTCAATAGTTTTCCCTTTAATTAGCTGCCTTGTCTTTTGACAGCAAATATAACCTATCTGGTTTTGGTCGTTCGAAAACATATCGGATACTAAGGTATCTTGGATAGCCTATCGGATTGGCACCCGAACGTGGCCATTGAAAAAACATAAGGTGACACTCGGGGAAAACTCCACCAAATCGGGCAGCTGCGCTGCGGTCGCCTTAAACATTTCTATAGGGTCGTGTATTCAATTTGAAATATTTCCCTAATTCTTTATAGAGTCGTTAATTTGAAAAGGAATTTTTTCAGTTTTGTTTTTGTAATTTCTATCAATTACTATGGAAAGGGTTTTTGTATTACCTTCGTATGATATTCAGAAAGTGTGTATTACTATGGAGACAATGTATTTGTGTTTTGTTTGAAATTAAGATTTTTCTGTAAATTAGCTGTGTACATAAATGTATGTATGCATGAATAAAATTATTTTCGTTACGATTTCAGTTGATAAGTAAAAATTATTCAAATCAAAAAGGGGGTTTTAGTTTTTCATGATATGAAAGCTGCATTGTTTAGATACAAGTATAATTTTAGTTCTACTGATTTGATTATTAAGGTAAAGATCTTAAAATGCGGGAAATAAAATAAGCTATATTCTAGTACCACTTTATTTAAGCTAAGGAAAAGAGGGGGATTGTGGGGTACACAGTATGTTCAAACTGTGGGCTGGAGGCGAAATTTAAAAAAAAGTTCAAGGTTTTATAAAACGCTATTGAATTGATTGGACTGGATGTATAGAGAAAAGGTTTGTATTATGAAATTATTATTTGTTGATTCTTTAAAAAAAATTAAAAAACTATACAGCCCCAAAAAAGTAAGAAGTAAGTAATACAATTACTGTCATGCTTGCAATTATGTACATATAGTGTACCATTTAATTTAGTAAATGAATTGGAATGAAATGTTTTAGTTCGCTAAATTATATATATATGGGATTTTAGGATATCGCTTATTTTGATTAGGTTTAGATAAGTTTACAACCCAATATGATAAAGTACCTATACATTTTTGATTTTTGCTCATACCTCTTTTTAGCCAAATTTGAATGAAATAGATCCTTTTCAATTGTTAAGGATTTTTATTTAACAATTCGCAAATAAAAAATCCAAATTGATGAATAAAACATTTTAAAAATCAAGGCAGTTAAAAACTTTTATTTAGATAATCAAGTTTGAACCAATTTACGTCCTTTACTTTGGCGGAATGGGAAAATTTTGATATCTGAATTTGCAGTTAATTAAATGCTAATTTTTTGGACAAACCAAAAATTTGTAGTTTGCATAGTTTCTTATAGTTATTAAAGTTGCCGCTAAAATAAGTCTGAAGTTAACGTACGCAAATACGAAAATAATAATTCTCTTGGTGTCCAAAATTGTAGCTTTTTATCATTTTTTATTCGTGAATTAAAATAATGAAAAGGAAAAGAAAATAAATATTATTGAATTTGACAAAAGGATCTTTGACTTCTGTTTTTATTCATCTTTAGCTGGACAGGATAATATGAAATTCGTATAAACAATGGTTTATTTTTAACTCTTTTCCGCAGTTGAGTTTCAGGCGCGCTTTTTTTAAACGTGGTTTCCCCAAGAGGGCTACTCCGCTACCATTATCTTAAACATGGTTAAGTATATCAAACTTTTTTAGTTTAATTTTTGCGTTTTTTGCTTTTGCATTCAAAATTTTTATTTTTGCTCTAAGAAGGACTTTCATGGAATGTGTCAAGAGATTATTTTTATGTTCCATTTGAAGGACATGGAAGTGAAATGGTGCCGAAGCACTCTTTTTTGAGTTTCTCAACTATTTCTGAATCATAACAAAAATTTTCAAATTTTTTGTCGAAACAGTAGGTATATTATTTTGTCAATCATTTCCTTTAGCTCTTCTGTTGGAACTGTGAGTCCTCCTTGCATTGTCCTCTCATATTGTCTTATTTTTATAAGGTTTTCGGTGTTCTTATACATTTTTGTCTGATCTTTGCAGATACATTTTTAAAAAATTTGAAGAATTTTTTTCTTAAAACGGACGGGGCAATGTAACCAGCAAATTTTGAGTTTGAAAATTAATTTTAAAAATAATATTCTCTAAAACAACGTTATTTAAAACACAATAAAAGAATAATTTCTGGCTTTACAAAAAAGTGTATCATGGCATTGTATGGTAACCGTTGTGTTTTAATATTTTTACTTGCGAATATAGGTATTATGTATATGGCAAGTTATGTGTTCGTACAAAAAATCGAACTCGAGATTTTGATCAAACTTGACATTACGATGATAGCGAAGACGAAAAAGTAGGTCTCGCAAAAAACGTCCGTCTGTCTGTCTGTCTGTCGGTTCGACTACAGTCTAAAGGGATGGGTCGATTTTCTTTAAACTTATTACCTAGCCTTTTTTGGACATTCCCCCTACCCGTTTTTTTCTCTTTTTTTAGGACTAAAACTAACAGTAGCTGTCATACAAAATTTCTTGGCCAAAAAGGAAAAACTTATTTTTCTCAAATCCAGCGCTACCGAACTTGTTTTTAAGAACTCAATAAATAAAAATAGTTGTAGGTTGCCATTTAATAAAAAAAATGGTTCCGAAAAATGGTTATTAATGGTACCTCCCAAAGAACCATTTTTTTGATTTTCGCTTTTCTCGAAAACGGTTAAACTGATTCTAATCAATTTTTTTATGAAGAGTTATTGACTCATTCTACATAATATTGTGTACCAAAATTTTCAAAAAATATATTTTTTAGATTTTTAAAAAAAGTTTGAAATTTTTTTTTTTTTGAAAACTCAATATTTCAAAAACGACTCTGTCGATTTTTATGAAACTTGGTAAATAGCAGTTTTTTAACTTTATCTAGAAGATTTTTAACAAAAATTATTCTAATACCCAAAAATAACGGTGCCTCCCATACAAATGTTAAAAATCCGTTAAGAAAAATATTTTTTTCTCAAAAACAACTCCTACGATTTTGATAAAAGTTTTTTTGTGTGTTAAAATTAGTAAGATCTATCATTTAAAATTTTTATCATTGAAAATCATAATTGAGAATTATTTTGATTCTTAATTTTGTGAAGTTTAAAAATCAAAAATTGGGATTATTTGCTGCTATCTTTGTGTATAGAAAGCTGCTTTATAAGCCGTGTTTTTTTTGCAAGCCCCTAGGAAATTAGTCGGAAAAAACTCCGCGCTGTCCTTCAACTGTTAACTTGTTTTAAATGCAACAACAACTAATCCCCTGCGGGTTTAACTTAGGTGCCAGTTATAGCTTTCATGGAAAACCATAATTGAAAATTTTAATGACTAGTTTTGAGACGTTTAAGCCTTAACTACATAAGAAAAAAGTACTTTTGTACAAAAGTAAAAATATTTTTTTTTCCGCTAACGCGGTTGTTTTGCGAAAAAGAATATACAAATTTTTTTTCAGGCCAAAATTTAATCCTTCTGCATCATTTTTATAAGTTTTCCAGTCAGAAAAACTATTCCAAAATGAGTTTGAAAATGTTCACTTTTGTACTTTTTCACTTTTTGGGCTTATGTAGTTAAGCCTTTAGAAAGCAAATCAGTAATTATTTTGATTCAAAACTAAAGCTGTTGGCTTAAGTTTACTTTGGTGAACAAAAAAATTTATTCGGTCCCAAACTTCGCCATAAAATGACGTTTAATTTTTCAATGGTCATTAATTATGAGCTAACTTGACTTCAAGTTAGCAAGAAACCCAATTTCCCTGAATCCAACAGAGTGATTAATTTAAATAGCATATCGATTGGAGTCAGAGTGACAGTTCTTCTTCTGAAAAGAATAGAAATTTGCTTCTGATTTTGTTTTCAGAATCGTTCCAGAACGGTGGTTCACACGTATCAAATCGTTCTCCCGGATTGCCAATCAAAAAGGCCATTAGTTTCAAGTTACCAACGGGGCATACTATCGAATGTCACCAATTAACAAACTGGTTTTTTTATGCATTTATCACTTTTGCCAAGTATAATCAGACGAAAGATTTTATATGTGTCTTCTCCATTAAAATAAATTGGGAACAGAAAAACACAATGAAAACGTTACTCGGAATCAAAGGCCAAACGAAGGCTTTTGCAGTTGTTGGAATGTAAAAGGAATACTCCGAACGTCCAAGTTTTTATATTTAAAGCCTAGTACGCAGATCGCGCTAAATTTTCGTTTTCATACAAAATTCTCTCCAAAGTTTAGCCAAGCATTTTAGCCGAGTGGTACGCAGCTCCAGCTAAAAAAATCACATTTTTGTTTCATACTGTATATAACTATCTGTCATAATTTAGCGCACGAAATTATTGTTCGGCACATTAATTTTCGAGTTGAATTTTGAAGGTTTCTTTATCTCTTGAATTTTTTTGTGAATTTTGCTTTGTGAAAATAAAAAGCGACGTGGTTAATATATTTGGAAACAAAACTATTTATCTCAGGCAAAGAAAAGAATCCATTTTATTTGGTTGAAATTACTTGGAACAATGAAAAAAAATTCTTTAAAATTGTTAAATATAAATTTTTTCAGATAACAGCTGTTCTCTTTGACATATTCTCCACAACGCTCTCATGTCAAAATTTAGCTAGGGGTTTAGCTGATGTTTGGAGAGAAAAGTGGAAGCTAAAATTTAGCGCGATCTGCGTACTAGGCGTTAATCGCTTGGCTCTGATGTCGTTTTTTTCACCACATTTGATTCTAATAATAAAGCCTAGTACGCAGATCGCGCTAAACTAAATTTTATCTCTACTATTTTTATCTCTACAAACGTTTGCTAAAAGCTTCGATAAAAACTAAGGCGAACAGAGATTATCCAGTCCACATCGAGACGAGAATACTCGGCAGCCATTTCAATTTGCCTACATACTTAAAATATCAGTTTTGCAGATACAAAATGAGAATGTATGTATAAAAACCTCACACATTTACAGCAGGGTTCTTCACACTCTCGTTGAATTGTTGTTGCAATTCACATCTATTCGTCGACACGAGACGAAATTACGAAAACAGTAGATTTTGCAGGGTGAAACTTAAAAAACATTCTCATCAATATATTGAGTATCGTTGGTCTTGATTCACAAATGTCAAAAATTATCTGTGAAAGAATGGGGCATATTCATAGTCACTTTTAAACTCCAGTTTATCTTAGACTGGGGTTTATCCAATGTTATTTAGATAGGATAAACCCAGGTCTATGATAAACTGGAGTTTAAAAGTGACTATGAATATGCCCCAATGTGTTTAGCATTATTTCGCGCGCTTAATTAATTGGAGACTTTTTGATAAAGTACTAGATGACAGTTGGACGTTTGTAGAGATAAAAATAGAAGAGATAAAATTTAGTTTAGCGCGATCTGCGTACTAGGCTTCAGCTGTTACGTAGTTGAGCTTTAAGCCTACTACGCTGCTGATGCGAAACGAAAAATCCCATACAAAAATGACACAACGAAATCATAAAAAATTTCGTCCTCCTTTTCGTTTTCCAGTACGCTGTTCGATGAGCGAAATTGATAATTGTAGCAGATTATTTGGAGAGGTCTCCGCTCTTTTTTCGCACTCAATTAATTGCCTGGACCATTAATTAGCCGTGTTTTTTTTGCAAGTCCATATGGATTTGTCGAAAAAAACGACATCGGGACTAATAGTTTTACACGTAAATACAACAACAACTTAAATCCATATAGACTTAGCTAAGTCCAGATAATTATCGGGACTTACGTACTGTAAGTAAGAAGTTCCTAAGTCCCGATGTCGTTTTTTTCGACAAATCCATATGGACTTGCAAAAAAACACGCCTATTGTGTGCGGAAAAGTGCCATTTCAGGTTTTGTTTGTGTTTGTATTTGTTGTATCTTTCATTGCAGCATGGCTTTCTGTGTTTTTTGCGTTTGTGTTTGTTTTTTTTATTTTGTTATTGGTGTGACGCTCTCAGTTGTCATTTTTGCGTTGTGGTTTCCGCAAGCATTTCCCTGTCGTGTTGGAGACCACCGAAAAATTTCGTTTCGCATCAGCAGCGTACTAGGCTTTTATACTTTTCATTTTTACTACATCTTCTACATGCAAAGTGGCCTCACTGACGTATTCTTTACAAATGTCAAATGTCCCACTGACGTTCAGTCACATTGGCATGCGTTGTCATGCGATACATACTGCAGCACATACAACGGAGCGACGATGACGACGAGTTACGAGTACTTTTTCAGCACCGATTTTCAGCGGTTGTGTGGTGTGTGCTTCTGCTAATCAAATTTGCTTGTTGAAGTCGTAAGTCACCTAAAATTCACGCTATGTGTGATTAACATGAATCATTAACAATTAAAAAGGAAAAAAATATGAATAACCTTTTCAATAAAAATAATATTTTACTCTTCTGTAAATATAAATTGTGCGCATAACCCCCAACAACCACTTGTCTCAGTTCGCAGCACTCAAACAAAAAAATAATAATTTTACTGATTAATTAAAAAAGTAAAAGAAACAAACCCTTGAAAAAGTTCTTAACCTGCTCCCCGTATAAATAAAGCAAAATGGATATAATAAGGGTAATCGGAGACACATTCTGGTCAACAAATATATGGCTTCCGCCAAACGTAACGTGGGAGGACATAGCACCGGGATCCCGTCCAGATGTTCATCATGCCGACGACAAACATCTGATATGGCCGCTTCCATTAGCTTGTATTGTAATGCTGATACGGTACACCCTAGAAAGGTATGTACAATTATTAAATCTATCAAAATTATAATCGAAATATGGCTTTCTGCAATTGTTTCCTGGATTCTGGCAAGGTTCTTCCGCGGTGCGTTGGGTTTTTTTTAACAAACAACGCGAGTACGTATTTATGTACGTGCTTGTTCCACGTCGGGAACCATAACCTCTCCATTTCCATTGGAAACGCCCAAACATTCTAACTGCACTTGCATTAACACATTGAGAGGCTTCTTTAGGTTTTTCTTATTTTGTTTTTGTTGAGTCTAGAAAAACCACATTTTATCCTATTTTTTGTGCAAAAAACAGCCCCATCTTTGGGATCGAGTCGAAGACATAAATCATGAATGAGTTGTGGCAAATGCTGATTGTGCACCACTGCAATCGCTTTGCATGGTGACCTGGCTGTTTTACCAACCGAATTTCTGCTGATGATGCTAAATCCTATTTATGGTACTAGAGATCTCAGGATTCTTCTCTTGTTTTTTTTTTTTCTAAATCAAATCATACTATGCGTGACATATTTTTTGAGCAGCCAAAATATTTCGCATTTGCATGGAGGTGGCAGCTATTACAGTTGAATTGTGAAACTAGGTCGTTCTATAAATTGACCTATTGACGATGTGTGTTGCTAGTTGTTGAGATTAACCGTGGAATGATTACTCGCTATTGCATGTTCGATGGTTGACCCGAGGAGATAAGTTCGGTAAACAAATGATGATGATGGCCTTAACCTTTGCAGTGATTTCGAAGCTAAAATTACCTTTAGAATATACATAAGTGCTTTCACTATCTAAAAAAAGATTTAAGGCGGCTTCACGAGTAGGTACAATTGACGGTGATGGTGATTCATAAAGTTAATTATAATTCTAATTGACAGTTCGTGCTGGTTCAATACAATTCACCAATTTAATTTTCAATAAATTAACCACCAATCAGTCTCCATAATCCATTGGTTTTTAGATACAATGATTTTTGCAAGGCGTATTGATAAAATTTCGATCTCCCGAGAATCTGGTGGTGCAAATTTAATACAGAGCAAAAAATTATTGTTAAGCAAGGTCTCAACTAGTCTTAGTATTGGAGTTACAAAATGCAACTTTTATCGTACCAAAAATGTAAATGAGAAGTGATGAATTTGGAGCAATTAGCGAATTCAATCATAGTTGTGCCCTAAATATTATGAATGAAAAACTCGCAATATTTATTTTAAGATTTTGCATTAAGCAGCAAAAAGTAAGTTATTCTAGTTCGCGTGAATGGTAAATCGATCATTCTGTTCTCTGATGTTTTGCAGGTGGGTCTTAGTAGAGTTTATTAAGCAACAATTCCTCTAGGTAAACGATCAGTTTGTTATTTTTTTCGATGGCATTTGCTTTGGTTCGATGTCATAAAAAGTGTGTATACAGGCAACGTTGTTTTTAAAAAAGCTCTCCCATAACCCCTCTGCTAAAAATTTTTGTTGAACAGATTATTTAAATACATTTTGTCCAAATTTGTATATACGACCTTGGTTGTATGGCTTTATTGTAACTTAAGTTTTATAGACTTAAATAATATGGCCCCATCCACTATACAGATTCGCCAGTGAATTTTCGGCTTCAAGCTTATGGTTTGAAAACACTTAAATAAAATAATAATTCTCTTATTGTTTGTGTTTTTCTTCTTCTTGGTCAGTTTATACTTCTGAGTTCTCACCAATTTCACAACTATAAACACGATTCCTAAGCAAAATTTCTCAGTTTTTATCTGAAATACTAAGGAACAAAAAATTTAGATTCGCCTGCTCAATGTTTGGTGGAGAAAATTAGTAAGGACTCTGAAATATAAACTATCCAACTGATTTCGTACGTAACGCTTAGCGAAATTGAGATCGTCGAAAAAAACTCCAAACAAATTTTTCTATAACTTTAAATAGTATTTTTTTGTAAAGTACCTATGTATACATACATATTATGTAATTAAGAATAATATCCAAGTTTCTGTAAATATTTTTAAAACCAGATAGCATTTTGTAATTGATTGCTCGTACAAATGTCCCGCCCGAAACAATGAAATGCTCTCCTGTATGTATGTCATGCAAATTCTTTTCGATAAAGTATCAGTTATTAAGTTAAATAAGGAAAAAAACAGTTAAAAAATTTGTTTGTGAAGAATATAAAAGTGAACGCAAAGCTATAAAATTAACTAAAAAGTTGTGTATACATTTTTTTATTAATTAAGTTATTCTCTGATGTCATGACCACTATGGCTTGTGATAGGATTGAGAGGGCATACGAAGTATGTAATCGTGTGATTTCTACTTCTTTGAGTGCTGCAAGCAGCAGAGTCAGTGGCTCTTTGGTTGTGCTTGTGTGATAAGGGGAAAACTAAAACAAGAAGTCTTGGGCTTTCGGAATGTCAGCGAGCACCTGGTCACAGTCCGCATCAAATACAAAATCATCACGTTGATCTGTAGCCACGCCCAACGGAAGAAAAAGATGATTCATTAAAGGAAGCATTTTACGATCTTTACGATCGATGAGAACACTTATGATATATGCCCGTAGTCATGATTATTCGAAAAGGAGGGCACCACTGGTTCGGTAGTTAGATAGTCGATTGCGACGGGGCGAAATGCCATCTTAGCAACAACTCGCTTCCAACACCTCAATTAACAAAGCGGACCTGAGTTCTCCAGATCAACTATCCGTCAACCATATTGATCATCACGGCTACAAGGCCACCAAAGAAGCCTGCCGATATGAGAGTGGGAGGAATATTTCCTAGACCGCTAAATGGAGAAGATAGGCAACATTCAGCTGCTTGGCAATAATTCAAGTCGGACGACGATGGCCAAAATTTCCTTCCACCCGATCTACATGAAGTCCGTTTAGCAATATCCAAACTAAAGACATACAAGGCTGCTGGTGTGGATGGATGCCCTACCAGCGGTTGAACATGGATTACATTTCTGGCTAATGTGATTGTCAGTTTTGTGCCCGATTTCGATTTATATCCTAATAAATAAAGCCAAGAAGAAATATATTAAAAAATATTTATGTTAATAAAAGTAAAATAGCACCAATTATATGAAACATTCAAAAACATACATAACCTTACGTACCTAAAACCTACTAAAGTTTTTCATCAAACAAATTTCAAATGATCAATACTTCCCTAAAAAACACTGCCAAGAAAAAAAAATATGACAACTTAGATTATTAAAATAGCAATAGAAAAGCCCCATTACTACGCATATTCACTTTAAACAAATATAAATATTTCCTTAGTCATATAATAGTAATTAGACAAAAATGCTTTAAGTGATACTGAGGTAATGAACGCGTGTAAAAATATATGTCACCTGTTTAATCTAATGTGCCCCAGATAAAATGGAGACTAGGCATTTCTATTACTTATCGAATGATATTTGTCTGAGGTAGCCTGATATACGCTTAGCGTCAGCACAGATTATTTAGTCAAATTGAAAGATATCACAGATAATGTTAAAGAAATCAAGACCCTTTTTATCTTATTAGTGTGTTTCAAGTTCATCTACTAATTATTTTGATTGTTTTAAACTTTTAATTATAATATTTAAAGAAGGTGGTGCCATTTAATGATATATGACTTAAATCATTGAGACGAAAGGAAATATAAAATGTATACGTACCAACATAATGTTGCACATTTCTCGTATAAGGGGAAAATAGTATTGAGTTAAATGTGTACTGGCTTTATTGGGCAATTATCAATTTCGTGTTAATCAAGTTTAAGTCAACATTATGGCGATATAAGAGTAAAAAAGTCCATTTGTTCATCGAGTTAGGCCGTGGTTACGGCCAACGCTAGTTAGACTAGCTAGCATTAGTTGGCGTTAGTAAGAAAATTATGGACGATTGTTCACACTTGTTAGTATTTGCAAGAATAGTTTGTTTTATGAGAATAGAAGGAATATACATATATACCTTGCATTTCATTATTTCAATTCACGCTTTTTAGTAATTACTGTTCTATTTTTATAGTTTTTCGACGGCATATCTCGCAAGTATTTTCTTTTTTTTTACTTCCATTATCAATCAATCGATGTCCATCACGACAGAAATACAATATGTTTCGCGATGTACTGGCTTTATACCGTACTAGCATTAGAGGAGGCATTCAAATTTCTTTTTAGTCGACTATGTATACATTTTTTGATAAGATTGATTTTGTTGGGATATTCTCGTAAATGGATTTTTGTCGAAATAAGCAAAGAGGTTCTTTCTTCGAAAGGTTGAAATATTTGTTATATTTCTTTGGCATTGGCAAAGTGCTCAAGAGAACGCAATATTTGACTTCCCTATCTCTAGGTTAGTTAATCCCTACTAATCTCATCTTCTCGCACATGAAATCATGTGTAGCTGGTACTACTAGACTAGTGTTATCATCATGAGTACTTTGCCGCCATGAATATTCCATTCAATCATTTTACTACCATTTTTGTATAAACAAAAAATTATAGGAAACAGGAATTTTTTCTACTTCTGACGTTTTCAACGCAGCAACGGTCTTAACAATTTTGATTAAACTTCTTACGTAGTGTAATGTTCAAATTGTTTGTAATATTTATATATGTATGTATTTATATTTTCCATATTCTGGAAAATCAAGGAACGATAAATTGGGTAGGAAAAGTAAAGACATTTTGAAAGCGGCAGGGACAAATTTTCTTTTATCATTGACTGATATTTTTAAAAATTAGATACAATACTTTTTTCATATGGACTTTTGAGTCGTGTTTTTAAACAAAAACTCTGGTGGCCAATTTGCTGCCTTTTTTTGAGATAAAGAGCTTTGGTTTGGCGTTATTACTGTTGTTGAAGATCAATGATTTGATTGGCAGTTTATCAGTAATCGTCAATTGATAGATTATACTTCGATGCGAAGGAAAATCAAAATAATATTGGGACCGTGTGTTTTTTTATAGCTAAATAGTTTTGGCTTGATTTGTGTTATTTGTTGTGATTTTTATTAGATTTTAATATAAACATCTATCTAATAAAAAAAAGGCTCATAAACCTTTTCACCAAGCAATAATAGTGAATATTTATGAGCGCTCATAACCACTCCCAACCACTCTTAAGTTACGAGAGCTCTCATCAAAAATTTTCGAAGTCCACATGTCAACTCTCCAAATGCTCGAGTTTTTTTTTTGCGATTTCAATGTTTTTAGATTCAAATTTCAGTGAAGAAACACGCTTTTGAAATAAATAAAATGAAAATAATTAAATAAATGACAAAATGTATGCAAAAAAATACAAAATTGCACTGAAATAAAGTGATTGTAAATTCATTTTAGCCGTTGTGAAAAGATTTTAAATTTGTTCAACAAAAAATAAATTCATTTCATAGTTTGGGCATGTCTGGTTGTGAGAGAGTGGCTCTCATTTTCGAACTTCGAAAAATACTTATGAGTGGTTGGTGAATACCACAAATAATTTTCAAGTTAAGAGCCTCGTAAAGTTAAGAGCCGTTTAAGAGCGCTCGGTGTATACTAGCCTCAGTGACAATTTTATTTGGTAGTCTGCGATTTTATCGTGAGGAAAGACTTTTTTTTTTTATATATTAATGACTTTTTTACACCCAACGAAACGATGAACTTATTGAGTGAAACATTCTATCAATGCATAATTTCCCGTAATGGATTAATATGCATTTGCACATTGACCACCAAGATCTTGTGATTTGACACCTCTTGATTATTTTTGTTTTGGAGACAGGTACAGACGCTAGTCTTCGCTGATAACCCCACAGCATTAGAAGCTAACTTTAGTCATACTATTGAGGATGTCCTCAATGCTTGCAAAAAGTCGGCCGAAAATGGGGGTTGGGGAAAATCTAGACGAGGAACACTTGTAAAATACTCGTTAAGCGAAATTTTTGTGGCCAACGAATCTGTAGGATATGACGAAAGACAACGATTCCCAAAAGCATGCAATTTTCTCGAGATGGTAGCCGAGACTTTACCGGTTTCACACGCATATAACAGCACCGATTTGACGGTGGATTCGAAGAATCGTCAGCGTCTTGCTATAGTAAAATTTTGATGGGAAAGTTTTGCTATCCCTTCAGAAAAACCTCTTTTAAACAAAAACTTATAAGCAACATACAATGGTATGAAAAATTAAAGTAGCATAAGTATAAAGTTGTTCATTTTCAACATTGTACTTCTGCAAATTAGCCCGGTGGTTGGCTTATCGGACTGAGACTGGTAACTGGAATGTCCCAGAATCCAATCCTATATATGTATGTAAACCAACTAATTTTTGTATTTTTGTTTTTCTCTCTTTGTTTGTCTAATTTTTTTTAGCAATCAGTGCCATTAAAGAATTTGTTTTCAATTGTACATACATACATTATTTGTATTTTTGTTGTTCCTACATTTAGCTCTCTCTCTAGGCAAAATGGTTCTTAACTGGTGAGGGACTAGTTAATTTCGATAGTAAACCTTGCTTGCCCCTTGTAGGTATCTATGCCAAACCTCTAGAGCTTCATTAAAAACTAGATTATTGTTTTTTTCCAGTTGGGTGTTGCCTTGGAAACTGAATATCAAAAAAACTCACTCAATTTCATTTTGACAAGGTATTTTCCTAACTTTTGTTAGCTATTTGAAAGTTGCATAATGGTTAGTGCGTAGGACTGCCGTGCCAGAGGTGTAAATTCGATTTCCAGCATCATCCACCTAAATATATAATTAAAAAAAATAGAAGTGCAAATACTCCAATAGTATCTCTTGTCCTGAATATGTGCCTCTCTCTTTAGCCGTTCGGATTCGGCAAAAAATGATAGGCCCCTCCATTCCTATATAACAAACAACACACGCACAGGAATGGTTAAGATTTTGTAAGTCAGTAGACCTTGGCTCTCCACGAACTGACGCGCTACTAAATTAATTATTATTTTGTGGTTCGCGGTAATTAAACTTTGCAGCTTTGGAGCATTAAAATCAATACTCAAACATAAACATACAAATCCCCTTGGAAAAAAGGCCAGACAATAAATTGCAAACTACTCCTAATACGGAATGTCAAATCACCTAATATAAAAATAGGACTTTTGCCAGGGTAATGTGAAAAACAAAAACAATTTGTTGGGGTCTGGTAGTTATATAACTGTAACAATTGTATATTTTACTGTATGTGCGTAGTGCGCGGCCCGCAAGCAAAAAACGCAGGGCCAAACGCATTGGGTCGTGCCAACTGCACCACCCCAACAATATAGTATTCAATTGGAACATCTGCACTAACAGGTACTACAGAATGGCGCTTCTTCTTCACATTACCTGACAAGATTCCCTTTAGTGTATTAGGTGATTTAACATTCATATTTTTTCCCCTCCAACGATTGTTAAAATTTTTGCTCTTATTAACTACAAGTTGTTTAAGAAATCAGATGGTGGACATCGTTTGGTGTCAAAACAGTTTAAGAAGTTATTAAATTTCGGTTCAAATAATATAATTTGAATGCATGCATAATTATGTGAATGGATGTTCATTTTTTGTACTCACAATCTCACATATTACAACCTTGAACTTAACTATGTTTTTAATTGGTGGATAAAATATAGGTTCCCATAGCTAATTTATTTCAGACTTTAGATCCAACAAATACATTAAGGGTGGTGTTCCAGGACTAGCAAGACGAGTGGTTTCCTCCGCTTTAATTTCCGAGAGACAAAAATTATTTTCATCTAATTCAAGAGAAAGTCCTGGATTTCAGATAAAATCAAAAAATGATTCTTTTCCATAGAAATATACATACATTCAGAATTCATTCCATTCAGACGTTAATTTCAATAAAAATTTACAAAAATAAAAAAACCTAAATTTCCTACGAAATGAAAAAGTGAAAATAAAATCTTTTCGAACAGACGAACCTTTTAAATTTATCTAATTGAATATGATACCTTTTTTTAAGCGAAAGTATTGTTATTTGGTGCTGATGTTGGGTGTTTGCCCAAGTGTCGTTATTCATTCAGTGATCTAAACATAGTAATGAATTTATCACAGATAACTAGTTTTATGTCAGCTTATCAAACTATACAAAATTCGTATAAAATTCAATTCCCGGAATATCATACGATTTTTTATCGTGAATATTTATGAATCATAGTTAAACTTTAAGATAATTTTTTTTTTTATTTATATGATTATTATATTTATTTCCGTAATATTTTTTTAGTAGACTCGCAATAAGGCCCAAAGTGATGACGAAACATGTTTTTGTGCTAGATACGATTACATAGAGCTGAGTTATGTAGGAAAAATTGCAATTAATAACACACAGCACTGGGTTCAATAACTTCTTCTATGACCATAGCCTTATAAGCTTGTAGCAAAAAGCATACAATTCGGCATTAAATATAATCTCAAGTTTGAGATGATTTTGTGATGGTTCGATAGTGTTGTGGGCCGCACTTAACATAACATATAATATCGATAAGGTTAAAAAAAAATGCCTATCGTTTTCACCACAGGGTCTCTATGATCTTGCCCAACGGATGCCTAAAGCGTTGTTTCTTACCGTATATCACTTAGAGCCGTTTGTTCATACGAAACATAAATATATATGTTCTACTTAAACGCTTATGTTCTACTTTTTCCTCAGCGTAAACTGTGACATAGTTTCTTGGGTTGAATAAAACTCTTAAGTTTCGTTTCAGCAAATGGGCCTTAATCCATTAATTAAGTATTAAGTAATACATATCACTAATTTATTAAAATTCAATTTTGAGTGTTTTTTCGATCTTTAGTTCAAATAATGCGTTTCGCCCAGTTATACCCTTCTTAGACGCAAGATTTTAGTCGATGGTTATCGACAAAAAAAATATAATTTACTTCCCGCGAATATGTTTTCTTAACCTACTCACTACTGCACTAATCGAATATAAGCCTCAGTATGGCTTAATTCTCTAAATTCATTTTGGGAGAAAGAGTTCGACAAAACTATGAGGGAGCATGACGCTGGAGTTTTTTATGAGTAGGTTAACCTATGTAGGTAATTTCGGAAACGATAATATGTATTTTCAAAGCTGTTGTTTTAGCTTTTCCAGTGCCCAGATTGAGGGAGTTATCATTTGGAAAACCATTCTTTGGCAACTTCAACGATCTTCCCGAAATGGAAATCAACGCCATAAATATAAATTTCCTCTCTGCTCAACGTAGAATATAGGCACACGATTGGCTTGGATGCTTTACACAGCAGTCATCAAGAGTAACGAACCGATCGAGTGAGTGCCTTTGGAGAAGCTTCAGTTCATGATTGTTAAACCCCTTATCCTTCAATAAAACAAATTGATCTTACCAATATCCGTTGAATTGATTAATGAAATATGACCGATTTCAAGGGCAGATAATAACGTCCATCGTTTGTGCGGAGTTGGCAAACGTAAGCTCCTGAAGTGTAATAGATGATCAAAAACATAGACATATCAGGTTTTGTCGTAGTACCATACATTTATTAGGTTTTTTTGTTTTATTAAAATAAATATTTTATTTATTTATCGTGAAGTTTATATTGCATCATTGTCTTCTCTCTTTAAGATTCTGGATAGCACCAATAGGAAAATCTTTTGGAATCAGGAGCTCAAGACCAAAAAAGGCATCACCAAACCCAATATTACAAGATGCATACGAGAAGTCAAGTCGGCTGGGGCACAAGACCGTAAGTGTAGTTTTTTTTTCTTTTGATTTTTTTGACCATCCTTTTACTAAAACAGAATTTTTGTATTTTAAACAGGTATTGAGTTTAAAGAAACAAACAGATTTGACTGAAAGACAAATACAAAGGTGGTGGCGACTAAGACGAGCTCAAGATAAACCATCGACCCTGGTGAAGTTTTGTGAAAACACTTGGCGTTGTCTGTATTATACGTACAGTTTTATTTTTGGATTGATAGTATTATGGGATAAACCTTGGTTTTGGGATATTAAAAACTGCTGGTATGGCTACCCACACCAGGTAAACAATTTTGCTCTTGATTTATATTCTTGTTGTTAAAAACTATGGTTCTCATTTCAGTCCATTGAAAGTGATATTTGGTGGTATTACATGATCTCTATGTCATTTTATTGGTCTCTTACCGCAACTCAATTCTTTGACGTAAAAAGAAAAGACTTTTGGCAAATGTTTATCCATCATATGGTGACGCTACTGTTGATGGCATTGAGTTGGGTTTGTAATTTACATCGTGTTGGATCGTTAGTTCTTGTGGTGCATGATTGTGCCGATATATTCCTTGAGGTAAGTAACATTTAAAAAAATAAATTAAAGCATTGTTCGAATTATTAAACGGAAAAATCCAAATTGAAAAACAAGAAAACAAAAATGATTCCTTTTACAAGAAGAACGTCTCAAAGTAAGTGTCACGATCTATGTCATGGGAAAGAAGAAACACTAAGGTGTCATTCATGGAGTTAACGTTTCCAACATAATAGACGAAATCCTTAACTACCTAGGCGATGGACAGATGCTTGTTTGTTGAAAGCAGGTTCTTGGTCTTGTCTTCGTTTACTTCAAAATCAACAAGTTTCGCTTGTTCTTCAATCGCCGTGAAGGATAGCGTGTCTACATGCCGAAACGATGAATGCTATCATATGCGGCTTTGAAGTTGATGAGAGGATGGTCGTTATATTCCAGGAATTTCCTAAGTGTGAAAATTTGGTCTGCAGTCAATCTGCCGGGCCGGAAGCCACACTGGTATTTGCTAATTAAAGTGTTGTAAAACTACTTAAGACGCTCACACAACACATTAGCAGTGATATATGCCTCGATAGTTTTTGCCAGACATAGGATCGCCTCTTCACTCATCTGACATATTTCCTTGTACCCATACCTGGTTGGTCGCACCATCAAAACATACCCTATGTATTTGAAGATTTCCGCTGGTAATTGATCAGAGCCGGCTGCCTTGTTGTTATTAAGCATTTTTGTAGCTAAGTTAACCTCTCCTATACTGGGTAGTGGAACTAAGTCTTCATTGAATGGAGGTAGGTCCTCTTCTTGCTCTATTATTCGCTCAACATGCTTCCATTTAGCAGCTGCTGAAAATGCTGCTAGAACATATCTTCTATTCCATGTGCTTCAGTGACTAGGCTATTTCGCTATTTCGAAGAGCCTGCTTCCCCTCTTAAAAACAGGAGCCAGTTACTTGGCTTTTTTATAAAACTTCCTGTCTTGACACTGTCCTGTCTTGCTGCGATTAGCACATGATCCAATTAGTTTGTAGTTCTGGAGAGAGACAGGTTGCTTAATGGATGCTGGACCTTGGACAGGTGATACTTATCACTTTATAAAGTCGTTTCGTGGAGACTGTGGTTACCAACTAATACGCTACTTAAGCACAACTTTGACATTGTACTTTGGACAGGCTTAAGGCTTAACTACATAAGCCAAAAAGTACAAAAGTAAAAATATTTTTTTCCCGCTAGCGCAGTTGTTTTGGAAAAAGAATTATACAATTTTTTTTTACACCAAAATTTAATCTTTCTGCATCATTTTTATAAGTTTTCCAGTCAGAAAAAGTATTCCAAAATGAGTTTGAAAACTTTCACTTTTGTACTTTTTCACTTTTTTGGCTTATGTAGTTAATGTATCTAGCTAGTGACTGTTTAATACCACCTGAAATATTTGAAATAATAAATATACATATAGCAATAAGGCGGTACTCTTTCATCCTATAAATACAACCTTTCAAATACAAAAACGAGTTTTTTTAAATCGGATTTCATTTTGTGTTTTTTAGCCAATTTCACTTTTAGGGGATGCTAAATTTTTAAATTTTGGATTCACTTCAAATAAGATACAACTTTCGTAAATTATTTCTGAAATGAGGTAAGAAATAATAAATTGGTTGTGGAGGCGATGGGTTAGGGGCTCATTGATATCTTTAGGAGCATATCCTTTAATGACCACCCTGAAATACTTTAAAAAGATCTAACTAACAATTGCCGAGCTATAACTTACTCTTTTAAACGTATTCCTCATCCTCCTAGAACGTATCTTATCAACAATTAACCAATGAATACTTGTGAGTGATATAGGAACTAAATTTTCCTTGTCACTCACATGTACGTCTATGCATAGTCATTTGCTCAAACCCATAAGGATTTTAGTTTATCATAGAATATGTACTATGTTCTCCTTACTGCTATACGCGAGGTTTCTCACTTAGGCCCAGTTTTTCAGTAGTGAGTTAAACCAGAGTAAGTTAACTCTAGATGTAAATTGCCGCACAGTTAACTGAGGAAGCAGTTTTTAGGTGGAGACTGCATACGGAATGACTAAACCCAGTGAATAAAACATAAAAAGTATCTGTTCAGTTAACCCTGACTTAGATCACCAAATTTGATAAGTTAACACGGGTTTAACTTTAATCTCGCACTGAAAAACTGGACCTTACTTTAAGATTTATTTTTAAGTTCTAAATCAAATAAAATAAAAAAAAAAACAAAACAAAAAACAGCGAAAAACCTTCCATAGAATTAAGTTTAGTTTTAAGAACAATAATTTCGCTTGTATTAAGCTAAATAAATAAATAAAAGTGCACAAAATTAAAAAAAAATTCTTTCTCATCCACCTATTACTTTTAACTAGTGCCGTGCAATTCAGATTGCATTTCAAAGATCTTTGTTTTTACGGGATTATATCAAATTAATATCAATGGTTTTCTGCTAAACAGCCACAGCTATTTTTGACGAGACATTATGTGCTGCATTAATTCAGTAGTCATAAGTCCCAATGTAGATTGATTGTTTTTTCTATACAATACTCTTCTGTGAATATACTGTACTTTTTATGCATATCAAGTCAATTCAACGATAATAATCTTTATACATTTTGTATATATCTCTAAACACAACTGAATTAATCGTCACGCTTGCATACTTTGGGCAATCAAAATAAATATTTTTTTTAAAAACCATCGACTAACAAAGCAATGCTGATTTGAATATCCATATATGCGTTACATGATATCAGCACTTCCATATATAATAACTATTGCGTGTTAAACATGTACACTATTATTAACTTAGGTGTCTCTTGTTTTCAATTTGCAATCGACTTTGCTTTGTATTTTTCAATTATAAAGATGAGATTTTAACACTTGTTCATTCTTTAGCAACGCGGGTAATTATTATATGAATGTTCAAAACTACATTATTCAAATTTTGACATTTCAAATGCAATGGACAATTTTGTTTGAATATAAACTGCATGCATTTGTATATTACTCACAGCTACATATAAGTATACAGAGATTTTCCTCATAATTTTGTACGGAACTATGGCAAAGGAATTGAGACTATGGAGAAGCTTCTTCGATTCTACATAAAAGAACTAGTTGTGCATTAATAATTAATGTACATTTTATAATACTAATTTAATTAATTTACTATTAAATAAAATCAAAAATTATCTATTATGTATACGTATAACGAAAAATTCCATATCTAAACTTCGTTACGAACAATAATAGAAAGAGAAACATTACATTTGTAGAAATTATAGAAATGGACAACATCAGTCAAAAATTGATTAACACATGTAGACAGGGTGTTTTGCATAATATTTGACAAAAATAAATTTGGCGCGACAGCCCGTGGAGAGCCAGGGCTTGGTGACTTACACTTCTCAACCATTCGTGTGTGCGTGTTTGCAGGAATGCAGGGGACCTACACTTTTCTGTAAAATCCGAAAAATTGAAATGGTCACATTAAGCAATAAACCATTCAATTTAACAAGTGTGTATCCCTTTTTGAGGGGGTGCTTTGCTTACTCGATTTCAACTTAGCAAAGCAGCATTGAAAACATTGAACGAAAAATTCGAAATTATCACAACTTAATTAATATCCACCTTACCACTAAAAACATTGACATTCCACGTTTTGATGGGCAATTTTTTTGTTGTATGGTACATAAATTTATGTGTTTGGGGACATGTCAAAATTATAAAAAAAAAATGCAGGGGTAGTAGGTGGGTGTCAGTTGGTTAATGCGTGAAGTTAAAATGCAAACTTCCCTAACCCCCTTTAATGACGTGCAGATGTACCCAAACACATATCATACCAAAATTGTTGAGTATCCAAACATGCAATTTCAGTCAGCTTTATTGTGAGTCGGAAAAATATTTCACCTTAAAATTTGTTGTTTAATTTTAAAAGCTATTATGATTTCGACAGAACGATAATGATGATTTCTACATGATGCCGCTTCCTTTCACCTCCAATATATAATGTCAATTTTACCTCTTAATAGCATTCAACTTGCCCGAAATAACTACTCACAATAATTGGAGTTTCACATGACTTGTTGAAAGTGTTAAGTTCACCTTTTGTTTATTTGAAAACCATTGCATTTTTTTCTGAAAAATGAATTAATGTTTCAATTAATATATCATTTTTTCACCTGAAGATGTTCATGGACGAAGCGTTGTGAACGGGAAAAAACATGTTTCATTTATGACTTGAAGCCTACAAACCAATAAACAAATAAATAATCTTTTGTATGTAGAATTATAACTTACACAAAATTTATTTCACTTTTTCATAAAAAGAAACTGATTTAACCGAATCAATACACGATTCTACTAGTTGAGAAATAAAATCAGATGAGAGAACTTGTAAGGACAAAATAAAGGTTTTTATATGGCCAATATTTTAGGAATTTAAAATTTCACGTGAGATTAACATTTTTGATCGAAGGGCCAGAAGAATACATAAAAAGGGCTTGACATTCCCATACAATTTTGTTCAATCGCTGATCTCATGAAGTTTTTCGAGTAAAATTGTAATCATCTTGAAAGGGTTTTCCAATAAGAGGTGTTGAATAGCCCGCTATTTCGGTAGCTGTCACTTTTGAAGCTGTCATTTTTTGACATTTGACAAGTAGAAACTACGCCATTAATAAAAATGGAACGATACACGCTTCAACAAAGCATTGAAATTATTAAAATTCACTATAAAAATGGTGAAAATTTGGCAGAGACGGTTCGTAAAACATTTTTGGGTCGTCGTGAACCACCTTCTCGGACCGCAATACAGAAATTGGTGGACAAATTCGAGCTGTTGGGACAAGTTAGTGATGTGAAGAATAAAACCCGTGCACGTCGCTCAAGAACAACTGAGAATATTGCTGTTGTAGCCCAAAGTGTTGAAGAAAACCCAGGTTTGTCCATTCCTCGTCGTTCTTTGGAATTAGGCATTCCACAAACGTCATTACACCGTATTTTGCATAAAGACTTGGGTCTTAAGGCTTATAAAGTTCAGTTAACACAAGAACTCAAGCCGGCTGATCATCAACAACGTCGTGTCTTTGCTGATTGGGTCCTTGAAATGCATGAAAATGATCCGGAATTTCATCGAAAAATCATCTTGACTGATGAGGCCCATTTCCACCTCGGAGGCTACGTCAACAAGCAAAACTGTCGCATCTGGGGCTCGGAAAACCCAAGAGTTATTGTTGAAAAGCCTCTCCATCCTCAACGCGTGACTGTTTGGTGCGGTTTATGGTCCGGCGGGGTCATTGGACCTTACTTTTTCGAAAATGAGGCTGGAGCAACAGTTACGGTCAATGGATTGCGCTATCGAGAGATGATTAATGATTTTTTATGGCCGGAATTGGATGCTATTGATCTGGACAACGTTTACTTTCAACAAGACGGCGCTACGTGCCACACAAGCAATGAAACCATCGATCTTTTACGGGAAAAGTTTTCGGACCGTGTTATCTCTCGAAGAGGTGATCACAATTGGCCACCAAAATCTTGTGATTTAACACCTTGCGACTTCTTCCTTTGAGGCCACGTGAAAGATAAGGTCTACGCCAACAGCCCACCGTCGATTCAAGACCTCAAAGATGGAATTCGTGAGGCTATCGAGGACATAGGGCAGCCACTTTGCGATTTGGTTATGGAAAATTTCATGAAAAGGATATGGTCCTGTAAGCGTGGTCGTGGCGGCCATTTGGCTAATGTTGTGTTCCATTATTAACGGCTTACCTTCCTTTTTATAATGAAATAAACATCCGATCATTTATCTCAAAAAATGTCATTTATCTTTGAATATCAAAATAACACCTCTTATTGGAAAACCCTTTATATTTTCAATTGTCTTTTGTTAACTCAACAGAATTTCTTTTTTCATTTTGTAAATATAATAAGTGCAAATTTGATACAAAAAATAAACAAAATATTTCGTTACAGGCAGCTAAATTGACAAAGTACGCTAATTTCCAAAAGGCTTGCGATTGTATATTTGCTGTTTTTACCGTGATTTGGATTGTAACTCGACTAGGATTCTATCCACGAATTATATATAGGTATAGTTATTTGTATTTGCAACTCAATTCAAGTGGATTAACATTTTCTTGCATTTTACAGTTCATCTATTGAGGCACCATCCATCCTTCCAATGTTCCCTGCGTACTACATTTTCAATGGGCTGCTCATACTTCTTCTGATTTTGCATATAGTATGGACATATATGATTGTTAAAATAGCAATCGAATCTGTCAAGAAAGGACTTGTAAGTTAGAAGGATAAGGAATAATAATTGAAGTAGATACAATAATATTTCTAAATATTCCATCTAGATGGCTGGTGACATTAGGTCTAGTAGCAGTGAAATTTCTGACAGTTCAGAGAGTACAAAGCTACTGGCAAACGGTAAGCTTACAGAAAAGACTGCAAATTCAACAAGCTTACCTGCTAAAAGCGAAATAGCAGACCACCTTCACACCACAAATTGATAATCAAGATTTCAGTTAAATGTTCAAAGTAGAAACTTAAATATAGAACGTTATTTATTAGGTTTTATTTTATTTTCATTTGTTATTAATAATTAAGAGCGTATTAAGTGCTGAATTGGAGACAGCAAAAGCAGAAGGAAAGAGAACAACAACAACTAAAAATATTCATTCCGTATTTTCGATTGTATTTTTTTCTTTTAATTTAATTTAATTTAAATAAATTATAATAATAATCTGCTAGTAATAGTTTTGTATTCAATTAAAACAAAAATTATTCACCACTCATTTTGAAGCAGAAACCAAAAATCGTTTTAAACGTTCTATGATTGTATAAAAAAAGTAAAATAAATTAAAACATGTTTATACATTATGTCGTAAATATAGCTAAGATTACAATGTTGTTACTAAAATATTTTAACTTTTAAATCTTGTAAATCTTATCTTAGCGAAAGTTATTTTTTTTTTTAACTTTTTGCATTACTTAAAAAATGCATAATACTTAAACTATAATTAGTAATTTGTGACCAAACGGTTTTTTTAGTGGCATATAATTTGTATTGGGGTTGTCACAGTCTTAAAACATGTTTTCACACCTTCCCATACAATGCGAGTTGATTGTTCAAGCACCACGAGCACTTATTTTTGTTTTTATGCATGACTTTTAGTTTCAATCACATCACATATTGCAACTGTAAGAAGGCTCTTTGGGTATGTTTTTATTTTTAAATACCCATTACCCACCAACCAACCCTTAACAAATTGCTTAGATATGAAAAGGTACATAATTCTGATTAACTTAAAAAATGCTAAATAAAAAAAACTTCCCCAGTGTGTTTTTGTATACAAAAAAAAAATTAATGCTTTCGAAACATGTGTATTTATGTATTATTAAATTGAAAAAAAAATGTTGTATGAAAATCGTCTTTAACAAATAATAAATATAAAAATGAAAGAAAACCGTTCTGGTATTCAATTTTATTTTAAAATGTATAAAATAAAGTTAATATTTTTTTTATAGTAAACTATTAATTTTAATATTATTCTACATTGTAATAAAAAATAAGAGTTTAAATATAATTGTTTTATTTGTTTAATTTAAGGCAGATTATTTTCATTATGGAACCTGTATATTCACGTTAGTATGGTAAAATTCACTAACTAACAAAATACACTCAGGGGTGGAATCGGCTAAGGTGATAGTTGATTATCAATTTTTTTATTGTCGCTTTGACGATAGCTGTCTCTATCCTATCTATAGGGAAAGATAGAGAGAGCAATCGTTAAAACGACAATCACTTAATAAAGCAATCGCTTTAGTCTTAACGCAATACGGGCCCAGGTAATTAGATTTTGAAAAAAAAAATCGCATTTTGGGTTAAATCAAAGTAAATTTGATTGGACATAATCGTCATTTATGACGCAATAGTTACAATCGTCAAATATGCAATCGTCCTGGTTGCACACATGTCTTTTGATGAACGTCAAATGATTTTTGTTGTAAGCGCATTCGATGTTTTCGAACAAAAGCTAAAACAAAACAAAATGCATCACCTCCATTTTTACACTGCACAGCTGCACTGCAGATGATGTTTTCGAACATGTGACGTTAGCATTCTGCACTATCGAACGGAAGACTTTTGCAGTTCGCGTTTAAAAAAATTCTGCAAATGCATTTTGGACGCAGATGACGTTTTCGAAAACCGCTATTTGCCTTCAAAAACCGGATATAAGTTATAACAGTAGTTTTAATCCCATGAATCAATCAGCCCTATCATGAATTAATCGTAATCAGACACTTGTTACGAATCCCGAAAAAAAGTATCACAGAATCCATCGTATCGGAAAATGTTATACAAATTACCATTACGAACGGATTCTGTAATAGTTTTTTTTTCGGGATTCGAAAACATGTGGATTACGATGGAATTCGTGATAGGGCTGAATTACACAATATATCATTATATGTTTACGATACATTAATTCGAAATCATTGATTACGAATATCATTTTTTCTATATCAACAGACGCAAAGTTTGATAAATTGTATTAAATTATTTCTTTAAACGTCAGTGCCTCGTCGTAAGTTTATTTAATTTTTAAAATTTAGCTTTAGATGTGTTCTGTTATGTAAAGCGTTTATACGTTGAGAAATATTATTTTTGATGTGAAACATCTCTAGCGTCCGGCGGGTAAACCCATTGAAAATGGGTCGTCGCTACGTCGGTTAGAATAGAATTGTTTAGAATGGGTTGGGTATAGCTCATTCCGGGTTATATGTTTTTTATATCATATATTATAATAGGGAATCACATTCTATGTTTGGTCGTTATAATAAATGAGGTATTTCAATTTTCAAAAAATGTCACTTGGTGCTTTCTCTGTTTTTTCTTCCGTAAAAAAAAACACGCTTTAGGCTTTTGTCGTATTTATCGAAAATAACCTGCATAATAAGTCTGTTAATAAAAGCTTTTAAATGGCCAGTTCTTTAAAACTAAGATTTCCGAAAAACCATTTAGTTGCGAAGCTGTGTTGGTATCACGAATTACGATTATCGTTCGATATCCATCGTTATCGTTACTTTGCGATTACTGGGCCTATTAAGGATGACAACTCAATTGAGTCTGCAAAAATTCAATCTTAATTAAGTTGTTTCTACGAGGGCTGAGCTTTAAGCAAACGACAAAAACTTGTTTGTGTTATGGAGGACATCTAAATTCAGTTGAAATGAAAAGAGACATACCATCCTAATAGGCATTTATTTTAAAACAAACTTTCTTAGAGACAACACAACTCAGTGGAATTGTCATCCATGATAGACCCATAGGGCAATATTTTCAAGCATCCATTCTCGTAAATCATAATCGGTTTATGTCCTGGGGGGTCATTCCGTAATTCGATTATCGCCACACTATATCGTTTTAACGACAGCTTTGAATCACGTAAAACGTGATCGTCAAATCGTTAGCATTTGAACGATACCTATTAAGCTATCGTCTTTTGTCGTCTTTTTTGTTTTTGTAAGCAATTTATGCATTTTATCATATGTAGGGTTTTTCAATAAGGGCGGGTAGATGTTTTCGGTTGATCCTGGGTTTCGTTGACGAAAAGGCGTTGGCTGATTGTCCGCTGAATTGGTCGACTCAAATTTGGGCACCAAAGTTTGGATAAAAGACATGGAAATACAACCATGTAAACCTTAAAATGGGCGCAACGCACGTATCGTTGCCTAAAAGATTTTTATATTAAAGTTCTTTCAATTGGACGTGTCGTTCAATTGTGTAACTTAACTTGCCATGATGATTTGGCATCAGTAAATAATAAACAAAAGATTTAATAGATGTCACCGTCAAAATCTGGCCGCTGCAATTGAAAACCCTATAATTAATTATAAATATGTAGTTTGAAGGATAGGTGGATAACCGATTTGTCTAGGCGACTTCACGTTTTGCCCGCACTTTTCTTCACTTCTTCTACATAAAAATTGATATTTTTTGGGCGTTACTGATAAAAATAAATTACAGAATTGTCATTTATGACAATGGCCGAGTCCAACGCACATCTGAATATTCAGAATTCTGAATTTTTGAAGCTCTTGATTGGCCAGCTGTCAAAAGTCATCTGAATTTTCAGAACTTTTTCTGACAGCTGGCCAATCAAGAGCTTCAAAAATTCAGAATTCTGAATATTCAGATGTGCGTTGAACTCGGCCAATGATTGAGAAGTCAATCCTTCTCAAACTGTGATTTATAATAAACGATTGACGAGACGATAGTGATTGTGTTACGTGAAGCAAATTGATGACGATATCGTTTTAAAAATTAGGGAATGATCGTTTTCTTGGGAATCGTTTGTTTTGCCTTTCGTTCCGTAATTCATAATTCGGGCCCTGAAAGAAGGAGTTTGTGGAAAAACGGAAAACGCATTAAGTAACAGTTTTTGAAAAAGCTCATTTACTTTTACGGCCAAACATAATATGTAAAATGTGACACCATATTGTATAACAAAAAAACACATAAACCATGTATAATAAAATAAGTATAATAAAAAAACACATAAACGAAATAACGAAAGTAGACCAAATCGAATGTATTCCTATGATTGCCTACTTTTGGGGATTTCTGTTTAATTTGATCGTTAAAAATTAAATATGTATTTTTTAATAAGTTGTTTTTATTTCTTCTTTTTTATTTCGTTAAAATAATAATTTATTTCAGTATAAATAAATTTACATGTTTCACATCTGCCGGGCGTCCCACGACACGGCTCATATTTTTTTTATTAATGCAGATTAATTTTTAAAAAGTGCATAAAAATCGGATGTTTTTCGTTCGGAAGGCATTTAGTAATTGTTGCTATGCGGTAGTTATTTTTAACTGCAATGGAAAAACAATTCTTCAATCGGCGCCGCGTGAAAATCGGCAGCCGAAAAATGAAATTACATCGCGCGACGAATTAATTAAAACCGTGATTGAAAAAATGAAATTGGACTTAATTCAAATTCATCATTGCTTTTATTAAAATCGTTCGAGCTCATTTAGCTACGCACTGATGTCAACGTTTGGTATTTTCGTTACAAGGTACATATACTAAAGGTAATATCATTAGCGTTTAAATTTTTGTTCAGTTCTGCGCATCTGTGAAAATGGCGGATCCAGTGTCTCTTTACTTGTCAAAATGCTTATATTTGTTGTTCTTTTTAGTAATGCCATGCGCAGTTTTCGTAGACACTCGAGCCGCCATGTTTAATTTCTGACTGACAACCTGCGCAATATATTGAGTACGTTCAGATGACGAAGGGACTTGAAGGCAAGGCAAGTTTCTCGTCTCTGATTGGCCAGCTGTCGCAAAATTTCCTTCCAATTAAGGCAACTTTTATTGGAAAGTGACTGGAAAGCTAGTCAAGAAATATCTCCCTTCATTTCAAGTCAAGTGCATTTATGTCAAAATATCAGCTGATTATATTTTGTCATTAAACAGCAAGCTGAACTTCATTGTTCAGTGACTTCTTTTTTCAACGTTTGTTTTATTGTTTTGGGTGGAGGAGTTCTTTATCAAAATAATAGAAAAGATTTAATTAAAAAATGCATCATAAGTAAGAAGTATTAAAAAAATATAAATTACATTTCGTAATTGACTTGTGTTAGGTGTTTTTCAAAAAAAAATATTATTATAAATACTATCTGCACTATCAATGGAAGGTAAAGGTTGGAAGTAAAGTTCCAATTTTGGCATTAATGACATCTCAAAAAAATAACTAGTTTCCTTTGTAAAATTTGCGTTCAATGAATGCACTTGACTACATATGTAGTCCCTTGTGTCTGCTGAACGTACCCATTACCTTAGATTTGTGTACTGTGTTTTCGTTACACTTATACATTGGGTACGTTCAGATGACGAAGGGACTTGAAGGCAAGGCAAGTTTCTCGTCTCTAATTGGCCAGCTGTCGCAAAATTTCCTTCCAATTAAGGCAACTTTTATTGGAAAGTGACTGGAAAGCTAGTGAAGAAATATCTCCCTTCATTTCAAGTCAAGTGCATTTATGTCAAAATATCAGCTGATTATATTTGGTCATTAAACAGCAAGCTGAACTTCATTGTTCAGTGACTTCTTTTTTCAACGTTTGTTTTATTGTTTTGGGTGGAGGAGTTCTTTATCAAAATAATAGAAAAGATTTAATTAAAAAATGCATCATTAGTAAGAAGTATTGAAAAAATATAAATTACATTTCGTAATTGACTTGTGTAAGGTGTTTTTCAAAAAAAAATATTATTATAAATACTATCTGCACTATCAATGGAAGGTAAAGGTTGGAAGTAAAGTTCCAATTTTGGCATTAATGACATCTCAAAAAAATAACTAGTTTCCTTTGTAAAATTTGCGTTCAATGAATGCACTTGACTACATATGTAGTCCCTTGTGTCTGCTGAACGTACCCATTCACTTAATTGGAATTGACATTTTACTATCAACGCGTCCAAAAAAGTTTCACTAAAAAATTATTTAAAAAAAACAAAGGACAACTCATAATATTAGGCTAAAGCTTTCTTGAAAACCAAAAATTTATTTTATTTAATTTGAAATCAACTTTATTTTTCACACTCACAATTTTGAAAAAAAGAAGTTGAACAAAATTCACGGAGGCTAACCCGAATATCGCGACGCGACGCACTATGCATCGCAACCAATTTAAAACAATCATTTGATATATAAGTAGGAAGATTTGTAGAAGGCTCTGACTCTGGCAAGAAATTTAGTCATGATCGGGTAATGAAAACCAAAAGCTGTATATGGCTCCTACTCTCTCGTATTTAAGTTGCTTTCGTTGCAAAAAGAAAAATACGTTCATAATTACATTATTTAGTTTAATTGTGTAATAATAAACGATATTTTTATTTACAGGACGATAAAAAATAATTGAAATTACATCTTAATCGGATTGTATGTTCTTTATGCTGATTTAAACTTTAAAGTATGCAATATTTTCTTTCGTTGACTTGTATATCTCATGTTAAAAAAATATTTTTTTATGAAAATAAAATGTTATGCTGCAGTTACAGGTCTCACAAATTGTGATTATTCTTGTTTCTTCCAAATGCAGCATTAGACTAGATGGCTCTGGTGTCTTCTATGTTTGATTTGTTCACCTCCTTAATCATCGTTAAGAAATTGGCATATTGATGATTTTCCTTACCAAAAAACATGGTTCAATATAGTGGGGGCAGATTCATTTGAAAATTAATGATAAACAATTGGGTAGCAAAAATTATTATTTCTTATTATTTTGTTTGTTTGTTTTGGTAGTAGACTTCAGATCCACTCAGCCTTGTGCTATGACCGATGTGTACTGAGTAGCGGAGTGCTTTCAGCGACATTTGATGTAATTACCGATTGTGATGTAGCTGCACGCCCTGGCAGGTTTCTTCTGATGGGACGAGCTTTCATCTGTTAAACAAAAGATCTTTAATAAATATTCTTCACTGGTAGCAAACGTATGTGCCATACCCTTCTGCGATGGACTTCATGTAGATACAACGTGCTCAAGCACATGTCTGCTGTAGTTAGATCTGCTGGATTAAATCCTAAGTGGGAATCCAGGCCGTAGATGCTGAAATTAATGGCGAAACTAGAAATATTGCAACTTTTTGTCTATATCTGAAATATACCTGTATAAAAGACTGTCTGCGGGACCTTCGGGACGCCCTTCGCTTTTCCTCACACCAAACCGTACACTTCTATCCATTGGAGCAGAAGATCTATGCATTGCGGAAGCAGAAGCATCATCAATCTCTTGCTCGGCAGTTGAAGATGCATCTTCCAGATTTTGTTGCAACATTTGTTCAAAGTCAAATGTTCTTGCAGAGTCAGCAGCAGCTGCAACAGAGGTACCAGCCATAGGAGTGGGCTTACGCATAGGATGAACCGAACGTCCAATTACGCTTCCAACAATGTGGTGATTGTTAAATATAGAATTTGCAACGGAAGAATACTAAAAAAAAACATGGTCAATCAGTTACAAGACTACTCGAAAGAAACGAGTCTAATTCTCTTTACTTCTTCACCAATAGTTCCAAATGAAACTAAACTCTCAGCCATGGCCGTATTGTTTTCCAGTTCTGATGTTTTGGCGCGCATCAAGTCTTGAATGGCATTTTTGCGAATACCCTTCATAAAGTGTTTAGCATCTGGTGGCATTCTCCATTCAGGATTTGTTAAAGTAAAGTGCACCAGAGAAAGCTCAGTTTTGCCATTTTCTACTGCATAGTGTTGGCCTTCATCCTCGGCTGGAACCTTTTCTTTGTTTACATTCAATAATTGCCATTCTGGATTACCATGTTTTCGAACATCCATTTGTGCAAAAGAGCAGACATTGCCAACTCCCTTGACAGTGACTGTAAAACTTCGAAAGAATTTAACTATTTCTAGAGCTTTAGGACGAAAGACGAATAAAAGAATAAATGGTGTAATGAGAGGGCTGCAAATTTCATTCAATAAATGAGCCTAAAATAAAATCATAAAAGACTTAGTTGTATATATTTGTTTTTTTAAATGGTTTAATGTTTTTTGTTACCGCTTTGAATTGAAAGAAATGTCCGAACTCTTCTTGGACCTGAGTTGTATGCGCTAAGCATTTCCATTCAGATGGAAGATAGTGTACATGTGCGAGTACTGCGGTCAGTAATTGCTCAGGGCACCATATCCGGTTCTCGTCTGGTATAAGTGTTCTATAAAAAGTTAATATTAGTAGATTAATAGTATTTTAAATCTAATTAAGGGTTTTTGTATATGTTAAGAGTTAAGACTTAAGGCGATATAACACTGTCATATATATATGTATGTCCCATTATGCCATATAATATATGACAACATATTTGTTGTATGTCAAATTTGTATAAGGCTCCATGTATTTTGTGTCATATAAATTTGACTATCACACTTATATGACACTTTTGAGACATATTTATTTGGCAAACTTGCCATATTTATATGAAAATGTAATACCGCCTTAAAGAAAATGAGCACATACTTAGTGATTTTTTTTTAATTTGATACAAAGCATTATTGTATTTTATTTTTTGTTCTAGGGGGCCATTCAAGTTGAGACAGTCCTCGTAAAGACGTTCAGAAGATTGCTGCTATTTTCGAAGCAATTATTCATTGATAATCTCTACGAAACTTGGGACCGTCCAAACGACTGCCTCAACGTGATGACTCCTTCTATATTCAGGAGAAAGCATCGAACGGAATGCTCATGGAAAATAACCGTCTAAAGGAGTCCCTAAACATAAGCTAAAACCATAATCTTTAAATAATACAGAATTGTTAATAATTATAAATAGCTGCAGCTGCTAGCGTTTTCGGATAGTTGAAAAGAAAATAAAGTGTATATAAGATTTTCTAAATTAAATGCTGACATTAACCAATTTACCTATAAATACATTATTTACTTTTTATATGTGAACTGGGTTAAATAACACAGGTCAACAAAATTTGTGCTTGGGGTGTCACAATGCAATTATGATAGAATTATTGATATTCATTTAAAAAAAGTGAATGAATTTTCACCACGACAGCTATTAAATGCTTTTTTTAAGAAAAAATATTTGCCCAAAGGAAAATTTTGTTTGCGAAAAAAATATTTCAAGTGATTTTTTATAGATTCATATCCTTTTTATTTTTCAAATTTTAAGTAAAAACAACTGTTGAAAATACGCCCTCAGAGTGTTTTCTACTCTAATTATTTTATACTTTGTTTATAAATTTTGTTTTAAATTGAATTTGCCTAATTTGTTTTTTGTTATCAAAAATCAAATAAATATTATAACACATTTTTCAACTGAGACGTTCTCCTTTTATTTCCTAAAGGAAATATCCATATTCCAACAGCATATTTCATTAACAACGAATTTTTCAAAAGATATTTTTTCCTGATGCGTTTTGCTGTTTTGCTGTTTTGCTATTTTCTCTCAAAACCCATAGTTAATACACAGACAGAATGTTTAATATTGTGTATGATCTTAGAAATACGTCTAAGAGTTCCTCACACAAATTTCTCAGTTTGGTTGCCAAAATACTGAGGAAAACAAATTTAGGATTGGGTTCCTCACTTTTTGACGGAGCGAAATCTCTGAAATCTCATTTTCTTGAACGTTCCTAATGAGTAGTTTGGAATTGTTTTATCTACTACTACTATTATGACTGGTCTCTTTAAATTCCCTATAATGCGCCTGTGCGGAGTGGTGTGGTAACTAAAATTTTAAGTTGTAATGACTCCAATTGAAGATGTACAAGCGCATGTTTTGAGGCCTATCTGAGACAAAAAAATAATTTGACGTACATAAATTTTCACAATGCTGCAAGAGTGCAAGGCATATACATAGATACATGGTGTGATATTGCGCATGTTGTTATCTTATTTCTCTCACGCTTATTTTCATCGAGCGACGTAATTGAATTCACAATAACTTGAATTCACTAAAGCTTTCCCAAGGTTTCCCAAAAATAGGCTTTTTTCCTTTGGCTTTTGACAGAAAATTGTGACAAATTGCGAAATTTTGTGAAAAATTTCACGTTACCAAACAGACCTATTTGTTTTTGTTCCTCTTTTGTTGTTGAATATCATACCATGTGTTTTAAGTTACGTATTTCTTTATCTTCTCTCTATGTAAATACAAATTTAAATGTTCGTTAAAGCAGTAAGCTAACTTGTTGAAAAAAAAACAACATCGGGGATTAACGCCGCAATCACAGGAAAAATTTGATTCCTCAGAAAAAATTTCTCAATTTTGCTGTCAAAATACTGACGGAAAATTGAAATTGGATTTGCTTACTCACTTTCTGACGGGGCAAAATATCTTAAATGTCATTTTTTAATTTTGATTTATGTCGAATTTTTTTTAATAAAAGCATTAACATTTTTTTTATTATTTTTGAAAAAAAGGCTAAACAAATTGTATGGCAGGTGTTACCAATTGATCCTACAAACAAAAAATAAAAAAAAATGTGCCATGTTCAAATCTAGGTACAAAGTTTAAAGAAAATCGACCCATGCGTTAAGTTTCCATCTGAACGGTGGAATTGCGAGATCCACTTTTTTCTTCTCTTTAAATAAAGTGATGCATGCCTATCAATTTTGATCATAACCTAGTTATTTTTGTAACGAATCCATAACTGGTCCTATAGTGCCTTGATCATAACCTATATATTTTTTTAACGAATCCATAACTGGTCCTATAGTCTTTTAATGAAAGCAAGCCATGGAGAACCACGCTACACCATTGTAGACGTCGTTTGCTACATGAGTGATTTGAATGACATCTTCTGTAACATCGAGCATTCAACTACTTACGCCCAGCGATTTTTGTTATGTTTAACCACTAAGAACTTTGAAGAAAATACTGTACGTATGTTTCAACAAAAAATTGATAATATTTAGGGCTAAGTGGCACTTTCACGATATAAAGTCATAACGGCAGATTGAGGTTTATTATTTTCTACATTGAATTGTTGGTGCTTTTGAAACATGTTTTGAACAAAATTTTACATTAATAAAGTAAATTAAATTAAACTTTTTTGATGATCTTACCTGCAAACAACTCCGATTCCAGTAAGTACTGCAATAATCGTAAGAACATGTTCCACTTGGAATACATATTCATCATAGATGCCAAGAGCTAAGATGAGAAATAAAATACCACCAGAAAGAAAGAGGATGTTTCTAAAATGAGAAATAGCATTGTCATCATTGGCTCCCATAAATAATATTATTGCTTTTTAACATACTTTGCTATAACATTCATAATTGGCGAAGAAAATGAACTGAGATACCGGTCCGCTGGTTCGTAAGCACGATTCAAGCGCGCATCTAATTCGTGCTCCAGTTCGTTGAAATGCCTTAAATATAGTCTGCCATAGTTTGACCATGTTCGCATACCTAAGGCACCCGGTTCTTTTTTCAATATCTATTGTTTAATTTTTCATTATTTTTAAATTGTATAACATTATTTGATCGGAATGCTTACGTTAACGTATTGAAATGAAAAATAGATGCATTGCCACAAGAATATAACTGGAGCAAGAATCAAATTAGCAATGGCTACCCACATGATTTGCTTCGAAAGACGTTGAGCTAATTCTACTTGATTGCTTCGCTGAGTGTAATCGTCACGCAATTGCCAATTGTTTTGAAATGGAGATCCCGGACCACCTGAAATTGATTTATTGCGAATCAATTCACTTTTATTTTATGTTAGTTTAAAATAATTTTTGTTTGATATATTTTAAAAGGAAGCCATATTTATCAAAAAGTATAAAGGTACCAAGAAAGTACCAACGCATATACAAATGCAAACAAGCTTGAAATTTACTTAAAGTTTAACCTGTGAATACTAATGATTCGAAAACATAAAAGATAATTAAATAGCACTAAGAATATAAAGGCTAATAAAATAGAAGCCAATACTCTAGCAACTCATTTAACGGCGCGCTTCTTTTTATAAAGCATTCTACGACTTCCTACCACTTTGCCTTGCTGTCAAAAGACGTAGAATCTTGAGATCGTTATTACAATGGAAGAAGTCCAAAAAACCATTGATAAAAGTAAAAATAACAAAGCTCCGGGAGAAGATCCAATATTATTTGAATTCTTCAAAAATGATCCCAAAACCTTTTTACAAAATCGGGCTGAAGGTTTCAACAATATTTTATATACGGGGAGTGTTTCTGAAAGCTTTTTAAAGATTATACTATAAGATGTATATAATCATTCCCTTGTTCATCATCAAAATATACTCCTCAATTATTTACCATTATAAAGCTTGGGTAAAACTCAATGAACTATTAAGTAAATATCAAGTTGGATTTGAAGCCAACTACCCAACAATCGATAATACTTATGTTCTTAGAAACATTGGAAAGTTATAACCTGAAAAAAGAGATTTTCATGCAGCGTTTAACTCGATGGATAGGAGAGCACTTTTTCTGAAACTAAGCTACAAAGAAATGTCGTTTGGGTTCTGGAGACTATGAACACGAACAATCAATCAGCAGTTTGAAACGGTTATTCTATGCCAGAATGGTTTGGTACTACCTCTAGAGTTAAACAGGCTTGCCTGCTTCTGTCTATTTTTGGATGATCTTCTCACTAGCATACCTGTAGGTAAAACAATATAATTCAACCAATCAACTATATAAAGTCGATTGTTTGCCAAAGATATTGTGCTATAAGTGGAAACACTAAATATGCTATAGCTAATGATCAAGAGGTTTGAAGAGTACTGTCACCAATGGAATCTATTTTTGAATACTGGGAAGTCAAAAATCTTTGGCATAAATTCTAGGAAAGAAAGGTGTAGTCTACGCCCAGACTCAAAAACTAGGAAAAACTCATTGGGGCATATTCATAGTCACTTTTAAACTCAAGTATCTTAGGCTGGTGTTTATTCAATGTTATTTAGATAGGATAAACAAAGGTCTAACATAAACTGGAGTTTAAAAGTCACTATGAATATGCCCCATTTTGTATTAACAATTGTTAGAAAAAGGCACAATAAGTTGAGTTTTAATTTTGACTATCAAGCTTTTCTTTGTTTTTTTATTTTTTATATCTGAAATCTTTTCCATTTTTTTGCGCTGAGCCAAATATAAGAACGACATAGATTGAATTGCATTATTTTAAACTAATCATTCAATACTTACGAAATAAAATGAAATCTATGTTATAAGTCAAGCCGCGACTTAAAGAAACAAATTCACCCAATATTGGTATTCGAAATCGTACTGGTAATAAGTTTTTGTTCATTAGAGCCACCATATAATTTTTAAATCTGCAAAAAAATGTAATATATAATTAAATAAAACCGATAACTATAATAAATAAATAAACTTTTACCTTAGAATTCTATGATAAATATCTAGTTCTGTAAGTTGTTCTTTATCTATACACATGTGTTGCTCCGATTGAACTTCTCGAATTTTCTTTTTGATTTCATGCCATGTTATATTGTCAAGTTCACTCTGAAATATATCATAAAGTTAAGTTAAATGTTTTTTTAAGGAGTTATGATAGATAGATAGATAAGATAAGATTTTTATTGCATAACTTTGAAATTTAAATTACATAGTACTTGTTTTACATAATACTTGTTTTTATATACAAAAATCATTATAGTATGTCAATTGCCGTCTACCAAGGAGTTATGTATAAGCCATTATTTGTGTTTAAACCTAAGAGTTTAACTCGTTAAATCAAGATGACGGACCATGGAAAGCTTCATAGTCATATTTAAATAAAATCAGATAGTATAATTGGTTTTTGAGCTTAAATCTATTTTAGAAGTTGTTTTAGCAATTAAAAAAAACGAATTGCATACTTTATAATATTTTTATCCAAATATGCATGAATGTACATAATGTAACGGGTGTTTCAATAACGACGCTCGACTTTTAAATGTAAGCAAAACAAATTTGTGTTTGAGATATCCACTTATTTTATTTTTTGAAAGAAGACTTTTAAATGTCATATAACTCTGTCTGAATTTGATGGATGGCGTTCTTTTGTTGACTTCGAGCTACCTGGAATTTAAGATAGCCCAAAAGAAGAAGTCTAGAGGAGTTAAATCGGACGATATCGGTAGCCAGTTCACGTTACCATAAAGATATCTATGACCTCAAATCACTCGCGCCGAATGTTTATCTTGAGATGCGTTGTGTGGCATGTAGCACCGTCCTGTTGGAACAACATATCGTCAGTATCTACATATATTTGCTTATCATCGTTCTGAAGCACTCGATGTTAACAGTTATTATTACCATGAAAATGCATATTTTTTTTTGAAAAAAACTTTAGAAGTTCTCTTTACGAATTTTCTTTCAAAACGCCATTCAATCGTAGGTGCATATTTGAATTCTTTTCACTCACTTAGGATTTTCGACATTTGGGAAAACTTCCTAGGTTTCTTTGGATTATTTGCCATCGAAAATATACAAAATTTTGGCCGAACCTTGGATTCTATGCAGGCCAATTTGTTTTTTTTTTTTTTTTAATGTGTAGGGTGGATAGGATCCGCCATCATGGAAAAGATGGTGTAAAATATTTTTTCGCACTTTCGCAAATATCTTGAGAACCATTTAATGTCTCACAAAAAATGGTAGGCAACACTTTATTTGTAGATAATTGATTTCCCGAGCGTCCCTATTGAAAGACCCTATATTATATTAAAACTTAAAAATTCTAACACTTGTACTTAGAGCAAGAACAAAGATGTACATGAAATTTTTAAATACAATTTTAAAAAAGCCTACTTGTATACCTAATTTATACCTTACTTGTATACCTTCATTTAATAAGGCATAACTTACATCTTCAATTTGTAGTGCAGAATTGTAAAATTTCTTCATATCTGAGTATTGCGTTATATGATAAATCATCTTGATCATCTTGACCATAAAAAATAACGTCGCTATGAACAAAACCAAAAATGTTATGCCTGTAAATCCTTGAACACATTGTCCTATCGGCTTCGTAACGTCACTTATAGATGTTTTATTTCTCCCAGCATCGCTAAAAAAAAATTGCATTTAATGAATTTTATTTTGAAATTTGTATATCCCCCCTCTCACGAAATTACCGAACTACTTTTTACATTTTTCACAGAAACTTATGTTCAAATTCTTGGTTCTTCAATTATTAATTCTAGGTTTTGTATGATATTTAATTAATTATTTTTGACTTATTTATTTATATTGAACATTATGAACAGAACTCCATTTGAATTAAACATCATATCATTCTCTTGTTAATTAACGGTTTAACCGCTTCAATTCGTAAATAACAAATTGTGTTTTTTTTTAATTGTATATTTACGCCGCTATTTTTTCTTTTTTTTGAAATACATTATAATGATACCTAAATGAATTTATAGTTTCAATAATGGTTCGCTTTATTACAGGAAAAATTCATTTTATTTGCGATCATTTAAAAAAATTCTGAGAAAGACGTATGATGATGAAGATTAAAAATATTTGATCGGTTATTTAAAAAAAATCTAAATTTAGCTATTTATAGGGTGAAACGGGGTAAAAACAACATTTCTTATTGTGTTTGATAGAAAATAGATGATCGCTTTACGACCAGAATTTTTAAAAATTTCGTTATATATTTTTAAATACTTTTTTTCAAAGATTGCTTCAGGACTAGAAAATTTTCATTGTTCTTGGAAGTTTTTACTTTAAGAAAGGGAATAGGGTTTAATGTTTTTCAGAGTTAAGCTTAGCCTCCATAATGGACACTCATGATACAAAAAATTAAATAACACTGCAATATTTCATTTCACTCAAAAAAAAAAACTGGGACTAAGCTTAAGCTCAATTTTGGTAGAGCTTGATTTGTATGTGTTAAGTATTTTATACAAAGTTCCACGAATTTAGATTAGAGATTTTTTATTTTGAGGTGTGAAAGGAAGAAAATGTGTTTTTTTCAAAATGTATTGATTTTACAAAAAAGTAAAATACATTGATTCCGATTATTTGAAGAAATAAAAAAAAATTGTAAATTAATTAAATGGCAAATGCTTGCACACAAATAAAGCTCTCCACGAAAATTTTTTTGACGGAATTTCGTTAGACATTTGGCCTTATAGCCCTTTTCATTTGAAAATGTTTGGATTTAGATATTTAAATTTGGAAATAGAGAGGGTTAGCAAAACTAAGAATTTGTTATCAAGTTAAATATTGCTTATTTCCCACTTCTGTGCAAAATTAACTTAGGGAAATGCTTGTTCCTACAGGAATAATATTTTGCGACAATAAAGCCTAGAGTAACCAAAACCTAAAAAAATGTGTTTAAATCTGCTGTCCCAATCTACTTTATGAGATAAGGGATATGTGAGGTATAGTTTGTATCGTACCCGAACAACTCTTTGTATTCAATGCAGTATACTGTGAAAGTCAAAACCCATACAACAAATCCAAACTGGATAAGTTGAAACATTCCATCCATAACTATTACAGTAAATCCATGTTTTTGATGATAATTATACATGCGAGTAAAGAATGAATCTAGGTCTTCGATATGATTCCATCTAGCTGAAATGGTAGACCAAAACAAAAATTAACAAGTGGTGAAAAAACGTTTGATTACAATTTTATTCGTACTTCTACTTGTCTCGGGAACAATGTGGATCATTATACCACTAGTTCTGGGGGTATCTTCATTGTCATTTGGACTCTCAATATCGCCCGAGTGATCATCTTTTCGAAAAGGGTTGCCGCCCTCGTTGAGAGATTTGTAGTTTACATCTGGATTGGCCATTCTTCTTCTGTTAATATATCTAAAAGAAAAACAAATATTATTTTATTTAGCAAAAGGAAAAAATAAACGATGTTATTTCAATGTCATTCTAACCAAAACAAGTCGACGAAAAAAATCTTTGTTTGGAAACAAAGAAACTACCTGACGCAGGGCTCTGAAAGTGACTCTATTAACGGGCTAATATCTCAAATGGATTTACCATTTTTTGATTGTTTCGTTTATCAACAAAATTCGAGATAATTATTGACTTTTAATATCTTTGTTGTGAATTTTTTAAGCACTTTTTTCCTTAAAATCAGGCACACATGCACGAATTTATTTCTATTTTCAGTCGAATTGAAAAAAAATTTATTCTGTCATGGCTTGATGTTTGGTGGGGTATGTTCAGATGGTGTGATTTTAAAAATGTGTTCGCGTTCTAAAAGAATATCATGCCTGATTCACAATGCGACGAGCATCACTTCTTATCGACCACTTTTATCCATGCGAGAGTTACAGAACGTAGGCACTGGATATACACAATGCGGCGTTTCTCGTCGTCACGTCAAGAATTCGAAAAATTGAAAAAAAGACGCGACGTGACGACGATTTTCATTTTTCCTAGTAATTTCCTTTCACGTTTCTATAAATTTAAAGTAATTTTTTAATATTGTGAATGTAAATTTTTTGAATTAACTTACCCTATTCGTTTTTCGTTATTTCTTTTTATTTTGGCATTTTTGTTTGCAAACGTTTGATTTTTTGGTTGGATGGTTGCTCAAACGCTAAATACAGTTTTTTTTCCATCTGTCAAAAGTTGTTTCTGTATCAGTTCACAATAACGAAATTATGAAAGAGTCACAATGATTGTGATAAATAAGACTTTTATTAGATTTGATCTGTTAGTCTCCTTTCACACGAGGAAACTGAGTTGCCAGCAACAATCAGTTTGTTGGTGAGAAAGGCAAGAAGTAAGAGGGGAAATTGAAATCTCCCCGGTCAACGATTCGAGGAGATTTTTTTGACATTCCTCTTCACACACACAGTAGAGTGTGTTCAACCAAGCTATTTTAAAAGGGAAATACAGAAAGTTTCCACGATTTTGTTTCTTCGTGTGAAAGGTACAGGAGATTTTTAAGGAAATTAAAAGAAAAAGTCAAAAAAATCTCCAGCAACTTGTTTCCTCGTGTGAAAGGGGACATACTACGAAATGTTAAAAACAACTTTTCTACATCTAACAAAAAGTGATTTTATGCTTTACATCTGGATTTAAATTTTTAATCTGGATGAATCCAGTCAATAATATGGCCGTTAATGATGCAGAAAACTTAAATTTTTGTTAAAAAAAAACTGAATAAGGGTGTTCATGCAACGAGATAAGTTTACCAATTGTGTAAGAAGATACGTTTACGCAAAATTTTACGTGAACGTCCTTTTTATTTATTTGGATAAGTAAATGCTGGGTAATTGAATCAGCTGTTCGTCAAACGCCAAAAATTTATTTGTGAAAAAAAATTATTTCCTGAAAAAAATTTAAAATGTTAAATAAAACATGCCAAAAATAAGCAAAAAACTGAAATTAGTGCAATTATATGAACAAATTGACTTTAATGATTTACTCATTTTAGAACTATTCGGAAAAAATTATGGTTTGTCACAATGACGTTTGCATAAGTTTATCCAAATAAATTTGTATACGTTTCCGCAGCAAAATCCTTAGATCATTTTACCCAATTTGCGTAAACCATTTCCCATACAAAATTTGACAGTTCATTTACCGAAAGATAAACTTATCCAAAAGATAAACTTATCCAAAAGATAAACCTATCTAGTGTTTTATGACGTTGCATGAATAGTTACGGCTTAACAATTAAAAAAATTCAATGTTTTAAACTACGAATATTGAAAATGTGTAAACGCTTTAAAATTTTAAATATTTAATTGGACTTAACCTTCTGAATCTGACTCCACTTCGGAAGATTTTTGGGTTAAGTATATGTCATTTCAGATGGATTTGACAAATAAAACACAATCTCCAAGCCGCATTTTACAATCGGTGATAATCCATATATATCTCATGAAAATCAGTGACGTGCCGTGATGCTTTTAGTAAGGTGTTCACTAATTTTGTCTCCAGTAAAATTATCTCTTCTTGTGTGTTATGTTCTTTTCCAATCAACCAAAAAAATCGATGTTTATTAAATTTAAAAATCTTCTTCAAAGGATGTTTTCGATTTTAGGTCGAGTCTTCAAATCTCGGTTTTAAGCTAGATTTACACCCATTTTTAGGTTTAAATCAGGCATTTGTAGCCTGGTTACTTTTCTTAAGTAGGTGGTGGTGAGTTCTTCAGTTGAAAAATACCTTTAAAATAATTAGTGGGCTGCAGGTCAAAAAGAACGATGTTAAAATGTATACGCGATCGCGCTGGAAGCATTAAGTGTAACTGCCAGTTGTTAATTTTTAGAATACATATATAAGTGTAAGAAGGTTAAGGTCTTTGTTTTAGATGTACCTACCTCCTAAATTTTGTTGGCTTATGATGAGCCTAACCATGTTCGAAACGCCGCATACATTTTAACATCGTTATTTTTGACCTACAGTCCACTAATCATTTTCAAATTTTTGAGAATTATGTAAGATCACAAATATAATTATTATAGGAAAATACCACTCACTCAATTACAAAAAAAGAGGCAGTGCAACTCAGTACTTTGTGAGCTTTGTGACCTGAACCTAGACCTAAAAACATATATGTAGGTAGTAAGCGCAGACGATATTTAAATAAATGTTGGGTTTTTGACTTGCGAATGAAGTAAGAATGCTTAATATCGGTTCACGGATTATAAAGATGAAATAATTGATTTACCTACATGAACGTGTTTTCCGAATTTCGATCTTAAATTTTCAAGTTTCGCGATTTACCTATTTATAGTATTTTTTATTTATATAGGTACCTACAAATTATCTGACAAATATTTAAAACTATTAAGTTATCAATAAAGACTCCTGTCATACAAAGGTTTTATCCATTTTGATTCGTAAATATTGTAAAATAATCGTAATCGTAAAACAGTGTAAAACAAAGATGAAAATTAATTTTTTTGTTTGTGAGTGGGTGTAATGTTTTAGCTTTTTACACTTATATAATACTTGATTCAATTATCTTAAAAAATAGACAGTTACTTTGCAACTGAGAATGTTTTTCATTAGTCAGGTTGGGTGATTTATTCAATGAAATTAGTGAAATCCTTGAAAATCATAGTTTCCCGCTATGCTATTGAATTAACCGCTTTAAGACTACTGACTTATTATTAAAGCACAATAGACGTACAATATTGTAGCACTTAACTTTTGAAAATTCTGAATTTTTTCATCAAATTTTCCGTTAATTGTAATTAAATATTAATCAATTTTGGCTTTACAAACCCTTTAAAAATATTTTCTTATTGATTGTTGTAAATATTTTTGCATCAAAAGATGCGCTAATATCTTACCTCTCTTGTGATACTATCTTGATAAAATTTCTTAGTATGTATCAAAAGTTATAAGTAATCTAGTGAGAGTCTATCGAAATTTTTTGTGATTTTTTTAAAATCAAAAAACCATTTCTCACTGAAATCGAGTCGCGGGCAACGACCAACCGCATACCCACATACATTTTCTTCGCTTTGACTTCAGCGGTGCGCTTGATGAAGCTGAACACCCGGGCATATACATTTTATAGAGAGAATGAATTTTGTGATCTTTTTTTTTGAACTATCTTTGTATGTGAATTTACGTTTCCTCGGTGCGCTGAAGTAATGTGAACACCTTTGATTGTTGATTCATCGGAGAAGAGATATACTGAGTGAATTTTTTTACCTTCGACGAAAACGAATACTCATCGGACTGCCGAATGAAAGCACGAGCGAGAGTACGCTTGATGAAGTTGAACACCAAGGCATAGGTACACATTTATAAGGAAGTACGAATTTCTTGCTCTTTTTTTTAATTTCTTTGCATGTGGATTGCCTTCACTTCGGTGCGCTCAAGTAAGAAGAACAGCCTGCTCGGAACAGACTGCTCGGAACAGCATGCTCGGAACATTTTTCGTTACTTTGAGATAGTTGTTCTGATTTTGTAAGCATTTTTTTTCTATAGAATAATGCAAGGACTAAAAGAACTTTGGAAATTAAGATTTTGCTAGGGTGTGCGGTGAACACCTGCGCACCTTCGAATAAACGTCACTGATGAAAATAAAACGAAACGGATCTCTCTCTTTTTTCCTTACGTTTGTTTATTTTTCATTTATTCGTTGTTTACCCTACAGTTTACAATTCCTAACCATTTGCAAAGCTGAGAAGCAGAAGCAAAAATTAAACTTTTGGTTCATGAAACGTGATCCCGATAGAGAGCAAAATCTCATGTGTTGTTGTAATGCATGTTTTTAATGATATATATGAATCAATTTTCTGATAATTGAAACGGCTATTTGGAACTTCCACCAGACTTCAGTGACAAACAAGCAAGAAAAAAAAATCAAAAGTTTGACAGAAAAATATGTAGGGAAAACAAAAACATGTGATTGTGGTTGGTCGATTGTTTGTTTTCCCTACATATTTTTATGTCAAAATTAGAAAGAGAAAAGACAAAGATATTTTCTGGAAAAGCCTAATTGGTAACCGAGGGAAATTTGACTGTGTTACCCTGCGATACCACACGGGCAAGTACTGGCAAGCAAGTTGGGTTCCTACATTGCCTGCCAAATTCGTATCTGTGTACTGTGACGAAGGTGGCACTCCACTTGCCAAGCAAGTTGCTTGCAAGAAGGTCGTTCTTTTTCACTACTATAGTAAACAACTTTGGTTGATCTTTCAAACAAAATGGAGTGAAAAAAATCAAAATACATTTGAATATTAAACAAAAATGCAAAAATGGTTAACAAACATTAGCCGTGTTTTTTTTGCAAGCCCGGGGAGATTTGGTTGAAGAAAACGACATTGGGGATTAGCGATGCCATTACAGAAACAAAATGGAGTTTCCATACAAACTATCGATAACAAGTATGCAATTCACGCCGCCGGTAACACAGTTTTTTTCCGTGCTTAAGTTAAGCCCCGAGAATTCTCCCCACTTAGCTAAGCCCGAAGGGGATCAGTTGTTGTTGCATTTAACATGTAAATTGCACGACAGGACGTCGTTTTTTTCGATCGATTTCCTCAGGGCTATGATGTTTTGTAAACAAATCGGCTCACATGTGTACTTTGACAGATCAACACTTTCAATTCATATCTTGACATAAGTTGAAAATAGTTACAAAACGTAACTACTTAACACTTCAAGATGAATTTAGGAACGCTGTTAATGTGTCAAATAGTTACAAATCGTAACTCTTTTTGATTAAAGGAACGACAATAGTCAACTATTAGCCGTTTTTTATTATCAGAGATGATCCATATAGATCATCAAAATGCATGCATTACAACAACAACACGAGATTCTGCTCTCTATCGGGATCACAGTCATTCGAACTAACTAGCTAAATAGTTAGGTAGGTAGGTAGGTAGGTAGGTAGGTAGGTAGGTAGGTAGGTAGGTAGGTAGGTAGTATAAGAAAAGAAATGAAAACAATATATAGGTACCTACCTAATATATTTTTTTTTGTGCCGACTATTTAGGTAAGTAGTATTGAATAATATAGTTAGCATACAAGAAATATATAGATCAAAACAATTTTAGACATATTCTATAGGATGTATTGCACTATATTTAAAAAATGTTTTTAGTATTGTAGGTATGTACCTAGGTATATTTAAAATATGAAAAAAAAAGCGGAAAATGTTTTTTAATTGTTTATACCTACCTAGGTACATATGTACATTTAAAATAAAAATAAAAAATCTAATCAACTTTGACAAAAACATTTGATAACAAATTTCGATAAGAATTTAAAATAAAGTGCACAACTAGGTTGCTGAAACTTACTCTTAAGTGCGATCACACTGGTTCTAAAGTCCGAAATAAATTATTTTATTTTACCGACCTACCAAAAAATAATTTTGAGTTTTTTTTCAAATCCAAAAACTATTTTTTTTATGCAATATTCTTTAATTTTATTAGAGACTTCTGCCTAAAAACATTTGTTTTTTTATATTTGTATGGGAAGTATCTACTGTTATTTCTGGATATGTGCATATTTTTTTGTTTAAAATCGTTGTTTCCAAGTAGGTATACAGGGTGTCCCGTAAATATTGGATAACCTTGCAACTGGGTAAAACTGGTCTTAAGACCTTTCAGAAAAAAATATAAAACAAAATATTGCCCATGTGGCCTCCAAGCTATGACGATTTTTCAAAAAAAAATTTTTAAATTACGACTTTACTCAAATTTCTGTTGTTCATGAGGGACCCATTTGAGGTCCAGAAATAGTCAATGACTCTTAAACTGTGAAAGGGCATAAACGAATTGTTTATAAAATTGGTTTATTGTAAACCATATTTCACAGTTTACAAGCACAAATCACACAAATTACTGCATTTACGTTCTGACGTGACAGTGTGACTCTTTCTGTCCCCTTTTTCTTAAGTAACAATTGTCCCTCATAAACAACCGGATCGTGGTTTGCGCCGGTAATCGGATTAAAGTTGGCTTACATCAAGTGACATACTTAACCACTTAATATTTTCAAATAATACCTTTATAGGCCAAATAATTGACTTTTCATTGTAACTTAATTTTCATTTTAGTTAATGTTAAAAAGCTCTTTCAGTAGGTTAAAAACTAGTTTTGTTTGTTATTGTAATGTTCTACCTAGGTTCGATAATAAAACTTATTTCCTTTAAATAATAACTTCCACGTATTTACTATTCAGAATAAACACACTTTATTTCAGTTCAAATCGTTTTTATTATTCTTCAATCTCACTAGTATGCAATCTAAAATTCACTTCCGGATACACTTTTACTTCTTACTTTACGTTATCACATTCAAAATTAAACTGTGTAATCGCTCGAAAACCTCTCCTTATATAGGGAAGTAAATAGTTCTAGTCTTCACTAGTATCCACTGGAATATTCGAGAATATCTCCTTCTGGAAGTTTCCTTTCCAGTCGCTGACAGATGGAACATTGGAATTGATACTCAGCTGAATCACAAGATGGCACTGTGAACGGTTGAAGGTTTGATGTTTAGTTTTCCCGAGAGATGGCGCTGCAAACAGTTAGAGGATTTTCTCTTGTTTCAAATTCAAAGTAGTTGGGTAATTATTAAATCGTTACATTATTATTAAGAATACAAGCATGTGTTGTTTAGAAAGATCATTAAATAGACAACTTTTTAAAATAGAAATTTCGACTTGTTTTATTTTTGAAAATTGAAAATTTTTGGTTAAAACAAGTTGCACAAAGCACAAAAAGTTAAAAATGAACCCTATAAAAACTATTTTTGCTTAAAATCTGTTAGATTATGTTAAAAAAGCGCTTTTAACAAAGTTTAATACAAATCTACGCAGTCGTTTTTGAAACATTCAGTTTTCAAAAATCCAAAAAATGTTTTTTTACAAAATTTGGAACACAATAGGTATTATTGATGAAATATTGTTTGAACTGTTTTAGATAAAAGTGAAAAAAAAGTGGTAGTTACTTTGGGAGTTGACATTTTTCGGAACCATTTTTTAACCAAAAGGCAGCGCATACCTATTACCTAAATCTTACTGATTTTTTTTATTAATCTAAGGGGCAATTTTGAGAAAATTAAGATTTTTATTTTTGGCCCAAAAATTTTGTCTTTTATATAGTCCTTTAAAAAAAGCGTATCGAACCTTTCGTTTAGGATGTAGCTAGCCGATCAAAGCAGGTGGAAGTTTTTACGAGACCCACTTTTTTGGTCTTCCCTATATCATCGCAATGTAATGTTTGATTTTTTGTACGAATCCAAAACTTACTTGAGGAGATAGGCAGGTAGGTAGGTGTTACGACAACCATTTTTATTTGCCGGTTAAATCTTTCATTGAAATTAAAAACGTTTCTTATTTTGCAGCCAAAATAAAGCTGATGACTTGAATTATTATTTTTTTGAAAAAAAAAATGCATTCCACACCATAACTTCCACAAAATGTATGTATTTACTTGTACATACCTACGTGTACAAAATTACTTAATATTCAATTATGATAGACTAGGTAGCTCAAAGTAGGTTGTATTTACATATGTTTTATCGAATTTTAACGAAAATGTTCGTTGAAAGACCAAAAAATTAAAACAAAAAAATTACCTGTAACAATACACCAAATCCAACCAACATACAACATCAACATCCAAAGAAGAGGTTACGATCTGAAAAGCAAAAATACCTACAAAAATATAACAATAACTACACATATACCTAACCTAACTATACCCATGCGCTATTCCTTCTCACAATGCGCGACAAAAAAATACACTTTTTTCCCTAACCATGACAGAATGACAAAAATATAAGGCCTGCCGCCCACTAGGCAACTTTTAGTTGCTCACCCCAGCAACTTTTAGTTGCTCCCGATTCAATTACATTGGCTTATATGGGAGAGCGCCCACTGTGCCGGCAACTTTAAGTTGCTCGTGGAACTTAGTTGCCGGCAACTCCGGGCAACTTTTAGTTGCTGACCCCCGCTCACTAAGCAATTTCCGAGCAACTTTCAGGAATTTTCGAAAATTGATTGACATTGATTTTGCATTTTAGACAGGTCAAATTGAGATAGGTTTAGGTGGAGCACGTTTTTATAGAAAATTAAATACAAAAAACACAAATATTAATTCTCAAAAGTTACTCGGAAGTTGCCTAGTGGGCGAGGGCAAGCAACTTTAGTTGCTCGGAGTTGCCGGCAACACCAAGCAACTTAAAGTTGCCGGCAACTTAGTTGCCTAGTGGGCGGCAGGCCTAAACAAAACATACAAAATTGTTTGTCCCCTTTCACACGAGGAAACAAGTTGCTGGAGATTTTGTTGACGTTTTCTTTTAATTTCCTTAAAAATCTCCTGTACCCTTCACACGAAGAAACAAAATCGTGGAAACTTTCTGTAGTTTCCTTTTAAAATAGCTTGGTTGAACACACTCTACTGTGTGTATGAAGAGGAATGTCAAAAAAATCTCCTCGAATCGTTGACCGGGGAGATTTCATTTTCCCCTCTTACTTCTTGCCCTTCTCACCCACAAACTGAATGTTGCTGGCAACTCAGTTTCCTCGTGTGAAAGGGGACTTTCTCTTCTTCTTTATTATCCCTTATCATCATTTCATTTTGAAATATCCGTGGCTATGGCCACGTTCGGGTGCCAATCCGATAGGCTATCCAAGATACCTTAGCATCCGATATGTTTTCGAACGACCAAAACCAGATAGGTTATATTTGCTGTCAAAAGACAAGGCAGCTTATTAAAGGGAAAACTATTGAGTTTTTAACGCGACGATTTGTTTTTAATTTTATTGAAAATACCTTCTGAATCATCAATTAAGTATTCAGTACCATTTAATATACCCTTATTTGTTATTTTATTCTTTAAACAAACAAAATCAGACGCGACACCAAAAAGCAAAATAAGTAGTCGGCTGTAGGTATAATCAGCTGTGATCAGCTGTTCCCCAAATTTCCATCGGATAGTTTAGTATCGTGAAAATTTTAGGATAGCTTGGGATTTGTTTCTGACAACAGCTGATTGGTTTAAAAGCTGCATTTTTCTATGCGATTACAACAACACAAACCTATCCGGATAGCTTTGGATAGTTGCCCGAACGCGCCCAATATCTGTTGCTATTCACAATGCGACGAGGAAACGGGACGTGAGCGTGACTAGAACCGCTGTCATCTTTTTCTAGTTACAAAATCGTCGCCAATTCACAATACATCAATAAATATAATCAAAATAACATACAAAACAATAGATTTATCAAAAACTTTATTTGTTAATTACATTCGATCATTTCTTTTTTGAAAAACCTGTAAATTACTTAGCAAAAATGAAAATCGTCGTCACGACGCGACACGTCATTTTCAAATTTTCGAATTCTTGGCGTGACGTGACGACGATAAACGCTGCATTGTGTATATCGTATACTTTCATTCTTTGAAATTGGCTTGATAACTACAACGAGTTCTCGTCATGAAAGAGTGATAACTCTGCAATTTGTTCAACCTCAGCAATTTCGTCTACCCCGGCCACCACATACATCCCTCGCCAACGTGCTTAGAAATCGCAGGAAGAAAAAGCATCGTTTAAAAGCAGTCAAAGAAACCATCAAAAACTCGGAACAGAATCGATTCTTTTGTTGAAAGGAATTCGGAATGAAATACAAAATTTTCCAATTTAAACTAATTTAACGCAGTGTTTCCCGTTTAAATTTGTTCATTAGATTAATTATTTAGCTGTCGAAAAGTAAAAACAAGACAAATACATATTTGTTTTTGTTCAAGAAATAGATTTAAAAGATTTATTCGTATTCGCAGGTCGCCGTTCATGTGCAAGGCACTTAAGATATTCGTTGAATATAAACGCTCTAGTAAAACAACTGCGGTCGGGCGACACGTTCTTGAATGTGAACCACCTAATTTTAAGATCGTAATAAACAAAAATTGTTTTAATCTACAATTCAAAAATATTTTAACGTTATTATAAAAATCATCGAACGGGAAATTTATAAAAGTTACATAAGTAAAGTAAATATTAAACGTTTCAATAAGATATAACTTTGTTGTTCTTTAAAATTTCCATAGATTTTATGACACTATCATTAAAAAAAACACTGATAACCACGAATTGGCTAAAAACACTGGTGGTGTAGGTATTTTTCTTTATTAAATCGAGTTTAAAATTTATTGTGATTTAGCTGATTCCTGAATCTTGTTGTTAGCATCTTTCAAAGCATCAACGGTGCTTTTCAAAACTTTGTTACCGAGTTCCTTAATTTCCTTAGCGGATTCACTTTCTCCAAGTTTGCCTACTCCTTCGATTAATGACTTGGTTGCACTGTTAAGTGTTTCCTAGGATAAAAAAAAAAATTATTTCATAAGCTCTATTAATAAAAGTTAAACAACTTACAATATTCTTTGCAACTTCTGGGTTTTCCTTCTTAAGATTATCGATGGCAGTTTCGACAGTTTGTTTCAATTGCTTAGCAGCATCGCTTTCTTTCATATTCTCTATATTTTTTTCAGCCTATAGGTATAATGTTATTAGAAATGTTTCAACTAATATTTTCAATGCAAAAAATGTTGGTTCTTGACTTACGAGGTCCTTCAATGAGCTGCCAATTTTAGCCAACTCGGAAATAAAACTAGTAACAGCATCAGATTCTGCAGGTGCATCACGAGCAACTCTTGCTGAAGCAAACTAAAATATAAACATGTTGTTTTTTTGTATGAAATAGAAAAAAAAAATGATCTATTGCTGTGTCAAGCATTTTTGAACACACGTACTTGCACGAAAAGAAGAGAGCAAATAATAATGAAAGTTTTTCCAGACATTTTCGAAATGATTTTATAGTCCAACTACGGGTAACTGCAACACAAGACTAACATCTAGAAGCAAGATGAAAAACATTTTATATTCGAAATCCATTTAATTGAAGCATACTTATCAGCAAAATAAGACATCAATACCTAATTATAATATACATGATACGCGACTTTTTTGTGCTTCTCCGAATCGTACAATACTTACATATGTACATATTTTTGTCACAAAAGTTTTCATAAATATATAAATAGGGTGTCACCAAATTTAATTATTTTCTTTTTCATTATTTTGACGGTATAATTGAGAATTTTCATATTTTAAACATGAACATTATGCAAATTTTTCCAAAAAAATTATTATTTTCAAAAAACTAAATGTTGGCCCTTCCAACCTAATAAAAGTAAAGGCCCTGGCCCAAATTTAGGTACCTGGTTTTGAATGAAATGCATAATACATCAAAATAAAGCTCCACCAAAATTACTTTGTTGGATTTAGGGATATAATGAATAGAATAGAGAGGAAAAGACAAAATGTTTATCCAGAATAAACTGAAAGAAGCAAAAATAATGGCAATCAGTTATTCGGCAATACGTCGAAACAGTTGAATTAACACATATTTTTGCTTTGCAAACTTTAATGTTTAATAAAAAGTCAGGCAGGAAGGCACCCATCACCCAATATTCCTTCTACTGCTTGAGCACAATAGTATGCTGCAACTGGAACTGGAGCCGCAGCAGCAATAGTTGTCAAAAAGTGTCGTACGTACTTTTTTTACGTGCCGACAATGCAGTTGTACAGCTTTCTGACATTCTGACTGCAGAAGCACTGATATCTATAACATGAGGGATTGAAGACAACTTGAAACTTTATTCAACTTCATATAAACACTCATCGAGTTGAAATGAGCTTGTTCGCATCCATCAATTTGGAAATGTCAATAATACTGCACGCAAAAGTTAAAACTTGGTGAGTTCTTGTAGCTGCGGCTGCAGCTCCGTTTGCAGCTACGTTGCGTTGTGTTGGCAACATTGAAATTATGTGTATTCAATATTTTGACAGCTAGTCTGGCTGCAGCTCCAGTTCCGTCTCCATTGTGTTCAGGAAGTTATTCACACGTCACATGGAATAAAAAGAATGCATTCCAAATATATAAAAGAACAACAATGGTTTATCCAGAACTTTCCGTTAAGTAAAGAAACGCAAAATGCTTATTCCGAATTTTCGGAATATTCTGAATGAATGAAAGAAACACATTCTGAATGACGGTGTTCACATTGGACTGTCTCCCCCGACTTTCTTTGATGCATCTGTGAGTAAGTGAAACTCGCACTTCATGGTGAGAAAGAGATGGCCAGGCTATCTGTAGTTTATCCTTGGCACTTAAATCCTATATACATAGAAACCAATTTTTCCAATTGCAAAAATATTTATTTAATAAGATTTACATTTTGTAAGTGAAAAAATTCTAATTAATCCTTCAACGATTACAGATTTTTGTTTTAACGACTGCTGAAAATCAAATTGAGTCGGATGTGTTCACATTTGTTTGTGTTTGAACAATACCTACAAGTTGTCACGTCAAAAAAAAGTCGGAGTGAGTATAATGTAAACGCCGTCAATAACTCTTAAATCAAACAAATCTGTCAGAGCATTTTTCTCACACAATTGAATAAATTTTGTTTTAGCTTTTTCTTGACATCTCTTTAAAGGCTCTCCGAAACCTACCCGAAACATTCGGACTGAATATGGGACGACCGAAAAATGTTTGAATTCACATCGTGCCAGTGTGGGTACTCTCATTAATTACCGTGCAATTTAATAATTTAGAAAGTCGAAAGTTTCGTTTTATCTCATTTCCCATACAAATTCACATTTCGATATGAAGTAATATCAACCAACACCCGAGTGGAGTCGATACAAAGTGAGTTTCATTGAAAATTTAAAAAAATCAATGTATAAAAAACAGGAACAGAAGATCAAACATCAAAAACAAGCCAAAGTTTGCTGTCTAACAAAATTAGCAAATTTTTTCGAAAAATAATTTTTTTTTAAATTTTCATTTTTCTATTTTTTTTTTTTTTTAAACACCCTGCGTTGCCTGCACTCTTAAGGAGCAACATCAATTTATAAGTAACTATAAAATGTATATTTATTTGATATGCCAAATAGGGAAAATTTATAAAATCAACTATGCACTGGGTACCTACTTACTCAAGATGAAATAGTCTCGTCTTGATTTCCGTATCGCTGTATTGATCTTCCAAAGGTTAAGCATTTTTATCATCAAAAGTCAATAGAATATATGTAGCTGAGGGGCGTTATTGCTCGCAGATGGATTACGTATTGTATTTTTGTATTTAAAAAATAAAAATAATATTTGTCTGTTGTTGGCTGGTCGTCAATTTGATATGCTTATATTGTGAACTATATAGTACAAAATTTGTTTGAACCCGCGGATTCGTTGTGATTAAAAATTGATATCACCTACTAAAATAAAAGGTTATTAGCCTTATCATGAGTCTAAAACACTTACCCGGATTTATATAGGAAATTTAATATTTAGACATAAGTTTATAGTTCAAGGGCCGACAGCAAATTTCGGGAGTGGATGTTAATGTAGACATAACCAAAATGTTATTTTATAGGTAGTAACAACCGTTATGATTTATGAATATCGGATACAAAAGTCTGGCAGGCTTTTTTCCCATTTTGTGGTGGGGTTGGAAGAGTAACAATTTCTGTAGGTATCAGAGGTATAACCACTTGAGTTCATAAATTAAAAACAAAAATATGAAAGGATGCTCTGTCATTTTTCCTAAGTCTTAAGTGTCTGATTAAATGGGTCTTTTTACTGAAGGTCGTTTTACTGAAATCGTGTGAGTAGCGTACGCAGGATTTGGGGGGGGGGGGGGGGGGGGGGGGTAGCTCAGTCTCAATTTCTGTAAAAGTTTTTTTTTAACGTATCACTTAAACTTGCACAAAAAATGCTTTCTTATTATTAACCACCTATTATATGAATAACAAGTTAAATTTCAATAAGAAAACGACAAAAGGAACACACAAACAAAATCCATCTTCAGGGATTACATCAATTTCTTTCTGAATATTCAACAAAGCTAATCCGTTAAGCCTGGTATCCATTGTTGTGGCCCTAATCCACGTTTTTGTTATTGCCTCAAAGTGGAAAACGAACGTTCTGGCTATGCAGACGTTACTTGCAGCACACAAAGAACTTCAATTACCTTGCTCAAATTGGGATAAAAGTCCGGATTGCAAAACGGAAGTGAAGCTTAAATAGTTTCTGCTATAGTTATTTCGGTTTCATCCTTCCACATTTGATTCCATATCTAAATATTGAAAGAAAACAAATTTTTGAAAACAACGCGTGTTAAATAATTCTTTCACCGATGCTGTATAAACGCTTACAACAGCTGTTTTTGATGAATAAAACTTCATTATTTAAATATTCTTAAATGACAAAATTGGACTATTATCGACTCTATTATCAATTACCAATTAATTAATTAATACAATTTTTTTTCAATTGCATTTCTGTATTTATAAAAGAAGAAGTTTACTAACTTATTTGACTTCAAAAACAGTGCCTTTACCTACATAAATTAAATTATATGAAAATTTAAGGTTTTGGTTTAACTAAGCACTTCACTTTCACTTTCACTTTTGATGGCGCTTACAGTCCAGGATGGACTACGGCCTCAACCAATAAGCCCCTCCAGCCAGCTCGGTCCCTAGCTAGCTGCCTCCAGTTTCGCACTCCAAGTTGGCTGAGGTCGTTCTCCACTTGTGTGCGCCACCTAAGGTGGGGTCTCCCTCTGCTGCGCAGACCATCAGGGGTAGATTCGAAGACTCGTCGGGCTGGTGCGTTGGTGTCCATACGCTCCACGTGTCCCAGCCATCTCAGCTGCTGTATTTTCAGCTTTTTGACCAGGTCGACGTCGCCGTCGCTGTAAAGCCCGTACAGCTCGTTGTTGAATCTTCTCCTCCATACTCCATCGATACAGACTGGACCGAAGATCACCCGAAGAATCTTCCTCTAAAAGCACCCAAGCAGGTTCTCATCCATTTTTGACAGGGTCCATGCTTCTGCCCCATATAGCAGGACCGGGACGATTAAGGTCTTATATAGGGTCTCCTTGGTTCTTTGAGAGAGGGCTTTACTACTCAAATGCCTTCTTAGCCCGAAGAAACAGCGATTGGCAAGTGTAATTCTTCGTTTGATCTCTGCACTGATGTCATTTTGCGATGTAATAGTGGAGCCCAGGTAGACAAAGTCCTTGATGACTTCGAAGTTGTACCTATCCATCGTGACATTTTGCCCGAGTCGACGATGTTGAGATTCCTTTCTCGATGATAGCATATACTTCGTCTTGTCCTCATTAACAGCCAAACCCATTTTTGCCGCCTCCGATTCAATACTTGCAAAAGCGCCGGTAACAGCTCGCTTCGTTCTCCCAATGATATCAATATCATCCGCATAAGCAAGTAGTTGAACGGACTTCTGAAAAATTGTACCTCTGTTGTTGACTTGCGAGTTACGTACAATTGCTTCAAGAACGATGTTAAACAGGTTGCATGATAACGCGTCGCCTTGCCTCAAACCTTTCTCGACTTCAAAGGGTTCGGTGGTGTTCTTACCGACTTTAACGGAGCAGCGAGATTTCTCCATCGTCATCCTGCACAAGCGGACGAGTTTGGCAGGGATGCCGAGATGCGACATGGCTCTATATAATTCTTCTCTATTTACGCTATCATATGCGACTTTGAAATCGATAAAGAGGTGGTGTGTATCGATTTGAAACTCCTGGGTTTAACTAAGCAATTGTTTAAAATGACGATGAATACGGCCCGTTCGTTTTATACAAAGAGTATGAGAAGGTTGTCTTCCTCCGATTTAAGTTGAAGTTAATTGTGTTTATGAGTGCAGTGTATTCAGGTGGTGGGATTGTATTTGGTTTTATCGTTTTTTTTTTGTTTTCAAATGGAAAAATGAAATGCGTGAAATAGTTTTAGGACTTTTTCCGATTACAATTGAACTTTATTTTGAGTTGCTTTAATACTGAGATTCGTTTGAAATGTCGAAAAAAATCTAGATTACGTGTGGTATGATCTAGTGCTTTCATTACGATATCCATATCTACAGTTTTTTTTTAAATTGAAATTGAAGAATATTGTTAAAAATAAAATCTAATGAAAATTAAATTTGAACGAAAAAATAATAAATACTATTCTTCTATTTTATTGAAAATCTAAGCATACTAATTCATTTTGCTTGGTGGGGGCTCGAGCCCCCTGATTCTAAACCACTAATTGCTTGCACAGGAAAACTATTTTCGAAATGATTTCTCTGTCTCTGAAATAGGCATAATTTTTAGAACCCGAGTTGAAATTTTAAATCTAAACTTTATTCCTCACCGTCTAAATGCATCACAACAATGTAAATTATGTAACAGAAGAGAAACTGAAGACATTTACCATTTCATAGGTGTTTGCCCAATCTTACAAGAAATTCTCAGGTAATACTTTCAATAATGTTTTCTTACGGAACAAAAAAACTTTTTGAAATTTTGAATGGGGCAATGGGTTGGCCATGTCTCTTTAAACATTGTGAACACGCTTTTAATTATCGTAATAGTTTATACTAGTGGCATCTTTGTTTGTTCATTCGTACCGATTAACTTTCTCTTTAAAACGTTATCGTGCAGCTTAATTGAAAAACGCTTTTTCTTTCGTGTTTCAAATCACTTTAAAATTGGTTTATTTAAATATCGATTCCGTATATTATTAATTTTTATGTTTCAAATCATGCTAAAATTGTAAATCCAGTCGATCTATTTTATTTTTATTTAAACTTTTGTGTTTCAAATCACGGCAAAATTGATTTATTCTCTTCTTGATCAAATTAATAAATAATTGTTAATTTGAAGTATTTATGCTTCTTAATAGAATTGATAAATTATTTGGGAAATAATAAAAAATTATCTTTAATCATGTCACAAACTTTTAATATTAATTTGTTCAGTATTTCCACTTTAAATTTAATCTTGTTTTACTTTTATTTAATAAGAAATGATATCTCAGGCAGACGGCAGATATTGCCATGACCTTATTCTTAAGAATCTAATTGTAAATCCTTATTATGAAAAAATAAAAGAATCTCTCTAATCTAATCTAGTAAACAGAAGATAACCACAAAATGAACACATTGTTATTTCAGCTGTGTTTGACGGATTAAGCATTTTAGCTCTTATCAAGGAGATGACTTGGGTATAGTTACTAAAAGTTACTTTCTGACACATCAACCTTGAGTTTGGGAATGACTTTATGCTGCTTTTCTGAATTAAAGGAACGATGAAAGTTAACTATATAGTTAACCAAATCCAAGTCTCGAAGTCGACCTCGGTAGCAACTAGCAAGGTTGTCACTTCGGGCTGTTCATACTTTTTCTTAATTAACAATAATTTAAAGAACGTAGCCCAATTTGTAACAAAATTTGTAAAGCCCACTGATGAGTTAAAATTGTGTTTTATAAAAAAAAAGTCACCAAGCAGGAAATATTAGTAGCCCAATTTGGTTTAATTTCATAATGTAAATTTATTTTTAATAAAATTGTTCGAAAAAAATATACCAAGACAAATATAATAAGGGTATTCATGCAACGTCGGAAACTTCGGAAATCGTAAAGTTTCCTACGCACGTTTCATGAATGCATCTAAAAAAATTTTGAGTAAATGATGTGGCAAACCAATCAGCTGATTCAGCCAATGTCATAATCCTATTCCCATACAAATTTTGACAGTTCGTTTACGACATCGTAAACTTTCCGATCCCGACGTTTACGATGGTTTTCCGATGTTGCATGAATACCCTTAATGTACTAATTAATGAAAGTGATGCTGATTACAATATTGATGATGCAGATGATATTGCCGATGAAATTGCACACTTTTAATAATAAAAGTATCGTTTATAGAACGTGATATAACTTCAGTGATGCTAGCTTCGTTCGTTGAACTTTACCCAGTGTTGATAACCCTAAGAATTGACAAAAAAAACCTGGGGCCGAATTACCGCATCAGTTATCGAGTAATACGTGACTGAATTTTGTGAGTTTGGTATTACCGCTCACGTTATAGAGTCATTATCCCCATAGGTTTTACTCGATCACTGATGGCACTCACTCGATCACTCGAAATTAAATTTGTATATTCTTTTAATTTGTTTTCCAAAAATAAACAATAACCTGCAGCACGTGAATCTACAACAAAACATATGCATAACAACTCATGTCACTTTGGCAGTTTTTGCTTTACCTCAACTCGCCACAGCAAAACACCTAGTTCTACTTCAGGGCGAGTTCAGGGTTACCCCAGGTCTCAAAAAACAAAGAATTTTTTCCCCTGTTGTTTCATTTTTTGAGAAAGCAGTACTTCAAGAAAAAAAAGCAGCACATGGCAGTACGCCAGTAGAATACAAATTTTTTCATAAAATTATTTTTATTTCAAAAATAAGGGTCACCAAAATCGGTTCAGTTGATATTCTCTATATATAAGTCTATAAAGTTCAAAAGTCCACTAAGATTCCTGATCCTCAATGCTTACGTTCTCCGTAATGTTTTGAATTATGGATATGAGTTCTATACTTAACATGCACCCAAATTTCTTCTTTTTTCCCCTGTTGTTTCATTTTTTGAGAAAGCAGTACTTCAAGAAAAAAATATGCACGACTGGGTCGCACGAACTTGCTCTTATGCGCGATCACATTGTGGTTCTATAGTCTGAAATAAATTAGCTATAGGAGTATATATTTTATCCATTTGCCAAATCTTAGTTTAGTTTCAGGTGGTTTTATGTGAGTATACAAAAATCAACAATAAAGCCTAGTATTGCACATATGCAATATGCATAAAAGGAAATTATACAATTTAAACTGGTAAATTGTTTTAAATCAACAAAATAAGAAAGAAATTGATTAAAATACTTTGAATCCGTTTTAACCCAACGCGATGTCAACCATCTGATTTCTTATATAAATCTTTATTTATGAGAAAAAAATTTTGAAAATCGTAGGAGTGGTTTTAAAAATAATTAATTTTTTATATATAAAATTTCGTTAACATTTTTGAGAAAAATAATTGGTAGGCCAATTTAAAGCATTTATTAATGTTGCGTTAAAAATTGAACTTCACAAAAAAATCTGCTACCAGTTTTCGAAATATCGAATTTTCAAAAAATAATTTTGATTTTTTTTTTAAAAAATCCAAAAATCATTTTTTCGAAAATTTTGATACGCACTTTTATTTATATTTGTTACAAGCTTCTGTATAAAAAATCTAATTTTATTCGGTTGATCAGATGTCGAGATAGTCGAAAATCAAAGAAACCGTTCTATGAGAGGTACTGTTAATAAACGTAAAACATAAACTTTAAAAAATTTAAATGGTAGATCGTACTAATTTTTACACACAAACAAATTTTATGAAAATCGTAGGAGTCGTTTTTGAGAAACAAAATATTTTTCTTAACGGTTTTTTAACATTTGTATGGGAGGCACCGTTATTTTTGGGTATTTGAATAATTTTTGTCAAAAATCTTCTAGATAAAGTTAAAAAACTGCTATTTACCAAGTTTAATAAAAATCGAATAAGTCGTTTTTGAAATATTGAGTTTTCCAAAAAAAATATTAAAACTTTTTTTAAAAATCTAAAAAATATTTTTTTTGAAAATTTTGGTACACAATATTATTTAGAATGTGTCAATACTTCTTCATAAAAAAATTGATCAGAATCAGTTTGACCGTTTTCGAGAAAAGCGAAAATCAAAAAAATGGTTCTTTGGGAGGTACCATTAATAACCATTTTTCGGAACCATTTTTTTTATTAAACGGCAACTTATAACTATTTAAATTTATTGAGTTCTTAAAAACAAATTCGGTAGCGCTGGATTTGAGAAAAATAAGTTTTTCCTTTTTGGCCAAGAAATTTTGTATGACAGCTACTGTTAATTTTGGTCCTAAAAAAAAGAGAAAAAAACGGGTGGGGGGAATGTCCAAAAAACTCTAGGTACCAAGTTTAAAGAAAATCGACCCATCCGTTTAGGCTGTAGTCGAACCGACAGACAGACAGACAGACGGACGTTTTTGCGAGACCCACTTTTTTTGACTTCTCTATCATCGTAATGTAAAATTTGATCAAAATCTCGAGTTCGATTTTTTGTACGAATCCATAACTTCCCATATAGTACCTATATCGCAAGTAAAAATATTTTTTTAAATTAATTTACTTACTTTTTTGTTTATTATTTAGGTATCTTACTAAATAAAAACTATTTTGTATATACCTACGTACCTATATAAATAAATTAATTATGATTGAGACACAAGATAAAACAAAACAGCGAAATAAGAAAATATAGTTTAATTAATTATTTTGATCACCAAAAGCAAAGGGGTGCACGTTTTGTTTTTTTTTTTTTAACAATCAAGGGAACTCAAAAACAGTTGATATTTTATCAGAAAATAAGAAGGTGTAGATGCCTACGTAGTTAATTATTCACTATCACTACTAGATTAACAAAGGGAGCAGTCCACAATTCACAGACAATTTTATTTAAAATCAAACCAGCAAAAAGTTATTAATCTTTTGATTGAAAAAGGCAGTTATTTAACATTTACTATTAACAAAACCAGGGTTTATTCGCGGAACCACTTTGATCGCACTTCAATGATCTTCACTTTTTGTAAACTAAAGAGCTTATGACAGACATGAACGTAACCTAGTATATTTTGAAACCAATATTTTGAGAATTGAAATTGCAATACATAAGCCGTGCTACAACAAAAAATCAAAGCCAAATACTTCTCAACGTTTTTTGTACATTCTTCCACATTGTCCTTTGTCTCCTTCTAATAGGGATACATAAACATAAGGACATCATTCCATTTCTTGAATTCTTTTTCATTTTCCTTTTGATTAGCAAGAATATGTTATTTTGTTTACAAGAAAGTTGCGACAACCGTAATTTTTTGCTTTTATCTGTTAACAACATTATCTACCTAGTTTGTTTATGTTTTTGGACAAAGACTCTGTTTCAGCTGGCGATGACAATTATGTATGATAGAAAAAGTTTTTGAAAGGTCGATGAACCTTGGTAGGTACGTCGGCGTCGTTACATACCTTTTCAAAGAGGATACTAAATCATGTGTTATGTTTATAAAAAAGCTAGGTTGATAAAAAAATCATTCCACAATCGGCATTCGGTATGATTCTTGGAGTTTAGTGGAGAATGATACTGTCGAAATGTTCAGAGGATTAAGCAAATCTTAAGTGGGTTGCAATAATTAATAATTAAGTTATCATCAGAATGATTTACAGTAGTGCCTCATGAATTGTTGGATGGATAATTCCAAGATTATCCTGCTTCAAATCAAAAAGGTTTAAAGATGAAAAGGTAGGTAGAATAAGCTGTTGTTTCTAGCGTGGATTTCAAAACGAAACCCGGTGTTTTGCACTTATAACCCCTTAATGGGGTAACTACCTAGATTGTGAACCAGTACGTTACTTATTATTTATAATTATTATGTACTTATGTAGGTACATTGGTATACAGATACATTGTATGTACATGTATATGTAGGTATGTACCTACATACATATGTTTGTAATTACGTATATTTGAAGTTAGATCGTGGATTTTATTTATGATGTTATTTGGAATGTTTTGTACTTAATAGGTATATTACATATTATGTACCTAAGTAAATATCTACCTACCTAAAGTTTCAATTTTTCAAGTAGGTAATGGTTAGCTATGCTTCAAGCAGATAGCACTTACCTTCCAATATCAATAATATTGTTACCCATAGAGGTTGGTATACCAACCTGATCTGATTCTAAATTAAATACATAAGTTAGTTACCTATATGTGGCCCTATATTAGTAATGCCCCTTGCCACACCTAGATTTGTTTAAGGAATTATTATGTTAGTTACAATACAATAATTATAAATATAGCACCATGTTATTTAAACTTTAAAATGGTTTAAAAAAAAATAAAAAGAAATTGTTTAAAATACTTTTAAAACTGTTATGAACCCAACGCGATGTACAACATCTAAATAGTTATGTTAATCTCAATTTATGAGAAAAAAATTTTAAAAATCGTAGGAGCGGTTTCAAAAATAATTAATTTTTTATTTATAAAATTTTGTAAACATATATGAAAAAAAAAATTGGTACGCAAATTTTAAGTATTTATTAATGTGGAGTTAAGAATTGAATTAAAAAAAAAAATCATTCACCCGTTTTTGAAATATCGAATTTTCAAAAAATAATATTGAATTCTTTTTTAAAAATCCAAAAATATATTATTTTAAAATTTTGATATACAATATTATTTTAACTGATTATAAGCTTCTGTATACAAACATTTATTTTAATCGGTAAACCCGATAGTGAGATAGTCGAAAATCAAAAATACCGTTCTATGAGAGGTACTGTTAATAAAACTCAAATGTTAAATTCCATATTTTAAAAAAGTATTTCGTACTAATATCAATACACAAAAGAAATTTTATCAAAATCGTAGGAGTCGTTTTTGAGAAAAAAAAAGATTTTCCTCAACTGTTTTTGAACATTTGTATGGGAGGTACCATTGTTTTTGGATATAAGCACAATTTTCGCTAATAATATGTTAGACAATATTAAAAAACTTTTTTTCCCAAGTTTCATAAAAATCGACTTGGTCATTTTTGAAATATTGAGTTTTCAAAAAAAAAATTTCAAACTTTTTTCAAAAATCGAAAAATAATTTTTTTGAAAATTTTGGTACACCATACTGTTAAGATTACAACAATCCTTTTTCACAAAAAAAATTGTCTAAATCAGTTGAATAGTTTTAGAGAAAATCGAAATTCAAAAAAATGGTTCCTTAGGATGTACCATTAATAACCATTTTTCAGAACCTTTTTTTTCATTTAACGGCAGCTTATAACTATTTAAATTTTTTTGCGTTTTTAAAAAAGAAATATGTAGAGCCGATTCTGAGAAAAAAAATATTTTCTTTTTTGGCCAAAAAATATTGTATGACAGGTACCGTTATTTTTGGTCTTAAAAAAAAAAAGAAAAAAACGGGTCGGGGGAATGACCAAAAAACGTTAAGTACTGAGTTTAAAGAAAATCGACCCATCCGTTTAGGCTGTAGTCGAACAGACAGACAGACAGACAGACAGACAGACAGACAGACAGACGGACGTTTTTGCGAGACCCACTTTTTTTGACTTCTCTATCATCGTAATGTAAAGTTTGATCAAAATCTCGAGTTCGATTTTTTGTACGAATCCATAACTTCCCATATAGTACCTATATCGCAAGTAAAAAAGCAGCACATGGCAGTACGCCAGTAGAATACAAATTTTTTCATAAAATTATTTTTATTTCAAAAATAAGGGTCACCAAAATCGGTTCAGTTGATATTCTCTATATATAAGTCTATAAAGTTCAAAAGTCCACTAAGATTCCTGATCCTCAATGCTTACGTTCTCCGTAATGTTTTGAATTATGGATATGAGTTCTATACTAAACATGCACCCAAATTTCTTAGGTTTAATTTTGCATTTGGAATAAAGTTTCGTCGTGAAAATCAATTTTTTTTTTATAGCCTTCGAATAGTTTTGTAATATCTTAAGCCCGAACCACACTACTCTCGTGTGGATTACTTGTGTCATCAGCTTGAAATTATGCATTTACTTCCTGTTTTAGAATATAGGATAAATAAGTCAAGTACCTATATCTTATTTGCAGAATTTAGTTCAAAATTAAAAGCATCTCCTAGGTCACAATCTGCTTCAAACCAAGTAAGAAAAGAAATAAGTATTTTAGAGGGACTCATTGCTCTTAATCTGTCATTCAAGAGACAACCATCTAGTGAAAGACATTTTTAGAATTTTATTTTTCACATGGAAATACTCCTGAATTTTTTTAAAAATCTGTTTGCCTTTCTGCAATCTGCACTTTGGGAGAAGAATTGCCTTTAGAGAGCAGCACAGTATTAATGAAAATGAATTATTTGAAGATTTTGTATGGAAAAGTAATTCAGGAAAAAAAGCAGTACTTTGGCCTTGTTGGCAGTGCGGCAGTACGGGGTTTCTTAAACCAGTACAAATACTGCAATTGCAGTATTTCGACAGCCCTGTCAGGATGTTTTCAGGTTTTTCAAAAAACGCTTTGGGGCTTCAGGGATCAACCAAGAAACCTATTATTGAAATATTACATGGATGGATAAATGTCAATATTGTATTTTTCGGCCGTTATTCACCGAATGCTCATAACTTAATAGGCACATAAACCTATTCACCGAGCAATAGTAGTGAATATTAATGAGCACTCAAAAGACTTTTGAGTGGTCCCGACCACTCTAAAGTTATGAGCGCTCTCATCAAAAATTTTCGAAGTCCAAATGTGAACTATCACATTGGTTGAGTTTTTTTTTGGTATTTCAATTTTTTAGATTCAAATTTTAGTGAAGAAACACGCCATTGAAATAAATAAAATAAAAATAAATGTATACAAAGAATTCAAAACTGCAATGAAATAAAGTGCTTGTAAATTAATTTTAGCCGTTGTGAAAAGATTTTAAATTTCTCAACAAATAACAACTTCATTTCACGGTTTGGGCATGTATGGTTGTAAGAGAGCGGCTCTCATTTTCGGACTTCGGAAAATACTTATGAGTGGTTTTTGAATACCACAAATTATTTTCAAGTTACGAGCCTCATAAACTTTAGAGCCATTTATGAGCGTTTGGTGAATACCGGCCTTAAATGTATTAAATACTGTCTCTATTTTGTTATTTTTGAAAATGAAAAGTGAAGATCTAAGGCCTGCCGCCTACTAGACAACTTTTAGTTGATCCCTATTCAATCACACAGGCAATTAATGTTCGCTTTCACAAATATTTAACAGGCTTTTAAAATGACGTATTTTGTATGGGACAAACGTCACTTAAATATTTAAAAGCCTGTTAAATAGTTAAAAGGGCTTTATGAAATCGGGCCTGAGTTCCCCAGTAGGCGGTCTCTCATATAAGCCAATGTAATTGAATCGGGAGCGACTAAAAATTGCCTAGTGGGCGGCAGGCCTAAGATTTTTTTTGCGAAATAGGGCTTGTTTTGGGATATATTTATGGCTGATTCCCAATGGCGCGTTCGCGTTAGTGATGCGTTCGTATGTTTATGAGCATTACGGACGCGACGACATGGCAGATGACTTTAAGATAATCAGCTGATTAAAAACAATTTTAGTGTCATTCTGCAAATCAAATGTAAATATTTTGTGAAAGTTTTTAAATTTAAAAAAAAAAAACAACATTTATCTATTGCCTACAGTAGAAATAGGTGCTAAAGCAGCCTATATGAAGAGGTTTACGGAAAAAAACGGCCTTGGTGGGTTCCGGAGCTTAATCTACGAATTGATGAAAAAGAATATTCTTCTGATTTTGATAAAATGGAAGCAAAAGACCCGGACATTTTTTTCAAAATAACAAGGATGTCTCACCAATTCTCATACTCATGCTCCTTCACTAAAATAATCAATTTCTCTTCAAAAGACATTCTTTAATACAATTTGTTATCAATAACAACAAGTTTATTTAAAAATATTTGAAAAGCTTATTATTTTCTTACCTCTTGAAAACAAATTCAAACTTTTTTTGAACAAACACAAGATACATATTAGCTAACATAACTGTAGTGGAATTGTCAAACACACGCAGAAGTTGATTTTTCTTTTCAACTTTTGCGTTGAGGTCGCTTTTGTTAAGTGTGTACCTGCTAATAGATGCCAAATCGTAACATTAGGCCAGGCGCGCACATGAAACTAAACTAATCCCGAGTGCTCAAAATAGAAACCAAACTGTTTAGTTGCATGTGCGCGCCTGGCCTTACATGCCGCCTCCACTGGGCATCAACGATGTCCAACATCACAACCACAATCCAATCCACAATCTGACTTGTATGGATTATGTCACTACATGACATGGATTTTTCTGCCTCCATTGGATTTTTTAAAGACATGTTCATAATCCGAGCATCGTTCATGCCCAGTGGAGGCGGCATGTTATGGCTGATTTCCAATGCCGCGTTGGGCGTCGCTTTGAAAGATTCTTCTGTCAACGCGAAAGTTCAGACATAGAAATGTATGTATAGTGTTTACAATGACGCGTTGGACAATAATGTTACGATTTGGCATCTATTAGCAGGTACACAAACCAACGTAACATAAGCGACCTCAACGCAAAAGTTGAAAAATATCTACTTCTGCGTGCGTTTTGACAGTAATGTTAGTTAATATGTATCTTGTGTGTGTTCAAAAAAATTTGAATTTGTTTTCAAGAGGTAAGAATATAATTAGATTTTGAAATATTTGTACATAAATTTGAAGTTATAGAATAAAAATTGTTTTATAAGATTTCTTTTGAAGAGAAATGTATTATTTTAGTGAAGGAGCATGAGTAGGAGGGTTGACGACACATCCTTGTTGTTTTGAAAAAAAATGTTCCGTGTCTTTTGCTTTCATTTTATCAAAATTTAAGGCAAATAATCCTTCATCTATTCTAAGATGGAACTCCGGAACCTACCAACGCCGTTTTGGTTTTTCTTCTTAAACCTCTTCATAGGCTGAAAGAGCAGCAAAGACTGCTTTAGCAACTATTTCTACTCTCGACTACTGATTTATTGTTGTTCATTTTAAATTTAAAGACCTTCGCAAAATATTTACATTTGATTTGCAGAATGACACTACAATTCTTTTTAATCAGCTGATTCTCTTAAAGTCATCGGTCATGTCGACGCGTCCGTAATGCTTGTAAACGTATACGAACTTATCACTAACGCGAACGCGTCATTGGAAATCAGCCATTAATGTCCAACGCGTCATTGTAAACACTATACATATATTGCGCCCACTCACGGTTAATTTGACTGTTTTAACCACAGATTACCCATATGAAGATGAGAATATTTCGTACGTTTCACCCTCCAACACAGATTTATTTTCATTGTTGTTTTTGTAATTTCACCCCGTGTCGATGAATAGATGTGAATTGCAACAACAATTTTACCCAGGTGTGTAAAGATCCCAACTGTCTGTGTGTGCGGTTTTTACACACCATTCTCATTTCTTATCTGCAATCTGACAGTTCAAGCTTGTAGGCAAATTAAAATGGCTGCCGGGGATTCTCATCTTCATGTGGGTAATCTGTGCTGTAAATATCAACATTTGTCCAAGCGCAGTTTTGAGGATCCATATTTGGATCCGTATGCGAAGTCGTCCATACGTTGTTGACTATACGTGCAATAGTGTGCTTGAAGGGGATCTTCAGATATGATACTTTTCGTAATGTAATTCGCTACATCGTAAAGTGTGACTTCAGAACGTCGCATCCGAACAGAGGAAAGTCCACGTTTTTATTTCACTCTACCGCCGCCATAGATGTTAACACATCAAAAATTCCATATAATATATTTTGCAGGGAGATACATAGGTATTTCAGTTTATTTTGTTTAATTTTACTTCAGCATTATTTGTGTGCTGAACTCTTGGCATATAACCTATCTCTTATCAGAGGATTAAATTCCTCTATAGATGAATTTGGTTTGAATTTGTAGTTTAGACTTTTTGGGGGAACTTTTTTATGATTGCAATTGCAATATGCCCGTTTACAGGGTGATTGAGAAAACGAAAAATTTTGGTTTCGCATTTCTGTCTGTCCAATTGTCTAAACGAATTGATTTAATGTAAACCCTATAGGTGAATCAAAGAATTTGACACAATGACTTTCGACTGAAATTTCAGATTTTTTTTTTTCCGTTCAACAACAAAAATTCAGATCGTATTTCCAGATTTTGTAATTGAACGTGCCCAGTGAAAAATTGTCTGTTCACACGGTTGGCAGATTTTGTCCCAAAGTCTAACAATTTCATTGTCAGATGGTTACAACACACAACATGTGTGTTTGGTAACTAGAAACGTCGTACGACGTATTACAACTTGCTGCCAAATCCAATATAAATTTTTGAAAAGTAGCCAAAAGTAGCAATAACTTGCAAGTTAACATAATAACGTTCCTGACAATATGTCATGGTGAAAATTTTCAGTTCACAAGGTTGGCAGATATTTGTTTACGAAAAATTGGTCCATCCGTTGACTTGAAAGACATTGTCAAACAAAATAAAATTTTTGTTTGTAATAGTTTACCACTTCAGAATATTTTTTTTTATTAAATCTCCTTTTTTTTTCCATTATAATAAGTTGGTACATTGTATAGGTACATACAAAAAACACGAAAATATACAAAAACTTCAAACTAATTCAATTTTGCCTCCGCGCAGCTAGATTCATTATATGACAGTAGGCGTTTTTCTTTTTTAGCTCCGAGCTGGGCACTGAGCTGTCCAAAAAAGGACTATGTTACTTTTTTAACTCGGAGCGCTCCGAGCTATCAACTTGTATTTCTTTTTTAGCTCAGAGCTCGAACGGGGCTCGATCGATGAGCTCGCAAAAAAATGACTGAGGACATCGAGCGAAAAGCTGAGCGCAGCTAAGTTCATTAAGTTTTTGTGGAATAATTGCTTTTTCTATTTTGTATTAACTAAAAACTAATTAAAAAGAAACTAAACTTGAAAATATAACCAAGAATTTCACAAACAAAGCTGACAATTTTGACGTTTTCTTAAAAAAATATATACAATGACAGTTTAGTGCTCAATAGTATTTCTTAATTAAATCGGAGCGCTCAGGTAACGCCCGGTTCGGAGCAATCTCTATTCGCTCACGTCCCGCTCGGAGCCAAAAAAGAAAAACGCCTAAAGAAACTTTCGGCATTTTTCAGATGTATTTGTTTTAAACAACGTCGTCTGACAATTTCAAACGAGTCTGAAAATGTCCTAATCATCTGACAATAATAAAAATTGTCAGCCGTATCCATTAAATTCTATTAAAACGCCTCTTAAAGGTTAATTAGTTAAGTTTTCTTAAATATTAAAATTCGCCTTTAAACAAGGTAACTTAAATTCTTATCTATGATATATCTTCTATTGGTATCTACTTAACTAAACAATCGTAGTGTAACGTTACGCAAATCCACAATTCTACTCAATAACTAATAAGAGAGAACACTCCATTTTTTTTTTGTGTTCGTAAATTTCTTTTGTTTATTTTTAAGCTTAACGCTTTACTTTTTTAAATAAATATGTTAATAAACCGTTGAAACAATTTTTTAATACTCACAAATCTTTTTGAATTAAAACAAAACACAGAAAACTCTACCTACATTTCTGTTTCCAAAAAATGTCCCGTTAGTACACCTATCAAGTTTCTAATATTCTTTTTACTCAGCGATATAATATTCTGAGTTTTCTTTTCATTAATGTTAGACCATAAGCTTCTAGAGATAACGCAATCGTTCCTGGACATCCAGGAGTTATTGATTTGTTCTTTCATTGTTATGTCTATCTTCTTTTTAATCATGCCAATCTGGATGTCTGGTCCCATATCTTCTTGGCTACCGTTTTCCCTATTTGATACTGCTATATCATTCCCTTCTGTATTGCTATTTCCAGGAACCCAGCAGAGTTTGACTTGGTTAGTGTTGCAAATATTATATGCCTCGGCATTTTGCTACTGCCCTGGATCTTATAGTCTCACTGGATAATGCTTTGCTGGCAACTTGGCTGTCCACGAGAAATGCGATCTCCGAGAAGTTCAGTTTTTTCTTGTGAACTATTTCAGCCGCTTTTTCAATAGCGTAAATCTCAGCTTGAAAGACACTACACTCATCTGGGAGTTTATATTATTCTCTTATATAAAAGGCTTCACAGAACACCCCAGCTCCTGTTCCTTCTTTCCATTTTTGACCCATCAGTGTAGATGGGGATACCCTGTTCACTGATTAGTGAGTTGGGTTCATTCATGCCTTTCGGGTATTAGAAAGAATAGAGAATTGTTTGTTAAAATGTATTACAGGTGGTACGTAGTCAGTTTTTAATCAAGTCCGGCCACTGTGTCATACCTTTGCAAGATAGACCCATGACCATACGTTCTGTGCTTCCAAGAGCCCATTTATTTAATTCGAAGTGCAATTTTGGCTGCTGTGCATCTTATGTACTCGTCCAGGACTGGAAGATTGAATATAATTTCCACCCCTGCTTTTGGCGTAGACCTCTCCGTGCCCCGTTATTCCTATGCAGGCTAGTCTCTGTACCTTGTTCAGGTTTTTGAGATAGCTATCCTTTTCTACAGCTTTCCACCACACAATCGACCCGTAGGCAAGTATGGGACGAACAATCGCTGTGTACATCCACTGGATAACTTGCGGTCGCATACCCCACCTTGTACCGATGGTATAAGCATGTGTAGAAAGCGTGTTAATTTTAACATTACTGTTGATTATCTTGTGACTGTTTGGTTGGCACCACCTTTAAATTTAAACATTATTTTTTTGACCTGTATAGATGTCGATGCCTATATACAATACAGTCCTATTCTGCTATACGATTCGATCCAAACTTTCGATTCACGTAAATGTTTCATTCAATTATTCTCAAATTATTTATTTAAATCTTCTGTCATTCGAGTGCAAAATTTAACTGATAGCTACTTGTTTAAAATTCTAAAGAGAATCTCACTGTCTTAATTTTATTTTTATCGTAGCTTATACGCATTAGAGAACAATCATTTACTTTTTGCAGATAGCGGAACACAAATGTTCACGCGAACGTTTCGCATATTATGCGAATCACCCTGTGCATTGACTTATTACAGTCATTGAAAAGTCTCATTAAAAAAATTTAAATTAATTTCATTTTTACCAAGAAATCATCTGAGGATTTAAAATGTTCTGATGCGAGATAGCTCAGGTCAAGAGTTCAAGACAAAAATGAATAAAATGTGCGAATGGGTCACACGAACTTCCTTAACAGTGCTGATTTATTTTGAGATAATGTTAAAATTTCATAATTTTTCTTGATAGCTTTTCACATTTTATTGAACGAATTCGAATATTCTTGTAAAGCTTCAAAATTGATTCGTTTCATTTTATGTTTGTTTCTTTTGTTATTACATTTTTAAACACCCAGATTCCATTATGAAACAAACACATAACAATTATCGAATAAGTCAGGCGTGCTTAATTTGATAGCGAATCATATGGGTTGATTTACAGTTAATTGATATCATTTGGAATCATAAGTGATTTTTAAGGTTTACCTCGCAAAAAATCATCTGAATGAAAAAATACTTTGATTGTTTTTTTTTGTAGAGCACTTAGGGCCAGTTTCTCAGTTTTGAGTTAAATCTCTAGAAGTAGGTAAATCAACCCACAGTTAACTGAGGAAGCAGTGGAACGACTAAACAAACTCGGTGGATAAAACATCAAAGGCATCTGATCAATTAATCCTGAGTTAACTCACCAAATTTGATGAGTTTACTCGGGTTTAACTTGAATCTCGCACTAAAAAACCGAACCTTAATATTCAACATAGCACGCCTATTTTAATTGACGTGTAATTCTAGAAAACTTTATTTTTAGTATATTAAATATATTTTGTTTATTTAATTTTCTGAATATGAAGAAAATAGATAAAAAAAAACACTAAGGCCCAGTTGTTCAGTGCGAGATTATCCTAGTTTCGGGGTTAAACACGAGTTAACTCCTGACTTATGTTTTTCAGTCAATTTAGATCTCAAGTTAACTCAACAAATTTGGTGAGTTAACTCTGTGAAAAAAGGTATTTCTGACAGATGCGTGTAAAAAATCTGTTCAAATCGAGGTACGAAACAATGGAAAGAGTGCCACTATAAAAATAATTTCAAAAATGGATTTGCAAAACCGGATCCCAAAGCAAAGCTGGATCTTGAGTTGTTTTTGTAATACATGTATTTTCGTGTGCAAATCCAATCTGGATCAGATTTGGAGGAAAATAAAATACAGCTCATGACGATGATGCTTCAATATTTTGTTTTGTTTGTTTTGAAATTTGTTTACAATTTTCAATCCCGAGGAAAGAAAATGTATGTATGTATGTATGTATATTTCTTTATCCGTATAGGTTTTTTTAAAATTTTTGTTTACATGAAGATTTCAAGCTAAGGTGAAGATTTTTTTTTGCATATTTAAAAATAGAAAACAAAACTATTTGAGAATATAGTTTGATTAAGTACACTATACTTTGTACTACGTTGGAAATTTAGAGACTTAATAGTTAGTTGATTTTAATTATTTTTGTCAAGTGACGGTTCAATTTTGTTTTGTTTTTTGCACAATTAGATTTTTGAGAGTTAAGTATTGTTGGTGATATTCTATCGATATTATTGTAATACACAGAGGGGATATCATTTTTTTACATCGTTTCTTCACAATATATAATTACGTTTTGTTTTATATAAATTTAATTCTCGGTAAACTGTCTTAACTTGTTAAATCTTAATAAACACTATTTTTAAGTTTATGAAGAATATCATTTCCAAAAAAATGCGTTAAAAAAAATTACTTAACAAACTACTTAACATGAAAGAGGCCGTCAAATTGTACTTTTTAAATATTTACAAGAAAACGAAGAAAACGTTTCAAAGAACTACAAGGCTTATCACTTGCAGATTTATCAAATAATTTGATAAGCATTGTATAATGATGTTTGGTTATAGGATTTAAAATTATACATACATTTATGTATACATAATTGTAACTCAGGCTGATAATTCTTTTGAGTGAATATTCGTGATGAGAAAAAATATTGTCGTGAAAGAAAAACTGTAAAAACTAAATTTTTACTTGTGATATATTTATATACATATGCACATACAGTGGTGGACATTGAAATAGCACTTTTTTTTTAAATTTGTATTTTTTATTTAAGTTTATGTAAGGAAGAGTTAATTTTTAAATACAAATATTTTTGTGCTATTTTTAGGAAATTAGCATATTTTCTGATGGATAATAAATCCATCTTTTGAAGTATTGCAGTCGTTTTTGTAACTAAATAGATACAAATACCACAATTAATACAAATTAGCTTGGACATATAATTAGCACATAACCTGCAAAAGTAAATTTACCTTTAAATGTCAACATTAAAGTTAATATTTTGTTGGAAATCCTTTGTTTGCAATCACAGCTTGACATCTTCTTAACAAACTTTCGACCAATTTCCTGCAGCGTTCTTTTGGTATTGCATATCAAGCACTTTTGATGTTTTCCTATAATTCTTCCAAGTTTTTGGGATTTTTACCTTCTATTTTGCCTTCAATGTCATTCCACAGATTCTCAATCGGGTCGAAATAGGGACACTGAGCCGACCACTGCAAAACATCCACAAAATTATCCTTTAAACACGATTTCACCAAGCGAGAAGTATGCTTCGGATCGTTGTCGTGCATAAAATGTCATGTCAAAGGGAAATTGTCATCAGCGTAGGAGATCATGTGATCTTCCAATATGTTCTTATACACATGTTGATCCATTTTTGAATTAATATTTACAATTGGACCCACACCGTGCGAATAGAAAGCTCCCCACACCATAAAATTTCCCCCTTCGTGTTTTATTGTTTCGAGGATGTATTTTGGGTTGTGTTGTTGGTTAGGTGGACGCCAAACATATTTTTTTCCGTCCGACCCAAATCTGCAGAACTTGGATTCATCACTCCATAGCACCTTTTTCCAAAAATTCTTATGTTTTCCAAGGTGTTCTTTAGCAAACTGGATTCTTTCTTTCTTTTTAGAAACAAATGGTTTTTTTGGGATATGCAGCCCCTTAGTTGATTTTCATTCAAGCGTCGGTCGTCTTATTGTTCTAGAAGAAAGAGAAATACCATACTGTGACTCAACATCTGCTTTTATTTGCTTCAAAGTTGTGAATGCATCTCCAGTTGAAGCTCTGTGTATTAAATGATCTTCTCTAACGGTGGTCTTTCTTGCACGTGGTGCTCTCGGGGCGTTTTTTGTAGTTCCAAATATCTCAAAATGGTGAATTGCATTATAAACAAGCTTTTTGGAACAGTTTAATAAATCCGATATTTCTGTCACCGTTCTCCCCTGAGCTTTCATCTCGTTCATCAAAACCCTTTTTTCAGTTGAGCAATGTAGTCCTTTTGCCATATCTATCGTATATTTTTACAGAAATTTATTTAAAATCTACTTATAAAAACTTACTGCTTCGATTAATGTTATTACAAATTAAAATATTGAGATAACTGATTTAAACTTCCACTGTGCTAATTATGTGACCAAGCTCAAACAATGATATTACACAAACTGTCTATTTACATAAATATTGTTAGAAAAAACATAAAAATTCTAACGGTTTTTTTTCTCCACTTCTCATAAGTTAAAGCAAAGAAGACAAGAGTTCAGGTTCGTATGCAATTCAGTTAATGAGAGGTGAAGTGTGCTATTTATGTGTCCACCACGGTAAGTAGGTACTATAGGACAATGACCTATAAGCTGTAATTACTATAATTGTGGGTCCAGCTTAATCTATCCGTCGTCCTTCAAAGTTGTAAGTACATACACATTTTTATAAAAAATCAAATCAGATTCGCCCATTTGCCCTTGCATTCCGTTATGGTCATTCCTATAGCATATCTGCTACTTCTTGCCATAAAATTTCTTTGGGCAACTTATAGTCGGGGCATCCAGCATCCCAGACTGCGTCGTATCTCAATTTCTTGAAATAATTTCAGGGTTGTGTCTTGTGACCATTCAGTTTCAACGTTCTTCCTATAGGATTTTTGTTTTTTTATTTTATTTTCAGATTGCTGAGGCGGCGACTGCAAATTTGATGGCAAAATAGGCCGAAGTGTTGCATCCGTTGCAAGTATTCTTTCCAATTCTGGCCTTTCTATGTTAAATTGTTAAATAAAAACAAATGCAAAAATTAACCTCACTGCACCACTAAAATCAAATTCCAAATTAACTGCAAATTGTCTGACAATGAACAAATTGTATGCTGTTAAAAAAAGTGCATCTGACAATTTCTTCATTGTCAGAAACGTCAGACAACGATAAAATTTGTCAGGCCTGACAATAAATTGTCTGTGTACACGATTATCAAATACCTTACAATTTATCGTCTTACAATTAATTGTCAGATACATTTTCTGACAATTAATTGTAAGAGTACACGATTGTCAGCTAGCGTACACATGATTGTAAGATTTCTTACAAATAATTGTCAAACAATTTTCTGACAAATAATTGTAAGAGTACACGATTTAGGCATTGTAAGCATGTTTTTCACTGAAGGATCTGACAATATTGTAAGATTTACCAATCGTGTACACTTATGGGGTTTTCCATTGGTAAATTCAGACTTCAATTTAAAAACTGATTTTTTTCGTGGCGAATGGAACACATTTACAAATTGATTTATTTTTGTCATTGTATTCGTGTAGTTTCGTTTCTGTGTTAATATTTCAAAAAAAAACTTCATCCCTTGATGTACTTTTAGAAGATGAAGATGAGCTTGATGAAGTAACCGATTAATTTTAAACCGGTTCCATTTATTATAAGCGAATATTTCTCACATATTTTGAACGCAATTTTTCACATCTGAAAAAAATTAATCAATTCAAAAAACACATTTGCAAACTGACAGTTGTGAAATACGAAGCAGGACTATTCAGTGCCGAACTTTCAACGTTGGGCACTTCACCACCAGATTTTCACTACCAGCCGTTTAATGCTTGGAATTTTCGTTACAGCGTTTCCGCCACTGGGTAGTTCGCTGTCGATCTTTCAACACTAGACTTTTTTCCACTTCCTCCAGACAGGAAATGAACAATAAAGTGCTAATTATTCAATATTGCCATTGTTTCTTTTGAACGAATATTGTGGCAAGTCACAATAGAATACAGATTTGCCAGTAATACCCGTGTTTTTTTGACAACTTTTGTATGGTGCAACATTTTAGAACATTTTATTCATTGCAATGTAAAATGAAATCTTGCTAAACAAGCGAATTCTGTTTGTTTCAATTTTTGACGCAAATTTCAATTTTCTATTATTGAGAATAAAACATGAAAAAATTGTCTACCGCCAGTAAAAATAATGTTAATAGATGATTTTCTATTAATTTGCATTATTTATTTTTAATGTTCGTGTTTTATTTTGCAAAAGTCGCTGTTCTGCAAAATTTCCTAAATAAAATGCAAATGATTAAATAAGCTGAACAAGAATACGATAGATTATTGAAAACAAAATAAATGAATTCTTATTGTGAATTTACCATTTCTAATAAAATCTACACTACTTTACCAACACGTAAACAAAAAATTTAGACACGAAAAACCCGACACTTTAATAGGTGGCACTCAAATATTGAGCATTAAATGGCAGCATTTAAAGATCCAACACTCAATCGGCGGTGGTGAAATGTCCGTCTATCAATTTGCGGTGGCCAATAGTACCGTACCGGTGAAATATGTTGCTGGTAGTACAGGGCGGGGTAAATCTGTCGAAAAACTTAAATCTGCAAAATTGATTTTAAATAAAAAATAAATCAATTTATTCTGGCCAATGGAACGCAAAGATGGTCATAATCGGGTGTTTGACAGATCCAAATCAAAAATAAATTGATTTATTTTACCAATGGAAAACCCCATTACCTTTAGCCACGATGGCAGGATAATTTAGTTCTTAAAAATAATAATAAACGCAAGCTTTGCAGCAAGTTGAGAAGAAAGATATAGTTGTGAAAAATTAATTCTCTATTTTATTTTGAGCTGAAAAAAAAGGAAATGAAAAAGAAGAAAAGAATAAATGTAAGATTAAAAAGAATAGTTTATCAAGTCTGCAGAAGGAGAAAATTTTTAAACAGAAACTGGAAAGAGGGGAATCTATAGGGTTAATGAACTGAAGTAGGAACTCACCAGGCTTGAGAAATTTAGCTGTTGCAAAAAGTCATTGCTTTAGTTACAGTAGGTATGAACAGTACATATAAACGAAAGCGAAAGTTTAAAGACGTTAAAAAAAAGAAGTCTATAAAATGATATAGAAAGAAAAATAACCAAAACTAAAGAACGTATAAAAGTAAATACATCTACCTGATTTTGAGGTACGTTATTATATTTTACCGAAAAGGGAAAAATCGAAATTAAGTAGAAACAAAGTACTTAAACTAACTAATAATAACTTTTCAAATAAAAAAAAGGTAATTTCTCTGTGTGTCCGATAAAGAAGATAAGGTTTTAAGTAGTTTTTTTTTTTTAAATTATTTTGTAGTCTATCAAACAAAAAAAAGGATTTTTTTTTACAAGTTGGCGGTTACGTCGTTCGTGCCGTGTGAATTTTTTGTATAAAACACTCTCCAGGGATTTACTCGTTCAAAAGTCTCAAACAAAAAAAAGGAGATTCCACACAGTCTGTTACCTTAAAGAACAGGATTTTAAACTGAATTATATAAGACTTCGATTCACACAGAAGAGTAAAACCTAGCATAGAACTAGGTTAAGAAAGCTGATAGTAGAGGGAAAAATCAATTTTTTTTTAAAATTCTGTTTCCTATTCTCAAATGTAAAAGAAAAGTTTGTTAAAAGGTATATCGGTTCGTGAAACGTATAAAATTATAACTATATAGCTGAAATTCAGATAGCTAAAGGCAGTGGCGTAACTAGGATTTTGCTCTGGGGGGGCAAACAATTTTTTTTTTGATGGAACAAAATATAAAACAAAACATTATACAGGGTGATTCGCATAAGGTGTAACAAAATGCTAGACGGTGTAGCTTGGGTAGACGGTAGAGAGAAGAAAATAAAGCATTGGAAGGGGGTCTTTCAGCCCTTAGTCAGGAGGGGCAATTTTCTGCAAAGAATTGAAAAAAAAAATTATCAAAAAACAACGTTAATATTTACAATCACATGCTATGCCGTTTTTTGTAAAGCTAGAAATCTCCTCTTGTATTTTCTTTTTAAATAATGTTTATTTAGTAAACAGTTTTTGAAACTAACTAAAAATTTTGAAAAAAAAGTTAAATGTTGTTCAAAATTTTAATTTTTAGTCAAACGCCAAAAACCAGATGCTAAAACTCTTCTTGTTCTTTAGAAAATTGAAAATTACAAAAATAAAATTCTCTATTGCTCTAAAGATCATATTTTCACTAAGTAGGTAGAGTAGATTTAGATATTTTCAATTTTCTCAAAAAGTACAACACATTTCAATATCCGGTTTTCTGTTTCTAACTACAAATTTATAAGAGCCCCCTTTGCCCCCCCCCCCCCCCCCCCGTAAATACGCCACTGGCTAAAGGTAAACATAAAATATTAAATAATAAAAGTGAAAAGTGAAAAGCGATACGTTCCACTTCGGATCCAGATGCCACCCCATCAAAGGATACGTTGGTGAGTTTCTTTTTTGAAACTAAATATCACATGCGAAATAGGCATAATCATATTTGAATTTAAAGGGGGTTTTAAGTGGGGATTTTATATAAGTAAAGAACTAAAGCAATAAAGCCCAATTTCGTGAATAAATCAAGCGCGAACTTATAGACTTAGATAGATTGTAAGATCTAATAATTCTTAATTAAAAGTTCCAGAATAATGAATAAACGAACTAATAAAAATGAGTGTTGAGTAAATTATTTTTAAGAGAAAGGATGAGGAGAGGGATGAAGGAGGAAGGATAATGTGACGTGAAGATACCAATTTAAGGGGTTGCTCTATCTAAGGAAGGGTTCTTGCATGCCAGCAACGACCCCTGTTAACAATGTAGTTTCTATGTAGTCAACTCACTCTGATTGGCTAAATACAACTTACAAATTAGTTGAAACTTCCCCTGCGACGTATTGTAAGAATTTCAGCTACAAAGTTAGTGGATAGTGAATTCGACATTTCACAATCAGCTGTTCGATGAAAATACAAGTTTAATTTTTGATGGAAGATATTTTCAAAATGAAATGAATGTGTCAATATGAAAATATATATTTTATACATTTTGTTTCATTTAAACTATAAAATTAGTTTATTTAAAATTCTCAAAACTTTAACTGCCCGCTTTCAGTTTCAACGACACGGTGTGATTCTACACAACAACAAAGAACGCGACGGGTAGAATTTTGCCCGCACCACCAGACTGCGCTCTGTTTGACCGTGAAACTAAAGACGTAACTACATTCAAGCTAAAAGTGAAAAAGTACAAAAGTGAAGAACAAAAACATTATCTTGTCTATGTGCAAGATAAAAAGAAAAGAATTGGGTTAAAAGCCAAGTATGCTGCTGATGCGAAGCGAAATTTTCCAGTGGTCTCTAACACTACAGCGAAAAGCTTACAGCGAAAAAATAACAATTAAAAATGTCACCAATTTAAAAGAAAAACAAACATCGAACAGCGTACTAAAAAACGAAAAGGAGGACGAAATTATTCATTTATGATTTCGTTGTGTCATTTTTGTATGGAATTTTTCGTTTCGCATCAGCTTTAATCTACGAAGTCAATCTGAAATGACAGATCAAACACAATTTTCTAGCGCATGTTTTTGCTGTTCACTTTTTGCTTCAATGTAGTTAAGCCTTTAACGACGTAAGTTATTGCGTCGTTGCAAGTTTGATTAAAATCTTTTTTTTACAAAATATCTACTAAGCTCTCCCTTGAACTTATATCATGTATACCTTATCTCAGAAATAAATAATAACTTTCGTTAGTATTTTGTAGGGCAGGGCATTGTTTAGTAAAAGTCTTGGTATATACATATAATATGTATGTATGTAGGTACTAAAAGGATTATTGTCGAGCAAAATGTATTATTTTGTACGCAATTAATAGACGTCTAATAGTTTTCGGTAGCTATGACTCTCTCGTTTAGCTATGTACTTAAGTTAATTTTGGGTTTCAGTTATAGCTATGTATCATTGAAAATGTTAATTGTCAATTTTCACACGCTTATAAAGCAAAATCAGTAATTATTTGGATGCGAAAAATAAAGCTTATGACTTAATTATTATATCTTGCCAAAAAAAAGTTCATTTTGGCCTTAACTTCCACACAATTTGACTTTTAAGATTTAAATGCTCATTGGGAAGGTAATTCAATGATTAAAATAATAACTCATTTTATGTTCACATGTTGGGCCAAAATGAAATATTTTTTTTGGTTATTAATAATTAGGTCACAAAATTGGTATAAAAATAATCACTAAGTTTGATGATAGTTTGTAATGAAAGCTATATGGGTATATTTGGCGCCTTTAAAAACCAAACCAAAATTGACCAAGACAATTTTATTAACAATAATTGAAACTGATTTTGTATCACACCTTTCAACATTTTCACATTACCTTCACCAAGGCTATAGGTATACATAATAAAACACGGAAACAAGACCTTGAAAAAGAAAAACAGAAGAATCATCAAAAAGTTCCTTACTCCATTATGCTAATTTTCATTAATTTAAATTGTCATAAGCTCCAAGAATAACTATATGTGCACCAGGTGTGCATTGTGTCAACAAAAAAAAATATTACTCAATGGTAGAAGCTAAATTTTCCTCAAGTTAATATTTCAGTAATATTTCCCTATTCTTCTAGAGACGATGTTTAAGAAACTTAACGCAAACATCACTAAGTTATTGTTCTATATTAAAAATAACTTAGTAAGTTGTGTTTTTAAATTTAGTATCCTTTCAACAATGTTAATTTTAGTATACTTGGTGGTGAGTTAAAAATGTTTCACGAGTAATTTGTTTGATTTTTATTTGAGCATTTTGAATCATTAGTGCATGTTGAGTCAGACGAATGGCGTGAGTTCTAGTGACAACAGTGGGGTTTACCCAATAGAAAATTCTCAAAAACGTAAGTTTTTATAATATATGCTTTATTTAAACTATCTATCTGTATTTTTAGTTAGCACCAATGCAAGACGTATGTAGTTTAGAGATAGGTATGTTAAACTAAATCACACGACAACGTTAGGCATATACTATTTTTTCAGTGCTGCATGCATTTATCGTAACGATGCAGCTGATTTTGATTTGGGTAGCCGAAATTGTATACTGCATCTCAGAGCTTGGAATGTATTTTTATTTTTTTGTACAGTTTCCATAAAAATACAAACTGATAGAATTGGTAGCGGAGGAAAATGCTCCGTAAAATTATTTTGCTGGCGTTCACTGCAATTATTTTATAGTTCATGGTGAGCGAAAAAGGAAACGTATATATTATCTGGAGAATAAACAAGTTGCCTGAAACATCCACAAATTAATTTTAACTAGATTTACACGACCTGCAATTTCTCATCATTTCTTCCATTTCTGTGTTAATTATGACTTCATCATTTAAATGGTATACAATCTGCCAATATTTTCATCAAAACTGACAAGTGCAACATAACGTTTAATTTTGCCACTACAGTGGCACAGTGTAAATATTGTGCTGACACCATTGTGCATATCGTTGGTTTAGAGGGAAAACCAGCTAACTCCACTTTTACTTTAATCAAAATTGTAATTAAGATGAAGGGAAGACGAAAAAAAGTGGGTCTCGCAAAAACGTCCGACTGTCTGTCTGTTCGGCTACAGCCTAAACGGATGGGTATACCTAGCGTTATTTGTTCATATTTGTTAGGACCAAAAAAACGGTACCTGTCATGTTTGGGCCAAAAAGGAAAATCTTAGTTTTCTCAAAATTGTCTCCAAAAATTAAAAACTAATTTAATAAGTATAGGCTGCTTTCAGTAAAATAAAATGATTCCGAAAAATGGTTATTAATTGGACCTCCCAAGGTAAGATTTTTTACTTGCTCTATAGGGCAAGTATTGGTTTCGTGTGGAAAAAATTTTGAGGTTATAATCAAAGCTAACACTACGATAATCGAGAAGTCCGAAAAAGTGGGTTTCGTCATGCCGTCCGTCGGTCTGTGTGTCTGTACGTCTGTGCGTCGGTGCGTCCACTGTAATTTGAGCTAGAGCCTAAACGGGTGGACCAATTTGCATGAAATTTGGTACAGAGTATTTTTATGTCATTCCCTAGAGGAGAAATTCGAGTTTTGTTTTAGCTCATCTAGAACGGCTAGCTGCCATACAAATATTTTGGTTTCTTCAAATTTTCTCGATAACGGCTTCAACGATTTTAATTAAACTTCGTACTTGTAATAACCAAGTCAATTGTAAGAAAACTGCATTTCAGGAATTATTTATAAGGTTTTTTTTTTTGAAAAAAATGGTCTTATTTTTTGAGAACATTATTTTATGAACAAAAATATAATCAAACGAAAAATCAATTTTTTAGTGCTTTTGACTCTTTTAATATTTACTCGTTGAATATATACATCATGCATCTTCAATGTTGGGTTACATACAGTATTTAACCACAAGAGCAAGTTCGTGCGATTAAGTCGTGCATATTTTTTTATTTTCGCCTTCCTCGAAAACGATTGTTATATTCTAATTAATATTGTGTACAAAATTTTTCAAAAAAATATTTTTTGGATTTTTAGAAAAAAAGTTTCAATTTTTTTTAACTCAATATTTTAAAAACGACTAAGTCGTTTTTTATTAAACTTAGCTAGAAACGGTTTTTTACCATTATCTAGAAAATGTTGAACAAAAATTATTCTTGATTCAAAATAGCTTTTAACGGTCTTTAGTCCATACAAATTATATAAATTATTCTTATAGCCCAAATTAACGGTACCTCCCATACAAATGTTTCAAAACTGTTGAGGAAAATCTTATTTTGCTCAAAAACGACTCCTACGAGTTTGATAAAAAAATTTCTGTGTGTCAGTTTAGCAGGATCTACTATTTAAAATTATTAAATTTTACATTTTAATATTATTAACAGTACCTACCTTTCATCGCTCCACTGAAACAGAAGAATTTTTCTTTTCAAATTTTCTTCATATTCTATTAAAATTAATTGAAGACGATAAGGACTATTCAAACCCTGTATAATCAGATAGTCATACTATCCATTCCTACCTATTAACCACATCAAGTCTACATTTTTATTTTTTAAATAATATTAAAACTTTATGAATATAAATGTCATAACAAATAATTATCTATCTTTTAAGTTATGCTGACGATACCAACGGAGATTCACAGCGATGCTTTATCTGATTTTGATAGTCTTTATTCGACAACAGAATCTATGTCAACTATAATTGATAATTCAATTTCAAAAAACGATAACATGTATATAGGGACGCATCCTTTATTTCCTATACAAGAGGAGATGACTATACAAGAGGAGATGACTACTCCAATGTCTCCTATTGGCCAAATTAAACTTGAAAAGGAAATACTCTCAGAAGAAACTAATACTGTCATAGTGCCAGAATCTTGCTCTGAGGAAGAATTAGCAACCTCAACTTCCACGAAAGAAATTACCACCGAGGAAATAGATCAAGAAACTTCCACCACTAAAGCAATAGTTTCCATTCTAACACCCAATATACCGGAATCTGCACTTCCAATTAAACGATCCCTTTCATTAGATCTACTACAGACGTTTACGGCCACCCCATTAGAAATTACAACTGAATCTCTGATAAAGATGTCTACCCCGACAATAAGTCTGCAAGAACCAACAGAAAAAGACCAAACCTCAACAAATTTACCGACATCGACAAACTCACAAGATGATGAGTATCTCCAAAATAGCAGCAGCGCTCCTGCGATCAGCATTGAAACACCTGTTGCCGAAAATGGTGATCTTTTCATTGATAATTGGGCTAATCATTTATCGGCAGAGAACAAGGATATTCATCTTGACTTTAAAGATGATTCTTCTTCCCCTTTGAGCTTCATGGAAGAACCTACAAAAAGTTTGTTCAAAAACGAAGATTCCGAGTTCGCTTCTATTGAATCGGCGATTTTGAAAAACGACTCACATAACTCACCAGTATTAGAACAGCAGGTCAACAGTGACATCGAAGATACAAACAATCTTCAATATTCTGATACTGCAGAATCTCATCCAATTTTTTCACCACAAAACCTTCTGAATTTATTTACTTTCGATCATCAGCCATCTTCTTCGGACCTTAAATCAACTTGGTGGCCAAAATCAAAGAGTTCTTCTATGTCAGTTCTAGCAGAAAGTGCAGCGAAAAACCAACAAAAGCGAGCAAATAGAATATCTCCAAATGATGACTCACAAGAGATGAGTGGAAACCAACGTATGTTTAGTCAGGGATTCGATAATTTGCTGAACAGAAAACTTAAAAATTCAGTTAGCCTTTTGGAAAGATTATTTGGCAATTATTTTCTTCAGTGAAGCTTTTGTTATGTATTTTGTATTGTATTAAATATACTTTTTGCATGTACCTTATAATAGTTTTAATAAAAAAAAGACAACAAATAAAACAGATTGAATATGCTTGCTTTTATACGTAAATTTTCACATTCCTAAAATGCACGATTGGATCAATTATATAAACTTAACGTCCAATATTTCAAATTATAATACATTTTAATAAATAGTATTGTCTGAAGTTGTTTAATTCGTTATATAAAATATTTTGAACTAAATCGAAGTAAGATCAGGACTTAATCGAACCTGGAGGATCATCTACAGAACAACATCACCAATTTCAAAGCGATTGCCAAATTATTACAAGCAATTTAACAGCACATGTATTGTTGCTTTTAGCTCTATTTAGCCTTTATCATGATTAATCTTAACGTGTCGTTTCTGCTACTTTTAAGAATGTACTTAAAGCAAATAGCCAAAGCTTCAAATCATAGCGCCCTAAATCCTGTATTGAAAATCAGATTTTTTTGATGTGTAAACATCTATGCTGGCGGTAGAGTGAAAAAAAAACGTGAACGTTCATGTGCAACGTTACGTCGTGCAACGTAACGGTGTGCAACGTTACGATCTGCATACTAGAATGGGTGCGTTCAGTAAAAAAAATCTTAAGATCCCCTTCAAGCAAAAACAAGTCCGTTTTGGATCCGCGAACGCTGATGTTTACACATATTAATCGTGAGTCCCGGCACTCACACAATTTTTTTTTATTAACAAATGTTTTGGCATTTACAATTATACTTACATTAAAAAAATATTTTCGATTTTCGGCGATATTTTTTTTTTGCTAATATTACCTAGAGCCCACAGGAGCGAGTAGCAATACACTCAATTTAGTTTTAATGATACACAGAAACTTTAGCAACTCGCTCCTCAACTTATTAGCTACTCGCTCGCGCTCGTCAACTATCTTGCCGATGCCGATTTCGAAGCCAGTTGAGCAACGAGACGAGCAGCGAGTGAGGAAAATTCAAATAGGAATTTGACAAGTAATTTTTGTAGCCAAACCGCTTGCGAGTAGAGTACTCGCTCGTGTGGCCTTAGGCTTAGCCGTGTTTTGGTGAGAGTTAGCCATCTCAGCCAAATTTTTGCACGCAAACATTAGAAATCACTTTTCGTTTTGTGCACAATTAATAACAAAGTTATTGTTATTGTTTGCGTTTGCGTTTGCGTCGAGCTGACTGGAATACCATAACATTTAAATTCATCAAAAAATGTAAACCATATCCAACAAATAAGCAATAAAATGAATTACTTACTTATGTACTTTACTTATTCTCATCAAAACACAGCTATTGAATTGTCTAATAGTATACTCAAACCCAACATGAGGGTTTCCACACAGAAATATATAATAAGACTTTGCATTAATTGTTCCTCAGTGTCTACTCTCGGCTGTAGGTGTTGTGCTTCAGCCACCATGTAGAGATCTTTCTGGCAGGAAATTAAATTATCTTTCTTATGAACATACATATTTTGTATAGGATTTATGCTTTCAAATTTAAACCGCCGAAAAGTATGCATTTTAAGCTATTTTTGTTTGTTCATATTAGCAACCGTTACGCAGATTACCAGGCAAAGACTCGTATTTTATTTTTTTTCGGCATTTATAACTCTGGTACGACACATCTGCTAATTCCAAACATAAAATTTCAGCGGTATAGTTGTATAGTTCTGCCAAAAAAACCGCCGCCGGCTGTCTTTTTTTTAAATATATATTTGAGCGCAAAAATAACAATTGGTATTATACCAAATTTAAGTAGCAACTCAGTAATTTCATTAAAGATTCAGCCTCAATTTAAGAATCGAAATGAATAACTTGAAGGGAACAATAGCCGTGTTTTATTATCTTCTATCGGGATCCGGATCTGGATTAACTTTTAACACGTAATACACAGACAAAATACTGGGAAATTTTCAAAATTGTTTTTGTAACACGTGTTAAAAGTTAATCCAGATCCAGATCCGGATCCCGATAGAAGATAATAAAACACAGCTAATAAATATTAAAACATCAATACATCTTTTCATTAGCAAACCTTTTATTGCTAACCGAAACAACAAGTGAAATCACATAAACTAAATTAGAACTACGTTTTCAGATATTAGCCGTGTTGTGATTGTGATTTCAATTCAGTCGATGTCACAAATCCTATTGAAAGAACTTTGCAAACAAAGGTTTTTTCGTTTTTATGACGTCGAAGGTGAGTGATGAAGTTATTATTTCGGTCCTCAAACTTGGCACCACAAATGTCACAGAACTTCTTCCGCAAATTTGTAGACAGATCGATTTTTTTAGATCTTTGGAGTTTTCAAAACTAACCCGACAAATGGGGCAGTTTTTGCAGTATTACGGGAACGTGTCAATTGATAAGTTATTGATACCTATTGAGTTTTGAGCATTGTGATCGCTTTTGGCGGTAGTTAAATAATCACACTCATAAATGTGGTTTCGGGATTTTGAACTGATCTTGACTTCGAGGCATTTTTAAGAAACAGGAGCCTTCTGTAAATTGCAGTATTAGGAGAAATTTCAGTTTTTTTTGCTGTTTTTCCTCGCCAAAAGCACTAAAGAAGTCAACCAATTCTTTAATTGCATCTTTGGCTGAACTGGTATCGTCCAGAATGTTAGGATTAAGCGTGTTGAATTTTTGAAAAAATTGTTGATAAGCGTCTGTTTTTACTTTGCTTTTGTTTTATAATTTGTATTCTATATCCCAAAGGCATTCCTATTCACGGTAAAGGTCTATGAATTGAAAAACTTGGTAATCAGGCCATTGGAGTACAAATACTTTGGCCTAAAACAGAAATAAATAAACAACTAATGAATAAGGTGATGTTTATCTTGATGTCTTAAGATTTTATTAAATTTTCTCTCACATCTAATGTATTCTGGAGGTTTTTAAATAAACGAGGTGCAGTTTACCTTATAAAAGTGAGTAAAATGTGATTTTTTACTTGCTCTATAAGGCAAGTTTTGGTTTCGTGTACAAAATTTCGAGATTATTATAAAAACTAACAATACGATAATGGAGAAGTCTGAAAAAGTGGGTTTCGTCATGCCGTCCGTCGGTCTGTGCGTCTGTTCGTCTGTGCGTCGCACAGTGGTTCGGTTTGTATGGGAGAGCGGAAAAAAGTCTGTTTTATCTGAACGGTTCAACGGATTTAAATGAAATTTGGCAAACATGTTTATATTAGTCTTATACATATTTGGTCAAAATTTGGTTGAAAAAAAATAATTAGAAACAAAGTTATTGACATTTTTCTAAAATTTGAGGGATTTGATGTTTGTATGGGAGAGCGGAAAAAAAAATCTGTAACATCTGAATTGTTTAACGGATTAAGATGAAATTTGATTCGCATTTTTAAATTAGTCTTATTCATATTTTTTCAAAATTTGGCTAAGAAAAAATCATTAGTAAAAAAGTTATTGACTTTTTTTCTAAAATTTGAGTGTTTTGATGTTTGAATGGGAGAGCGGAAAAAAGTCTGTAAAATCTGAACTATTAAACGAATGTAAATGAAATTTGACAAACATGTTAAGATTAGTGTTATACATGCTTGGTCAAAATTTGGTCAAGAAAAAATTGTTAGAAAAAAAGTTATTGACTTTTTTATAAAATTTGAGGGTTTTGATGTTATATTTAAATAAAAGTTTTTTTTAGTAAAATCTTAACTTTTTATTTTGAATAAAATATAATTATTAACTATGTATATTATAAAATTAAATAAATAAATAGATAAATACATAAAAAAAAATAAATAAAAAAACAATTATGAAGTAGTAATTTTATAATGCTAGAATGAGGTTTTTAGCGTCTGCGCTGATTGGAAGTATTTTCTTTTTTGCCTGTGGCCTTAAACCTGTTATTATTGGATCTGAGGATATGAGTATATGATGCATCACATCTTCATTCGTCGCAATTAGGCTGTATTTTCTCGAATGAAACCTGCGGTAGGCTTTATAATCCTTATTTCGGCATTCTTGGGCTTCCTCGGAGAGCGATCCAACAGGAAATGCACAGCTTTTAATTATTTCTTCTCCATGGATCAAAACCTTATGTACGGTTGCTGGCATATTGTACCATTTATATTTCTCAACAAACAGTTCAGCAGTTTTCCACGTGTAAGCTGCATATTTTTTGAAATCTAATTTTTCATTCGACGTTATTACTTCAAGGATAACAGCCAACCGCCGAATTAGGGATTCACTAACTCCAGTGATTTCTGAAGTCATGGTTGGATTTGCAAAAAATCTTCTGGAGGTGTTGCCGTCATTACTTGTCCCCGTACCTTGTTTTACAAGATCGACAATGATGCCCAGTTTTTCAAGAAACTCCTGCTGAATTTTCTTCTTCTGAGCATCTCTAATATGGCGGGTCTCATTGTTGGTTCTCCATGCTTTAAATGGCAAATTGTAGGCAACATGGAGGATACACTCCATATATTTTATCCTTTTCTTTATTTTGAATTAAGCTCTATCATATAATTCAAAATATGATAAAACTATATTATTTTTCCGTTGTTGTTTTCAAGATAATTGAGTTGAAAGTTGAAAAATTTTCCAGGCAGAAATAAATGGTTTCGCAAAAATCGAAATTCTCAGCCCTGGGTCAATGTATTGATTTTGTTTTATTTTTAAAATAAAGTTTGACATTTTTTCTTAAAATAATGGGCTTAACCAGTTCATTCTGACAATTAATACCGAAGTAATCAAACTTTTTGGTAAACACCACCGTCAAGACGGAGTTTTTTGAAATCCGATTAAGTGAAACATTTTTGAGCATAACTTCCACATCTGCACGTATCTGCAGCTGATTTTTTCTGTGCTTTAACATGAATGTATGGAGCATATGGTGGCATACTTACTTTCTTGGTATCTTTTGGAGCTGTTTTTTTAAATCAAAAAGTTTTAAAAAAAAACATTTTTTCTTAGTACTAAAGCTTCAGGCTACTTATAGAAGGTATCTTTTATAAATAATCAATATTTTTTTTTATTTTTAGATAATCGAAAATAGACCAATTAAATTATTTAAGAAGCTAGAGAATTTATCTACAGGAACTTGGGAAAAAAACATCTCAAAATTTGTTGAAAATACGGTTCGCGATTTGAGTAAAATTATTTTTCAACTTTGAGGCCTTGTAAATCAGAACATACAATATATATGTTTAAAAATACTTTTAAATCATACGCTCGGTTTATCTAAGAGTACTTAAACATAAAGTTTAAAACGATAGACATGACTTTTTCAAAAGACTTTTTTCCGCTCTCGCACCACTGTGCGTCGGTGCGTCCACTCTAATTTGAGCTAGTGGCTAAATGGTCGGACCGATTTGCATGAAATTTGGTACAGAATATTTTTATGTGATTCCCCAGAGGAAGAATTCGAATTTTTGTTTTAGCTCATATAGAAGGGGTAGCTGCGATACAAATATTTTGGTTTCTTCAAATTTTCTCGAAAACGGCTCTAATGATTTTGATTAAACTTTGTACATACCTGTAATAACGAAGTCAATTGTAAGAAAACTACATTTCAGGTTTTTCTCAAAAAATTCACATAACGGAATTATGTAGGTATTCTGCGTTTTTTTGAGAAAATGGTCTTATTTTTTTGGTAATTCGCGTATATCTTTGCCATGGTTACACCGATTTTGTTATTATTTTGCAGTCTGATGCTTCTCAATAGTTTAAACAATAATGCATTTAAAAATTTTAAAGAGCAGTTTTTATAAAAAAAAATCAAACAGAAAATCAATTTTTTAGTACTTTTGGACTCTTTTAATATTTTCTCGTTAAATATATACATCATGCATCTTCAATGTTGGGTTACACACAGTATTTAACCACAAGAGCAAGTTCGTGCGATCAAGTCATGCATATTTTTAATGTTAGGTACAGTTACTAAAGTCCTATTATTGACACGCAAATTATAATATTATGTGTAACTCAGTCAAGCTTTCGAGCTAAACATTCCTGTGAAACATGTTTAAGTTTGTGGTCAACAAGTGGAAATCTTAAATTTACAAAAAAAAAATCTTATAATTGCTGTCTTTATAGTAATAAAACGTCATTTGAAACCGTTAATACTGCCATCTTATTGCAAAAATTGTTTAAAATTGGTGTAAGAGAAAATAAACTTGAATCGTTTCGAAGCTTTCTTGTAGGTAGAATCCAACGAACTACAGTCAATGGAAAAATATCGCAAAAACATAAATGACAAAAGCTCAAGCTTTTTGCGGATGATGATCCGATGATGATGTAAAACCATATGTATTGATAATCTTAATGAAGATCTAAGTTCAATAAATATTTGGCTAGAAATGAACCGTCTGATATTAAACATGGATACTTTTAAACGTATCGGCACTACCGTCTCAGATAAACATTCATGTTCCTTTGAAATTATGTCCCATATAAAATATCCGGGTTTTATGATAGACAATAAACTATCGTGGAATGAACACATCGACTACTTACGTAAAAAAATATTCGAAAGGCTGGGAGTCCTGCGTAAAACAACAACCAGCCTCTCAATGACCAGTGCAATAAAAGTGTATAATGTGATAATTAAGTCCTATTTTGAGTATTGTCCCACCCTACTATACTTGTGCAATATCTCCCAAAAAAGCAGGCCACAAATCTTACAAAATAAAGCAATGCCTGTTTTATTAAAACGTGACCACTATGGTATAGTGTTAGAGACATGCTTGAGTTTTTAAGCTGGCTCAACATCAATCAAACTTACCATGATATTTATATCTAAAATCAAATATAATATGTGTCCCCAAAACCTTAGTGACCAAGCATCAACTAATGAAAATGCAACATACAGTCTGCGGAATAGGAAAGATCTGTTTATTCAGAGAATGAGAACAACAAGAGGTCAATGTTCTACAACGGCTTCCAAGCATTCAATCAACTGCCTCAACACATTTAGTTCAACCAACATAAATGAATTTAAACGACTTTTTTATCATACTCAACTGAAAATATTATTTAACTGCATACAAAAATCTTAAAGCTTCACTCTTAAACTGATATTTTAAACTTGTCTTTATTAACGCTAATGTTAATTTCATGTCTCAATTAATTAAATTTAATTAAATGCAACAAAAGATAATTATGTAAACCGAAATAGCAATATTTTGTTTAAGCCAAATGAAATATTACAATAATTACAAATACAAATATCGATACAATCTATAGCAGCCGTATATCCTGAAGTATCCAAAATATTGCTAGCACTTTAAAAAAAGCATGTTTTTGTTTGATAAGCAAGGGTTCAATTTTGTTATAATGCGTACCACCCCAACAAGACAGTCCATATTGTAGGTTAGATTTAAATTAGCCATTAAAGACCAAATTTAAAATAGGTTGACTAAAATACTCAGATGGTAAATTGGCTGAGATGGTAAATTTGCTTACCTAATTGTGTACCTGTGTTATTGTCTGGACATTATTGTCATGATTTAGACTTAATTCCGTTGGTTCACTCAAAGGTTCCTTGTCACTGTTTTTCTAAAAATATGAATAAATAAATATATATTATTTATCGGTTTGGGGCCTTTTAAACTTCATTAAAAAAGAACTTAAAAATAAATATGTAGGTACCTACGTCAGTGTTCCCAGATTGATGGTTTTTCCCACCAAAATTGGGGAAAAAAATCTCTTTGGTGGGAATAATGGTGGGAAACAATTGATGGTGGGATTTATGGTGGGAAATATTTGAAATGCTTTTTTATGGGGGGAAAATATTATTTTTAACATAACCGAAACTTTTTTTTTCTTAAAAAAAAAAAGCCAAAAAAGTCGTGTGTTTAATAATAGTGATTAATATGTAATAAAATTAGTTTTTTTGTATCACACTTGAAAAAATGTTCACTAAAATGTTTAAACACTAATTAATAGGTAATTCGATCGCCAATTTTAGTTTTCAGTTCCAAATACAAAAAATAATCAAATGACCGGATTTTTAACACTGCCAAGAGCATGTAAATATTTTCCAACCAGGGACTTTTTTTGTTGTTGTTTTTAGATGTCAAATTAGAGAGAGAAAAGACAAAGACAAATCTTGGAAGACCTCTATAGCGATCTTCTTTCTCGGCTAGCATTTGCATCTACCTAAAAATAAATAGCAGAGAGAAGAGCAGTATATATTACTATTCACACACAAACACAACTCACAAGTTTCATAACTCACAGGAAAAAGATGGATATACTCTGGAGAGAACGAACATTTTGTGTCTCTTCTAAAGTCTGGCTCTTAGGCATCCCATTCACATGCAAATTCTTGTGAATAAATCGGCTTAAAAACTCGTCTTCATATAAGCAACTAGTAACAACAGTGGACGTTCCCTTATTGCGCAATGGCAAAGGCAATGCTGGCTAAATTCAATTCAGAGAACCTCTATGTTTCGCATGACAGTAACAATGAGAATTAAAACGAAGAAACTCTTGAGGCATTTGCCTATGAATTTAACGTCAATAACAATTTGTAAATATGTGAATAATGTACATAAAATACAAAATCATTTAACTTATTTATACTTTTAAGTTAATTTTTTAAATCAAATATTTTGAAGTCTTTTTTATTTATTTTTTTACAAAAAATATCTTTATTTTTTTTGTAACAAAACTAAGAATATGTATTCCTGGCTTTTTATTGAAATAAGATTTTTTTTATATAAAAACTGTGAAAATGTACGAAAGTACAAATTATACCTATAAGATTTGACTTAAAATACTGGACCCATGTTCTGTAACTCTCGCATCGATAAAATCAGTCGAGAAACGATGAAAATTGAAACAAATCATATGAGTTTTGTTCCATTTTTCATCGTTTCTCGACTGATTTTATCGATGGTAGAACTAGGATAGGCGGAAGTTGTCGGAAGCTTATGTCAAAACCGACCGAAAAGTAGCTTACCGTAACTTCAATTTCACAAGTCACCCATAATGCTCTTAAGTGGTTGAAAGAGAGAAAACAAATTAAATAATTGTATGTTCAATGTCAATTTGCTCAGCACAGAGTAGTGATAGGCTTTTAATTATTTCCTTTGCGAAACCACTAAAATTCGATGTGGTATATGTAAGTTAATTAAAAAGTTGAGATTTTACTTTACTCATTCATCAATCAGAAAAAAAAATCGAAAACTAAGCAACAAACGCCAAATTCTTTTTAGTTTGCTTTCACCATTTTGATTTTTGCATCCATCGCCATCCACTTACGAATGAGCGGTCGATGAGCGCACTTCACGTCCGACGGCAAAAGTTAACGAAAACTAGACGAACGTTGAACAGTACCAAATCGCAATTATGGGCACAACCACAGATTAGCCACATGAAGATGAGAATCCCCGGCAGCCATTTTAATTTGCCTACAAGCTTGAACTGTCAGATATCAGATAAAAAATGAGAATGTGTGTATAAAAACCTCTGATAACTGCCAGTTCTAGCTTGTAGGCAAATTAAAATGGCTGCCGGGGATTCTCATCTTCATGTGGCTAATCTGTGGCTGTGTCGCTGACTCCTTGCATTTCTTCAAACATAAGAGTTTCATCTCTTGGATCATCCGAAAGCATTAAGTGATTTTCTTTGATATGATTAGAAAATTCATTAAAAATGTGTATATTTCATAAGTTCTGGATCAAATTTAGATTTAGAAACAGAACAAGTTTCGAAAAGGTATTCATTTTGGTATTCGTTTTTTTTTTCAAAGATTTCTGCATTAATTTACCCATTAATATTTCAGTGCAAAATCAAATATTAAATAATGGGACAAAAATTAATTCAAATTTATGTAAATTTGCTTTGCTACTTTTACTTTGCTTATAAAAAAGTTGTTTTGGTTTTTCAACAAAATCAGCTGGGTTGGAATGGCTACGTTCAATAAATTAGACCATCGCGTTCTTTTCTTGAAGCTCGCTTCAAACCTTTATATACATTGGTTGAGTTGAAATGAGCGTCATTAGACTCGATCCCATTTGCTAAGCGGAGTCGATTAGAAAATATTTGTGAAAAAACCATATAAATGTATGGAAAATGGTGTTTGTCTCACATAGCGGCACCACAGCTATTAGGCTGGGCGCGCACATGCAACTTTCAGTTCCGCAACAGTTTGGTTGCTCAGTTGGCTACCAATGGACTTGTATAAAAGTGTGCGCACATGCAAAAACTATTCAGTCGTCGATTCGAGCAATTTTGTATCTATTTTCAGCAAAATGTGTTAAACCTGTCAAAATCAAAACAACAAAGTGAGAACGAATTTCTCAAAAATGGAGAAACTTACTGGCTGAACACAATAGACGTGCGTTCGATCGCGCGTTCACACGCGCGTGATTATTAAAACTTATTTAACTCCCAGAGTCGCGTTCGCGGCTGCGTCTCCATTGTATTCACTTTAACGAAATTTCACGTATTTTAACTTTGACAGGTGCGAACGCGCGTTCGAACGCGCTTCTATTGTGTTCAGCCAGTTACATGAAAGTTAAGGCCACAGATTAGCCACATGAAGATGAGAATCCCCGGCAGCCATTTTAATTTGCCTACAAGCTTGAACTGTCAATCGAAAACTAAGCAACAAACGCCAAATTCTTTTTAGTTTGCTTTCACCATTTTGATTTTTGCATCCATCGCCATCCACTTACGAATGAGCGGTCGATGAGCGCACTTCACGTCCGACGGCAAAAGTTAACGAAAACTAGACGAACGTTGAACAGTACCAAATCGCAATTATGGGCACAACCACAGATTAGCCACATGAAGATGAGAATCCCCGGCAGCCATTTTAATTTGCCTACAAGCTTGAACTGTCAGATATCAGATAAAAAATGAGAATGTGTGTATAAAAACCTCTGATAACTGCCAGTTCTAGCTTGTAGGCAAATTAAAATGGCTGCCGGGGATTCTCATCTTCATGTGGCTAATCTGTGGCTGTGTCGCTGACTCCTTGCATTTCTTCAAACATAAGAGTTTCATCTCTTGGATCATCCGAAAGCATTAAGTGATTTTCTTTGATATGATTAGAAAATTCATTAAAAATGTGTATATTTCATAAGTTCTGGATCAAATTTAGATTTAGAAACAGAACAAGTTTCGAAAAGGTATTCATTTTGGTATTCGTTTTTTTTTTCAAAGATTTCTGCATTAATTTACCCATTAATATTTCAGTGCAAAATCAAATATTAAATAATGGGACAAAAATTAATTCAAATTTATGTAAATTTGCTTTGCTACTTTTACTTTGCTTATAAAAAAGTTGTTTTGGTTTTTCAACAAAATCAGCTGGGTTGGAATGGCTACGTTCAATAAATTAGACCATCGCGTTCTTTTCTTGAAGCTCGCTTCAAACCTTTATATACATTGGTTGAGTTGAAATGAGCGTCATTAGACTCGATCCCATTTGCTAAGCGGAGTCGATTAGAAAATATTTGTGAAAAAACCATATAAATGTATGGAAAATGGTGTTTGTCTCACATAGCGGCACCACAGCTATTAGGCTGGGCGCGCACATGCAACTTTCAGTTCCGCAACAGTTTGGTTGCTCAGTTGGCTACCAATGGACTTGTATAAAAGTGTGCGCACATGCAAAAACTATTCAGTCGTCGATTCGAGCAATTTTGTATCTATTTTCAGCAAAATGTGTTAAACCTGTCAAAATCAAAACAACAAAGTGAGAACGAATTTCTCAAAAATGGAGAAACTTACTGGCTGAACACAATAGACGTGCGTTCGATCGCGCGTTCACACGCGCGTGATTATTAAAACTTATTTAACTCCCAGAGTCGCGTTCGCGGCTGCGTCTCCATTGTATTCACTTTAACGAAATTTCACGTATTTTAACTTTGACAGGTGCGAACGCGCGTTCGAACGCGCTTCTATTGTGTTCAGCCAGTTACATGAAAGTTAAGGCCACAGATTAGCCACATGAAGATGAGAATCCCCGGCAGCCATTTTAATTTGCCTACAAGCTTGAACTGTCAGATATCAGATAAAAAATGAGAATGTGTGTATAAAAACCTCACACATAGACAGTAGGGATCTTCAGACAGCAGACACTGGTTAAATTGTTGTTGCAATTCACATCTATTCATTGACGCGGGAAGAAATTACAAATACAACAATGTAAACAAATGGGTTTTGGAGGAAACGTACGAAATATTCTCATCTTCATATGGGTAACCTGTGGTTATGGCCTTTTCGATTGGTAATCCGGGAGAACGATTTGATACGTGTGAACCCTTCTGGAACGATTCTGAAAACAAAATCAGAAGCAAATTTCTATTCTTTTCAGAAGAAGAACTGTCATTCTGTCTCCAATCGAAAAGGCCATTAACAAACGCATTGAACCACTTTTGTGTACAAAACGTCAAAATTTCACTCCTCATCAACAATCACATGCCAAATTTGTGTTTAATTAAAAAAAAATGTACATAAATTAAAAATTTCCCAAGTTATTTATCTATATATATAAAAATTAATCGTGGTGGGTTCGGATGCTTCCAACTTGAAAACGACTGTACCAAATTGGATACTTCCTTCTGTGGGTTTGTTCCTAATTTCTCCGTGAAAGTTAAGGAAAAAAGAAAAGTCCAGTCAATTGGTGGCGGTGTGGGCAAATATTTTGTTTTTCTGTTCAATTCAATTACCGTTCAACAGGTGCCGCAACATAGTCACTTTTAAACTCCAGTTTATCTTAGACTGGGGTTTATTCAATATTATTTAGATAGGATAAACCCAGGTCTAAGATAAACTGGAGTTTAAAGTGACTATGAATATGCCCCATTAAATTTTGATATTTGTAGGGTGAAATGGGGCAAACATGAAAAAGTCCGATTTAAGAAATTCGTTTTTAGTTAGAAAGGTTTTTCTTTAAGAAATGGCTTTAGGGATATTATTTTTCAAAATTTTAACATTTGTAGAGTGAAATCGGGTAAAAATAAAAAAAATCCGATTTAGGTAATTTTTTTTAGGAAATAGCTTTAGGGATATTCTTTTTAAAATATTGTAATTTGTAGGGTTAAAAGGGTTAAAATAAGATTTTTTTTTGGCTTTTGAAAGGTTGTTTTTTAGTGGATGGTGTCAGGGATTTTTTTTAGAAAATTGTGGATGGATATACTCGTACCTTTCAGCTTTCTGCAATTCTTCAGCACCTTATTTGCGGCAGATCGATGTGCTAGTTGTACAACAACATTGGCCATACCAACTTTATTGCACTTAACCGGGTAAGCGTCTTTGACAACTCCGACAAATTCTGCGTCAAGCAGGCCGCTGCACACGTCTTTGTCCTTGGAAATTAGACTTTTTGAGTCTGCACTGGGCAAGTGAATAATTAAATTACTCTCCGTTTCCTTTTTTAACAGTTTTTCGATTTCTAACTCCAAGCGAGCATTTTGAGCTTCCAGGTACGTAATTTTAGCCGCGCATTCATCTTGGTTGGCTCTTAGTATAGCTATTTCATGTCCTAATGCAGCAAAGTCATCTTTTGTAGCTAGATGGCTAACATTTTCTTTCAAAAGGCTGACTAGGTCAGGAATGCTCATATTACTTACGGTGTTCATAATTTTGCTTGTTTGGTATCGTTTTTCTGCTCTAAAAGGCTCAGGGGAAGTATCTGCAATGGCTCTTTTATGCATTTGCCAGTGAACAATTTCTTCTTCTAGGTTATGCACCGTATTTTTTTTTTTTTGTGTGTTTATAACTTATTCTCTAGGACTTACTGAGATTGCGAATTTTTGATGAAGTTAATTCATAAAACTTAATATTTGGCAATTTTTTCTTCTTTTTTTTCCTTGTATTTAAGCTTTTTTCTTCACTTTTTTGGGAGCCTAAATATAGCTTAAACTGAACGTTTTGACAACCAATTTGACAGTCTTCTCTCTTTGCATAAATCATCAAAAGCATCTGTTCAGTTAATCCTGAGTTAACACACCAAATTTTATGATTTAACTCGCGTTTAACTATAATCGCGCACTGAAAAACTGGACCTAAGGGCTTGTTTCACAATGTCTGATTAAAGTTCTAAATAAGAATCTAGAACTTAATAATCAACCTCCCTTATGTTTCCCAATATCTGAATAGTACGTATAACTTATAATTAAAGTTCAAAGTATTTTCATTGCCAGATGAAGTGTCGATTAGCAAATTTACTTGGCAATTTAAATATTATTAATTGATTTTTTCAAGTTTTCATCAGCCAAAACGATTTTGTCTGGAAAACTGGAACATCTAATTGAGACATACATTTTTATTATTTCGAAAAATTGTGAAACGGTTTTTATTGTGAAAGTTTTTTACTCGGAGGATTTAATTTGCGGATAATTTAAATGTCGAATAAATAATCAAAACTTTACTCAGACATTGTGAAGCAACCCTAAACAAATTTGCTTTTAGGCGTGTTTTTTTGCAAGTCCATATTGATTTGTCGAAAAAAACGACATCGGGACTTAGGAACTTCTTACTTACAGTACGTAAGTCCCGATAATTATCTGGACTTAGCTAAGTCCATATGGATTTAAGTTGTTGTTGTATTTACGTGTGAAACTATTAGTCCCGATGTCGTTTTTTTCGACAAATCCATATGGACTTGCAAAAAAAACACGGCTTTTATTAAACCTTTTTTACAATTTTGTTTACTTTAGCTACTCAACTATATTGTGAATTACTTAAATTTAAAATTAAAAACTAATTTAGGAGCTGTGAATAATAATAAAAAGTTAAAAAAAATGTAGGGGTTTTTGTTGATAAAATGTTGTAATCTGGGGGGTTTCTCAATGTTTCCGGGGCGGAAATTTTTTTTGCATCCGGCAACACTGGTTTACACGTTATATGTCAAAAAGTTTGCATCTCGGCCTTGCGCAATCGGAAAATTTGATGTGTACGTATGTGTACACACGAAAATCACACTCTTGTGGAGTTGGGTCCCTGGGGGCATAGCAACTATCGCCATCGAGTAATCTGTCGTTTAGGCCTCAGGGTGTTTTTCCAATCACGGAGAAAAAACGGGCAAGTACTGGCAACCAAGTTGGCTACGTACATGAACTGTCGAATTCTTATTTGTGTCCTTGCCTCACTCGCAACTCTACAAGATAGCGAGTATTACCTCGTGTAGGTTCAGGGTTAAAAAAGAAAAACGTCTTTTTATTTTTTTTATTTTTATAAGCACTCGAATGCACCATTTGCACATTACATTACAACATTTGGAATTTCCACCAGAAGAAGAAAAAAAAAATCTGGAACTTCCACCAGACGTCAGTGCCAAACAAGCAAAACAAAAATAAATAGCTTGACAGTAAAATATGTAGGGAAAACAAAAAACATGTGATTGTGATTGGTCGTTTGTTTTTTTCGCTGCATTTTTGTATGTCAAAATTAGAAAGAGAAAAGACAAAGATAGTTTCTGGAAAAGCAAGGGAAAATCCTAATTGGTTTTGCATCTGAACGCACCCACATATTGTGAATGAACTCAAAAAAAATAGGATGCGTTGCCTCGCGTTGTTCTTCAACAAAGATTATACTTTTGTCTCTTTTTCTCGTTAGGTTCTTGTTTGTTTGAATATATATTTTCTTTTTTCAATCCTCACAGGCTTTGCTTTTAAAAATTTTTTGTCAGTTTTGTTGGCGGTCCGTGAATACTTATGTCAGACATAAAATAAAATTAAATCAAATTTAATAATTGTTTATTCATTTACTCTGCTTATTTAATAGAGTGATAATTTAGTGGGCACAATCCTTCTAAATGATTAACCTTGAATGACCTAAAACAAAAGCTAAAGGACCTTTTTAGTATTACCTCCATGATTAGTTTGCTAAGCAAAATAGTTTCCTGTTACTATTTTTGATTTTGAGCTTCAAACTAGGTTTTTTTGTACACAACGAAAATCAAAATTATGGCTTTTACTACGACCACCAACAATAGTTTTGTTGATCTATCTGAAGACAACGATAATACTGGAACGCTAGCTGCAGTTTCAAATTTACCTTATTCAAACACTGCGGATACTTCAAACGCTGCTGATACTTTTGAGCGTTCATGCGACAACCCAGAATGCTCCGCACCAAAGCTTATTTCACTAGTCCCGAAGCCCGATGCATCCGAATTCATAACTGAGCCAATGGTTGTCCATCAACCTACTCTCATAAATGGGTTTACGACTGTTTTCCAGATTAATGGCGTCGGCCAGAGAATGGAGGACATTATGAACGAGTCGACAGCAGCTGAAAGTCACACCCATGGCGACAATTATAAGCCAAAAACAGTGTTTCGTGTGGTACCGAATACCCATGCTCACATTGTCAATTACGTTGTAGTTGATGCTACAGGTGAAACTATGCGAAAGATCAAAGCAAATGATCCTGACACAATGCGGAAACTATTAGTTTCACAACGACTTAGTGCTGAACAAATGCTCAAGAAACTTATCGGTAAGTCTCTCGAGACACCGACAAGAATAGAAAATTCTTGCAATGCTCCAGCACCTGGACCAGTTCCAGCACCAATTGAGGTGTCAACGCCCAAAGTTCCACCCCGCATAACCATAAAACTTCTTCCAGGCTCCGAGACACAAAACACTGCAAGTACATCAACAACGGAATTTAACGCCTCCTCAATCAATCAGAGTCGCATTAAACCAGCTATTGATGGAACAAAAACTGCAAGTTTACCTACATTAAGAACAGCAACAGTAAACGCATCTTCAAACAAACAGATTATAAAATCATTTGCACCAATGATTAAAAAAACAAATAAAACTCCATTGCCGACAGCTGCTGCACAAACAACTCTACGCCCAACGGGTGCAGGTGGGCGTGTTATTGCAGCAAGTAAACCTGTTGTTTGGCAAGCTGTTCCTCCAGGGATCGCTTCGAAATGCACACCAACTCCACTTAAAACTTCACCACCAAAATTAGCAACTACCATTTCGCCACGAAACACACAACCTGTAGTTGTTTCGCCAACAAGGAATTCATCAAGTCTCAATACATCAGCATCAGAACAGCCACCATCAAAACAAATAAAAACTGTAGAACTGCTTGATGTTGAAAAATCAATATCCTCTACTTCCATTGCTGTCCATCGAAGCTTCATCGATTCTCATTCTGTCAAACAACAAAACGTTCTCAAAAGAAAACCTGATTTAACTACTTCAGTTCCAGAAGCAATGAAGAGACTTCGACCACGATCCCCAAACAGAATCCAAAATCCAACTCCTTTAGCCGGTAATTTGTCTAAAATCAAAGATTCTCCGCCAGTTACCAGAAAACTACCAACGCTCCCCAAGTTCCAAAAGATACAAGTTCCCCCAAAAGCTCCACCTTCAGGCAAGTTCTTGTTCGGCCCAAGACCTCAAGCTAAACCAATGGGTGACGATCAAGTCATTCCAATGCCAGATGTGACTTCAAATAAAAAGGACTCTCCTACAATTGAGGGCGAAAAGTCACTTGAACCAAGTCCACCAGCAGGACCAGAATTTGATACGCCTGTGCGGCGCAAAAACAAACCTCTCATGGGACCGGCTTCGAAAATGAAAGCTTTGAAAGATATTGCTGAAGCAAAGACAAAGGCCTTGCAGAATGATGCGCGCACCCAATGCAAAACGGCTTTGATATGCGAATCTGGCCCTATGAAAATTGGAGAAACAATCATAACCCGAACTGGATCAGTGAAGATAGCCAATGAAAGTCTAGAACGCGCAGAAACTTTAACGAAGCCTTGTTCTGTTGCAGTAACTGATATCGCCAAAAGTAATGCAACCACCGACTCTGACAGCGATTCTAAAACAAAGAGATCAAGGTCAACTTTAAAGTCATCTCCCGAAAAGACACCATGTAATACTACAAATAAAAAAGCATACGATGCATTGGTAGATAGGTATCGAGGAAGATGGACTATTAAAAAAGAAGATGAAACGTTGGTTCGTAAGCAGTTTCTCAGATCAACCAGATCTTCGGGGACGCCAAAAGCAACCGTGAAAACAGCTCAAAAACCAGAAGGAAACAATACACCTTCGGATGATATCTCAGACTCTACTTTGTTGACTACACCATCGGCACCATCTCGAGTCTTGAGAGTTGTTTTGCCATCAACAAAGAATGGGATTGTGAACAATCCCTCGACTTCACCGCATCCTAATTTGAAGATTTCCTCGGTAATAAGTGGTGGAACAACGCTTCCTGCATCTATGAGAGAGGTTGATACTGAAACTGCCCCTTTAATTATCAACGATGATAGCAGGTAAATTTGTTAAATTTAAAGGTCTTTCAAAATGTAATTATAAATTTATCTGCAGCGGACCTGGTATTGAGCAATTACAAAAAGAGTTGGCTGATTTGCGACGCACTGTTGCTAGACTTACCCAAGGAAAAAATGTGTAGTCAGCCTGTTGAGAAATGGATAATCTATATTAATTTTTCTTTTTTACATTCACTAAGTGTTAATGTATTGTTTATAAAAACAGGTTGATCAATTAATTTTGTTAAAAATAATTTGTTTTTTTTCTTTTAATCATGCTTCCCTTCGCATAGCTTCACACAGAAAATGGGTTCGTATATATGTATTTAGTTCGATCTATTATTTTCTTTTTGTTTCCATAATATATGCCAGGAAATATTTTCAATGATAAAGGTAACCCCTCACCCGAAGGAACTAAACGCGAGCGTGTAGGTTGGGATGAGACAAGAAATATAGTAGGGGGGTCTATTCCCCTCGTTAGCCAGGAAGGGCCATTTTCTAAAAACCATGATATACCTTTTGCAAAGCCAGAAATCTCTTCTTTTATTGTGTTTTTAAATAAAGTTCTTAAAGAGAATAGTTTTTAAAAAATTAATTTACACTCAAAATAAAAAATTTCAAACTAATTCTACTCTACTTGCTACGTAGTGGGGAAATAGGATATTTAGAGCAACAAGCAACGGATTGGAGTCAAATTAAGGGAATTTAATTTCTGTTATTTTAAATTTTCTAAAAAACTAGAAGAGATTTTAGCATTTGGTTTTTTGGTGTTTGACAAAAAAATAATAACAAGAGTATTGAATATTGAAAAAAATTAATTGAATTGAAAAAAAAAAACAAAAATACTACTTAGAGCCGTTTGCTGATACGAATCTTAATTGTTTATGTTCAACTTAAACGCTTTCTGTTCTACTTTTTCTCAGCGTAAATTGTCTCATAAGCTCTTATGTTGAACTTAAATATGCTCTAGCTTTTTGTCACACCTTATGCAAATCACCCTGTATATTTCGTAAAATTTCAGTTTTGAAAAGAGAAAATTTAAGTGGATTTGATTCTGGCGTAACACAAGAGCTTGTTCTTGGAGTGAAAAATATAAGAACAAATAGTTCCGAGCGTAAAGAATGATTTTTATTGAATGATTACTAAACTTTTTATAAACTTAAATTATAAACAATTGAACAAAAGCTTCATTGATTCTCGTGAACGAAGTGTTTTTGAACAAGTAGTTTGATGTTTTCACACTCTTCCTCAAACAAACTGTATTCCAGCTTTTGTTCTAAACTACTCGATTTCTGAAGAACCCAGTGGCTTAGTTAGCATATCAGCCATCATTTCTTCCCTTGGACAGTAAATGTATACGATACGCTTTTGATCGACATGGTCCATGAAGAAATAAATTTTAGTCTCGATGTGATTTGCCCTATTGCTAAGTTTCTGTGCTTTAATTAAACGTAGATAGCTCTGATAATGAATAATGACTGTTGGTAAAGTTTGTTGAATATAATGTATATCATATCCTTCAGCAGCTTCTTTACATGCATCCGATAATGCAATAAATTCGGCTTCTGTGGATGAAAGCGAGACAAAAGATAGCTTCTTCCAACTCCAACTTATCGTTCCACCATTTACATATCTGATATAACCAGAATTAGATTTTCTATCGAGCATAATATCTTCTGACCAGTTTGCATCGCCGTAACCTATTAGTTATTTTTGTCTTTTGCTGCCATATTACTTAATTTAAGAAAATATATATTATTAATTTAAAATATTTTAAAGCACGTTTAATTTCGGTCCAATCGTCTTGGTTAGGACCGCTTACTTTTCTTGCCAAAATATAAACGGAAGCAGCGATGTCGGATCTTGAATTCACAGAGAACCTATTAATTTCTGGTAATTCTTATTACTTAAAAGGTTTTCTGAATGAGTTTTTCCATATAAAGGGTCCTGAGGGAATTTATATTCCTTTACGTTTTCAAGTCCGACATCATTTAATACAATTTTCACTTTGCGTTTAAATATTGATTAAATTGAAATTCCTCGGGTCACCCTGAACTCGCTCTGAAGTAGAACTTTTTTTTCTGGTTTTAGGTCAGGTTTTTTGCTGTGAGGAGCTTAGGTAAAAAATAAACTGCCAAAGTGACATGTGTTGTTAAGCATAAATGTGTTGAAAATGAAAACCAGTTGTTTTTATTCATTTTTAAGACATATTTAAAACACATTTTAAGTTGTATTTATCTAAGCACCGAAATTTTTTTCTTGCTTTGAAAAATATCAACAGCCCTTGAGCGCTTTTGTGAACCGAAAAAACATTTTTTTTTTTGAAAATTCTTGGGGTTTTCAAGAAAACCTGCTCCAACCCAGGGTAAAGTTCAACGAACGAAAAAAGGAAAATAAATAATTTACCTCCTTACTGTACGCTACTTTCAAAATATCAATAAAAACTGAGAAAGGTAGCCCTAAAACTTTTGTTTACACATGCCATCTTTTTCTTTTCATCTACTTATCTCTTTTACTCAGAAAAAGTCAACAAAAACCAACACGCGCCAAATTGACAGAAAAGTTGTCAAACGCACACGTCAAAAAAATTCCTTAAAAAAACAAGGCGGTGTGCGTTAAATCGACCATTTCTTTGGTTTCATAAAAAAGAAATATTATTATTGTTAAAAATATCATTTTATTTTGAAATAATTCTTAATCTCAACAAATAAGCTTATTTATTTATAATGAATTCACTAAATTTACGAGTATCAACAGTAAAAACCGGCGAAAATACGAGAAAAAACTCAGAAATGCGGGCGTCCCTTGTGTGCTTACCGAAACACTATGAAAAAAGTATACAAAACTAATTTTTCTTAATAATATTTTGTCGTTCAATAACAAATAATTGGTTTTTTATTTCGATTTAAGGCGAAGAAAGCTATTGTTTGCAATTAAAAAATTCAACCAGCATACCTGAGCAAGTGGCAGTGGTAAAAAATGTGTGTAGCTTTTGATTAATTCTTTGTTTGGTATCCAAATTTTCATTTGGTCGGATTTTATTACAGATTTTCAAAAACATTGGTAAAGATACTAGTGTTTTGCGATTCCTTACAGACCTCTATTTCTATACTCCACTAAAGCATCCTGTAAGAAATCAAATAACAAAGTAAGTTATTGATTTAAGCTTGCATTGTTATGACATTTCATTGGTTCTTTATTATTTCTTAGGCTTCTAATAACAGCAGCCCGGCTAGAAACTGGAGGTATCGATGAGAATACAATTGTTGAATCACTGGCAGACACACTGTCCCGCTTAGTGGATGAATCCAAGGCATCAACTGAAAGTTCGAAATGGAATCTAAGTGTAAATTCGATAGCTGGCTGTTTTGAGAATTTTGGCTGCGGCCTGAAAGCCCTGGAATCGAAAATACAACTTGTTTTTCCCTTTTTGTGTAGCTCTGTGCAACGGTATTTAACAGAATTGAGGTAAATCTGCTTAAAGTAAATAGGTAATTTAAGTTCGATATAAATGTAAATTTTTAAACCTAAACAATAACAAAACCAAAATTATGAATACTTTGTTGTTGGCGTGTAAAACTGTCCTGAGCTGAACTGGTATCTTTTTGCATAAAACCCGACTGTCATTTTTCTTCAGACAAACACCTTTATTTGACACCTTAAAGCGTTTGAGATTTTTGTACCTATATTTGTTTTGTATTTTTAACTTAATTTTAACCCGACTGTCATTTTCCTTCAGACAAACACCTTTATTTTACCCTTTTTTTGACACCTTAAATCGTTTGAGATTTTTGTACCTATATTTTTTTGTATTTTTAACTTATTATTATTATTATTATTATTTATTAACAAAATAATTACAGAGATAATTACTAAGCTAATTATAATTAAAGAGCACAAGCTGCAAAGACTAACGGCTCTAATATTAAATTAATACTGAGGTAATAAAAAAAAGAGAAAGATAGATATGTTTATGTTTATGAAGAAAGATAATAATATGATACATTGAGTTTACATTATATCGACAAGTTGGATAGTTTTACAAATTCTTTTATTATTGATATGTTTTCTACAGTTGGTGCTTTTAAAATTGATATTAGAGATTTATTTTTAAGAATATTGGTCGAGATGGAACTTGGCAGTGAACATTGTCCTAGGCCCAGAATGTGTTTTATATCGATGAGTGTGTTGCATGTTGTACAGATCGGAGGGTTTTCTTTTCGGAGCAGGTATTGATGAGTGACGGATGTGTGGCCTAATCGAAGTCTTACAAAAGTTGTGTTCGCTAATTTTGTTGTAGATGTAGGATAAACTGGCTTGTCGCGTTCTGGGTTGATAGTGGCGTAGTGGTGTACATATGATTTCCATAAGTCTAGATTATTGTTGGAGGTTATAGTTTTGATAGCATTAGCGAGGTCTTTTTTTGTAAAAGTATCAAAAAAGTAGAGTGGGGTTTTGTGAGCCATAGTAGCTGCTTTGTCAGCGAATTCATTCCCTGGTATTCCTGTATGACCGGGGGTCCACATTATTTTAAGTTTATTAGGTGAACGAATGAGAATTTCTCTTATTTTGTTTACAACAGTAACATTATATCTGTCATTACGAATGGCATTTATAACTGATATACTATCAGTTGTAATGATGTATTTACCACGAATATTTAGTGTACTTTTTGCGGCTACCAGTATTGCATGTGCCTCGGCAGTGAAGATCGATGCTTGTTCGTACAGAAGACCCGCGCTAATAAGCGATCCGTCCTCTTTGACAACTGCATATGAAACGCTGTCAGGTACTTTTGATCCGTCGGTGAAAATAAACGACCATCCTTTCGATCTAAATTCGGTAGAGATATCATTGTACAGAGCACGGAAGAGTTTACTGTCAGTGCTGCTTTTACTTTTTGAGTTTAGGTCCAAGATCAAGGAAGACTCATTGATTGTCCAAGGTGGATGCGAGGGCATATATTTGGTATAATATCTCAGTGGAAGCTTCATTTCAATTGCAGTTGCAACGACTTTCGAAATAGCGGATGGTATTCTTTTAGGCGTATGTCGGCGAATTGCTGACTTGAAGTAGTTCTCAGCAACAGATCCGGATGAAAAACACAATTTAGTAAAACATTTCGCTCTTGATGTTATAATTTGTTCTTCGATGGTAGGAAGACCGCACTCTGCCAGTATATTCTTGATTGGGGTTGTGGGAAAAGCATTGATACTCCTCCTTGCTGCATGATGGTAGATCGGTTTGATGATTTTTAGTGTGGACCTAGGACAACTGCCGTATATACAAAGGCCGTAATCAATCTTACTAAGTAGGAGAGCTCGGACTACATTACATAAGGTGTTTATATGTGCACTACTTTTCTTACATGCTAAATAACTAATAACATTAGCTCTGTCAGCTAGGCTCTTTTTAAGTTGATTAATGTGATCATTCCATCTGTATTTTCTATTAAAAGTAAGTCCTAGGATGTTTAATTTATAAACTGAGTTAATGATAATGCTACCTATATTTAGTGTTAGTGTTTGCGAGCAAGATAATTTACGACATATATGCAATATTTTACATTTTTCCACAGAAAGTTTAGCACCTGATGTGCTCGACCATACCACAATTTCATTTATTAGTTTTGTGAATATTTCTTTAGTTCTTGCAAGGTCACTGCACTTGCTCAGTACATAAAGGTCGTCTGCGTAAATGCAATGATCGAGAGATTTGTATCTAGATAGCATGTTTGATATTTCTTGAAAGGCAATTAGAAATAGAACCACTGATAGAGGAGATCCTTGAGGGATACCATTGTACAGAGGATATGTTGAAGAGAAGAAGTTATTTGATTTAACACAAAATCTTCTGTTTGTTAAAAATGATTTAACATATTGCGTTATTTTAGGGCCTACGCCCCAGGATTGTAATTTATTAAGGACAAGGTGCATGCCAATTTTATCAAATGCCTTCTCGAAGTCAATTGATAAAATAGAAACGTGATTACGCGACGATAGAGCGTTTGTTGTGTAGTTGTCTATATGTAGGAGTGCATCAATGCAACCCTTTTCTGGTTTGAAGGCTACTTGGTTTGGGCTAATAAGATTTTTTTTTTGTGTAAACCATTGGAGACGCTTTGCAATTATTTTTTCCATAATTTTGGAAATACATGGAAGAAGAGAGATTGGGCGGTAGCCACTAATAGCACCTATATCTTTTTTAGGTTTTGGGATTGGAATGACGCAAGCAACTTTCCAACTGAGAGGTATAACCCCAGAAGACAGAACATTGTTATATAAGTTTAACAGCCTTAGTTTCATTTCAATAGGTAGGTTTTTAATCATTGGGTAAGACACCCTGTCCCTAGATGGGGTTTTACCTTTGAGTTTCGTCAGACAGCTTTCAAGTTCTTTTAGTTCTATACGGTTTTCGATATATAAAGCTGAAGCATCAATTGTAAGTGTTTGTATGGTATTATTAAGACAATGATTTTTTTCTATGCAATAACTTAATGGGAAGTTGTTGTCGTTTGAGTCTTCAGACCACATTTTAGCAAAATAGTTGCAGATTTCAGGTGGGTTAGAGATAGGGCCATGGGGGGAAACGATACACTTTATTACTTTAGGTGAATAATTCCCAGTTAAGCAACGGATACTGCTCCATATTTTTGCCGTGGATGAATTTCTATTTATAGAAGAGGTAAACGCATTGAGGCTGTGAGCTTTGCTTAGTTTAACTTGACGACGAAAAACGGCATTTGATTTTTTATAGTTTATTAAATTGATCTGGCTTTGATTTTTTTTAAACTTTTTCCAGGCAGTCACCTTAATAAGTCTGAGGTTTGCTAGTTCTGAGGTCCACCACGGAACTACTCGTTTCTGTACCTTGCAATTTGATTGGGGTATAGATATGTTAGCGGCATATCGAATTGCTCTTACAAATAGTGCTGCTTCTTTGTTTATATTTAAATCTATTGGTTTGTTTGAGATGTATTTGTTTATATTAAAACCAAACTTAGACCAGTTCGCTAAGTCTGTTTTGAATATAGGTGATTTCGAAGGTTGAACATTGGACGTACCTAAATCAATGACAGTAACTAAGGGGAAGTGGTCACTATTGTAAAGGTCGTCCAATGTGTAAGATGTGGTTTTTGGTAGCAAAGAGTCAGAGCAGCAGCTAATATCGATGTGAGTCAAGGTATTGTGGGTTGATAAATGAGTGGGTGATCCATCATTTAAAATTGACAGGTTTGAGGATAGAATGAAGTCCTCTAAAATAGAACCTCTAACGTTGGTTATGGGCGATCCCCAAAGAACGTTCCAAGCATTTACATCACCAATGAACAAAACAGGGGTATTTATATGACTCAAAATATCGAGTAGATCATTTTTGTTGAAGTTTTGGTCGGGTAAAATATAGATAGAAACGATCGTTAATTTAATATCAGCTTGTATTTCTATCGCGAGTACAAGCAGATTAGAGTTGATTGCTAGCCGTCTATGAGGAATATTATTTTTTATTAAAACAGCAATACCTTGTTTATTTGTGACGTTCGTGGGAGAGTTAAAAAAGTATCCTGTGTAAGATTTTGGTACAATGTGAGTAGATTGGACAGAGCAGTGGGTTTCTTGTAAAGAAATAAAGCAGGGTGACCGTTCCTTTATAAGGATGTTAAGCTCGTCATAGTTATTTAAGTATCCTTTTATGTTCCATTGCAGAACTTTCAGTGAGTTTGTTTTATGAGAAGAGATGTCGACTGTTATTTTCTGTTGTGGTAAAAAAGAGGTAGATGATTGTATGTTGGTGTTAATAGTTAACTTAATTTAAGTACCTTTTGATATTTCTGGCCAGTAACTACATAATATAGAACAGACCTTGCGTTAGATCCGGGAGTTCTTATTTTTGCTGTTGTTAGTGATGTTGGCGTAGTGAGCAATCCAAGATTTCGATCTCGAGCACCGATAGCAGCATTGTCAAAAATCCAAATAAACCGCGCAATTTGGCGATTTTAACCCTGAAGGACTAGTTCTCGATTAACTTTGCTCAACGATTGTGACTAAATTTTCTTCAATTTGAGCCCTTATCCGTTTCTGTAGACCCAATAGTTTCCAAAATTTTAAACAAGTGGTATAGTAAACGGACGAGACTAGATAAATTCCAATTTATAACAGTTATAACAGTTTTTCGCTATTAAAACTAAAACCATTTTTAAACTAAAATATCTTCTAGATTTTGAACAAATTGAAATTAACAAAAATAAGTTTTATTTTGACTTCAATTCGTCGTTTAAAGTGCTACAAACATTCTAATAATTAAGGGGCCGGTTGCGATTATAGCGATCAGGAAAAATTAAAACGGAAAAAAATAATTGAATGTGTTTTACAATTTTAAAAATAAAAATGATACGAATCTATGAGGAATCAGTTGAAATAATTTTTTCGCACAAAAAATTCTCGTTGGGGCAAATATTTTTTTAGTCCAAGTCAAGGGTGGCTGCAATTATTTATTAATTTTGTTCGTTTCTATAGCCGTAAGGCTTCCGTTACGTCCCATCAAAATTAAGCCTTCCTTTTAAATTGAATTTAAAGTTTGGCTTAGGAAAAATGTATTTTTGCAAAAATTTGACTGTGAATGCGAATGTATTTCATTTACATATATTTGTATAAAGTCTATTCTCGAAAATTAAAGGTAATGATTTAACTACTTTTGTTTTATATTTTCAGTGTCCTCAGTTCACCATCAGTTAGAAACGAATATTATCTTTATGTACATAATTCAATTAGACTCATACTTTCTTGCGCCCAAGAGTTTCCCGATAACTTAAGAGATAATCACTTGGACCAACTCAAAAACCTGAACACTGTGTGTAGGCAGATAATAAAAGACGATGAAATTCCTATGGATCCACGTACTAACTCTGGCATCCTTATGGCATATATTGCAAAAATTTGCTCCAGTTATGAAAGCTTCATCCATGAAGTTAAATTATGCAAAAGTTCTAACGACATTGTACTCTGTGTTGGTATCGTCAATACATTCGACTATCATGATTTTACTCAACTCTCGAAAGACATTCGAGATATCTGCACGAAAATCGATGACATGGCCAATGCGAATTCAACTATACCCAATATCTTACTGTGTGCAGCTAGATCGCTTTTTCAGATTTCAAAAATACTTTTAAATTTTGATTTGCGAAGTAACGAAATGAGCGAAGATACAAAGTTAATTTTGAGAAAGCTTTTGATCTTTGCTTTCTGTTATTTGGAACACCACATGGACAGTGTTAGACACATATGCAGGGATCTTCTGCGAAATGTAATTGCATTGAGTAAGAAGATCTCGTTTAGCTATCTTCTACAAAAAATATTCGACGCATGCAACTCAGAAAGACTCTCATTGTCAATGAAGTGTGTAGTTTTGCTACAGGCAGTATCGATCTTAGGCAGTGAGGATATCACACAAAACTGCAAGGAACTCTTTAGTAGGGTGTTTGCTGAAAATCTTGGAAAAGATTTTATAGTAAATAATCTTTTTGAAGGATTAATGGCTTCCAGCCACAAAGAAGTCGATTTTGAAGCATGGAAGGATCTTTGGATCACATATTTACTGGAAATTGCCGCAAAAAACGATTCAAGGCTTCCAGATGTCGAGGTACTTTTAGTTAAGGCAGTCAAGTGTGAGCCTCGTATTGTGCAACATATCATTGAACATACCAGTGAAATTCCAATAAGTACAAAGTTATCAGCTCTATGGGCAGTTCGTAAAAGTGGCATAAAAATGGATAATTTCAGTGAAATTCTCAAGGGTTTTTCGAAGAACCTTTTATATTCAATTCTGTCTAATTGTGACGATACACGTATTATGGCCCTACGGTTGCTTGTTGAAACGCACAAAACTACAGAGCTTCTCACTGAGCTGGAATGTGAATCTATCCTACTCTTTCTGGAGTACAATTCAAATTGTCAGAGCCCAGCTATTAGACAAAAGACACTTTCACTTTTAGGAAAGGCTCTTATTCGGTGTGAACTGAATTTAGTTAAGGTGCTGAAAGATAATTCTAGTGCAGAGAAACAGTTGTACACAAAGTTTCTTATGGATTTCATTAAAATCCTTGTAGAAAATCTCTTTCAAGGAGCGAATTTCAGTCGTCGTTCCATATCTCTGCAGTTGCTTGAAAATTGTGTGCGCATTTTAATAAACTGCGAACTAAATTTAGATGAATTCCTGCCGAAAAATACCGTCCAAACGTTGACAGAAGTAATAAATGACACTTATGAAGCCAACAAAGACATTTCCGTGTCGATTCTTAAGCTAATTGAAGACAAAAAAGGGTGCCGGGTCTTTGAAAAAGAATCAATAAAACAAATCAAAGAATTGTTAGTGAGCGTGCGACCAGCAGACTCTGTGACGGGGGCATACCGCTTAGAATTCTTTTGCAATAAAGGCAGTTCAGATGCCTTTGGGCCAGTTGAGATAACTATGAGCTATTGTCCAGTCCACTATGCAGCCCTGCGTTGGGCTTTGAATATACTCAAAGATGGCCTTCGTTTAGGAAAGGAATCAATTTTGTTAGCGGCAAAGTCAAATCCTTTGTATGGAGTGCTTTTTGCTGTTAAACATCTTCTTAAACGATTAGACTTTCAAGGATTTTCAAAAGATATCGGATGGCGGATACTTGTTGCTGAAGTTATAGTCATCTGCAAAGAACTCACAACTGTTGTGGGTCCAGTGGTGAATAATTCCTCACCCGAAGGGCACTTGCCAAATGATTTCAGTGAGCTGCCGGAGCAGTTTCAAGGAGTTGAAAACCAAGCCAAAACGCCCCGTAAAATACTCTCATCTAAGTCCAAACAAAGGAGTCAAGATAGTCTTAAGACCACTCCCCAAATGGTGCTTCTTTGCGCTTGGCGAACGGTCAAAGAAGTTTCCTTGATACTCGGAGAGATTGTGCTTCGATCGCCTATTCAATACAGCAAAGCGACCGAGAATTTTCTGGTCACCAAAGAACAAATTCTAGAGATTGGGGAACATTTTAAGTTACTTCTTTCGGAGACGAAACATCGTGGAGCATTCGAACAAGCTTATGTGGGATTTTCGAAGCTATGTGCCCGTCTGTGGCGCGTTGAAAGCCATGACTTGAATATCCTTCCAATGACGTGGTTGCGGGAGTTGTTATTAGTTATCTCCAGGGACGAACACATAAATGAAAAAATATGTGCCACTCGTCGAAGTGCTGGAGTTCCGTTTATGGTACAAGCATTGATTACGGCAGAGCTTCAGGTTGGAACAACTAGATCCCTTTATTTCTGCATGCAACAACTTATGCAACTGTGTGGAAATACCGATAGGAGTACGGAAGCTAGGAGTCATGCTTTGAATATATTAAGAGCTCTCTTTCGGTGCACTGATCTAAACGAGACAATTGGCGAGTTTGCAAGTGGGGGAGTCATGTGTGCTATACGCGGCTACGAAGCATCTACATGGTCTGAAAAAAATTCAGCGACTTTATTATTTTCAGCGTTAATAACACGAATATTTGGAGTTCAACGAACCCGAGACTCAGATAATTTGAGCATACGCAACAAAATGACTGGAAGAATATTCTTTTTGCGATATCCTAAGTTGTATGATTTCTTTTTGGATGAACTGCGTAAAGCTAGTTCGTTGATATTACGTCATGAAAAGGCTAATAAATTACACCCGTTATTGCTGATGCTAAGTCGATTGTATCCATCGGCATTAGAGGGAACCGAGTCAAATTTAAAGGTAAATTTCATTTAGTATGATTTTTGAGCGCAACTTGATCTTCAACATGATTTAGCTTTCTGAGTTCATTCCATACATATCAAACTGTTCTGGATGCCCCGAAATGCAAACAAGATACTTGGCAGCGAAAGCTATAATTGCACTGATTTCAGTAGATTCAATACCAGTTGCTATTTTGAGAAAGTGTGCTGAGGTTTTGGTAAGTAGTGGATATATATTGATATTTTTGATACAAACTTATGAGATTTGATTAAAGATTTCAGCTGATGATCCAAAAACAATAAATTTGAATGTCTTGCATGGTCATTTGCTTCAGGTGAGCCATTAAATTTTAATTGCAAGAATAATCATTGTACTAATAAGCTGTTCAATAGATTCTCTTCCTAATAAAAGCTCTAAAAAAACAAGAAGTTGAGCTTATTGGAGATATATGCTCTACTGTGGTCACTTTTCATTCGAAAACTAAAATTAATAATGCGGTCATTTTGAAAGTAATGCTGGATATTTTCACTGAGATTTTGAGCGGGTAAGTGTTTTAAGTAGTTAATTTATAACTGATTGCCCGTGATTGAAATTAACGGTTCAACTTAATTATTTTGAATATTATCAGTCGCATTTTTACGATTTATTTTCAATATTTCTAACATTTCTTTGTTTAATCTTAAAGTTGTTTTCGAACAACAATGCTTTGAGCCTTGCTTCTTAATGGAATTCATGGATACATAAATCCCAAGGGCTTCTACTTTCTGAGGTCGAAAAAATGCAAAAACGTGATTTTCAGGTGTTTTTAGAATCTCTGAGTACAAATCTATATATGAGTTCCTTGTTTTGCTGACAGACGTTCATATACTCATTCAGAAGGAACTTTTGATTTGTTTACAATAATTTACAAAAACACTTGTGATTTTTTCGTTGGTTTTCCATTGGTTTTACAATAAGGTACTTTATCTTGATTTCGTTCATTTATTTTTTTATTTTATTCATCTTAAGTTCATTCGTTTTTTGATTATTTTATTTTAAATTTATCTCGCATTCAATTGTTCCGCTATGGATCAATTTCAATCATTTCGCTTGTTTAGCTTTGCAACAGAATTTTTATAAACCTTAAAAAACTACTGCTCTCAAAATAATTACTTTTTTCTGTTGCGACCAAAGTAACCCAAAGTTGTGAACATAAATTAAAAGACAAAACAAACGATAAGGAAATGCGCAAACACAAATAAATGATGGCGAAATGATTTGAAAACAGACATTTTGAAAAAAAAGTATTCGTACAGAAAAATGTATTTAATTTTTTTTTTAATTTTCAGAACTAAAAATCTCAAACTTCCCCAAGAGACCATACAAAACCTTTTACATTTCTCTCAACAAAAACATTTCTACACACGTGAGCTTTCTTTTTACTATCCCGTGTTTCGTAAATCATTATACATCTACAATTTACACATGCTGCGACTGACTTTACCATTTGGAGCCTTATCCGACTTTTTACTCTCCCCTCCTATCACACATGAAAGCATCTACCTCGAACAGGCAGAAACTTGCCTTAATATCATAATTTTAGTTTTAAATAAAAAACGTTCGCTTACCGAAGACCTAGAAGAGTACGAACTTACAGACGCTGAAATTGCATTTATGAAGGTACTACCTGATGATATGCTTGATCAATTGCATAAAGAATTAAAAACAAGCAAAAAACTGCATTCAACGCTCAAAGAAATCACTTCAACACCAAAGTTTTATCCGGAATGTGCAATGAAAGCATATGCAGCATTAAGTCAACTGGATATATTTGATTTCACTCTGACGCAATTAATCAAAGAGTCTAAAAAACATCCAGGAGATGTAAAAAGTCCCCTAACACTATGTGTGGAACGGTTGGTGCTTAAAAAGGGTATTGAATTCAAAACCTCACAATTGTGTTTGGAGTATTTGATTGAAATAACGCAATCTTGGAATCCTGACTGTTTAAGGTTAGTTATGGTCTGGTTTTTGACTATGAATGAATCTTAAAAAAATAAATTTTCTTTGCAGGTTAAAAGCATCGAATATTTTAGCACATATTGCTGTTCATTTTCCTACTGCACTTGAGAAGAAAAAATTAAAATTTGTTAAGGAATTCATAAGCCTGATGTTATCCCTGCTCATGGATGAAGATTTCGATGTCAGGGATAACATGACAAAGGTAGTCTTAAGTTTGCCTAAGGAGGATCTTGGAATAGGTAAGCAATAGTATACCCTTTGATGAATAGGTGCTCCGCTGCACTGCCTTGATGTGGTATTTTCTTATTACCGCTTTTGCGATATCTTTGTTGATGTTTTTTCTACGCGAAAATGCTCAATATTAATATTTGTGGCTAGATTAAACCTCAAGGAAATACGTTGCATCCTGCAAAATATCACAAATTTTGTGAATGAATTGCTATAATTTCAAATTTTTGCATATTTTGGGGGAAAAGTGCAACAAATTTAATCGTTAATTAAAACCAGAATGAGTTTTAGGCCGGTATTAACTTCATGAGGCTCATAATTTGAAAATTATTTGTGGCATTGAACAACCACTAATGAATATTTTTCGAAGTTCCAAAATGAGAGCCACTCTCTCTCAACCAGTCATGCCCAAACTGTGAACTCAAGTTGTTTTTTTGTTGAAAAAATTGAAAATTTTTTCACAACGGCCAACTGCAACTGCAGTTTTGCAGTTTTTTGCATACATTTAGCCATTTGTTTACATATTTTCATTTTATTTATTTCAAGGGCGTTTTTTTTTTTTTTTTTTTTTTTTTCATTGTTTTTATTAGTTTTAAAACTCTTAAGGCTAGTTTCACAATTTTTACAAAATATTGTTTTTAAATAAAAAGTTGATTTTCATTTTAAATAAATTCAAATTCAATAAGTTTTTGACATTCATTGGAAGACGGTTGAACAATTGAAGGCCTTTAAAAAGAAGATGGTTTTGTGTTTGTGCTCTCCTATAAAGGGGTAACCTATACCAACATTCCTTAGTGCATATCTCTCATTTGTTATAGAAATTTGATTTTAAGAAGATAAATTGCCAAAAAAAACTTAAGCAAAATGATAGTTGACATGTGGACTTCGAAAGTTTTTGATAAGAGCCCTCATAACTTAAGAACGAACGGAACCTCTCATAAGTCTTATGAGCGCTTGGTGAATAAGCTTATGAGTCTATTAAGCTAAGACCTAAGACTTAAACAATTTCAGGGTTTTCAAATAGCAAATAATTATTTTTCTGAGTCTAAATTGGAGTACCTGTTGTCAATACGAATTCTCAGCCATTTTCACTCTGCGAATATTTTCGTACTCGTAGCGTACTCCATCTTTGTTTAAGAAAAATTACATATGTACATATACAGGGTCTCCCATAGTAAATAGTTCAACCTGAAACTAGTGTTAGGCCAGGTCATGACCTCTCTGAATTTTGTAACTTGTCCATTCCGAATCATAACGGTTTTCTTTTAACGGCTGATTTTTGAAATTTGGGAAAACACCTACTTTGAACCAGTTTTTTGAATGGTGCAGTAAATCAAAAATATTTTAATGAAAATATTTTCCCAAATTTCAAAAATCAGCCGTTAATCGAAAAAAACGTTATGATTCGAAATGGACAAGTTACTAAATTCTGAGAGCTCATGACCTGGCCTAACACTAGCTTCAGTTTGGACCATTCATTATGCGACACCCTGTATTTATGTATGTAGGGTGTAATGTTACAAAGTTTGGCTACACTTTGCATTTTGGGTAGGATAATGGTTTTTATTTTTTTGTCCTACCCAAAATGCAAGGCCAATGTAACTTTTCAATTGACTTATAATAGTATTATTTGCTTCTTCTAGTATTAAACAGCAAAAGTATTGAGTAATTTTCGTTAAGAAAAATCAACAGATTGATGCTGTGAAAAATATCCCTCCATAATCAAGGCAGTGTGAACAAAATAGAATGAAATAACAAAATATATAAAATGTATTTCTATTCACAGAAAATGTTTTATCAGCAATGGCACAGCGGCTATTTTTGCAATATACTGCTGACCTTCTTAATGCAATGAAAGCCGACGATGATTATATTATAGCAGTATTTAAGGCTGTAGCCGAATCGCAATTGGTTGCTGCAAATATAGACACCAGTGATGGCAACGCAAGCACTATTAGTAACAGTACCGCTAATGGAGATTTAGAAGTTTTCGATAAAAACGAAGCAAATGTTTTTGCTGAACCCCTAAGGGCTATTTCGGATAATATTGTGATATACAAAAGTACGTTTAGTAACCGACACAAAGTGATGAACGTAGTAAATACGTTTAAAATTTGTTAGAGAGTTTAATTTATTCTTTTGTCATGTCTCGCTTTGTTCTGCGAATAGTTTGTTATATTTTGCGGACAGTTCAGACATGATAGCAATGTATATTTTTTATAATTATGTATGTGTCTTATTTTAATAGAGTAAGGAATTTATAATAGAATGGTTACAAATGAAAATTATTTTATTTATGCAACATTTGCGTTTTTTTCCATTTATCCGTATGAAAATTAAGAATAGATAAGAAAATATTAGGGGTGGAATCGGCTAAGGTGATAGTTGACAATCAAAATCTTGACTTTTGATCCAAGCAAGGTGGTTATTAAAATTTACTTTTGTAGGCATAGTGATTTATGTCTTGTTGGCGTTTTTTTTTGTATCCAAAGAACGCGGATTAATTGTTTCGATTTTTTTGCGGAATAAATAGTTCGTCGGTATTGTTCAAATTTAGCGCCGGGTGACAACTTTTGCGCCACCTTGTAGTTAGCTATGACACATTTCTTTTTTCACAATTGGAACACAATTTGTTTCAAAACAAAAATAGGGTTAGGGAAAAAAAACATTCATAAGTTTTTATTTTAGATGCGATATACAGTGTTGGCCAAAACTAAAGCACGGAATGAACTCACCTTGGAAGAACATTTAAATAATTCAAAATACTTATGATAGTTTTATAATTTTTAAATGGACATGGACCTTATTTGAAGTTAAATTGTTTTTTTTCTACCCAAGCATGATCTAAATAATAAAAAAAATAATTAGTTGTGCGTCATCGGCCCCGTTTCAGATCGAGTATTATAATTTTTATAAAAAGTGTTAAAAAGTATCAAAGTAAATATTCCAACCGATTAAAAGAAAAAGCAGTGTCTGATTTCAATTACGGTGAATCAATAACATCTATTCGTTGAGTCGTATGGGTATTTCGCAAAACAGCTCGATTTCGTGCATGGGGAAATGTCAAAACGGTCCATAGTCGCGATAGACCTTGTAACACTATCAGTCGCGGAGATAAAAGAATCATCAGGGATATCAAAACAGATCCTTTCATATAGACAAAATAAAAAAAGCTTAGGTCTGAAGCAGAATTATCTGGGAAAAAGCGGTTGGGTTGATGGTGGCATTCTATCTTACCGACCGTAAAAGCCATTTATTTCTCAGAAAAATCGACGCGCAAGACTGGAGTTTGCGAAGACGCACTTAAACTGAACTGCGGCCAAATGGAAAACGGCTATCTTCTCTGATGAGTCCATATAAAATTTATTGGGATCCGCCGGATTTCGTAAGGTGCGCAGGCCAGAGGGTAAACGCCTAAATCTTTTGTTTCACAAAGAGACTAATTGAGAACGGTGATGGCTTATTATTGTGTGGGGATGTTTTTCCAGTAAAAGGTACTGGCCAATTCACAAGGTGAATGGTGTAATGCATCGTCTCATGTATCAGGAGATTCTTCAAGCACATCATTTGTGCTTCCTCATGCTGAGGAAAATATGCCGTTGTGAAGGCTCCTCCAACATGACTACAATCCCAAACATACCGCTTAACTTGTGAAACATTGATTTAACGAAAACCGTGTTGTTGTTATGAAGTCGCCAGTTTAATTCCCTGATTTCAACTCCTTAGAGAATCTATAGGAAATTTTAATTCTGAAAATTTAATTTTCTATATTTTTCCACAATGAGATAATTTCGTTCTTTAGTTTTGGCCAGTACTGTATGTACATACATACATAGGTAGGTACTATAATTCAAGTTTTAAAAAAAATCCACCTCGGCTGTTTAATCAACCTTGACATAACGATGATAGAAAACACGAAAAAAGGATCTCAGAATTCTGTCTGTCTGTACCCCGACCTACATCCAAGACGATTGAACGATCTACTTAATTTTGAACTTAATGTTTTTTAGTGATTCCCTTGAGAAAAATTGAAAATTTAGATCCAAGAATAACGTTACCTGCCCTACAACCGGTATAAAAAAAAAGAATTATCTCGAAAACGGTTTTAATGATTTTGAGGGTATGGTAAACGTTTTGGTAAAAAACGGCTTTGCCGATTTTAATCAAAATTTGTATTTGTGAAGTGCTTTTAAATATTGCATATAAACATTTTCAAAAAAATGAGTTGATTTTAAAAATCAATTCATATCTTGAAATCGGTTTGATGATTTTTTTTAAATCAGATTTTTAGTGAATATGTATTATTAAACACTTAAAAAGACGTCCCAATTTTTTTTAAAGTTTAAGAAATTTTATATAAAAAAAATATTTTTTAAGAAAACGCTTCAGCGATTCTTTTTAAATAATTAAGACGGCGTTCTTCATTTTAATATCAATACATTTTTAAGAGTATTTTAGGGTTGTAGAACGAGTTGCATGCTTCGTTCCAGTTTCACATTACATTATGTACGTATGAATAAATATGTAATAATCTTTGATATTCCAAAAAACTTGAACCAAAAGACCAAGTTCGTGCGATCGTGATCGTGCATTTTATTTTTAATGGCAGGGTCGACAACCAAAGTGCTGTCAAAAGTCGAATATTTTTTCTCGTGATTTTAGCCGATTTCACCAAGGTTTACATAAATTGATTGTTTTATTTTAATATAACACAATCCATCGTAAAATGTATGGAAAAAGAAAATTAAAGTATTGTTTATTAATAAAAAATGCATGTTTTATATTTGAACGAACAGTTTAGTATAAGCAGGTACATTACGGATCTACAAGTGAAATAGGACCTACAATTCTTAACATCATAAAACTTGTCAAAAAAGTTGCACTTACAGAAAACCAAGGAGACCTTATACTAGACCTTATTCATACCGGTCCTGCTGTATGGGTCAGAAGCATAAACCTTTTTAAAAACGGATGAAAATTGTGCTTGGTTGTTCTGAAAGTAAGATTTTTCTATCGATTTTGTGTTCAGTGTGTATCTAAGGAGTGCCGCTCACAAGTGGAGAACGACCTTAACCAACTTGGTATGTGTAACTGGAGGCAGCTAGCTAAAGACCGAGATGGCTGGAAGAGCTTGTTGGTTGATGCCAGTTCGTCCTGGACTGTAAGCGCAATCTATAATAAGTATGTTAGTACCATGATTAATTAACGACCTTAACCAACTTGGTATGCGTAACTAGAGGCAGCTAGCTAAAGACCGAGCTGGCTGGAAGAGCTTGTTGGTTGATGCCAGTTCGTCCTTGACTGTAAGCGCAATCTAAAGTAAGTATGTTAGTACCATGATAGTGAAGAATCTAGATTCTATACAAATATCTATGAAGGAATCGTGTTTTTTGAATTGAAAACGGGTGCAGGGTGTGGTAAGACTTATCCACCCTTATCCGTAAGGGGTTTTACGAAAACGACAGTAGAACGAGACGGCTCCAGAAGCGTTCATTGGCGTTTAAGTAAATTTAAAACTTTACGGTTCTCTTTTTTCTTCACCCTTCTAACCATTAAAACGGTATTTGTTTTACTTAAACTCCAACAGCCACTTCTAGAGCCGTATCGTTTTACTAAAACGTCTTACGGAATAAGGGTGATTATTTCCAATGGATTTTGCCTTTGAAGTTCGGCGAAAATAATCGTAATCGTAAATTTCATAAAAATAAGAACAATTTTTTCTAACCGAAATATGTAAATGGATTCATTTTTATTTTCAAGTAGATTATATAAAAATTAAAAAATAAAATAATATTTATTTAAAACAAAACTGCACAAACGACGTACTTACTAGTTTATTAAATATTTACTCATTTTCTTCACAAATTCATATTATGCATTTATAATTTCTTTTGTAGTTTTAGTGCACTTGCTTACGGGTATGTTTTAATTTTCAATATCACATTTTAGCATACATACTTCGGAAATAACAAAACAAAAAATCAGTGTGCTTCGCCATCAGAAAATGAAACCTTAACATATCAATAATAATGGAATAACTATTCCAAGTAGATAAACATATAATTAAAAAAGTGGACAAAACCTTAGTCAAATTTCGACTTTCCTGCACAAGAGCATGCATCACAGACACGGACATCGGACGTCCATCCCCGTTCGGGGACGGATCGACGTGTTGTCGAGCAGTTCCCACAAACTGCTTGTCCACATGCTCGACAATGGTGGCGCCAGCAGTCGCCAACTTCCTTTGAGCTGCGGTTAGAATCGTTTTTGGTCGGAGTCATGGCATTTTTCAGAAGCTCTTCAGCAGTACCAAACTGGACATCACAAATAGAACAGGCTGGTGATTCGGAATCAGGTACCCAATAAGAAGGGCGAGCGGTATCTTTTATAAGATCTGTTTAAAAAAAAATTATCTTTTAAATTATAGGCGTAAATTAACAAAGTTTGACTTGCCTTTAGGGTACTCAAGTACAGACGTGACACTACTTATCGTATTATAGATTGTTTCACTATATTTTCTCACAAATATATCTCCGTCTTCATTGGGGGGCCCTGTATTATTAGTAGTATAACATAAGTGATCTCTTGGTTTTTCTGAAGTTTTTTTAAACGAAAATTTCTACTATGAGCACCTAATTTAAAAATGTTTGCAAAGAAAAACTTACCTCGGACTGAGTCTTGGTTTTTGCTGAGCTCTTGTCGGCATTCGTTGCATACACGCACTGGCTCATTCCAACCACGTGCTGGAACTGGTAATTTATGTTGGCTGCAACCATTGCAGAAACCTTCACCACACCCACGGCAGTGGTGCTTGCGAAGTCCAGTCTTTTCGAAATTTTTTCTACATTCATGGCAGTGCTGGAAAAACAAAAAATTGTTGAAATGTTCTTTTATAAATAATTTAATTTTGTCAGTGCCGAAGCGAAAATAAGGCTTGCAAACCCTTCTATGGAAAATATAATTTAGTAAGAATAAAGACATATAAAATAATTTCATTTTCTTGAAAGATAGTTATAAAAACAATATTATGCTGGCTTATAAAATTAAATTAAGGATTAGCTTGAATTTAGGTTAATTACATACATATGTATGTTCATTTGGAATTAACTTTCGGTAAATAGTAGGCCAGTTTCAATATGTACAATATTCTTTGAAGCTCTTCAACTTGTGTGTACTCTTTGTACCCCTATACCTGTGCACAATAATAATTTTTTAAGCTAGGGACTGCATCATTCAATTTAAACTTGGCTGAACATTTTGTTTTCACGAATTTTGATCATGTAGCGTTTATTGCATTTTTTGATGTTACCAGTCTTTTAGTCAGACGAACATTATGTATCACATACATGTATTGTTTCTTATTTTAATGACTGTTTCTCAAGCCCTTTACAGTTACACATACATATGTATGTACATAAATATGTAAGTTGTACCTTCCTTACCCGGAGGCCACACGAGCCAGTACTGGCTAGCCAGTCGCAATGCACTAAAATATTTATTTTTACTAATACACATACTTTTTACGACCCACTTGAGGGCCGCCTACGTCACAGCCAGGACACATATACGACTTTGACAGGCAATGTATGTACCCAACTAGCCAGCCAGTACTGCCTCGTGTGCCCTTAGGGTTAAGTATAAAAATGAGAAATTAAAACACAACTTAAATTTGAGATTGAAATCAATTTCCATCTCATAAGTCATCGTTAAATTTTAAATGTATTAAGAATGTTACTTACAGTAATTTCTGCATTTGGTTTCCAATAGCTCGGTGCCACCGTATCAGCAAGCAAGTCGCTTAAAGCTTTTGTTGGTTTTGACCCTATACTACTGATGGCTTCTGCTATGTAAGAAACTCCATCGAGTACCATTTGTGCAGAGTGTACAGGTCCTTTGACGGGCACATTTCCTCCTTTCCAGAAGTGAACGATTTCTGACCTGATATAAGCATATAAAGTTTTAATTTTGTTTAAATTTTTTTTGTTGCAAAAACGTTTGTACCTAACCGCCGAAGCTTCTGGTGGCTTGTTGCCATACCAATACTGACGCTCCCTATAAATCTCACCACAGTTTGGACACTCAATGATTGATCCTTTCCATGCATATTTCGCATAGCCGAATAAAGAGTTTTCGTTGTGGCCCTGAGCACCTATTATAACAACAACCTAGATTATAAAACAATCAATGCATTTAGTTTTTATCCTTTATTTTTTTTTTTTTCAAATGTTACCTCTCTTCCATTCTTGTAGCACTGCTGACACAATAGAACTTTATTTTCGAACTGGTGTTGATAGTTGCACGGTGCTGTGTTTTGATGATTCTCTCCGTCAACAACATGCCCCATAGAACGTTGACAACGTCGGCCGCACGACTCACAATGAACTGTGCATGTGAAATACTGTTCCGGAAATGGATTGATTGTCTTTTCAACAATCTCACCTGAGAATTTCGAATTGAGAGCCTTCATTGCCTTAAAGACTACACTCGGCTGTCGAGGAGATCGTACAGCAGTGTTTTCAATTTCCATTTGAATTGCTGCTATTATTTTCGAAAAATCTGTTGACCGATCATCGGGGGTTTTAATTCCAACATAACGCAGTGAGCTGAATGCATTTGTTTCAATATTTTGACGAGCAAATCCCTGACGAAGTTTATCTTCTGCGCTTTCTTCAACAGCTAAAGTGATAACAAATAAAAACAATCACTATTTTTAACTTATGAATGAATAGATTTTATTTTTACAGAAAATATACTGGTTTTCTAATCTTTGCAAAGCGAAATTATCAGCATTTTTATGAACAAATATTTTTAAGCCAAGGCCAAATTGATAAAATTTGGAGCAGATTGGATCGTGTTTTCATTCATAAAATTCTTAACGGTTATTCAACGTTAAAATAAGGTAAATACTAAATATAAATTAGTACTTAATGTACATATTGGGATTTAAGAAATTATTTTATTCACCAATTTAGTTTTTATTATATTGGTCAAAGAATGTTTTCCGTCTGCTGTTTTGGTCAAAAAAATTTTAGAAAAATAATAAGTTTCGTCGACAACTAATGTCTCATAGAAATAGGTAGAAGTGGCGGTAAGAACTTATGATGAAACAAGGCAACAATATACTGCCGATAATGGGATTTCATGAGATGATAAATATTCTCATACCGTTGTGTAAAAAAAATGTCTTTCCTTTCTCTTTTTTCCTTCTAACTAGTGCCATGCAATTCAGGTTGCGTTAAAATACCTTGATTACAGCGATATAATTAATATTATACATATTAGGAGCGTCCCACGAAAAGAAAGTGTTTGAGCGCTTTTCAAATTTCTGAAACGAAATATTTTTGGATTTTGAATTTTCGCAGTGGGTATTTTTTATCGGGAAAGTTTCCCGACTGTTTATACTCTCCTCTGAATAGATTCAAAGACACGAGTGATTTAACACTAAAGCTGGTTTGCATTCAACGATAGTGTTTTCCACAGCCATCGAACATGGTACTGGTACTGGCTCATATTCAATATAGAGCATTCATTTATTTCAAATGGCCCAGCAACCTCGGTCGTTGCCCGTACAAAAAATCAACAGTCAATACATATCTGCGGTGTTTGGGAAAAACATGATAACTCCAAAAATTAATTAATTTTTACAGGAAAGATACTCAAATGTGTATTCAAAAGTTGAAAAAAAGATTTAAGGAAATGGAATTATTTATTTAAGTTCATATACACACCACGGCCAGACATTCATTGTTTTCTCCCAAACACCATAGAGATGTAGTATAGAACTATATTGGAAATGGTACCATGTCAAATCGTCTTAAACGAATGTCTTTTTTTCTTCGCGATCATTGTGACAAAAATTTAGTTGAACCTCAAATATCTGATTGCATAATTATGTATATGTTCGTCTGTAGTAGACAATTAAACGAATTTTAAGATTAGAAACTATGAATGAAAGAATACAATATTACGCCACTTCTGTTTTTTCACTTTGTTGTTGTAATTTTGACTTCGCGTCGTAACGCAATTCGAGACAAAAAAGAATCATTTTTCGTTTAATTTGTATGAGACATAAAGGGACTTTTTTTAATTATTGAATTATTCGTGCATGAAGAGCCATCTTCACTGAAATTTTCTTGGCTGCCCTATTTGCTGTTATTGTTTTGGCTCCAATGACTTAGAAGTGGCGTAATCTTGTATTCTTTGATTCATGGTTAAAAACCGACCAACCGATGCCAAGCTACCCGTAAAATGTACTCTACATTCTTAATTATGGAAGTTTATAATAAATCTTAAATGTAATTAAGGATATCGTGAATAAAATTTCCCTAGGAATGTTTCCCAACTTCGAAAATTTGAAACGCTAATACTTTTCCACTACACTTCGTAATCTCGAATTTGGCTCATCGAAATGATAGCCAAACTCCCGTGTAAAATTAATTCCCGATACCATTAAATTCCGATGGAAAATTTCGACCATTATTCACATTCTAAATTTTCAAAGTTGGGAAACATTCCCAGGGAAATTTTATTCACGATAGCCGCAAATATGTGATGGTTTTGAAGATCTCAGAAGAAGCGGAAATAGAGTTAAGTATGTATAATAAAATACAAAAAAAAAAAAAAAACAAGACTATGAAGAACTTGAGGTAAGTTTTAGAAACAAGACTGTGAAAATGTATTTTTATACTCACAACTATCTAACGGCTTTGTGTGCCTTGTCTCATGAAAAACAATAACTGCTGGTCCTAGCGCTTGAGCTGTTCCGGGTATTGCAAGGGACTGTAGAGCTTGGGCAAAATGCGAACAAAATGCTTTTGAAGCTGTTCCCAAGAAGTCAAACATGTCGCTATGTAGTCGTTCCGATCGTGTCCGATAAATAACAATATCCGATATGGCTAATATCTATAAAAGAAAAAAAAAAATGAAAACAATAGTGAAACTACAAACAGCTGATTAGTTTTAGCGAATTCAAACCTTAAGTAACATTCTCATTCGTCGGTTACTTTTTGCAGTAATACCTAAAAGTCCTTCCGTATCCAAACAAAGAACACCAAGTTGTTGCTGCATGGCAGCGTACACACCTATGGTGCAAGAGTTTTGTTCTGAAGACGTCTTGAAAACTTCAGCTCCACAAAAAAACGCATTGTTCATTGTATGGGATTTTCCATCGCCTGTGTTTCCAAAGATTGATATTACTTTGATCTTATCATTATCCGAACAACGAAGTTTCTTGCAAAATAATTCTGGGGTTGATACTTGAAGAGTTTCTAATTCGTCCATAAGGAGAAAGGACCGACGGAGATTATTATCTGATGAATCATATGGGTTTTCCGATACGGTGTTAATAAATGGTATGGATCTGAAATCAGTACCACTTACTAAGTCTGGTCGTATGGCTTCCTCCTAGAAAGAAGATGATATTTGTATTTAATATTTAACAAAATAGCACACTATTGTGTTACAAAAATTTATTTCTAAAGAATCTTTTAAAGTATGTATTAACCAAAAACTATAAATATCAAATAGATATGCATTCCTTCTTATTTGCATTTTTTTTTCTATAATGCGTAAAAAAATGTTAAGTCAAATTTAATTTATCCATGATGGAGAGCTCCAAAAAAGCTTTCATAACGTTTCGTTCACCTTGCCTGTGATTCTTATATTTTTGTTTGTTACAGACAGAAAATTATACTTTTTTTTTAAGTTTGTTTGGCTTATGTTGTATTCGAATAAGGTTTAAAAAATAATTTTGGTATTTTTGAGGTTATGAAAATCCGCGAAGTAATTTTGTTCAAGAAAATTTGATCCGATTTCTGATATTTCTAACCTGCTTCTTCAAAATAATTTTGAAATCTTTCTAATGTATTTTTTTCTCTGCTGAAAATTCTTAGTTAGTTTTATGCTTTCACCTAACCCTGCTTTAATTTCCGAATACCAGCCAATGCCACAAATATCTTTCTCTTTCAGGGAAACTGCCTCTTTCGAGGAAGTTACAAATTCTTCAAGAGTATCTCTTGTGATGATGAAGTCAGCCGTTCGGATTCGGCAGAAAATTGTAGGCCCCCTCCATTTCGTCAAACTATCAACACGCCCTCAGGAATGGTTAAGAGTTGTAAGTCACTACCTGTTTTAGCTTAAAAAGGAATACATATCTGTAAAAAAAAAAAAATTAATCGTTGGAGCCGTTTATGTACCTTCATATGTATGTACATATATGTATGTATAAAATATTTTTTAAACATTTTTGAAAAAGAATTGGTACGTCATTTTTAAATATTAAGTCACATTTATTATTTTAAAGTTTTATTTAAAAATAAACGTGTAAATTGTCTATCGGTATGCAATATTATTTATATATATATATTCTATGGAATGTACGGTTCATAATAATTGGTACCTACTAAATCGATTTTTTATAAAAAGAACGAAATAGGGGTAAGCGTTCGGGGAGGGGATACGCAAATTGAATTTTATGCTTTACACCTTGTAGAAAAAAAAACCCTAAAATCATGTGTGTTTTTTTACTAGACTAGAAGATGTAACACTGTCTGGTATGTATGTATGTATAGGTACCTGTATTTTGTATGAAAAAAATAAAAATGAAGGCGGCATGGAACAGGTTTTAATTTAAAGACTTGAAGCTTAGACATTTTTGAAAAAAAAAATTATTTAGAGCTAAAACAAATTCAACATTTTTAAGGTTCACCTTAATGTATATTTTTGTATCAACAAATAAGTAATTCAATTCTGGTATCTTTGTATCTAGGGTAGCGAATAAACAACAAAATTTTCCTAAAATTATCCCCGTTCCAAAGACTACTTTTTTCATTTGTCTAAAAAAACGACAACCAGCTGACAGTTCCAAGCACATATTATGACTCAGGAGACCACATACACACATGAAAATAAATTCCGGCAAATTTCTTATTTTTACTAAATAAAAGAGGCATATATGTACATAAATATAAATATTTAGCTTTTGAGCCTCAATTCTAAAGAATAATGTATTGGACGTTGTAACCTTTTGGTTATTGTTTATTTGATTTAGAATCATCGACGATATTATAAGTTATATTTAGATTTTTGAATTAATTGCTACCTCTGATATTGGTATGAGAAAAGCCATTGCAACGGTGTGCTGATCAATTCACGATCAATTTCCTTTGTTCAGTTACGCAGCAAGCTTTCGTGTTAGTTATTGCCGCATCTTTGGTTCGAATTCAGAGACTATCCCAGTACCAACACATAAATTAATTGATCTGTCAAATTAATAAAATAATAAGACGCACGCCAAAACATTGCATTAATCAATCAGACTTTTCGTCACTTTTGTAACTTCTACAACACGTAACTGTCTTTAAATAAAAAATGACAACAAAGAGTTTTTTTAATGATCATCTAGTTAGAGCTTTTTTTGATTGAAGAAAAAATGTTACATTGGAGTTATTAATACGAATGTGTTTCTTAAATCTTAAATTCACTTAGTGATGGAGATGATAACGGTGCTAACATAATGATAAATAACTGAGTCAAAAGGCGTGATTGCAGAAGAGCGAGCTTTACATTTATAAATAAATAATTGTCAAGTGCAAATTGAAGGAGCATTTCTCTCTTTGTTTACTAGATGATTTTCCAGAAAATGCAAAAAGATAATGCCTCTGTACACTGCATCAGAAGATTACATGTTTGACTTTCTAGAACAAAAGCGAATTTGTTTTGTATCAATTTATTTTATTGTTTATATTATAAAATTGAGTTAAATTTATTATTTAAAACTATATGAACGTTTTTAAATATTTTTTTTTCAAGTAAACACCTTTGTTGGTGTTTTTTACTTGCGATAGAAAGTTAGAAAACATAAAAATAACAATATATAATAAGGTACTTTACAAGTATATATGGTACTATACAAGTATATATGCATATCTACGTAAAAAAAACGAGCTCAAGATTTTGATAAAACTTGGCATAACAATGATAGGAAGACGATGCAATTCTGCCCGTCTGTCCGTTCAACTACAGCCTAAATGAATATGCCGATTTTCTTAAAAAAGACGCAGCATTCCCCCTATACAATTCTTAAACAACTTTTTCTGGGTCAAACATAATGGTACCTACCTGGTAATACATACAATTTTCTGACTTTTAAAAATCCACATACGACTTTGTAGCTAAATGTTTTTTTCTTATTTTTGGGTTCATGGCTGGATGTTGGACATAATATGTACTTCTTTGTACTAAAGATAGCTTAATGAAACATTTTATGTTTGCATTTGTTTTTGATTTATTTATTTTTGATGTAAAACTCGATTGAAAATGAGACATCGCGACGTTTATTTAGAATGGGTTGTTTAGAATGGGTTGGGTTTAGCTCATCCCAGAACCACTGGCTACTCTTGTTGTTGTTTTCTGTGGTTTATGTTTTTTGTATTATATAGGGTGTCACATTTTATGTTTGGTCATAATAATAAATGAGGTATTTCAAAAAAATGTAACTTGGTGCGTTTTCCGAAAAAAAGGAAAACGCACCAAGTAAAATTTATTGAAAAACCTCAGAAACTTAGAACATAACCAAATCTAAGACATAAACTGAAAGAACGAAGTAACGAAAGTAGCCGAAATTGAATGTATTGCTGATTGCTTTTTTTCACATTTTTTTGAATATGTTCGTTGGAATTTGAAAAAAATGTTAGTTTGAAGAATTTATGATAAAATTTAATTTATTCTTCTTCTTCTTATATAATAATATATTGCAGTATACAAAAATTTACATGTTTCACATCTGCCAGGCGTCCCACGACGGCGAAGGCTGATATCTTTTTTGAGTAAGAGAAACAATGTCAACTTTTATGTTGATAATATAAAACAAAACAATTGGAAAAGTTCAAAATAGAAATAAAAAAAAAAAAACATATTTTAAACTAAAATATTTTTTATAAAAATAAAAAGATTTGAAGATTGTATTCTTATGGCGAATTCCTTTCAAAAAAAAATCGAATTTTTTCTAAACAGAATCAAATTTTTTCTGTCAATTGAAAGGAATTCGTATTTCGTAAAAGAACCGATTTTTTTTTTTGGTGTGATTGTGTTTGTGTTACTTTATAGCTGCAATTGACGCAAAACGTCAAGAAATTATTCACAAAACTATTAAGGTTGTTTGTTTTTGTTGTTTTACCAACAGAATTAAATTAATAAATAAAAGATATAAGCCAGCTTATACGGTGCCAATTTGTGGGTGCATTTTATTTGTTTGAACTTCTATTTGCACAATTATTTTTAAAGAAAATTGTTATTGAAAAGTTTTCACTTGCACTGAAAGTTTTTAACACGTCTTCGATAATGAACAACGCACAATAAATTATTTTTATAGCTAAATCGACTGAATATATTGTTGAATATTTTGTTAAATTATGTAGAATTCGTTGCAACCAAAAAATAAACAACTCGTCTTCCAAAAATTGCGCGGCTTTCAATTTGACGTATTAGAAATGTCAAGTCTTCATGTGTGTGTGCAAATCAGTGTGAAATTTTGCTAAAAACGCAAGATTTGTTTTGACAGAAAAGAATCGATTTTGTTTAGAAAAAAATCGATTCTGTTTAGAAAAAATTCGATTTCTTTGTTGTAAGGAATTCGCCATTAGTGAGTAGTATCTATCATTACCTTCAGGTTTGAGCACCCTGAGCTGGACGGTCAAAATCAATTTCGTTTTCCGTGATAAATTATAAAGTTGTATTGTGCATTCGACCATGAACTAAATAATTGCCCAAATTTTTATATACGACCTTGGTTTTGTGGCATTTTCTGGCTTAATTTATGTGCTGACATGTTTTAATTGAAAAAGATTCTTATTCCATATTTTAACCGTTTTGCATCAAAATTTCTGAAAGCGATTTTTTAACATTATAAGTCCAGCTCCAGTTCGTGTGAGAAAAAACTTAAAATTTCTTACTTATTCTATTGTTAAATTATAAATTCAATTAATATACTTTGTTCTGAACAACTTTGCTTCTTAGAACAATATATAGTAGGTTTTAATATTTTATTGTTTGTCAATGTAATTTTCTATTAAATAAATTTGTATTCTATTCTGTTTGTTGAATCAAGTCGGACCTTTTAATATTTCTTTAACAAAACGATCTACGAATTCCAATATCTATGCACTATAATATAATTTAGAGTACCTATATTGGATAGATTTAGATAAGATTGGGTAATATCTAAGGCCAAAAACGTCTCCCTTTGTATAAGCAAGCCTTATAGTCATTTGTTATTATGCTTTAGACTTTTAGGAACAAGAAATTGCCCATCTGCCTTAACAAGGGCATTCGATTTGCATGCTCTAGCTTTATCTAGTATAACTATTATGTACATACTAACTTAAACCAAAACAGAGTTACTAAGGGGATGAAATAAAAATTTGAACAAATTGAAAACATTAATTACCTCAAGCCTATTTTTAGACTTTCTCACCATCGGCTTAACCAATTTAAATCAATTCTTTTTATTCAAACGCTTCTAAATAATATCAACTTTTTAAATTTGTTTCAAATCACCTTTGTACCAAGCTAATGCATTTTATTCGACTCGGAAGACTTTCGGTGCGGATATGAAAGTATGCAGATTTAAAGGACAATGGATTCACAGATTCTGTAATACTTAGGCAAGAGGTCTTGAGGTTCAATTATCTGACCGAGCCCCACACGACTATTCGCATAAAGTCTAAATTAGCCAACTCACCTCATATACCGTCTATAACATTGAAATCGCGCTAGGCGATCGCCAGGACGCCAGATCCCTTTCCGATCGACTTTTAAGTAACCTCTTGACAATACCGCTATATAGATCAATGTCTACTTTTGGCATTCCTGCCAATGAAGATGGAGAACCTACGTTTTTCATTAAGGTCGACAAAGACCTCACCGATAAGTTTGATGTCAAAAAAAGGTTTTAGACAGGACAATGCGTAATCATGACTTCTCAACATGATTCTTGAAAGAACGACTGAGGTAGTTCTAGCATGTAGAGGATAGACAACAGTGCTCCGGCCCGGAAAATCTTTCAGTTCACCCCTGAGGGACAGCGCAGTAAAGAAAGACAGCGACTTAGTGGAAGACCTAAACCAACTTGGGGTGTAAAACCGGAGACAGGTAGGTGTTACCAAATTAACTTGTAAATTTCTTTGAATGTCATAATGTTCGAGGACCCCGGTTACAGTTTAAATTACAACTTTGGAACTAATATCGACATTACTGAGCCAATTTAGAGAAAATGTTATCGCAATTCAATATTTTTTTTCAAATATGTAGGTATTCATAACATAAATTCTTGAAATTCTCTTGAACACAGTAGCGGAAGCGATTGAAGTTTTTTGAACGTTTCCTAACCATACTGTTCTTGCTACTTCTACAGCTTCACATTTTAAAGCTGTATATTGCAGCAACAAGAGCAGGTGATAAATCTTTTGTTTGTTATTTCTTTTTTGTGGTGCGCCTACGAAACAAATTCATGCGACACCAGCGGAGCATTTGATTTTAATTGCGTTTCCAATTTGTTAATAGAAATGAATAATTAAAAATGCTTATCAATTACCTTGAGACAAATATCAATAACTTGCGTTTTCTTTTTGCTAAAAAAAAACAATATTTATGCCTTTGTTAAACAAGAACCCACCATTTTCATGAATTTTAAAATAAATATTCCATTATAGCAAAGTTATTTAAGGACAATGGAATTTGTTTGTTTCGTATCTGGATGTTTTCCAGTTGCAGTGCATTAAAGTACATAGATTAATATACATACAAATATGCAAACGTATGCAACGCGGAAAAATAATCATAATTCACATCACAAACAACAGGCAAAACACTCAGAATTGGATTATCAAGCACGGGCGGACGAGATTGCGGGAGGTAGAAATAAAAACTAAAACTTACCTTTATGAAAGTCAGCGACTCCATCGGTTCCATGATTGAAGGATTTTTGTTTTCGACGTTTGTATCAATTTTTAACATAGTTTTTTGTGTTTTTATTGCAATGTTTTTAATTTCAATAACAAATGAGTGGATGAATTATTTGGATTTATTGAAAAATCGCTTAAATACCGTCAGTTGCATGAAAAACGTACAGAAGGAAAAAAGTAACTTGGCAGTCTTTGGTTCTTGGCACACCCTTCTAATCGAAAAAAAATCGAGCTTGTTTCTACTTTCGACTGCGTGAAAAGTTGTTTTTTGTTTGCACCAAAAAACCATACGAGGTATTGCAAAAGTTAATTCGGTTTTTTTTTACTTTTGTAATTGATAAAGATAACAGATAACATTAGCAAAACGAAACTAACGTGAAAAGAAAAAAAATTGTAAATCACTTCAGCTTGAAATCGGGGAAAAACGAAAAAATTGAATGGTTTGTTGACTGACAGCATTAAGAAAAATGTTCTGTCAAAATCCAATGAAAACAGTAGAGATAAAAAGCTACGATACGGAAATCCATACGCTAAATTATGGTGAGCTTAAAGGCTGTCCCAAACCAACGCGAAACATTCGCGCGAATATGCGACGACTGAATAATGTTCGAAGATTCGCATCGCGCCAGTGTGGGTGCTCCCATTAATCTCCATGTAAATAAATTAAGACAGGCGGAAGTTTCGTCGTCGCGCCGAATGTTTCGCGTTGGTTTGGGAGAGCCTTAAAAGCGTGAAACAGATTAATGCGAGAAACAGATTGGCACAGCAACTGCAACAGCAATTTTGACAACCGCATCACTCATTTTAGAGCTAGTGGTTTTAAATGGCTTTGAATACATTAACACAGCAACATCGACATCGACATCAACGTTAGACCTAAACCCTAAATTCGATGTCGCTGTGTAAATGATGCCAACTTTAAAGCGAAGTTTTTCAGGTTTATCAACACTAAAAACTGAAAATGTGACAAATTTTATATATGTTTTTATGCTGTCAAAAGCGCTGTTCACGTTGGTAATCTATTTTACATGACTTTTGATGTCAAAGTTTTCGTTGCTGCTAAAGTTGCTGTTGAAGTTGCTGTGCCAATCTGTTTCTCGCTTAAACCAGCAACAGCACTAGCACCGTCAACAGCAAACAGCACGCTGGCCAGCAAATATTTTTGAAACACATTGCCACCAGCACCAGCCCCCAGAAATGTATGGAGTTTATAATTTTTTGTAGTGTGGTGCCTCTGAATATCGCAGTATTTAAGTTGTCAGCGATGGACCAGCAACAGCAAATTTAGAACTTTGGCCAAACGGCGCTGTTGACGTTGCTGGTCTAATGTGTGTTGAACGATTGAAATACATTGGTTATAAAGTAATGGCGCCCATACATGCACCATCAACACGAAATCCTGGTCTCTATCGGGATCAGATTTCCTGAACCAAAAAATAAACAAACGTAACATACCGCCTCCACTGGGCATGAACGATGCTCGTATTATGGAAATGTCTAAAAAAAAACCAATGGAGGCAAACAAATCCATGTCATGTGGTGACATAATCCATACAAATTAGATTGGATTGGATTGTGGTTGTGTTGTGATGTTGGACATCGTTCATGTACAGTGGAGGTGGCATGTAAGGAAAAAGAGATAGGTATACAACACAAGCCACATTTTACTATCGCTGATGATCCATATGGATCATCTTATGTAAATAAAACAAAACAGATCTTAAGCGGGATAATACATTGTTCAAATGCTTGTCATGCATAGAGAGTGTATTAGTAAAAATGAAACACGTATACATTGTGTGTATGCTTGAAGCAAAATATAAATGTTTTGATTTTTGTTCAATCAGATAGCCAGAATTGAAATAATGTATATTTGAGAATAATTGCTTGATCAAGCATAGGCACATTTTCGCATAGAAAATTAATTAAAAATAAATGATGGAAAACTTATGCATGTGTGTATATGCAACGTCAAAAAAAATTATTAATACACTCTCACATGCATGACAAGCATTTGAACAATGTATATCCCGCTTAAAGCCTAGTACGCTGATCAAGCTTAATTTTATCTTCCATACAAATTTCCTCCAAAGATAAATTTTAGCGCGGATTTTTAGCCGAGCAGTACGCAGTTCACGAGCTAAATTCCAACTCTCATCTAGTACTTTATCAAAAAGTCTCCAATTAATTTAGCGCGCAAAATAATGCTGAACACATTCTTTCACAGATAATTTTTGACATTTGTGAATCAAGACCAACGATACTCAATATAGAGATGAGAATGTTTTTTAAGTTTCACCCTGCAAAATCTACTGTTTTTGTAATTTCGTCTCGTATCTACGAATAGATGTGCATTGCAACAACAATTCAACGAGAGTGTGAAGAACCCTGCTGTAAATGTGTGAGGTTTTTATACATACATTCTCATTTTGTATCTGCAAACTGATATTTTAAGTATGTAGGCAAATTGAATGGCTGCCGAGTATTCTCGTCTTGATGTGGAGTGGATAATCTCTGTTCGCTTTATTTTTTATCGAAGCTTTTAGCAAACGTTTGTAGAGATAAAAATAGTAGAGATAAAATTTAGTTTAGCGCGATCTGCGTACTAGGCTTTAGTGACAACTGTGTTCATTCATCACATCACTCGATACAAAAATGGTTCTACGCATATGAAATACATTTGAGCGATAGCGACACACTACTCCCCAACACACCACACGAGAGTAGTGTGGTTCGGGCTTATTTATTGTCTTTTCTTTACACTACACAACTCACAATTCCTAAGCATTTGCAAAGCTGAGAAGCAAGAGCAACACTTTAAGTTCATGAAACATGATCCCGATAGAGAGCAGGATCTCGTGTTGTTGTTGTAATGCATGTATTTTGATGGTCTACATGGATCATCTCTCATAATAAATACGGCTACAGGTGTCACTAAGATCCGTATCATTTCAGTTTCATGAAACGAAGTATATGGATCATCAGCGGTAATAATAGGTGTGTTCCTTTGGGCTCCAGTATCTACTGCCAAGTACTTCTGGCTGCAGTCAACTACTTCTACTCTGTGGTCGAAGTAGTTCAAAGTAGTTCATTAATCTAGTAACAGAATGTTTCCAAACAAGAAAAAGACATCACCAATCAACAGAAATTACGTAATAGAGTATTGTTGTTGACATTTTTCACATTTTAAAGTAAAATAAGAAAGCAAAACCGAAATTAAATTGATATTGAGGTTTGATTTTACTTTTGACAAAATGAAAGCATTCCATTCATCATCTACTGGGAAGTACTAAAAAGTACTTTGCAAGGCCCAATGGAACACGGCTAATAATTCCATTTCTCCTCCTCTTAGATGTAAGCCAACCCTTAAGTACTAAAATTGATAAACAGAAGGTTTCAATATGGCAATACTAATTAATTAGTCATCTGTCTGTACATCTCTGTCTGTGCGCTGTGCCCTGTGGTGCTGTCAACAAATTTGTTACTGCGCTATTGAAGGTTATTTTAAAACTCTCTTCTCAGGTATAAAAATTTCTTTTAAAAAACAAAAAAAATATTTGAAAAATACATTTTATTGTTTAATAACTTATTCCGCTAAATACTACCTAAATCGCAAAGTTTTTTCCCCCTTAAAATTCACAAAAATCCCTCGCTCATCGGGCTACATAAAAGGCACGGACAAAACTATTGTACACAAAATACAAAAAAAATCCCTGGTCAAACTTAATTTGTTTGAAGAAAACTTTAGTCAAAATTAACTCAATTAGGTGGAAACAAACACTGATGCCAGGATTTCATCTCAATGAAATGGGCGAAATGGTTTTGGACGCAGTTGACGACATTGGAGTCGTTGATGTCTATGATTTAGCATCAGATATTGGCAAAGAATATGAGAAAATTATCGATCAATTTGGTACTGATGCGGTCACAGGGCTGATGCCGAAAATTATTAATACACTTGAGCTGTTAGAGGCTTTAGCTACAAAAAATGAGCGAGAAAACGCCGCTATTCAAGAATTGACTGACAAAATATCACAGTTGGAAAGTGAAAAGAACGAGAAGGCCGAATTCCGCAAGAGATTTGATAAGGTAATTAAAAAAAATCAGTACTTGTATTTTGCATAGTGATAAGGTATGGATTTTTTGTTTGAAATTGTAAGGAATTGGAGGTTATTGAAGAACAATGGCGTGGTGAAACCAATGAGCTGGTTGAATTGGTAAGCACCCTGCAGGAAGAAAATAAGCGCTTAGTTAAACAGACACAAGATCTGCAGTCCGCGTCTACACAGTCATCTGGTCTGGGTGCTAGCTTAACAGAAAGTTTTATGTCAGTTACTAATAATGAGCTTACAACGACTTTATCCGACACCCAAGTGCTGCAACGCCTCAAGGAGCAGATTTACAAGCAACGTGATGAGCTAAAAAAAAGGGATCGAGAATTGCAGGAGAAATATTTGGACATTGAAAATGTAAGTAAGCATGTTTGCATACTCATTCAGTCTGTTTAGTAACTTGAAACTTTTTTCAAGTTTTCTGAAATTAGTCATTATAGCCTAGTACGCAGATCGCGCTAAACTAAATTTTATATCTACTATTTTTATCTCTACAAACGTTTGCTAAAAGCTTCGATAAAAACTAAAGCGAACAGAGATTATCCACTCCACATCGAGACGAGAATACTCGGCAGCCATTTCAATTTGCCTACATACTTAAAATATCAGTTTGCAGATACAAAATGAGAATGTATGTATAAAAACCTCACACATTTACAGCAGGGTTCTTCACACTCTCGTTGAATTGTTGTTGCAATTCACATCTATTCGTAGACACGAGACGAAATTACAAAAACAGTAGATTTTGCAGGGTGAAACTTAAAAAACATTCTCATCTCTATATTGAGTATCGTTGGTCTTGATTCACAAATGTAAAAAATTATCTGTGAAAGAATGTGTTCAGCATTATTTCGCGCGCTAAATTAATTGGAGACTTTTTGATAAAGTACTAGATGACAGTTGGAATTTAGCTCGTGAACTGCGTCAAAGAGTACCTATATTACCTAGAGAACCGACCGGTACCTCTCTTGCCTTAAACACCCGCAAATTTTATTTGAGGTGAGTAAGTGAAAACTCTTAGATTACTCTTTTATCCTTATCCGTGAATCCGTGTGAATGGTGGATTTTAAAACAAATTGGAGCATTAGTTCAAAAAGGTACGTGTCTACGGTTTAATTGTGAACAAAGTGGTGGCATTAGCTCAAAAAGGTACGTGTCTACGATTTGCACACCTAAATCGTAGACACGTACCTTTTTGAGCTAAGAAACTAGAGTCCGCTTCCAATTTTCGGTAGGTGTTTTTGTTTTTTTTTTTAAACATAAATATTCAAAAATATTATTTAATTTATTACCCGGGAGCAACAATGACCGATATTCTTCATAGTTTAGGTTGACAAAAGGTTAAAAAAAGAAATTTGACTACGAAATTAATAAATTTCTCAATTTTTGAATTTAACGGATTTTTTTTTTGAATCCCTGGGCGGTCTTATCCACCTTATTGAGCACTTTAAGCAATTTGAGCGAAGTCCTTTCAATTGAAGCCATGTTGGTTCGGTCCCATTTAAAATGCATTGGACAACAACCCCATACAAAACTTAATGGGCATTTTCCTCTCAGTACAGCTTGTAGGGTGGAAGAGAACGACCATCTAAGTCGGTTCTCTAGGTAATATAGGTACTCTATGAACTGCGTACTGCTCGGCTAAAAATCCGCGCTAAAATTTATCTTTGGAGGAAATGTGTATGGAAGATAAATTTTAGCGCGATCTGCGTACTAGGCTTAACTTTTGAATTTTGAATTCCAAGGATCGAAATGAATCACCATTCTTGTATGGGTTTTTTTCACTTTGCAATAATTTTTACGCAGCCTAGACCCATGTTCTGTAACTCTCGCAGCGATAAAATCAGTCGAGAAACGATGAAAAATGCAACAAAACTCATATGATTTGTTTCAATTTTCTTCGTTTCTCGACTGATTTTATAGATGTGAGAGTTACAGAACATGGGCTCTGATATTTTACCTCTATTTAAAGACCTTAACCCTGGGGATATTATTAGAAATCAAGTTAAAAACCTCTAGAAATCCATATAGATTGTTCGCAGATGTTTTTTTTTTTTTATAAAACGGGTTTTTTCACTGAAATTTGTCTCGTTGCCTAAAAATTTTAGGACAGAAGGTAAACGAATAAATCAGTTAAAATCTAACACATAGTACAATAACAATAAATTGCTACAAATTCTTTACATTTTTCTTCAGTCAGAACTAAATTGCGATGAATACTTTGGATTTCGTTCAATTTCGATTTAGACAGACAGATACTAAAAGAGAAGATTGGTTTTGCGTTGGTTTATCGGAATGCTGCATATTATTTAAACGGAAACAAGGGAAATATCCAATAGGTAGTCAAAGTGTTTGGTCATTTGGTGTAAGTTCATAAGAAAACCTAATTTTCTTGAAGCATAGAACTCTTTTAACTCGATGATGCCAGAAAGTATCATGCGTATTTTTGCTCGGATATATAGATAGATTATTCTGAATAGATAATCTTATATGATAGGAAAACCATTGGGTCAGCGTTACCATTTTCAAGGCTCAACTGGTCTAGATAGATAGAATTTATTTACTTAGCTTTAAATTTGCTATTTTAAAGATTTTACACAGTATGTACATATTAAAAATTATTTTTAACAAAATTTCTAATTGAGTTCTTAAATCTTACTAAATTAGTTTCCATTTTTACATTGATTGGAAGATTATTATAAATTTGTATACCCTTATAAAAAAACATGTTTTGTGTTCTACAGTTTCTGAAAAATGGTAAATTCAAATTATTATTATTTTTCAAGTTGTATGACCGCATTTCACCCCTTGTTATAGGTCTTCTTTCTAAATAATTTGGCATTAAGTTGTTTTTTACTTTAAAAATAAATATTAAGGTATTCATAATAATTTTTTGTTTCACAGAAAACCATTTTAAAGTATTTAGCATATTTCTTATAGGTGTATATCGATTACAACATAATTATACCTCATTCCCTTGTTTTGTAAAATCTGGAGTCTATCTTCCCAATAATAGTATAGTAGGACAATACTCAAAATGGGGTTGTAATTATAATGGAGTTATATATATTTTTATTGCCATACCAATGCAAAGTTTTTTACTTATTCTTCGAAAGAAACCGATTTTTGTTGCAATCTTTATATAAATCATTTCAAAATGCTTTTTAAAATCTAAATTACAATCTATTATTACTCCAAGATATTTTGTTTCTTTAACACATTCAAATTCATTTATTTAATTCATGATCTTATTTTCTGGTAGTAACATTATTTTAGTTTTTTCTGTATTTAGTCTAAGTTTATTCATATTCAAGTAATTCTTTATATTGTAAACATCTATCATCAATTTTTCATCCATCATCCGCAAACAATTTTAATTTACAATATTTTAAAACTTTTTTTATATCATTAATGTAAATGATAAACAACAATGTTCCTAAAATTGACCCTTGAGGTACTCCTAAATCAGAATGCAATGCTTCCGAACTTACTCCATTAAATTTTACTATTTGCTTACGCCCTATAAGATATGACTTCAGCCAGGTGAATTCTCCTCTTATTCCATAACCATATATTTTTTTTTTTATAAAATAAATCTATCTATAGTTTCAAATGCTCTCTTTAAATCAATAAATACAGCTGCAATTTGCTTTTTCTCGTCCATTAACTCCTTCCATTCCGCTATCACATAGTTTAAAGCTGATTCACAAGAGTAATTTCGTCTGAATCCAGATTGTTCCTCGACTATTATATTATTTTGTTGAAGGTATTCTTCTTATTGTATTTGGACACATTTTTCCAATATTTTTTCATACATTGGAAGCATATACACAGGTCTAAAATCTTCACTTTTATTAGAATTTAGAATTTTTTCCACAGGAGTTATAACTGCCGTTTTCCAGGTACTTGGGAATTTACCACTTGTTAGAGAATAGTTTATTATATTCAATAGAGCCGGCCCCACTATGGTGAAACTGTCTTTTATCATCTGTTTATTCATAAAATTAAAATCATTTTTATTTGGAATAACATCAACTACTTTTAATTACTTTATATATTTAATAACTAATATACACATGCTCACATTTATTTATACATTTTTCAAAACCAAAAAGTCATCTATGTTTTTTCTTAGGTAAATCACCACTCCACCAGTATAATTTGATGTTGATTCACAACGTATAATTTTATAGTTCTTTATATACACTTTTTTATCCTGAACTGATAGTCCAAGATGTGTTTCCGTTAAAAATACTATATCAAATTTTTGTTCGTACATAATATTTTTTAATTCATTTATATTATAAATTAAACCCTGTATGTTAAGATGCATACATTGCAGAAATTTTGGTTGCTAATATGCAACCTTCTCCCTTTCTTTTGCCAGTCTTCTGAGATAAACTGGCCAGTTGGCATCTCTAACATCATGGTTTGAATCTATGTTATTTAACTTTTCAATTGTCAAAGCGCAATTTTTGCATTTCGTGCTTTCACTCTAACACTCATCTAATTTATGTTCACCACTGCATTTTGGACAGCATATTTTATTTGTAAATTTTTCAGCGTTGTGATTAAATCCCCAACATTCAAAGCATCTTTTGACATTAGCTGTGTTCCTTACCTAGTTTCAAGTAGTTTCAGACCGCCAGATTTAGTCATTTTTAGTCCGAAACCGTTCCACACATCGAAAATTGTGCTATTTCTTGCTAAAGAGAGCGCTCAAATGAGAGTAAAACATTTTCCCTCCTTACCAGTTTTGGTCAGAGAAATTTCTTCTGGCTATTTTTTATGGCGAATTCCTTTCAACAAAAAATTCGAATTTTTTCTAAACAGAATCGAATTTTTTCTGAACAAAATCGATTCTTTTCTGCCAAAACAAATCTTGCGTTTTTGGCAAGATTTCACACTGATTTCCACACACACTATGAAGACTTGACATTTCTAATACATCATAAATTGAAAGTCGCGGAATTTTTGGAAGACGAGTTGTTTATTTTTTGGTTGGAACGAATTCTACATAATTTAATAAAATATTCAACAATATATTGAGTCAATACAGCTATAAAAATAATTTATTGTGCGTTGTTCATTATCAAACACAAATTTGACAAAAAAAAAATAGCTTTCGTGGGTGAAAGACGTGTTAAAAACTTTCAGTGCAAGTGAAAACTTTTCAATAACAATTTTCTATAAAAATATATGTGCAAATAGAAGTTCAAACAAATAAAATGCACCAACAAATTGTTACCGTATAAGCTGGCTAATATCTTTTATTTATTAGTTTAATTCTATTGGTAAAACATTTTTCTCACAACAAAAACAAACAAACTTATGTGGTTTTCGTTTCAACCATTTCAGATTTGGGTGTCAGATCTTAAATTTTACTGGCAAAAGGAACAGAAAACGTGATTTTAGTTTGTTTTGCAATTGTGTGAGTGCCACTTTTGAAATAACACTGCTGAATGGCACTTTTCTTTGATGTGTGTGCAAGTGCGTGTGAAAATCTGTGTAAATCTTGCTTAAAATCGAGATCTGAAAAATCGACTTCAGATCTACAAAAATTCGATTTTTTTGGTCGAAAGGAAAGGAAAAACTTATCAAAAAAACCAAAGAAAAATCGATTTTTTTGGTCGAAACGAAAACCACATTAATAGTTTTGTGAATAATTTCTTGACGTTTTGCGTCAATTGCAGCTATAAAGTCACGAACACAATCACACGAAAAAAAATCGATTCTTTTACGAAATACGAATTCCTTTCAATTGACAGAAAAAATTCGATTCTGTTTAGAAAAAATTCGATTTCTTTTTTGAAAGGAATTCGCCATTACTGGGTATTTTTTACCAGGTTGACGTATGTCAGATGACAGCATTTTGTCGGTTGAGTTCAAATAACAAGGTTGCCCAAGTGTTATTTTTATTTTAGTTTTGGAAGATAGGTATGTTTATTATTATTTTATTAATCTTTTAACTGACCAAATAATTCTTATAAAATATAAATCATTTAGCAAAACTGTTTCTTAGGAATAAAATATAAAATTAAATATTACATATTACTTGTATATTTTACTGTTTTTTGAAGAAAAAAACACACTGAGCTTCATAATGGAATGTATAATTAAAGAATTTTTGTTTTGTTTTTGTATTAATAAAATTAGGATTAGTGCGTTTAATTTTTTTAAACATTTACTTTCTTGTGTTCTGATTCTGGAAATGTTGATCAAGATTTATCATTGATCTACGGCAACCCTTGTCGAGTTTTATTTTGACGTTTGGCCTGAATTAGTGCAAAGTAGTGCGCAAACCGTTCCCGACATTTTGACAGTTCTCCTTGTCTCTGAGAGCATTTCATCCCCAGTCATTCATTTAGCCAGATTTAGTGCGAAAAATCTTGGGAACAGACCTATTGATCTTATCAAACACTAAGCATTTGTTCCATCCAATATTTAGACACGGTTTATCCATTTCAATTAGTTCTTTGAAAACATTTTTTTTCGGTTTCCATGATTACATTATATTTATTTGGATCATTGTATCTATTGTAACACTTAAGAAGCTTTATTTCACCATTTAATTTACTTTGGTTCTTAATAACATCCATTAACTCATCTTCTTTCAATTCTTTGTTGATGTTTACCACAACAATTCTTGGTTTTACCAATAAAGGTATGCTAATATCATATTTGCCTTTTAGTTTTCCAGTTACTTCCTTTATACTTTATACTTTTAGTTATATTGTTCACTTGTAAAGCTAAATCAACTGGGTTAATTTTTTCTTTTATATCATTTTTTGTTTTTTTTTTTCACTGTTTTGTTTACTATTTGGTTTAATTATTACTGGCGGTATGTTTCTTATAGCTGTTTCAGCATAACTTTTCTTTTTCATTATCTCATTAGTTGACTCTTTCTCACACGTAAGTTTAACTCCACTTAATATTTTCTTTTTTTCTTCTTCTTGTTTATTAAGAGCTTTTTGATTTTCATTTACCACTTTCAATACATTGTCCATTTTTTCCATAATGCTATGCATATGTATATTCTTTGCACCCATCACAAACAAAAATTATGTTTTTAAGCTTGAGTACATTACTTTCATACTCCCCAACACCAGAACATTTTGAACAGAAAATTTTTTTGCAAAAAACGGAGCTTGATAGCTTTTTTGCACTCATCACAAGTATCACTCATTTTGCTAACAAAAAAAAATCACAATAACATTCACTTCGACCGCTATCTTTTAAATTTGATTTCTTTTAATTTGTTCAGATTTAACACTTTTTACACCTTTTCCACAATTTCTTTTTGTTTCGATTAATCAATCAATCACGTAGTATCAAATGCTACTTCCGCACATCAATTGGGTCACCAAAAACCCCGTAAAAATTAATTCCTTATAAGCACTCTCTTAAACACGTCTTCACCAATAAAAACTCACTCTCCTTACGAGTGGATTGAAAATTGCATTTATCCAGCCCTTCCTTAAAAAATACAAAACTCCCTTCATCCTCAAGCTATCGATGAATGACTTATGACCTTTCTGCTCTGGCTCATTGAAACGCTGCTCAGGAAAATTTCTGGCAATAGTAAATTCGTAAACTGTTATACAAAACATGATGGTATCAAAAAGCTTTTAAAGGTTTCAAAAACCTCATACGAACAAAACATCTTTTTCATTGATGAGGTCATCTTAACTATGTATACCTTTTGATTTTTCTTAGTTGAATATCCAAATGGACCGTCTTAAGAACTCTGGCCGTGAGACACGTCGTCGTCATAAACAACTTCAAGTTCAAGTTAAAACTCTTTGCGAGGAACGTGCAGATTTCCTAGCACAACTGCAAGATCAACACCGTGATATCATTCAACTACGCAAACGTTTGGGAATTGCCGAAAAAGAAAATGAAGATTTGGTCAAATCGCAAGACGACAACGACCCAAATCGACCACGTTACACAACATCAGAGCTTAAAGAAATAATGAACGAAAGAGATGAGTTACTAACAACAATTGATAATCTTAATGAAGAATTGAAAAATTTAAAACCAGATGAGAGTATAATAGAACCTGAAGAAGATGAGAAAAAAGAGGATCAATGTGAACCGTAAGAGAAGTTGAAACCTTTTTTTTTTAATGTTTTGTTATTAAAGTTTTATTTTTTCCAAATTTTAGACCCCTAGGATATGATGCTCCAGTACAAGGTCCACTTCCCTATGAACCTGACGATGCTCCCTGGAAAAAATCATCCGAATCTGGAATAAGAAAATTGTAAGTTTATCATACATGAGAAAAATAACACAAACCAAATAATAAAAATTCTTTTTCTAGTTTCAGAAAGCTGTTTTATGAACCTGATGGTGTCAACCCAAAACGTTCCTTAGCTACGCTCTCAAAAATGGCTCTATCTGCTACACCCAACAACAATGCGCGCTTGTAAACTTACCCAGGTGACTATGTTTAGATACAAACTCAATTAAAGAAAGTGAACCAATAAGATCGTTTTGCGCAGTACAGTAGGATTTTATAGGTCCATTCTCCCTATACCTAAAATATATTAAAAAGTCTACGATTAGTATTACAAGTATTACAAGTATAACATTTATTTATTTTTAAACCCGAAGAACCAAACAAAGCACTTATTTCTAAAACTATATTTTTTATTTATTCTATATTGTCTATACATAAATTTAATGTTAAAGTAAAGAAAAAAAAGATTATTAATATACAAAAATTACAAATGAAAAACACACATTTTAACTTATCGTATTGTATTAACATCTAGTCTGAGAGTGTTTAAAGCTCAAATTTTTTGATAGAAATTTCTTAGAATGAACAAAAATAGAATTAAAACAATAGAAAAGAAAAACAAAAAAAGAAACAATAAATTTTAGGTCGTTAACAGTTTTTTGGAAAAAAAGTATGAATACATTAGTGAGTAGTTATTAGACGAAATGGAATGGAAATAATCCTTTAAATTTTTTTTTTAATTTGATCTTTGACTTAACTGTTCTTAGAAACAGATACTATCTCATATAATTTTATCATTTTCATAAAATACATACATAAACCTGAAATCAGGAAAAACAGTTTATATTACTACAGTACTTAACGTCAATTGAAAAGAAACCGATGTAAAGCCTTATGATTATTTCTTTATTTTTAATTTAGCCAAGCCAACTTGCGACTGTCGGGCTTTTTGTATCTTTTTGCTTCCATCTTAAAATTCCAACCACCACAATGAACAATTAACAGAAGATACAAGATAAATAGAAAATATTTTTTTTCGGTTTATTGGCAGCAGGGTTTGGGTTTGGTCTCCAAGTTGTGTTAATTTTATGTATGAAATAAAAAATAAAAGTATATTATAATATGTTATTTATAATTTGATAATTGGAAAGTTTGGCGACGCGTTTCGAAATTTAAAATTTAATCTTCAGGCGCGATTTCTTACAGGTGTTTTTTCCTTTTTTGCTGTCCACTATAGGCATATGTAATTTATTATGTCTTGTAGTAATGATGGTCGGTGATGTTATCTCTTTTTTATATCGTATAGTTCTGTTTAGTTCTTTGGTTAATTATTGTGTTGTTGAAGTGTGTCTTGTTCTTTTTTGTATGCTCTATATATTTCGAACTCCTCTAAATCATCTAGCATTCTCCCTTTTTTTGCATATGTGTACAGGTTGAAGATTTGCGTCAAAATCTGTATAATTATGGTGTACAGCATAATTGGATTTTGTTTTGGGTTATGTTCTTAAATTTTTAACTAAATGGCGGGTGGCAATGGCGCAGTGGATGTAGTGCTTGACTGCTCACTTAGAGGTGTGGGTTCGAGCCCCACTCTAGGCAGCATTCTTTTCTATATTCCCCCAGTTATACAACTGGACGCCACCCGTGGGATTCCATGAGACAATTAATACCTTATTTCTCAGTCCAATCTGCCAACACAAATTCTTTCCTATCCTTCTATTCATTCTAACTAGTGCCGTGCAATTCAGGTTGCATTTAAAAGACCTTAGTTCTTACATTCATATAGTTAAAATTATTATTATTACTAGCTGGCCCGCCCCGGCTTCGCACGGAGAATAAAGATTTGCCCTTTTCTATTCTATTTATGTTACCGCCGTATATGAATTTTGTTTATACATCTTATGCAAGCTTCTCGATATGTTGCACATAAATGATAAATGTTCTTAATTGTTCAAACGATGTTGGCCCACGAACGTTTATCAATAACAATCGCAAATAAAAGCATTCCGCATTATTTAGGTGTACGGTGTATATTCTACCTAAAGCATCCGATGAAAATAAATTCGCATGACCATCAACTGCTTTACCTTGTTTGCGGCGTTGAAATGTGTTCTAAGTGAAGTACGTGGGAACTTCAGAATAGAGCAATGTTTTTGCGAATTGATCATTCTGGCATAGTAAGAAAAATGCAGTTATTGTTGTTCGTGATGGGACTGCGATTCGTTCTCTTGCATTTTCAGCCGTAAAGCACACCCACTGCCCATTTTCAAGATGTAGAGATAAATGAACAACTGTTGGGTATCGTTCATGAATTGGAAATGATGAAATACGCCATACTGCTTCATTGCTACTTATATACTGTCCTAGGTGATTTATTTCGGTTTTCATTTGTCATTCCAAATACAGCCATATCGCTCCCTTTATTTACATATTTACGAATGTATTTAATCGATTTAACTGAATTGCAATACTCTACATTTATATGTGCTTTGAACGTTTTTGACAATAGTGGCGAATATGGTACAACCCAACGATTATCAACTTCAATATTATTACTTCTTACTTTCAAAATGATCGATGGCGATCCCATGGCTTTTGTCCATTCAATAATAAAGCATTTATTTCATCCCATTTTTTGATTACATGTAAAAGTAATAAACAAATCTGGACGACCATATTTACGAACAATGGTCATTGCGTCTTGTGCGTATTCATACATGTGGCGTGGGCTACCTGTAAAAGTGGCTGGCAGAATTACCATTCTTCCTATTTCATTGATATTATATTACCATCATTGTTGACAGCATCTCGTAAAAGAACGTACTCTCTAACGTAATTTTGTTTGATTTAATCGAAGGTAAAGTAGTCGTTCACTTTCAATTTTTGCAAATACATCTCAACAATGTATTGATGGAACAATTGGCGACATTTTAGAATGTGATTATCTGCGTTTCGTCTAATCATTATTCTATATGAATAATAATTCATCGCACTAACTTTTTTATCCATTTCCTCATCTGTAATAAAGAGAATAAAAGAAATAATGTAAAAGGTGAAAGTGAACTGCAGCAATTGAATTTGCTTTTGTTTAATATGGGCGTTTGTACAATTTAAATTTCCCATTAATCTAGATACCAAAAACTTATTCAATAACTTTTACTTAATATTTTAAATTTATTTACATGTATTTGGATTTTGAAGTTTTATATTGAAATGATATCCATCTTCACCTTCCCAAAATATAATTGGATAATGCAATGCGTCGTATGATCTATGAGTTTCGGCCACACGTTGAATGTTATTATTTCTGCGGTGCAGAATGATATCCCTTGATTTAAATTCCTCTCCAACAATAACTACTGAAACTTCATCAATTACTAATTCATTGTATCTTCTTTCGTGTTCTCCAGCAGGTATTTTGTCTGCTCTGATAACTAATTTGTAATTATCCGTAGGCATTTTTTCTATTGCCGTTGTAAATAATCGTACCAGTTTGTTATGTTCATGTAAAAAAATTTTGTAATGATTCGACAATTCCTGTTCTTGTTTCCATTATTTTTGAACAACGTTGATTAACTTGTTCTTTTCTGTTTCCAATAAAATAAATTTGTAGAAATTTGTGATCACTATCTTGTAGGGGAAAAAGAGAGCCAGTAAGATGGTAAACTTGGCCTTGGACTTTAAATGTTGGCATGAAATGATCGTTTACAATTTTATTGGCACCAAACGACGTCATTTGGAAACATGCATTGTATTTTTGTATGTTAGCCAAAAAATGATTTGACTCTGTTGTAACACCTGAAATCAATGGACGACCATAATTAACATATACATACTTATATATTTTTTAATTCAAAAACTCAGAAAAAACAATTTAATAACTCACTTAACTGAAACCAATGTGAACCCCGAAAACTACCATACCGAAATCTGTTTCTAAAGTTACTAAGACTCTTATGTTGCGTGGTATTGAGTTAACCATCACCTTGGCAAAGAAACCAACACCAATAAAATTGCATATCTATCACGCTTCCAATAAGCTGGGTCAGCTAATGGAATCTTATACTTCTCATTGATAGGCTGTACATCCAATTGCGGAGTGGGCAACGTCCAAACTATTCCCTTTGGTAGGACCCAGAAGTCTTCTTCAACACATGTTTCTGTATTGAACCATGGTATTATATTTACCCTCGCCTGCTTGTGTAACTGAATGGGATTACCATCAATCCCAATAACCTTGCGCGATAATGTATTTGTAGTGATACCTAAAGCTTGCACTAACTCATGCGGCATTAAATTTGGCTGAGCTCCTGAATCCAGGAGAGCCCGAACTGGACCATAAAGCTCATTGTGAACCTGTGATCGTACCGACATCGTCGGCATGAGCGTAGTTGATATATCGCTAGCTAAATCAGAAACAGAATTAAAAACATTCAAATAAGTGGTGATTAAATTTTTATTTGTATTCGACCCTAGATATGATTTCGTGTCGCTGCTTGAGCTAGTAGAACATAATTCTTTGATTGCCAAGAACTTCTTCCGCTTAGCTGGCACCGCTAGTTCGAGTCATGTACCCTTGCGCTTGTTGCTTGCGTCGGCTACAATATTGGTTGCTGCAGCTTGCCTCCCTTGCTCATGTGCGAAACATAACACACTATTATGCATCATTCTAGCTGGGCACTTAGGACATGGTGATTGGAAGCATTCCTCCTTCTGATGCCCTTGCTTCAAACAATTCTCGCATAGCTTGCGAATGCGCACGAAATTCAGCCTACCTTTCAAACCCAGCTGGAAAAAACGCTGGCACCTATACAGCTTGTGATCTTTCGCGCACATCTCGCACCTACGGCTCACAAATGGGCATCCAGTATTGCCTCTGGTTGCTGGTTTGGCTGGTACTGTTGCTGGCTTTGACATTTGGCCACTAACTCCGGGCTGCTGCCTAGCTGGCTCATTCTCAAATTTGCTAAAACGGAATACTGATTCACCTTTAGCTAATCCAGTTCCTCGCGCTTCAAATGACCTTGATTTCTGGCTCGTCCTTGGGACATCATTAGCAGCAGCTTGCTTATCTAAGAAATCCAACATATCCTTCATAGCTGGCGTCTCAGACTTTCGTTGCAATTCCCACTGCTTAGCTGTCTCAGCATCCAGTCTCTCGTGGAGCATGAATACAACCATCATATCCCAGTGCTCAATAGGGATACCTTGCGCTCGTAGCTGGCGCATCGTCACATGGGTAACATTCGACATCAGCTGTATCTCGTCAGCTCGTGGGTTAGCTTGCAAAATCGGCAGCTTGCTAAAATTCCTAAGCAGCTCACGGCAGGTCTGGTACTTTTTGTTGTACAGCTGGTTCAAGCTGTCCCGAGCATCCAAGTAGTTACCGTCGGTAAGCTGCCATTCGCCCATGGTCCTCGCAGCTTTCCCTGTTAGGGCCTAGCTTGCTCCCTTGCTCCGCTCTGAGTGATGCCGTGCAGACGACGACGAAGAGCACCTTTAACCACAAAGTACATCTTCTCCGCTTTGGCCATCTGCTCCTCAGCTTGCTCCATTTGGTCATTGTTTTCCCGCTAGCACCTTGGTGTGGGCCGTGCTTAGCTGTGCCCAGCTCTCTTCTAGCCTTTCCAGGCGTATGATCAGCTCCTCACTATCAGCTTGCTCAAATTTATCTGCTCTTATATAGGCAGCCTGTCGCTGCCTGCCGTAAATTTGCCATCTAAAGAAATATGATATAATTTAATTTAAAGCTTGCTATGATTTCAAATAATATTTGCATTTACTCGCAAAACTAAGATTATGCCCCTGACAAGTGAACGTATGCAACTCTACAGCTCGCATATTTTGTATGAAATTTATTTTCCATCTGACCTTTAGCTCGCACCCTTGCTCCTAAAATTATACTCTTATTTGTATAACCTAAGATTGCATCCTTGCGCCCTGTACTATAGTTTCATTTAGTTAGCTTAGCGAATATGATTTCTTGTCCTTGCTCTTAGATTTGTCTTACTCTGGCCATGAGTTTTCTGTTGCTCGCCCTTGCTCTAGCTTGCTCTGCGCTACCTACCTATTCGCTATTAAAGCGAGAAAATACCGCACCCCCCTTTGCACACCTAGTATTGCATAAAACGCACTTATAAATAACGAAAAGAAAACCTACTTAAAAACAATTTTCAACACAGCGTCGGATCTAACGAACCACCAGGGAGTTTCAATGTCCTCGCATAAAAGAATAAAATTATTAATAGATTTTAATTGCACACCGTTCACTTGTCCCTTGCTCAATTTATTTTTACCGGCACTTAAAGCTTGCATAATTTAATTCTTAGCACTTACTTGTTAATTAAATTCTTTGGCTCTGATTGTTTTTTTCTTCATAAAATATTTTATTTATTTTGAGTCGAAATGCCGAAAACTAAAATATGACTTTACTTCACTTACAGAAACACAATAATGAAAATGCAAACCAATTTTTTTTCGCATTCTCCCCCTTTCTATCGTGTTTCTCATTCTTATGTGTATATGCCTGATTTACCTCGCACTCCTGACTCCTTGGTATATAGGTAGCTTGCTCAACTCGTTTGACTAGTTGGTGTGTATTTATTATCATACTCGCGCAGGGGAATAGCTTAACCGTTAGCTGGCATTTTTTCTTTTAGCTCGCTTAAATTATCGCTTGCTAATTTTTATGATGATTTTCGAAACTTTGCTCGCGCCCGTATTATAAATTTATTACCCCGCCCTACAGGGATATTTTAACTCGCACAATATAAAGAAGATTTTTTTTTTTTTAAGTATATTAAGCTCGTGGACTGTATATCCACAGGTCGCTAGCACATTACCCGGCTCGATATGGACCAAATATTTAAACCTAGAGACAAGAATACTCACTTCGATTCACCCAAACTAAACTATTAAAGGAAACACAAAGAAATTTTATTGTTGGGGAAAATATTGATTAAAAAACCCAACTTTCATTTTACCTCGCGCTAGCTCGCATCCGCAGTGCTCGGTGGTCTAGTAAAGACTACTAAATATATTACATTTCACATTTTATATTTTCTTATATTCTAACAGAAGGAGGCCAATATAGGTTTAAGAGTAGGATAAAGAAACCATATATACTCGTATGCCCCGCACAAGATACACAATGTTAATAATGGTTCTGGTGGAGTGTTTAATTCTTGCAATTTAATTTTTCCATTTGAGCAGCACATTCCAACACTTTCATTTTTAAATCTTAATGCATTACAATATGCACAAATTTTGTCCATGTTTCAAATAATTACAAATTCATTATTACTATAATTTATTTCATGATTGTATTCGAATGCAATTCGATTGAATTCTGACAAATTATGTCCATGATTTGTCTGCATATTTATCCGGTATAAATTTTATATTTCACGATTTTCATCCGTTAAACTTTCTCTTGCTCGTTTTCTTTTTCTACGTTCGTTTTCAATTCTTGTTTCTTTTTGTGCGTTTGTTTCATTCGAACGTGACTGTATATTTCTTGCGCGCATTGATTCAATACGTTGTTCGTGTAATTCTTCATTTTCATTATTTAATTGTATTCTCAATTTTTTTTTTGTTTGCTTGTATTTCTTCCTATATTTTGTCTTTTTGGTGGCATATTTTTCTTTTCCTTTAATTATAAAATCAATATTTGTATATTACAAATTTTCTTTAAATTTCATATATACCCCTTTAAATTTTTTTTGATTTTCTTTTATTGCACTACTTATATGCACTTCACTATAATTGATATCTTTAGCTTGTACTTGATTGTATCCACCACGAGCGATATCAGTAAAAGACTTATCCCTTGATATGAAATTTTGATGAAGTTGTTGCTGACTTTGAGTATTTTTGAAAACTATTCTTGCTCGCTTTGAGCAACCAGAAAAGTTTGCTGGGTGACCTGACTCTCCACAATTAACACATGCCGTCTGGTCTCTGCCCATATCAGCTGTGATTCTGCACTTACCTTCTTCATGTATGTCTTTGCATTCACACATCTAACTGCGTATGCACAGTAACTACTCGAGTGGCCAAATATTTGGCACCTATAGCATTGAATCGGACCCTTCCTCTCGAATCTATCCCATCTTATCCTGTGGTGTAAAAGGAATTTAATTTCCCTCAATTTCATTAGGCTATCCCTGTCTTTTACAATACATGTATCTAAACAAATTCCGTTTTCCTTTGACCAGCTGGTCGTAAATTCTTTGACTTCAGGTAAAGCAATGGATGAATCAGTCCTTGTGATCTCACCTCCTCACACTTAATACCCCCTGACAATCCTTTGAGCAAAATAGCTTCTCTTTTTAAAGCCTTTGACTTAAAAGTGAATGCTTCAACATGTGAAGATTTGAAATTTTCCATAAAATGGTTATGTAGATCTAAACCCCTAACTAAAAGTTAGAGCCTACCAAACTCTTGTTTTGAAATCTTACAAGGTGAAGTTTATCAGGATAGTTTTCCTTCATGTAAGTTAGTAAAGTACTTGATTTTACGCCTTTGGCGATGATGGGAGGACACCAACCTCGTTCTCCATCCCCTTCTTTATTTTTATTGCTATCTACATTTACATTGTGATCATTATTACTATTTCAAATATTGTTAGAATTATTAACTAAATTTACAGCTGGTTCTTCTTCTATGGAGTTGAAAATTTCATACCTGTTACTTTTGTTGATAGTTGACTCTGTTGTTTTTTTCCTCTGGCCATCATAAGTAATGGGAGAATATCTTTTCCTGTCTTTTATTTTTGTGTACAAATTCATATCGTCGTCCAATAATATTTTCAGATTAAAATCTGATCGTCTTGGCAGCACTTTTCTGTCTTCTGCGTTGTTGAGTTTTACAGCAGCTGCTGTGTGTGTATTAGTGCCTACTAGCTGTGGCACAATGTCAGTGTTATGTTCCATTATTTTTGAAATATTCTCTGTATTAATATTTGGATAATTTGAACAACTTTGTTCAACTTCCTAAAACACCTATAAGAAATCGCGCCTGAACAGAATTGATAGCTTCTTTCACCTAAATCATATTTTAAATATTTTTATAGCTTACCGAATACCTCTTATAGAAATCAATGCTTACCTCATCTTTCTGGTCATAAATAAATGAATGAATAACAACTAGTTGGTCTATCTAAAGCATTCTTCTCATGTATTTAATTTTAATACCGTTACTAAAAAAACAGGATTACCAGCGACGATTCGTTTTAAATAATGATATTATGTAGTCATAGTGGGTATCAATTTGAGCCTATTTCATCTATCGTACCTTTTCTAGCAAAAAGTATTATGCCAAGTCCACGAATGTATCACATTCATGGTTTCTGTGCTGTTTATACTTTTCAGTTGGGAGCCAGAATCATGGCAAATATCATCGTTACTTGTGTGGACCTTTGGATGACCAATGGAAAACTTCCCGTTTTTGCATACCCAGGGGTAAAGTTAACATTCATCAATGTATTTAATTCGTTCACCTTCCTTAAACTTGTAATAGTTAAATGTATTTCCTGTTCTTCCTCCATAGAAACCATCTCATGGATTTAACGGGATATTCTGTATTAACGGATGATTATTTAAGAAATTAAACTCTTCATCTTTCAAAAATCTTAGTTGGGTTTGAAATTCACAGTTCCACTTTTCTATCACTTTATAATTAAATGATCTCAATCGAGATGTTTTTGCCAAAGTTCTCTCATATCTATAATTTAACGTATCGTATTGTTCAGATAGAGGATCATCTCGTTTATGTTTTAAAGAAATAGGGTGACCGTGATAGTTAACAGCCATGAAACTTAAAAACTTGTTTGCTTTCTTCACAGTAACCATCGACTTTGCCTCCGTTAATTACGACTTCGAAATCTAACCTTTAGCAGCATGCTATTTCATTTTCAATATGTATTGTTTTTTCTCCAATTATTCTCTCCTGCCGACTCTCTAAATCATAAAAAATGTATAGTGTCTTTGCATTTAGGCATTATTTTATCGGGAAGTATACATATAACACCGATGATCTTTTTCTACATGTTTACTGCACATCTTGCAGAAGTATTCTCCACAGATATGGTTCCGGCTTTCACTATATGATTTAAAACATAATAGGCATCTTTTAATTTGATCGCAAATAGAATTGTTTCCTTACGAGTTGCTCGCTTTGTGTTTGTCGAAACAGTTTTTCCCTCATTGCCACCTTCAAATATAATTTCACGCCCTTTTGTTCCGTAGTTATACATATAGGATAACTTTCTACAAAGAAAACACTTTCGTTTCGTTTAATCGTTATGATAATTCTTTTATATGTCAATAGGTTTAAGACTTAAATATGCGACGACCGGCCAACTCTAAATGAAATCTAACACTGACTAGTTTGCTGGATTTTTAAAAGAGGGACTACTGTCCCGTTGGCTAGTTCGTTATGTACTTTCGTAAGTGTTTGTTCGTTCTTGTCCGTTCTCCTTCGGTATCTGTTGCGTAAGTGTTAGTGCTCTGTCTAAGGGGTTCTGTGTTGGTCGTACGTTCCTGTCTGCTACTTATTCCACATACATATACAGTGATTTTATATTCCTTTAAATGGGTTTGAAATATTTTTAATTCCAATATACCACAACCTTCAGCCGGAATATTTATTTGGGCGTCATTAATTAGTTTTACGACATTCTTTGTCTGAATTTTTCCAATGTCTCTTCTTTTTGTTGTAATCACTTTCCTTTTCAGCATATGCTTAGCCAATAACAAGAGCTCGAGGTAAACACAAATTGTCCATATTATTTATAGTTATTATGCCTCTGCGTTTAATACATTCCTCTTCAAATGTATTAAACATGCTCGATCTTGTTGTTCCAGATCCTGAAGGAAGCTTCACCGATGTAACAGTAAAATCTTCTGTACTCAAGCTTGTTGAATTGCTTTGAAAGATTCTACTGATCATATACCATATATCACCGAATTTAATTTCAGAACAATCTCGGAAGCTTATCCACCTAATGCCCTTTTCGGAAGAAAAACTCTTTCCATTAAAAGTAATTCCCAGTTTATCTGAGGGATCGAGATCTTTTAAGGCGTGTTTGAACATATCGCTCAAACCTTCCGTTATCCAGGAATTGGGTTCTGATTTTCCTGTATGGTCTTTATTTTGAATTGTATTTTTCGACCGTTTACACCAAATCATTTTATTTGCGTGTTCGTTTCATTCAATATCACAATTCGCTAAATTTTAGGAATGAAAAAAAAAAAAAAGATACGTGAAAAAACCTTAATTTCAGAGAAAAGCCAAAGAACAACAGAATTCTCTACAAAACCTTCAAAACAAACATTTACTTATACTTATGTATGCATTTTTTTTCATTTAGATCATTATAAATCGTTTCTATAATATAATGAATTATAGAATAAATGTTTTTGTGTATTTGGAAAAGATAATGATGCATTCATTAACTCCTCCGATTCACCTCCATCATTTTCTTCTCGACTGCTGTTGCTGATGTTAGTAATATTATTGATGACATTGTTTTTGTTACTGATGGTATTGTCATTGCTCATTGGTTGTTGTTGTTGTTGCTTGGCATGGAAGTCCAGTATGAACGTCTGCTCATACGGGGTCACCACTGCCACTGCTTCATCATCAAAGAAGTCGACGAACCTCTTCGGTAAGAACACCGAGCAGTCGGCCAACTCCACTATTATCTGCTGTCCGTATCTTGTAGTGCACCTTTTCGCACTAAGAATGTTATACTTTTCCTTTAATTTAAGATTTTTAATGCTCGACAATTTTTTTTTTGGTTTAATTATGTTCGTGTTGGATTTTATTTCATTTAAAATTGAAGACATTTTAAGTTTTTTTAAATTTGTGTACGATTTTTTACGTAAAGATGTGTCAAGAGTAACTGAATTCAAAACCTAGGAATACTCTGGTTTTATAAATACTTGCGAAAAATTATAGTCATTAAACTTAATCTCTTAATATGGTATTTAGAGCGGATTATTACTCGGACCAAATTTTGTTTGTCAAACGGAAATTATTTGATTACAACATTAGACATTGTTTTTAAGTATTTCAAACTGCTATAATTTTGATAGAAATAAATAGAACTCAATATTTTTTCATTATATATTTTTCGGTCTTAAGAGTATCTAAAATGTTGTAGGTCTAATGTTGAAATTCCAATTAGCTATACATTGGGAAGATCATCATCAATACAAATGATCACCTTTATATTCATTTCTCACAATAAGCAATGAATCATAAAAATAAAATAAATATCTTTGCCACGCAATCATGATACATTTCTATTCAATTACTCAAACACCCACAAAAACATCGTACATACTTTTAAGACATACAACGACACGACCGACGGTCTCCCCAACTTAATCGAAGTCCAATAATTGACTTTCCAAATTTCAATATGATAAAAAAAAACATTCCTACAGCTATCGAAAAAATACAAAATTTTGTAGGCGAACCTACAGCTATGGCCAAAATAATAGCAACACTTCCTATTTTTTGCTTATATTGTGTGTAGTACTTATACAGTTATGGTATCGATGTGCGAATAATTCAAAAACAATTAGGTCTTTATTTTATAAAAGTTGAAACTGAACTGAACTGAAGCTTAATACTAAATTATTTTAACATTTGATTTTTCTTATACTTAGTTTGCTTGTGCAGCAACATTTCTGCACGTACAGTATTGAAATACGAATCTAAGTGTGGGAATATAATTTGTTTGCAATTTGCTTACAAATAAGTTTGGCTGTGGCAAGATATTCAAAAGATATATTTATTTGTAAGATAAGGGATGTTTATGTGTAGGTGCATACTTAACTATACTAGGGAAATATTAAAAAATATTAGTGCTATAAATATTAGTGGTAAGTATGTTGTTAATCTATTTTATACAAATTTTTTTGAAAACTAAAAGTGGTTTGCAAAATTTCGTAGTCCGTTGGCTGTAGGCTTCCCAACAAGCTGGTCATAAAAATAGCAACAGCTAATTGATTTTACAAAAAATAAGACATTTTGATAACCAATACATTTTTTTAATTTATTAGCAAAGAATATTTAATATTTCGTTGAAAAACCTCTATTTTTTAACACTGCCTCCATTCGATTTGGCATAGAGTCTACTAACTCCTGGCACTTTTCTTGTGGAATCGATACCACACTTCTTGGACAATTCTCCAGAGATCCGCTTTGTTGGAAAGTTTATGCTTGCTAACCTCAATGTTCAGTTCATTCCAGAGGTTCTCAATAGGATTAAGGTCCGGTGATTGAGAAGGCCACTCCATAACGTCCAATTTGTTTCGCTGAAACCAGAGCTTAGTTGACTTTGCCGTATGCTTAGGATCGTTGTCTTGCTGGAAACGCCATTTAAAAGGTATATTTTCGTCAGCCCACGGAAGCATAACATTTTGCAGTGTGTCCACATACGACTCCTTTGTCATTATGCCATCTATATCGAAAATTGGACCAACGCCCCACCAAGAAAAAGAACCCCATAACCTCGCACTTTGGGCGACGAGCAAACTGTTTTCCATCCATTCTGCCAAGAAGCAGTGGAGGAATGTGCTTTGGAGCGACGAAACGAACTTTTTTGCTTGTAGAAAGATGTATATCTACTTACGGCGAATATGTATGTATAGGATTACACACAAACTAAATGATCACTTCTATACTTCTTTTAGGGATGATTTTCGGTATCCCTTTAGCTCAATGTGTGTATGTATGTAACATACAAATTAAATTTCTTGCGCCTGGCCGTACAAATGCGGAGTTTTTGTGTAGGCACAGTCGTATATTTTTTGCCTTGTTATCTACGTACAGTCTCGGCTTTTCTCGACGTACCTGTGTAGATGCAAAAAACTAAATTAGATTTCTGATTTTCACACAATTACCCACATAATTTCCTTTCTTTCTTTAAGGTTTTATTGTTTCTAAATGCACTTCACTATTTGATAGAATCATTTACCTGATTTATTCGGATTTAATCCTAATTAATTCTGAAGCGTGAGCATTTTATGAGTCTGGAAATTTTCACATACACCCGATTTCTCGTATACAAGTTTTATTTCACCTTTAATGGTAAAAATATCCTATGAAATGTTTATATATGTAGGAATGGCTCTTATTCCACTTAAACACAATTTGTTCTTTTAAATTTTATAACTATGTTTGAACATAAATTTATATAATGGAGAGCGAAACGACCGGCCAGTTTGAAGACTAACATTTGAATGATCTTGATCTTATTTACTTTGTAACATTTTACGATAGAGGGGATGATGTATGTATTCGTTATGTAGTTTTCAGTTATGTGTTAAAGGTCCTTCGTCGTCGTACGTTCTTGTTCTTACTTTGCTTCTTAAAATCCCACATTTGGCGATCCTGATGCTGCATTAGCCTCGAATGACGCGTTCCATTTCTTCATATTCTCGGCCAGTTTTTGTCTTGATTGGCCCTTCAGGCTCACCCACCTTCACCACATCGTACCTCCCGTGGCCCAGTTTCCTAACGACCTTATAGGGTCGGAAGAATTTTGGTCGGAGCTTCATGGCCGTTCCAAATTGCGTGCGCTTTATGGCGACTAGTGCGTACAGCTCATGTTCATCTGCAGGAACTCTATTCTTGTCAAAAGTTCTCTTATTCTCGGTTTGTACCGATTCGATGTTCTGGCGGACTTTTTCTCGTAATGAATCCCTTTCGCGGTCTAGCTCTTGAATAACGATATCGCCCAACCACTCCCGCATGTCTAAGCTCTCCGAAAATCGCATTTCCAAGCCTGTGAGGACTCGGAAAGAACTGAATTTTGTACTCCTCGATGGTGAGTTATTGATCGTCTGCTGTACTTGATCTACGTATTTGTACCAGTTGTTTGCAGTTCCCATACATGCCTTCGTCAGCATTGGCACGATGATTTTATGAATCCCCTCCACTTGGCCGTTACCACGTGGTACTCCTGTCGCGATCATCAAGTGCTGAGTATCCTCTTCGGAGCAGTAATTCTCAAAGGCTGTGGAGGTGAATACTGTTCCTCTGTCCGTTATAACTCGCCTAGGATTTTCAAAATCTGTTGCCTGCTTCCTTAAACGGTGCACTTGATTGCCGGTCTCAACTTGCATTTGCTGGGTAGGTGGCTTACATCTCCACAACGGTAGCACGATTTCGTTGTCTTCTCGGCTGGCCTCGCCACCGATTTGCCCCTGGCTTCTTCAAAATCGACATCATCTTCGTCGAGCGATAATTCGAAGTGGTCAAGAAGTCTCGTCTGTAGCACTCGTTTTTTCCCTGTCGTAGCTAGATTTAGTTCGGCTAGCTTGTCCTTCAAGTCCGTCCACAGTCAGTCGTAAAATGTCTCCCTCTCCATCATAAATTTATTCAAGTCAAAAAATATAAAATGAACTTTACCTACTTTATTGAAATAAAACAAAAATATTTGAAACTAAATACATAAAAAAAACTAACTGGCTCGGTCAAATCGCTTACCCCTTTTTCTCCTGCTGTACCCGTCACCGTCCGCATTCAGTTCTCCTTGTTTCTCGCGCAGCTGCTTCTTATGTGTTTCGCTTTTGACTCCTGCTTCTTATGTATTACAATGTTGACTTCTTATGTATTAGAATGTTGACTCGTTGGAGCGAGCAACCACGATGGTCTTCATGCGTGTGTGTGTATTCGTTTTATGTAGTTTTCAGTTATGCGTAAAGGGTCCTTTGTCGGTCGTACGTTCTTGTTCTTACATTGCTTCTTAAAATCCCACATATATGTAAAGATTATTTAACACACAAATATTCACACGCAACCAAAAATCATTATTTTTTCGGTCCATGGCAACAGACCGCCAATTGATCAAACAGCATACTATGATGAATTTATCTTTGGTTAATATATATATGATTTCCAAATTGATTTTGTTCTTGAAGTTGGGTTTTGTTTCCGATACTTGCGTATGATTTTACCTTTTTACTCTAGAATCGTATTATCTCTGAAATCTCAGAGGAGTGAAATGATTCGCAAATTTTGCTATGTCAACAATATCCCCTACTATTTCTCTAAAATAAATTATCTTAAACTTGTATCTTACTCCTGGAACTCTACTGTACTCTCTCAACAATGAACGTGTGTTCTCATATTTTACTGACTTAACTTGTCGTTTGTCTCTATTCTTAAAAATCCTATTTGCGATTTGTATCTTTACATTAATTTTCATTTGTTCTTCATTCTTGTCTTTTCCGAACCGTATTCTTATTTTCACTGGACTTACGTTTGCCTTTATCTTTAATATTGCTTTACCGAATTTTATATTTCTTTCGTTATTACTTTAAAGTTTCTCTTTTTCTTTAAATTTCTTATAATCTCGTTTTTCGGATCTTAAAAACTTTTCTTTTATATATTTATTTTTACCTTCACGTTTACTAAATCTTGTTTCTCTTTACAGGTACCGAACTGAAATTTACATTTATCTTTACTTTAACTGAATCTAAATCTATTTTACTCTTAAGTCTTTTTATTATCACAGAACGTTTTCTCTTAAAACATGAAACAAAATCACGTGGTGGATTCCATATATAGGCATATGTGTCTCGAAATTTTTTTGTTTGTAGAAAGATGTATATCTACTTACGGGAAATATGTATGTAAGATTACAGACAAACTAAATGATCATTTCTACACTTCTTTTAGAGATGATTTTCGGTATCCCTTTAGCTCAATGCCAAAAGTGAGTATCGTTATTAAATTAAATTTCTTGCGCCTGGCCCTACAAAAGCTGAAAGTTTCTGCGATTTATTCCCGGAATTTCCTCGTGGTTTCTTGAGTTTTTGTGTAGGCACAGTCGTATGGTTTTTTCCTTGTTATCTACGTACAACATATAAATTAGATTTCTGATTTTCACACAATTACCCACATAATTTGCTCTCTTTCTTTTAGGTTTTATTGTTTCTAAATGCACTTCACTATTTGATAGAATGATTTACCTGATTTATTCGGATTTAATCCTAATTAATTCTAAAGCGTGGGCATTTTATGAGTCTGGAAATTTTCACAGACACCCGAGTTCTCGAACAAAAGTTTTATTTCAAAATGTCAAATAAAATGTTTATATATTTAATATATAAGTTTTTCTAAACGTTTTTATTAACAACTTACCAAAATTAGAGTATTTCTAATTCGATGAATTATTTTTGAAGACGGCCAGATGGAAAAGAACTCTGTCTGTCGATTTCGTTTCAAACGAAGCCTAACTAAATGGAGGGCGGCTAGTTGGAACTGATTGGAATTGAAGAATATCCAATTGGGTTGTTGTGGAATGTGCGAACCGATTCGTCTCTGAATGAGTTTTGTTCAGTTCTGAGTCTAAAGGTCTTTACGCATTGGGTTTGTTATGGTGTTGTGCGTTGCGTCTTGAGTTTGCATTTGTTTTATGAAAATTTCAGATAAATGAAGAGTGAATAAATTCCCTTCGACTTATTATTTGTTGTTTTAGAGTTAGGAGTAATATTTGCTGTTACTCGAATTCGATTTTCTTTTATTAAATGTCTTTGATCTCTTATAATACCATAAGTGTGTTTTCGATTTGCTGAGTATGTTGTTCTATACGCGATGCGTAGTAAAAGAAATATGAAACATTGAGAATTTGACTTATTCCTATGACTGAATGAATGTAAATGACGGCTATTATTTTAGGTAGTGCGGATGTTTAAATCCTGAATGTCGTTATTTGTTTGAATTGGCAGCTACACCAAAATGGTTTCCTACAGGCCATAACCTAACCTTTAACCAACTCCAAAAAAATATAATGTTTGATAACATACACATCATGACCCAACTCTTATTACAAACACGAAAAAGTACTACAAATTATGAGTTCAAGAATTAATATTATACAACATACATTATGTAGATATAGCCGAATTGCGACCACTGGGTGAACATCAATTTATTTTATGTATTAACTCCCTTTAAAATTTCCAATTCCATTTCATTTCGTTTAAAATAATAAAAAATATGCCAACAGTTCGGAATAATAAAAAAAAAGAAAAAGAAAAAGAGGTTGTAAACAAATTTTATAAATACAAAGGAAGCCTTTTCAATCAATTATAATTTTGTGGTGTTTTGTTTTGTTAACAGTTTTTGAACTTAGCAAAGGGCTTCCAATATTTTGTCTAGAGGTTCTCTTCTTAAAAAAGTTTGAAAACATTTTTAAAATAATAAAAGATTAAACTTAAAGTTTGTTCAAGTTACAAGATTTTAAATAAAAAAGCAAATCAGAAATAATTGTCAATTTATATGAATTTATTTTAAAAGAAAATATAAAATCACATACATATATGTAGGTACATAGGTCATAAGCAAAAAAAAATTACAGGAGACATATCGGCTAGAGTCTATTTTCAAATAAAAAAAACAAAATCTTCTCTTGAATTTGAAATCTTTTTTAAAATATTTTTACTAATTGTGATTTGTATACAAAAAAGCAAAATTGCATTCCAACTCAAATATTATAATTTATTATTTGTTTATTTATAATGGTGCCAAAGAAATATCTACATACAATACTATCCTCTCTTATATATTTTTACTTATTTTTAATTTGCTATACCTACCTATCTAATATTGTGTAAAAATAAACTAGTTTGTAAGATTTATTTCTACTACCAAACACAAGGTGATTTAGATTTTCTATTTACATACATTTAATTTTTGTGTGATAATTTTAAGTGAAAAACAAAATGTCCAAAAATATAAGTCACATCTTTGCAGATTATTTAAATAGAATCTTTTAAATGGCGATACAATTGATCACATATACAATTGAAACGAAAACATCAATGTTGTATTACCTGTACAAAAACGAAATGAAGAAATATTGATTTTAGCGAAATACGAGGAAAAAGTTGACCATATTGAATATAAGAACAGTTACTGCCATTCTGTTTAAGCCAGTACCGGCCTCGTTAAATATGGCCTAGTTGCAATAATAACGTGTGCACTCTGCATCTGCCGTTCTATTTACATTTGAAATTGTTTAATATATAGCAACACCGAAGGCAAGTATGGCCAAACCATGACTGTTTTCGTAAATGCAGCGCTGTCTTCATTATGCATTTGCAAACATTCTTAAATGCAACTCAGGCAGTGTTGTATATTGCGTTACGTTCCGAAATACATTGCGAACAGATCTTCCTGCGCAAGAAAAACAAACACTATGCAAAATGACACTTGAGTTATGGTTTGTTTGTTTAGTTTAAGGTCGGAAGGTGGGTGATTTCCCGACGTTGCAAGTCATTTTATTGAGTTTTAAAGAAGCTTTTATCTGCCGGAGAGTGGTTAAAAAGCTGAATTAAACTTTTAATTTCAACCAGACTGCGATTTGAAGCTGATTTGTATGCGCAAAAAAGGAAAAAGATTATTTGGAGAATTGTGCACAATGAAATTAAGAAAGTTTTCTTTAAACGAACTAATGTGGATATCTTTAAATATAATGGTTACGAATAGATGAATTAAGGCAAGAAAAAAAAATCGCGCAGGAATCAACAACATTTTTGGGAAGTTTTTGAAGAACTTGGTGCACGAAAGTTTCACTGATCACAGTGTATCGTTACTAATACAATAATTATGGTTGTTTCAGCCTAAACCTGCACCAGGGCCACATATAGCTGAATGACCCGTAGAGCTTGTCGTTGAATCTTCTTCTTTTTCACAGTTCATCGATAAACACTGCACCGAATATCACCTTAAGAATCGTAAGTAACATGAACATACAAAATTCTCAGTTCTGCTGTCAAAATGTTGACAGAGATTATTCTTACGCAGAGATTATTCCTACTTTATTATAGATGGGGTACCATGACTCCACGCTATTGGCGTATGTTGTTTTAGCTTTTGTTCTCTTATACCTCTGATTCAATGTATCATTCTCGTCTTCGTGTAGAGGATCATCACGTTTAAACTTCAAACACAGAGGGTGACCGTGATAGTAACATCCGTGGAACTCGAAAATCTGTTTTGTTTCTTCACAAAAACCATCAACCTTTACTCCATTGACAACTACTTCTCTTCCTTTATATGCATGCTTAATATTAATATTCCTTCTCTTTTCTTCCCATATCATCCACTTAATTGCTTCTGGAGATTGGTTATCAACTCACCTGTACCCTTTTTTAGGTATTAATCCGATAGTGTTTGGCTTGAGAAAGTTACGTCTGAACAGTAAACTACATGCTGACGCAGTAGTTACCGCATCTATAAATGGTTCAACATTACTCAGCTTGAGAAATAATTTTCGAAATTGCAAGCAAGCTCCAGTCAAAATTTGTACGTCACTCTTACAGTATTCTATAAGTTCATGTTGCATATCAAAATTATCGTTTTAATGTTCTGAAATCCATTTTAAGAATGTAGCACATATGGTCTTCGGGTACATTATTTTTACAATGCTTACAAAAGTACTCATTACAAATATGATCCCGGCCTCCTCCGTATGATTGGAAGCAAACAAGACATCTTTTTATTTGGTCAAAGATAGATTCTTTTCGCGATGAACACATTGTAATGTTTCTTGAACAACAGAAATGATCTCAACTCATTAATTCTACAACCTTCTGATGGTATTTTGATGTGAGTATCATTTAATAGTTTCAGTGTTCTCAAAGTTTGTATTTTCCCAATGTCCCTTCTTATTTTAGCAAAATCATGCTCCTTGATGGCGTATGCCTTCGCTACAATCAAAACCCGAGGTAGGCATAAATTGTCTTTATTTTGTATATCAATAATTCCTCTCCGCTTAAGGCATTCTTCCTCGAATGTATTATACATAGCGGAAGATTTTCGAGGATTGCCTTCCCCAAACTGGCATCTTGACGGAAGTTACGGACAAGTGGAAATTATCCGCACTTATTCCTTCGGAGTTGCTCTGGAATATTTTCCTAATCATCTCCCATACATCATGGAAGGTTAAATCTGAACAATTCTTAAAATTTAGCCATCCAGTACCTCTTTCATGAGCAAAACTCTTTCCACTAAACGTTATCCCGACTTTATCTGTTGGGTTAAGATCATTTATGGCGAATCTCAACATGTCTTCAATGGCTCCTTTAATCCAAGAAGTTGGTTCTTCATCTAGCGGAACTGGGTTAATTTGGAACTCAATCTTGCGCCCTTTCAGGTTAAACCTTTTGATATGGGTCGCAAAATCACTTAAAATTTTGATTCGCTGAAATCAATGCAGAAAGAAAAGGAAAACAATCAATTTTCAGAACAAAGAAAAAACAAATTTAATGTATCATTGATTTTTTTTTTTTTTTATTTATTTAGCACGAACTTATTTGAATACATTTTTTTTGTGAGTTTAAAAGTTGTTCAAACTCGTCGAAAAACAATTTTGGGGTGTCATTTACCTCTTCAGATAAATGATGCCCTGGATCTTGCTGTTGTTGTTCTTGTTGTTGTCCTGGTTGTTGTTGCTGTTGTTGTTGTTCTTGTTGTTGTTGGTGTTCTTGTCGTTGTTGGTGTTCTTGTTGTTGTTGTTCCTGTTGCTTCCTTTTTTCCTTCTCCTCCTCCGCGTCCTTCAAATGGAAGTCCACATGATGGGACATTTCCCCATAGGGCTCCACGACTTCGAGACAACACTTACCCAAGTCTTTGATGTCCTCGTCATCAAGTTGGGTGTTGCATCTTTTTGGTAAGAATACGACGCAATCCTTCAGCTCCACTAAGATTTGCTCCCCAAATCTTGTGGAGCACCTTTTCGCAGTGTTAATTTCATATTTCTGCTTAAGTTTTAATTTTGATAAACTCAAAACCGGTTTTTGCTCCTCCCGTATATTGACTGCCGACTTAATTTTTTTTATAAAAGACATTTTACTTATTTTATTTAGGTTATAGTTAGAAACAAACTGATTTAAAACATCGACAATTGTTTGCTTTTATACTCTGGATAGGTTTATTATCAGGAACAATTTAAATGTTAAATTTTTTTTTTGATTTGACAGCACTTACCCAAGTCTTTGATGTCCTGTTCATCAAGTTGATTGTTGCACCTCTTTGGTAAAAACACCACGCAATGACTTAGCTCTACTAAGATTTGCTCCCCAAATCTCGTGGAACATCTTTTTGCAGCCTTAATTTCATATGTATGTTTAAATTTAAGTTTTGCTAAGCTTATAACCGGTTTACGGTTTTCCACCTCCCGTACATTGACGGCCGACTTTATTTTTTTAATAAATGACATTTTACTTATTAAAGTTATTCAAGCTTATAGTTAGAAACAAACTGATTTAAAACATCGACAATTGTTTGCTTTTATACGCTGGATAGGTGTATTATCAGGAACAATTTAAATGTTAAACTTTTTTTTTTGCTTTGGCAGCACTTACCCAAGTCTTTGATGTCCTGTTCATCAAGTTGATTGTTGCACCTCTTTGGTAAAAACACCACGCAATGACTTAGCTCTACTAAGATTTGCTCCCCAAATCTCGTGGAACATCTTTTTGCAGCCTTAATTTCATATGTATGTTTAAATTTAAGTTTTGCTAAGCTTATAACCGGTTTACGGTTTTCCACCTCCCGTACATTGACGGCCGACTTTATTTTTTTAATAAATGACATTTTACTTATTAAAGTTATTCAAGCTTATAGTTAGAAACAAACTGATTTAAAACATCGACAATTGTTTGCTTTTATACTCTGGATAGGTGTATTATCAGGAACAATTTAAATGTTAAAATTTTTTTTTTGATTTGACAGCACTTACCCAAGTCTTTGATGTCCTGTTCATCAAGTTGATTGTTGCACCTCTTTGGTAAAAACACCATGCAATGACTTAGCTCTACTAAGATTTGCTCCCCCAAACAAACTGATTTAAAATATCGACAATTGTTTGCTTTTATACTCTGGATAGGTGTATTATCAGGAACAATTTAAATGTTAAACATTTTTTTTTGCTTTGGCAGCACTTACCCAAGTCTTTGATGTCCTGTTCATCAAGTTGATTGTTGCACCTCTTTGGTAAAAACACCACGCAATGACTTAGCTCTACTAAGATTTGCTCCCCAAATCTCGTGGAACATCTTCTTGCAGCCTTAATTTCATATGTATGTTTAAATTTAAGTTTTGCTAAGCTTATAACCGGTTTAGGGTGTCCACCTCCCGTACATTGACGGCCGACTTTATTTTTTTAATAAATGACATTTTACTTATTAAAGTTATTCAAGCTTATAGTTAGAAACAAACTGATTTAAAACATCGACAATTGTTTGCTTTTATACGCTGGATAGGTGTATTATCAGGAACAATTTAAATGTTAATTTTTTTTTTTGATTTGACAGCACTTACCCAAGTCTTTGATGTCCTGTTCATCAAGTTGATTGTTGCACCTCTTTGGTAAAAACACCACGCAATGATTTAGCTCTACTAAGATTTGCTCCCCAAATCTCGTGGAACATCTTTTGCAGCCTTAATTTCATATGTATGTTTAAATTTAAGTTTTGCTAAGCTTATAACCGGTTTACGGTTTTCCACCTCCCGTACATTGACGGCCGACTTTATTTTTTTAATAAATGACATTTTACTTATTAAAGTTATTCAAGCTTATAAATAGTTAGAAACAAACTGATTTAAAACAGCGACAATTGTTTGCTTTTATACTCTGGATAGGTGTATTATCAGGAACAATTTAAATGTTAATTTTTTTTTTTTTTTGATTTGACAGCACTTACCCAAGTCTTGGATGTCCTGTTCATCAAGTTGATTGTTGCACCTCTTTGGTAAAAACACCACGCAATGACTTGGCTCTACTAAGATTTGCTCCCCAAATCTCGTGGAACATCTTTTTGCAGCCTTAATTTCATATGTATGTTTAAATTTAAGTTTTGCTAAGCTTATAACCGCTTTACGGTTTGCCACCTCCCGTACATTGACGGCCGACTTTATTTTTTTAATAAATGACATTTTACTTATTAAAGTTATTCAAGCTTATAGTTAGAAACAAACTGATTTAAAACATCGACAATTGTTTGCTTTTATACGCTGGATAGGTGTATTATGAGGAACAATTTAAATGTAAAATTTTTTTTTATGATTTGAAAGGACTTACCCAAGTCTTTGATGTCCTGTTCATCAAGTTGATTGTTGCACCTCTTTGGTAAAAACACCACGCAATGACTTAGCTCTACTAAGATTTGCTCCCCAAATCTCGTGGAACATCTTTTTGCAGCCTTAATTTCATATGTGTGTTTAAATTTAAGTTTTGCTAAGCTTATGACCGGTTTACGGTTTTCCACCTCCCGTACATTGACGGCCGACTTTATTTTTTTAATAAATGACATTTTACTTATTAAAGTTGTTCAAGCTTATAGTTAGAAACAAACTGATTTAAAACATCGACAATCGTTTGCTTTTATACGCTGGATAGGTGTATTATCAGGAACAATTTAAATGTTAAATTTTTTTTTTTGATTTGACAGCACTTACCCAAGTCTTTGATGTCCTGTTCATCAAGTTGATTGTTGCACCTCTTTGGTAAAAACACCACGCAATGACTTGGCTCTACTAAGATTTGCTCCCCAAATCTCGTGGAACATCTTTTTGCAGCCTTAATTTCATATGTATGTTTAAATTTAAGTTTTGCTAAGCTTATAACCGCTTTACGGTTTGCCACCTCCCGTACATTGACGGCCGACTTTATTTTTTTAATAAATGACATTTTACTTATTAAAGTTATTCAAGCTTATAGTTAGAAACAAACTGATTTAAAACATCGACAATTGTTTGCTTTTATACGCTGGATAGGTGTATTATCAGGAACAATTTAAATGTTAATTTTTTTTTTTGATTTGACAGCACTTACCCAAGTCTTTGATGTCCTGTTCATCAAGTTGATTGTTGCACCTCTTTGGTAAAAACACCACGCAATGATTTAGCTCTACTAAGATTTGCTCCCCAAATCTCGTGGAACATCTTTTGCAGCCTTAATTTCATATGTATGTTTAAATTTAAGTTTTGCTAAGCTTATAACCGGTTTACGGTTTTCCACCTCCCGTACATTGACGGCCGACTTTATTTTTTTAATAAATGACATTTTACTTATTAAAGTTATTCAAGCTTATAAATAGTTAGAAACAAACTGATTTAAAACAGCGACAATTTTTTGCTTTTATACTCTGGATAGGTGTATTATCAGGAACAATTTAAATGTTAAATTTTTTTTTTTTGATTTGACAGCACTTACCCAAGTCTTGGATGTCCTGTTCATCAAGTTGATTGTTGCACCTCTTTGGTAAAAACACCACGCAATGACTTGGCTCTACTAAGATTTGCTCCCCAATTATCGTGGAACATCATTTTGCAGCCTTAATTTCATATGTATGTTTAAATTTAAGTTTTGCTAAGCTTATAACCGGTTTAGGGTGTCCACCTCCCGTACATTGACGGCCGACTTTATTTTTTTAATAAATGACATTTTACTTATTAAAGTTATTCAAGCTTATAGTTAGAAACAAACTGATTTAAAACATCGACAATTGTTTGATTTTATACTGTGGATATTGGTATTATCAGGAACAATTTAAATGTTAAACATTTTTTTTGCTTTGGCAGCACTTACCCAAGTCTTTGATGTCCTGTTCATCAAGTTGATTGTTGCACCTCTTTGGTAAAAACACCACGCTATGACTTAGCTCTACTAAGATTTGCTCCCCAAATCTCGTGGAACATCTTTTTGCAGCCTTAATTTCATATGCATGTTTAAATTTAAGTTTTGCTAACCTTATAACCGGTTTACGGTTTTCCACCTCCCGTACATTGACGGCCGACTTTATTTTTTTAATAAATGACATTTTACTTATTAAAGTTATTCAAGCTTATAGTTAGAAACAAACTGATTTAAAACATCGACAATTGTTTGCTTTTATACGCTGGATAGGTGTATTATCAGGAACAATTTAAATGTTAAACTTTTTTTTTTGCTTTGGCAGCACTTACCCAAGTCTTTGATGTCCTGTTCATCAAGTTGATTGTTGCACCTCTTTGGTAAACACACCACGCAATGACTTAGCTCTACTAAGATTTGCTCCCCAAACAAACTGATTTAAAATATCGACAATTGTTTGCTTTTATACTCTGGATAGGTGTATTATCAGGAACAATTTAAATGTTAAACATTTTTGTTTTGCTTTGGCAGCACTTACCCAAGTCTTTGATGTCCTGTTCATCAAGTTGATGTTGCACCTCTTTGGTAAAAACACCACGCAATGACTTAGCTCTACTAAGATTTGCTCCCCAAATCTCGTGGAACATCTTCTTGCAGCCTTAATTTCATATGTATGTTTAAATTTAAGTTTTGCTAAGCTTATAACCGGTTTACGGTTTTCCACCTCCCGTACATTGACGGCCGACTTTATTTTTTTAATAAATGACATTTTACTTATTAAAGTTATTCAAGCTTATAGTTAGAAACAAACTGATTTAAAACATCGACAATTGTTTGATTTTATACTGTGGATATTGGTATTATCAGGAACAATTTAAATGTTAAACATTTTTTTTTGCTTTGGCAGCACTTACCCAAGTCTTTGATGTCATGTTCATCAAGTTGATTGTTGCACCTCTTTGGTAAAACCACCACGCTATGACTTAGCTCTACTAAGATTTGCTCCCCAAATCTCGTGGAACATCTTATTGCAGCCTTAATTTCATATGTATGTTTAAATTTAAGTTTTGCTAAGCTTATAACCGGTTTACGGTTTTCCACCTCCCGTACATTGACGGCCGACTTTATTTTTTTAATAAATGACATTTTACTTATTAAAGTTATTCAAGCTTATAGTTAGAAACAAACTGATTTAAAACATCGACAATTGTTTGCTTTTATACTCTGGATAGGTATATCAGGAACAATTTAAATGTTAAATTTTTTTTTTTTGATTTGACAGCACTTACCCAAGTCTTTGATGTCCTGTTCATCAAGTTGATTGTTGCACCTCTTTGGTAAAAACACCACGCAATGACTTAGCCCTACTAAGATTTGCTCCCCAAATCTCGTGGAACATCTTTTTTGCAGCCTTAATTTCATATGTATGTTTAAATTTAAGTTTTGCTAAGCTTATAACCGGTTTACGGTTTTCCACCTCCCGTACATTGACGGCCGACTTTATTTTTTTAATAAATGCCATTTTACTTATTAAAGTTATTCAAGCTTATTGTTAGAAACAAACTGATTTAAAACATCGACAATTGTTTGCTTTTATACTCTGGATAGGTGTATTATCAGGAACAATTTAAATATTAAATTTTTTTTTTTGATTTGAAAGGACTTACCCAAGTCTTTGATGTCCTGTTCATAAAGTTGATTGTTGCACCTCTTTGGTAAAAACACCACGCAATGACTTAGCTCTACTAAGATTTGCTCCCCAAATCTCGTGGAACATCTTTTTGCAGCCTTAATTTCATATGTATGTTTAAATTTAAGTTTTGCTAAGCTTATAACCGGTTTACGGTTTTCCACCTCCCGTACATTGACGGCCGACTTTATTTTTTTAATAAATGACATTTTACTTATTAAAGTTATTCAAGCTTATAGTTAGAAACAAACTGATTTAAAACATCGACAATTGTTTGCTTTTATACTCTGGATAGGGGTATTATCAGGAACAATTTAAATGTTAATTTTTTTGTTTTGATTTGACAGCACTTACCCAAGTCTTGGATGTCCTGTTCATCAAGTTGATTGTTGCACCTCTTTGGTAAAAACACCACGCAATGACTTAGCTCTACTAAGATTTGCTCCCCAAATCTCGTGGAACATCTTTTTGCAGCCTTAATTTCATATGTATGTTTAAATTGAAGTTTTGCTAAGCTTATAACCGGTTTACGGTTTTCCACCTCCCGTACATTGACGGCCGACTTTATTTTTTTAATAAATGACATTTTACTTATTAAAGTTATTCAAGCTTATAGTTAGAAACAAACTGATTTAAAACATCGACAATTGTTTGCTTTTATACTCTGGATAGGTGTATTATCAGGAACAATTTAAATGTTAAAATTTTTTTTTATGATTTGAAAGGACTTACCCAAGTCTTTGATGTCCTGTTCATCAAGTTGATTGTTGCACCTCTTTGGTAAAAACACCACGCAATGACTTAGCCCTACTATGATTTGCTCCCCAAATCTCGTGGAACATCTTTTTTGCAGCCTTAATTTCATATGTATGTTTAAATTTAAGTTTTGCTAAGCTTATAACCGGTTTACGGTTTTCCACCTCCCGTACATTGACGGCCGACTTTATTTTTTTAATAAATGACATTTTACTTATTAAAGTTATTTAAGCTTATAGTTAGAAACAAACTGATTTAAAACACCGACAATTGTTTGCTTTTATACTCTGGATAGGTGTATTATCAGGAACAATTTAAATGTTAATTTTTTTTTTATGATTTGACAGGACTTACCCAAGACTTTGATGTCCTGTTCATCAAGTTGATTGTTGCACCTCTTAGGTAAAAACACCACGCAATGACTTAGCTCTACTAAGATTTGCTCCCCAAATCTCGTGGAACATCTTTTTGCAGCCTTAATTTCATATGTATGTTTAAATTTAAGTTTTGCTAAGCTTATAACCGGTTTACGGTTTTCCACCTCCCGTACATTGACGGCCGACTTTATTTTTTTAATAAATGACATTTTACTTATTAAAGTTGTTCAAGCTTATAGTTAGAAACAAACTGATTTAAAACATCGACAATCGTTTGCTTTTATACGCTGGATAGGTGTATTATCAGGAACAATTTAAATGTTAAATTTTTTTTTTGATTTGACAGCACTTACCCAAGTCTTTGATGTCCTGTTCATCAAGTTGATTGTTGCACCTCTTTGGTAAAAACACCACGCAATGACTTAGCTCTACTAAGATTTGCTCCCCAAATCTCGTGGAACATCTTTCTGCAGCCTTAATTTCATATGTATGTTTAAATTTAAGTTTTGCTAAGCTTATAACCGGTTTACGGTTTTCCACCTCCCGTACATTGACGGCCGACTTTATTTTTTTAATAAATGACATTTTACTTATTAAAGTTATTCAAGCTTATAGTTAGAAACAAACTGATTTAAAACATCGACAATTGTTTGCTTTTATACGCTGGATAGGTGTATTATCAGGAACAATTTAAATGTTAAACATTTTGTTTTGCTTTGGCAGCACTTACCCAAGTCTTTGATGTCCTGTTCATCAAGTTGATTGTTGCACCTCTTTGGTAAAAACACCATGCAATGACTTAGCTCTACTAAGATTTGCTCCCCCAAACAAACTGATTTAAAATATCGACAATTGTTTGCTTTTATACTCTGGATAGGTGTATTATCAGGAACAATTTAAATGTTAAACATTTTTTTTTGCTTTGGCAGCACTTACCCAAGTCTTTGATGTCCTGTTCATCAAGTTGATTGTTGCACCTCTTTGGTAAAAACACCACGCAATGACTTAGCTCTACTAAGATTTGCTCCCCAAATCTCGTGGAACATCTTTTTGCAGACTTAATTTCATATGTATGTTTAAATTTAAGTTTTGCTTTGCTTATAACCGGTTTACGGTTTTCCACCTCCCGTAAATTGACGGCCGACTTTATTTTTTTAATAAATGACATTTTACTTATTAAAGTTATTCAAGCTTATAGTTAGAAACAAACTGATTTAAAACATCGACAATTGTTTGCTTTTATACTCTGGATAGGTGTATTATCAGGAACAATTTAAATGTTAAAATTTTTTTTTTGATTTGACAGCACTTACCCAAGTCTTTGATGTCCTGTTCATCAAGTTGATTGTTGCACCTCTTTGGTAAAAACACCATGCAATGACTTAGCTCTACTAAGATTTGCTCCCCCAAACAAACTGATTTAAAATATCGACAATTGTTTGCTTTTATACTCTGGATAGGTGTATTATCAGGAACAATTTAAATGTTAAACATTTTTTTTTGCTTTGGCAGCACTAACCCAAGTCTTTGATGTCCTGTTCATCAAGTTGATTGTTGCACCTCTTTGGTAAAAACACCACGCAATGACTTAGCTCTACTAAGATTTGCTCCCCAAATCTCGTGGAACATCTTTTTGCAGCCTTAATTTCATATGTATGTTTAAATTTAAGTTTTGCTAAGCTTATAACCGGTTTAGGGTGTCCACCTCCCGTACATTGACGGCCGACTTTATTTTTTTAATAAATGACATTTTACTTATTAAAGTTATTCAAGCTTATAGTTAGAAACAAACTGATTTAAAACATCGACAATTGTTTGCTTTTATACGCTGGATAGGTGTATTATGAGGAACAATTTAAATGTAAATTTTTTTTTTATGATTTGAAAGGACTTACCCAAGTCTTTGATGTCCTGTTCATCAAGTTGATTGTTGCACCTCTTTGGTAAAAACACCACGCAATGACTTAGCTCTACTAAGATTTGCTCCCCAAATCTCGTGGAACATCTTTTTGCAGCCTTAATTTCATATGTGTGTTTAAATTTAAGTTTTGCTAAGCTTATAACCGGTTTACGGTTTTCCACCTCCCGTACATTGACGGCCGACTTTATTGTTTTAATAAATGACATTTTACTTATTAAAGTTATTCAAGCTTATAGTTAGAAACAAACTGATTTAACACATCGACAATTGTTTGCTTTTATACTCTGGATAGGTGTATTATCAGGAACAATTTAAATGTTAAAATTTTTTTTTTGATTTGACAGCACCTACCCAAGTCTTTGATGTCCTGTTCATCAAGTTGATTGTTGCACCTCTTTGGTAAAAACACCACGCAATGACTAAGCTCTACTAAGATTTGCTCCCCAAATCTCGTGGAACATCTTTTTGCAGCCTTAATTTTATATGTATGTTTAAATTTAAGTTTTGCTAAGCTTATAACCGGTTTACGGTTTTCCACCTCCCGTATATTGACGGCCGACTTTATTTTTTTAATAAATGACATTTTACTTATAAAAGTTATTCAAGCTTATAGTTAGAAACAAACTGATTTAAAACTTCGACAATGGTTTGCTTTTATTCTCTAGATAGGTGTATTATCAGGAACAATTTAAATGTTAAAATTTTTTTTTTGATTTGACAGCACCTACCCAAGTCTTTTATGTCCTATTCATCAAGTTGATTGTTGCACCTCTTTGGTAAAAACACCACGCAATGACTAAGCTCTACTAAGATTTGCTCCCCAAATCTCGTGGAACATCTTTTTGCAGCCTTAATTTTATATGTATGTTTAAATTTAAGTTTTGCTAAGCTTATAACCGGTTTACGGTTTTCCACCTCCCGTATATTGACGGCCGACTTTATTTTTTTAATAAATAACATTTTACTTATAAAAGTTATTCAAGCTTATAGTTAGAAACAAACTGATTTAAAACTTCGACAATGGTTTGCTTTTATTCTCTGGATAGGTGTATTATCAGGAACAATTTAAATGTTAAATTTTTTTTTTTTTAATGGATAGCACTTACCCAAGTCTTTGATGTCCTGTTCATCAAGTTGATTGTTGCACCTCTTTGGTAAAAACACCACGCAATGACTCAGCTCTACTAAGATTTGCTCCCCAAATCTCGTGGAACATCTTTTTGCAGCCTTAATTTCATATGTATGTTTAAATTTAAGTTTTGCTAAGCTTATAACCGGTTTATGACGGCCGACTTTATTTTTTTAATAAATGACATTTTACTTATTAAAGTTATTAAAGCTTATAGGTAGAAACAAAGTGATTTAAAACATCGACAATAGTTTGCTTTTATACTGGATAGGTGTATTATCAGGAACAGTTTAAATGTTAAAAAAAAATTTTTTGATCGGTACATTTTTGGGGTGTTCTTATTTGATAACCCTGAGATCACACGAGTCAGTACTTGCTGTCTAATTAGGTTTTTTTTTATCTCCAACCATCCAATTTATAATAATTAATTTCCAAAAAAAAATTCACTACTTATTATATTATTACTACACGTTGTCTACATAGCAAATAGCTAGGTGGCTAGAGCATACTGCCGTCAAACCAGCTGTCCACAGTTCAAAAGTGGCTACATTCACCACTTTTGTTTAGTAAGTTTTAATAATTTTAACGCGTTGTTCGAGTGTTAAGAGATCCATTATCGTAAATGACAAACATTCAACTAATATTATGACACTTCAAATGACAGCTGAGTTTGACCGGTGCCAAATGCCAGAGCTACTAACTTGAAACGATAAAATGAATGACCCCTTATATGCAATTTCAACCCTCAATTTTTCCTCTCCATTTTTCCACCTGAGAAATCGGTTTTCCTATTCATCCTTTTTTTTTGTCCCGAAGAGCTCGCGTTTTGCTTTCTGGCCAGCTTTTTTTCTAGTCCGAAGCATTGGCTGGTAGGCTGCGTTCTTGACTGAGAAGTCAGTATCCATCCAATTTTTGTTGTGGAGTACTCTAGTTTTTCCGATACTCTGGTTCTATTCCGAAACATTGATGGGTAGTGTTCGTTCTTGAGAATATGCACCAACCGGCTCTTTTCATCAAACCAGAGGCTTCTTTGTGGTCGGTTCTCTTTCTTTGTCAAGTTTGTATTGGCCGCATACGCATTGATCCAGTCCATAGTTGTCTATTTAAATTTTCTGCAAAATTCAATTCAAAAAAATTTAACATTCTATGAAAATCATTATAGTCTACTGTTTTTTATGATCTGAATCAGCAGTTTGTACCAATCTCCTTCGAATAACAAAGAGAAAAAAAAAATCATAAAAATGGTACATTTGCAAGATTTATTTATTCATACGAATGTTCACGTCGCTAGTATCGAACAAAGTTTTTATTTATAAACAAGCCTTCAGTTTATAGCACTTTTATTTGCTTGCTTGTTATTATTCCTTATTGTAATATTGTACACACACATTTATTAATTTTATATTTAATTTAAAAACACACACACACACACAATATAAATTATTCAACGATTTCCATGCAATGAATCCATAAAACACACAATGTGCAGTTATAATTATTATTATTATAGAATTTAAACCACAGTTACTGTTGATGAATTTGTATTAAAAAGTAGCAAAAATGTTAAAAGAACTTTGGAATAAAAAGAAATATAAAATAAAACGAAATATTTGTAGAATCTTAAAAATGATTTACATACTTTAATTACTGAACATTGTTGCAAAAATAAAAAAATTAAAAAAAATAAAAATCCTATTGAGAATAAAATAATTATGTATTACCAACTAGAGAACAAAGAATAATGGTACCAATATTAACTAAAATAAAACTAAACTAATTTTGTAAATACAAGATATTATATATTCTAGACACATTAAAAAATGTTCAAATGGAAGAAAACGATTTATATTTTGACAGTGAAAACAAATCCAACCAAATTACCAACCATTTGTTTTTGTTATTATTAAAACAAAGCAAACAATTTTTTTTACAAAACAAAACAAAACAAAACATAATTACTCTAGAAGAAAAACATTTAAATTGAACAAATGACTTAAATATTTTAATTGTATATTTTTAAATAGGAGCAACTAGTATGACAAAAATTACGCATTTCATTGTTATAACATTTCAATACTATTAGGTATTTTCCTTAATTTGTATTTAATTTGTCCCTATTCCATACGAATGTGGGACAGTTTATTGATATTGAAGAAATCTATACATTCATATACATTATACATTATGAAAATATATACATTATTGACTAAAAAAAAATATATATATACATATATACTGTATGGAATAGCTTTATGTTGAATATAAAACTAATAAAATATATTATATTAAAATAAATTATTAAAATTTCCTGAAAAAAACTGCATTTTCATTTTCGTTAAAGGACTGCTTATCGATTGCAGCTACGTCAACGTCACAGGTGTTACTTCTTCTGGCGCAATGGTTGTAAAATCTTTCTGAAAATGGGGTATTAATTCGAGCTAGTGGAGCTTTTCATTTTATTAATAGATTCTTGCAAACAAAATTTTAATGAATAAATTAATAAATTTTTTTTTTTTTTCAAAAATATTAAAATATTTTTTTTGTGTAAAATATTTTTTTTTTTCAATTTGTGTTTTTGATTCTTAGAGCATTAAAATCAGCCTTATTGTGAGTTTCACCCGAAAAATATTTCACCTTAAAATGTTTTGTTCGCCCGGGTTGATTTTTTAGAGCTATTGTGAGTTTCGCATGAACGACATTTTGTTCGCCTACAGAAAAGAAGTGAAAATGACATTACATTCCGCCCGAAATGAATGTCCGCAACAAGGGGAATTTTCGATCATGAAATTTCGGGGGAAACTCACAATAGGGGAAAAGTGAAATGTCAAATTTTTCGGGTGGAATTTTGTTCGGGTGAAACTTTTAATAAGGCTGAATAGCTCGTTAATTTTTTTTCTTTTCTTTTAACCATTTCTGTTAAGTGCTCTAAAAATTTGAAATCAAGTTAGCAGACAATTTTTTTTACCAAAAAGTACTGGAGCACTTAATTTTCTTTTTGTGTATCTAATAATAAGCGCCAAATTATGCCATTAAAAATATTTTGTTCTTCTCACTTTGCTCTGCTAAAGTGCTAACTTGAGCGACATCAGTTACTTCCTTGTACTGACGGTTTTGGACATATGCGCTACAATGTAAATGTAAAATATGAAGCCTGATTCACAATGCGACGAGGAAATGCTGCCATCTTATTTCTAGTTACACTATCGTCGCCCAATTCAAAATGCAGCGAGCGTTTTTACGACAAAAACTCATTTTTGTAAAAAAAAAAATAAATAAAATATAAACAAAAGAACACACAAAACAATAGATTTATCAATAACTTTATTTGTTAAATATATTTGATAATTATTTTTTGAAAGATCTACAAATTACTTAGCAAAAATGAAAATCGTCGTCACGTCGCGTCTTTTTTTGAATTCTTGGTGTGACGTGACGACAAGAAACGCCTTATTGTATATATCCATCGTTTCCTCGTCGATATGTGAATCAGACATAACTTTCAATGACAACTTTGGAACAATTTGTAATTAGGGAATTACATAGAAAAAAAATTCTAACCCAATTTGTTCCACATCGTTTCCAATATATGTACATATATTTTTTTTCCAAAAATATTGCTTAAATTTATTATTTTTGAAAATTTTGATATGCAATAAAAATGATTCATTTGCAGATATTTTTTGTAGTTTAGAAGGGATTAATTACATATACATATAATGCGTCTACATATTGTTTGTCTACAGTGTTTGAGATTTTATCATGGAAAGACAGCCCGGCACAGTTTCAGTTTTTGGGCTTTTAAAAAGCTTGAAGAAGATCCACTCTTTTCAACTACAATTTTGTTCAGCGTAAGCAAAATCGCCATATTTGGGCTGAAAAGGTTCAAGAGCTCGATTACATCCAGACAAAACAACAGTTTGGTGTGATTTATGGGCTGATGGCAATCATCAATCACTATTATTTGTTCCACAATAAGGCCGGCCAGAACGCAATTTTGAATGGCGCCCGTTATCATATATATGTTGTTGTACTTCCTGCCATACCAACCAGAGGAAACCGTCGTGCATTGAACTCAGCACACTTCAATTGCCTTGCTCACTTTGATTGCCAATTCGGTATCATCTTACGGATATTGTTTTGGGCCAATCAAAGAGCTATAAGACAATAATTGATTTGTGCTGACAATTAACTCAACGAAATTTGCTTCCAACAAGACGACTCTACTTGCCACACAGCCCGTGAAACCATGCCTTTATTGCGAGAAAAATTTTTCGGAACAGTTAATCGCAGGCTTTGGACCTTTTAACTTTTTCACGTAAAGTCCAAAGTCTACGGCTACAATTGAAGTATTGGAAGCCATCCTTACTCGCAATATTGGTTTGATAACACTTGAAATCCGTCATCGAAAATTTGAATTTCAGAATGGGTCATGTTAGCCGCAGCTACGGTCAACATTTGAGTTTTAAAAGCTATTGCGAGTTTTGCCCAAACGATGATAGTGATTTCTACCATTTCCGTTCGCCTCCAAAAAAGAAGTGAAAATTTCACCTCTTATTGGTGTACTTACATCATGCACCACTATACACTAAAGCTATGAATAGACAGACGGTCAATGTAAATGGTCAACGCATAGTCTCTCTGACGTCACCAAAAAAGTCATCAACACACTGCCAATGGACCGTCAACGTTGACCATGTCAACGCATAACACATTGAAGATCACACGAATGACGCTAGTCCGTCAATGTCACGCGGAAGTCAACGCAGACTACTTTGATGTGGCAGAAAAGTATGCCATGTCAACGTTGGGATATTGGTCAACGCTTTGCGTCAATGTGTCCTAACATTTGCTCAGGCTGATTACACGTTCAACGAAAAAAGTCAATGCGTGGAAGGTCAAAACAATGTCAAAGTCGGTGTCAACGCAGCCGTCAACGCATGGGCATTATAATCTGCGTTGACGATCACACGACAAGACAACTTTGAGATGAAATTTGACGTCAGAGAGTCAACGCGTTGACCATTTTCGTTGACCGTCTAATCGTAGCTCCATAAAATTAGCAGTCATCAGCTACCCAGCTTCACAGACACGAATATACATAAGAAGGTACGTATACTAAATACCGTCACAAAAAAAATCATTCAGAAATCGTTATCCATTCGTCATTAAATTTTTTTTTTTTATTTTTTTATCGAAATCTGAATTTACTAAAGGAAAGCCTGATTAAATTACCGACAGAAAACCTCATTTACTCACTAAAAAATCGATCTGAATGATTTTGTTATCCCAGGCTATTTGAGTCATGCTAAAGACTTATGTACGTATGTATATACATATGTATAGATGTAGGTAAGTTTTTATTATTTTTTCGTGCTGTATCGATATCGTGATTAATACAGGAAAGGTTCTTAAACCTTGAAATGTTAAACTCTTGCAGCCAAATTAATAAACGTAGAATAGCGAAGGGTTAGTCCTTATTCCGTGAAGTAAGTGCAAAATGTTAATAATAAAACAAAATTTCTAGTAGTTTACGTTTACTAAGCTAAACCACCGAACTAGGTGGTTTAACGAAGGAATAAACCAGAAGTGTCAAATTTATTCTAAAATTAAAAAAATTAAGTGAAGATTGCTTTAGTTTTGAATAAAAACAATAATGTTTACTAGATTTATTGAGTTTTTAAACCATTTGCAATTAGATATTGGACAATCAGCGATCAACGACAAAAATAAGAAAAATATACAAAACCAGATAGGTATGTTCCAATGCTTAATCAGGAGGATTTCGGGAAGAAATATGGGTTTATATGGGAAAATATGAGGAAACTCATAGCAATTGATGAAGATAGCCTTAATGGGGATACAAGAGGTGGACATAACACATAACTCACAACAGAGACAACACAAACAATAGAAAAATGATAATAATTTTGACAGAAATATGATATTATAGGTTATGTGTGTTTGATATAACTTGAGCTTTTTGTTTTTTTTTTTTTATAAATTATCAGAATTTGCTGTCAAAACCCATACGAACAATCAGGCATCTTACATATTGTAGTAGATTTTTGTAAGGGCTTGTTCGTAAACGGCACTTTACTATTCCACGAACATTTTATTTTTATTGATCTAAAATTTTAACCCGTAGCTTAACTCTTATTCTATGGTTTAGTAAACTCTTGGAATAAAGATAGATTAAGCGTTTTTTATTTATAGGGAAACCACCGAATTAGATGGTTTAGCAAAGGAATAAGAACCAGATGTGTCAAATTTATTCTAAAATTAAAAAATTTAAGTGAAGATTGCAAATTTAATTTCTTCTTAAACCATTTGCAATTATTGGACAATCCAGCCATCAACGAAAATAAAAAGAAAAATATACATTATACAAAAGCCAGATGGAAAACCACACGTCTAAAAAAAACACCCTTTACATAACTTTAATACATACAGCGGCAGTGGCGTAGCTTTTAATTGCTATTTGCTTCAGAGGCAAAACATTTCTGGGAGCATTAATTTGCTTAGGTTAGGTAACCTAATAGTAAGGCCTAAGCCGCGGGCCGGGGTTCCACTCGGGTTTCGGGGAAACTTGAACTAAACAATAACAAATTTCAATAAAAATTACCGGTCCCTTCTGGAAAAGTAGATACAGATATTTAAGGCAGATCTACAACTGTCGGTGGGTACATAAGTGGTCCTACGAAAACAAGCGAATACAATAAAATCACTTTACTTTTCGTATAGTTTTGTTTACTTATGTTTTCGTTAGTGATTAGCGCTACCAAGCGCATCTCAACTGAGGCCCAGTTTTTCAGTCGTGAGTTAAACCAAAGTTAGCTATCTTTAGAAGTAAATCAACCCACAGTGAACTGAGAAAGCAGTTTTTCTGTGGAGAATGGTTGCTGATGAGTTAACTGGGGTTTAACATTAATTTCGCACTGAAAAAATTAAGAGAAACTAAAATTTTTTGAAATTGAAATCCATTAGCAATTATTTTGCATGGGAAAAATAAGGGTACCGTTTTTCTGTTTTATTTTGAAATTTTAATCTATACTCCGACCATTGGCAAACAAAACCGTGCCATGAGTCCAAAAATGGGTTAAACATTCGGCCTTAGGTCACTTTCCTACAGCCACATACAAATTACATATATGCAATACATATTGCAGGTTGTTTTCGGCTGATCTTGCCTTTCGATTTCGATGACGTACGGTTGTTGGCTAATTTTTTACTGAACCGGTCGACTTGAATATGACCACCAAACGTTAAATTACTTGACTTGGAAGCACGACCATGGTAAACTGTAAAATGGGAGCGATTGCATCGTTGCCACAAGAGATATCGATTATACATTTCCATCATTTGCTCGTGTTGCTCGGGGCTGTAATTTGCCATACAGACTTGTCTTTAGTATCTGAAAAATAAAAAAAAAATATGAAAATATACAGCAGATAAAACAACGTGGCAGCTATGAACCGTTAAAATCTAACCAGCCGCGTTCTCTGGATTTGACCGCTCGGGGACATTTGAAAGAAAGAATGCACGCCAGTAATATACAATCATGCTTATTACCGATGTCGTAAACGACTCCAAAAATTACGACGAGCGGAAATTTGCATTCCAGTGGTGCGTTCTTTTCTATACAATAGTTAACTATTGTTAAGGTGTCAAAAAAAGACGTTGAAGTGCCATTGTTAAAAATGTTACACTGTGTAACATTTCATTTAAGAACGATAACAATGTTAAAAATATTGTTGGATCTGTCAAACGAAATTGGTTGAACAAAATGTAAATACATTTAGAATTAATAAATCAAAGAAATCTTTTGATTGCATCAAATTAATTGGAAAAAATACTTAACAAATGTTTACAATTTGTAACCGCCGTAATATTCACGCCGTTTAAAACTCGGTTTAAAAGTCCTTATACCGACTACATTTAAACGAAGTATACCGATAGAATTTAAACGACAAAATCTCGTTTAAATTGGTTATATTCACACCGTTAAAGCAAAAAATGACATTCGGTTTACGTGGGTTTAAATTTGTGATTTAAACCGAACGTCGGATAGCATCGCAAGTATGAAAAAACTAAAAAAGGGGTTTTTGGCTTTTGAGCAACTGTTTGCTGATTTATTTATCAATCTTTTCAAGTTTCAGTATTGAATCAAAATGAACAAAAAATCTAAAATTGCGCAAATACAGAAAGTGCCACCAAAAGAATAAAAAAAAAGAGAATTCAACTCAGGCCAAGCGCTTTACTCATTTTAAAACTAATTTGTTGTGTGACCTTATGTTGGCCACGGCCAGCGACGTCAATACTATAACACCTCACGGTCACATACGCTGATGGGAGGAAATCGCCCGAATTTTCAATGCCTTGGCAGTGACCAGTAAGTTGTATATTCTTGTGTTTGTCTTTTCTCTCTATTTTATTGTTCTTTCTCTCTATCAGCAATGAACGGATCTTGAATCGATCATTTGTTCATCTGGTGAACGCTAATATATAACAACGACAAATAAAAATGCATTTATTTTCGAATTGTCATTTTATATTTAAATAAAATTAATTCATTCGTGTCACACACAAAAATACACATTAATAATGTCTTTTATTTGTCCTTATCGTTGTTGATGCTGGGCAAAAATATCAAACGTCCACCGCATAGAGTCTTCCAGACATTCCTTGCAGGAGTTGTTGCGAATTGAATTCTTCTTGATCTGGTTGCAGCGCCCGGTAGTAACTTCGGCCATGGTATATTGTTGACGCCTAAGTCTCCCTCGATCTTCGCACGTTGCATTGTTCGATATGGACGCCAAATTCGCACTTCTCTCTGGCCTACCTCTTAATCTTTGTCGCTTGACGACAAGGATGATGATGACAATAAAACCGCATCTATGCCAACAATATGGCATTTTCCATCTTGGAAAATAGAATATTTTTGCATGTAAAATAAAATTCTAAAATGGCTACAGAAAATGGATACACTGCTAGACAAAATATTTGCACTGACTGAACAAACAATAAAATGTTGAATATTAGCTAAAACTAAATAAACCGTACCTAAACGACATGAAAATGTCTCGTTTAAGTTGGAGTCGGTTTATCGTAGTTAAATCGATCATTCGGTTTAAAATTTTGGATAGCGTCAGTTTAAGTGAGTGAATATTACCGATTAGTCGGTTTAAAAATTTTAAACCGACTACTGAATTTAAACAGATTTTAAACGGCGTGAATATTACGGTCGTATATAATATATTTATTTATATAAATTTTAATTTTGCAAAATAAACGAATCATTCAGCGAAATATAAAAAATATTTTTAATTTAAAATTGACACAAATTCCCTTGTAAAATATCTACCGAAATATAAAGGAAAGAATATATCAAACAAAAAAATTAATCATAAAATAACAGAAAATGTTTCCGAAATCCAAAAATTAAAATAATTCCAACTCTAAAGAACGAAAAATAAACAAAAGATAATTACAAAATGAAAACAGTTAAAAATTCAGCTGCGTTTGCAAGATTAACATTTCAATTCTTCAATTTTTACAAAGTGTAACATTCTGACACCTCAGCATTGAATTTAGGAACGATTTTAAGACGTCAGAATGTTACACAATGTTACGATTTGATAATTTAGGAACGACAAAAGTTATGGCGAATTCCTTACAACAAAGAAATCGAATTTTTTCTAAACAGAATCGAATTTTTTCTAAACAAAATCGATTCTTTTCTGTCAAAACAAATCTTGCGTTTTTAGCAAGATTTCACACTGATTTGCACACACACTATGAAGACTTGACATTTCTAATACGTCAAATTGAAAGTCGCGGAATTTTTTTTAAGACGAGTTGTTTATTTTTTGGTTGCAACGAATTCTACATAATTTAACTATTTAATTAAGCTTTCGCGAGTGAAAGACATGTTAAAAACTTTCGGTGCAAGTGAAAACTTTTCAATAACAATTTTCTTTGAAAATATATGTGCAAATAGAAGTTCAAACAAATAAAATGCACCAATAAATTGGCACCGTATAAGCTGGCTAATATCTTTTATTTATTAATTTAATTCTATTGGTAAAACCTTTTTTCTCACAACAAAAACAAACAACCTTAATAGTTTTGTGAATAATTTCTTGACGTTTTGCGTCAATTGCAGCTATAAAGTAACACAAACACAATCACACCAAAAAAATCGATTCTTTTACGAAATACGAATTCCTTTCAATTGACAGAAAAAATTCGGTTCTGTTTAGAAAAAAATCGATTTCTTTTTTGAAAGGAATTCGCCATTAACAACACTCTACACACTCGTTTTAACGTCGTATGTAAACGTCGTTGAACGACTCTCTTTTGCATTCTGTAAGACGAATATAGAAACGATGACCAACACAAAACATGAGAGTAGCTGTAATTGTACATTTTGCTAACGAAGAGAAAATGTAAGGACACAAAATCATAAATATATAGACGAATATAGAAACGATGACCAACACAAAACATGAGAGTAGCTGTAATTGTACATTTTGCTAACGAAGAGAAAATGTAAGGACACAAAATCATAAATATCCTTGTTAAACTACATATATGTAATTTATAAAATAGTTTGTTTTTAATATTTAATATTTTTATATTTGTTCTGGGCGTTTGTCGAGCTGATTGAAAAATAAAAAACATGCAGATTTTAAGAGGTTTTTCGAAGTGCTTGAAAAAAATGCATTGAAAGTTGGTAATTGAACAATTCAACAACATAATTATGTAGGTGCTCAATTGAACAAGGTTCATTGATAGGCCTAGCCGAATAAAGTCTGGCCTGAAGTCTGCAACATTTTCAAGATGATCTTTTGTTCAAAACGTGTGTATTGCGAACCTAACTTCTGCGATTTGTCAGAAATATAGAAAAGTTGACATTAGCTTCGTCGTTGAACTTTAAGCTGGATTTAGACCTTCGGTTTTATAGTCCGTGTACGTTGTTCTTTGTTGGTCGTACGCGGAACAAAGAAGCTCTAAATGCTAACACCGAACAACGAATGAACACCGAATGAAGAACGAATTAATTCAAAGTGGCTTTGAATTTTCGGTGTTCGATGTTACCCGAACAACGAACAACGTGAGTGTAAATGCGAAAATTATTTAATCGAACATTCTTTTTCAGTGCCGTGCAATGAATTGGGACGCTCTCCACGTTTTTCTTATTATGACCTTATAATTTTAGAGATAAAAAATTGTGAAACAATTTAAGAAATATAACTCTCCGTAGCTAAGTTACGAAAGATTAATTCTAGTGTACATTTAAGTAGCCAACTCTTCGTCCACCAGGATCTTTTCTTTTTTGTTCAATGTTATAAGCGCCGCCATTGCCAACAATGTGTTGTTATCCGTTTTGCTGTAAAGAACGAACTGAATATAAAAACGGAATAATCTAGATGCTTCTTCGTTGTTCGTTGTTTTTAGGAAGAACGAACAGCAAACAACGTTCACTGAATGAAGTACGAAGATGTAAATCCAGCTTTACCCAGGGTTAACCCAGGTTTTCTTGACAGCCCCAAGAAACGCTCAATGGCTGTTGAGATTTAAAGCAAGAAAAAAAAAGTTCTGTGCTTAGATAATTAAAATTTAAAATTTGTTTCAAATATGTCTTAAAAATGAATAAAAACAACTTCTACCGTTTCTACCTGGGCGACCCCAGGGGCCTATAACACAGAACAACAAGTAAACTAGTCAACAATATCTTGTTCAACTATGTTTGTCCAACAAGTAAAGATCATTTCTGTAACACAACAAAAACTGTAACAATTGTCAATAACGAAAATTTCCCTCGACTTGTTGAACCAGTTGAATAAGTAAGTCTTACATGATGAGTCGTAAAATTCCACAAGAAAAAAAAGTAAAAGTAACTATTCGGTGCTTTCTCTGAGTCATTGACTAAAACCAAGTAAAGTGATAAATGGCGGGAGATAATTTTGTTGTTTGAACATAGTTCCTAATGAAAAAGATTGGACCTTTTTAAGGGATATTTTTTGGCAAAATTGTTAGACATATGCCATGGTAAGTATAAACTGAAAGAATATAATTTTCCAAAAAGTAAAAAAAAATATTTGTGAAAGCCAAAGTAGATAACGCCAAAAAAACAATACAGCAACTGGTAAATACAGGAAACTTAATTCATTTGATAATCTCTTATTTGATTTGTAAGTCAAGATCCAGATCCAAACCAATGCAAAGCTATTGAAATTTTCTTCTTTACATTAAATAAATTAACTTTAAACAAGCTACCCGACCCTTTTACTTGATAAATTCTAACTTGTTGACTTCGAACAAGTTTTCGATCCTCGGTTGAAATTTATCAACTATTCAACAAGGTTATTCTCTCTTTTTTTAACTCTTGTTGTTTCCAGTTACAGAAATGGCGGATTTGTAAAATTTCCCACTTGTTGCAATGTGCCAAAACAATTGTTATAGTTCCCCGAGACTTGTTGTTACGTGTTACACAAATTTCAAACAGTTGTTGTTCACTTGTTCAACAAACACTTTATGTATTGTGTTATAGGCCCCAGGTCTCAAAAAACACAGAATTTTTTCACCAGTGTGACTTCAGGTTTTTCAAAAAAACGCTTTGGGGCTACCCCAGGGTGACTTCAGGGCTCAACGAACAAACCTATTGTGATGAAAGGATTTATTAAGTATGTACGTATTTAGTTAAGCCTTGTATGCTGATGATACGACAAAATGTTTCTGTGGCCTTCAACACGACAGCGAAATGCTTCTGGAATCCACAGCAGCTAATAGGTTGAGAAATCGAATAAGTATTTAAACAGCTGACAATATATTACGAGTTAGATATTCCTTAAATTCTGGATTCAACAATTTAACACCAACACAAGAAATGCTGAAAACTTTCACAAGTGGGAAGATGTATCAAACCGACACACGCGACAGCCAAAAGGAAAATGACGATAATATATTAATATTTCCTTTTTCGTGACCTTATTTATAACTTTTGAACTTAGGAGAAGTTCAAAAGATAATGTATTAATACTTTTTAAATGAAGTGCAAACAATATTTTTTAATTCCTTTATATTTTGATTTTCATATTTATTTATTATTAGTATATTTAAAAACTTTTTTTCAAGGAAGCTAAAGCGAACTAGTCATAGCTTTTAGTAGCAGCTTAAGCTAGACAGTTCTAGCTTAAGCTTTGTTTTATGTGAATAAAAAAATGATAACGCTAAATAGCTTGAACTGGAAAATTCTAGCTATAGCTTGGTAATTTAACATCTCGGTTTTTTATTCACATGTTTTGACTTAGATAGCTTTAGCTAGAACTGTTTTTATCTAGATCGAAGCGAAAAGGGAGGTTGTTTTGCCATAACTTTTTATCTGTTCTTAAGGCCAGTATTGGTTGCGAGTAAAAAATCTTGTTATTATATTGTCCGTCAGTCTCTGCGTCTATGCGTTAACTGTGGACCAATTTGTTTCAAATTCGTACGAAATGCTCTAGAAGAGAAATTTGATTTTATAATTCATCTAGGCCGGCTAGCTCCAATAAAATAGTTCTGATATTTAAAGAAGTTTCGCAAAAAAATTGTCTTATTTTTGAGTTATTCTCTAATATTTAATTAAAACCTCGCACAAGTTTTTAGTACCTGCTTCATACTTTTCCATTAACTTTGAAATAATTGTATACCTATTCTTATATTCCAAGCCTAGCCATCTTATAGCATTTACGTGTAAATTCTCGTTCATGGATGCATAAATTGAAGATCCGTGAGTCGTGAACTGACTCTTTCCACTGGGCGTCCACACTTCTGAATTCTTCGGCTGCATTGCATGTCGCTTGTACATTAAGGCTGTGGAAGCCTTTCCGATTAATGTAATCATCAGAAAATCTTGGGGTTTTGGAGATAGCAATATGGGTGCAGTCTATTGCCCCAAAAGCTCCGGAAACGTATATTTTTCCGCCCATTTTGCATTTTTGATTTCGATTTCCCTGCGACTCGACGGAAATCTAATATGAATGTGAGCCTTTTCCATAATCTTGTTGGTTACGTGCTTAACAGTCTTGCATACAGAAGAGAGTTCAACTCCAAGATCTTGTCCTACACCGCACTGAAATCCAGGTTCACTCATATATTATTTCAAAAATATCTACATTCTCTGCTCAAAAAGTAATCAGAAAGCCACAGAACATTTTCTTTGGAAAACCGAAATAAACTATGAAAATCGTCATCACTAATTTGCAACCGTTTCTTATACAATTTTGGTTTTCTAACGCGTATAAACTAGGCCATATTCACAATATAACTAAACACAATACAAAAAATAAGAACTAGTCAAAGCTTTCTAGACAAGTAAAAAAAATCTTGATTTTTTTGTAGCTTAAACTATAATATTCTTGTTTAAGCTATTTTTATTCAAATAAATTGAAGCTTAGGCTGGAAAAAACAAGTTAAAACTGAATGAATTTAGCGTTGGCTATTTTAAAAAAAAAGCGATTACTGAAAGACATCATTAACTAGCTAGTTTAAGCTTATTTTTATTCACTAAAAACCTAGCTTTTACTTACAAATCCAAGTTTTAGCTTTAGCTTTTTTTTTATTCACAAGACCCAATGTCTGATTAAAGTTCTAAGTAAGCAACTAGAAACTTATTAGTCAATTATTAACGTCACTTACGTTTCACAATGTGCTCGTCCAAGGCATATCTGAATTTTCAGAATTCTAAATTTTTGGACCTTCTGATTTTTCAGCTGTCATAAAAAGTTAGATGTCATCTGAATTTTCGGAAGTTTTTATGACAGCTGGCCAATCAGGAGCTCTAAAAATTCATAATTCTGAAAATTCGGATGTGAGTTGAACGCGCCCAATGTCTGGATAGTCTAACTTGTAATTAAAGATCAGAGTATTTTAATGGCCAGATAAAGTGTCGATCATCAAATTTGCTTGGCAATTAAAATGTTAAGTGCAGAAAACATGTCGATACTATTAATAAATCGTATTTTATGATTTAAAAAACATGTCTAAAAGCTTCATTTTAAGGATAAGGTAGGTTTAAAGGTGAACTTCGTTGATTCGACGAAGCATAACTTTAGTGTGTGTTAAATATACATAACCATCCAGGCTTAATTATAATTTTTTTTTTCAATTTTTCATCAGTCAAAACTATTTTATCTAGAAATCTGGAACATCTTATTGATACATACATTTATAATTTCGAATAATTGTGAAACGCTTAGTTTTCTACTGGGAGGATTTAATTTGGGGATAATTTAAATGTCGATTAAGTAATCAGAACTTTACTCAGACATTGTTTTACTTAATACCTTCTTTTACAATTTTTTTTTTGGTATTGTAGCTATCAAACTAGTGTGAATTAATTAAATTTAAAATTAAAAACATACATTTTTAAGCTCTTAATAGAAATAAAAAGTTGAACAAAATTTAGGGTTCTTTTTTGTTAAAATGTGGTAATCTGGGGGGTTTCTAAACTTTTCTGAGGGGTTTTTTTTTTTATCTGGCAACACTGCACCAATTGCAAAAAAAATATAGTGCAAAATTAGCTTAGTAACCATCTTAATTATTTGAAAAAATATGGGACCAACGATGTGTCCTTATTAATTATACCCGTGCTGTTTGTATAAGTAGAGTATTTTAAAGTAGATGCACTTACCAATTCATGCAAGAATAACATTTTGCTCTCCATTTTCAGCCTTAAATTATTAAATAACCAACTTTTACGTGTTACCTATTCTTGAACACACTTAAAAGTTACTGAAATAATAATCCATCATGGCATCATATGTTGTATGGAGTTCATAATAATTTTGAAAATCGAGAAACTTCCCAGTAGTAGCTATGCCATGGGGCCTTGCAAATAAAATTCACTCTATAATTTTCCAAACCAAGACAAAAATATCCAATTTATAAGCTCACAATGTTACAAATATGAAACTTCTTCCGAAGCATTATAAATAGATTATGTATTTATTTATATTGCCTTGAAACACAATTATAAAGGGTGGTCCAACAATAATGCACGATGTTGATTGTGAGTCGCACCTTAACGTCAAGTTTTTTGCCCAACTTAAATTGACATTTCTTTGTATTGACAAATTCAAACATGTAGAGGTACACAATTGAGCAGCGCGTTAAGATTGTTGAAGCCTTTTATGAAAATGGCCGTTCAAATCAAAATGCAATTCGTGCACTTCGTGATTTTTTTGTCAGCGACGAGGCACACTTTCACCTCAGGGGATTCGTTAACAAGAAGAATTGCCGCATTTGGGCAAATGAGAATCCACGAATGATTGTTGAAAAGCTGATGCATCCACAAAGAGTGACTGTTTGGTGCGGTTTATGGGCTGGCGGCGTCATCGGGTGGTACCTCTTCGAAAATGAGGTCGGCCAAGCAGTTACCGTGAATGGTGTTCGCTATCGCGAGATGATAACGGACTTCTTGTGGCCTGAAATTGAGCATATGGACCTGGACGATATGTGCTTCCAACAGGATGGTGCCACTTGCCACACAGCCAACGATACAATGGCTCTTTTGTACGAGAAGTTCAATGGCTGTGCTATCTCACGTCGTGGCGATTTTAATTGGCCACCACGATCATGTGATTTGACACCGTTGGACTTCTTTCTTTGGAGATATTTAAAAGAAAAAACAATTCAAGAGCTAAATGATGAGATAATTCGGCACATTAACGACATTGAACCTCATTTATGTCTCAGAGTCATTGAAATTATGGACCATTGGATAGAGGTATGCCACCGAAGCCGTGGCGAGCATTTGGCCGATATTCTGTTTCACACATAATTTTCATAGATTCTTCTATTATAATAAAAATTATTAAGATAATTCTCTGAAAACTTTTTGTTTTATTTACAATTAACATCTTGCGTTTTCGTTGGACCACCCTTTAATACATACACCTTTATCTTTTATTGCTTAAGAAATCTCTCTTATCGTTTATATCTAAAAGTCCTTCCACACCATCTTACATAGTGTGGCCGGGCGAAAGTAAAAAATGTGGGAACAATAAAATGCACGACTGGATCGGACGAACTTGGTGTTTCTTGGCTTTAAAGTGAACCTCCCACCGCACCGTCAACCATATCAGACAGTTATATCCACAGATTAGCCATATGAAGATGAGAATGTTTCGTACGTTTCACCTTCCAAAACCCATTTGTTTACATTGTTGTATTTGTAATTTTTTCCCGCGTCGATGAATAGATGTGAATTGCAACAACAATTTAACCAGGTGTGTGAAGATCCCTACTGCCTATGTGTGAGGTTTTCATACACTCATTCTCATTTTTTATTTGAAATCTGACAGCTCAAGCTTGTAGGCAAATTAAAATGGCTGCCGTTGATTCTTATCTTCATGTGGGTAATCTGTGGTTATATCGCTCAAACCAACTGTCAGATTGCAAACTGTCAGTGTCATTTTTCTTTAGCAGTTTTTTTCAATTTCATCGTGATGACACAGGCGCTTCAACAACATTACAACATTTTAGAAATTCGCGTCAAAAATTTGTGTGAATGTGTGAAAAGTCAATTGTTATAGGATTCTCTGTTTTATCAAAAAATTGTACTAAGCGATGAGGTTGATTTTTGGCTCAATCGGCATGTTTTCAAAACACTTAAAATTCTCGACAAAAGATTATCGAAAATCCGCGCGGCGAAAAATGCAGTTTGGTGAGAGCTGTGCCGGGCTGGTGCAGTCATCTGACCATATTTTTTTTTTTTAATGAGACTTATCAATAATCAGCATGTTACGGTCAGCGGCAGCGGTATTCGACATATAGCCACAGATTGCATACAATTGAACTCCATGAAATCGACTCTGCGAGTTAAATAAGTTTTAATAGTCACACGCGTCTATAATTGAATTTAGAAGATCGCTTCCGGGCTGGTAGATCGATCATAGACCAAAACTTCACAGTGACGCAAGTCCTGGAGAAAACCAACGAATCTCAAGTGGAAACTCAACACATTGTTATCGTCTTTAAAGTAGAATATGAAAGCATTCATGTCAGGAGCTCAATACAGCTATTTATGGCCGTACTCAGAATTCTGAGAAAACTGATCCAGCTGTGTCCCGTGTTATAAGCAAACTCACCGTTCTGAACTACTCCCAACACATGTATGTATGTCTACAGTAAAGGAAGACGTCATCGGTCATAGGCCGCTTCCAATGTGCCGTTCTTCGCCATGGCGATTGAAGAACAGGAGAACTTTAAGTAAACAAAGATGCATCTGTCAACTGGCTACAATAAAACGTCTTTTTCAATAAAGCAGTAACTTTTATGCAGTTATGGATTTCATCTACTTTTGGATGAAAGACTAGGAGCGTTCGAAAAATGAGATTTCTGAAATATCGCTTTTTGAAAAAGTGAACAAGCGAATCCAAAATTTGTTTTCCTTAGTTACTCCGTTTACATGTAGAACGGAATCCGAATCATTTCCTAGATCGAAATCTAAATTCGGCTTCGATTCGATCTTCAAATTTCTTAAGAATCGTGTTCATGTTACTGAGATTGTTGAGATCTCCGAGAACCGAGATCTTCATGCCTTTTAACTTCACGAATGTCACCTTAGTGTAGATCACGTGTAAAATTACCTAAGACGCTACTTAGATTTACCGAAACAAATGGGTTAAAAACTCCTTACACATTAGACAAAGTGCATACGCTATACAAAACCCTAATGCAATTTTGATTTAATTATTTATAACCACTAGATCGCACAATTAACAATTTATTACAACAAAATCACTAAAATAACTAGAAACTAAGCCCATTTGTTCAAAAAAAACGTGAAATACATGTCTCCGTTACGTGAATTTTTTTCCAAAAACCTGAAACGCACTTTTTTTTAAACCACTTCGAAGTTTAAACGAAATTCTATGAGCCGGTTTAGAGAAAATTCATCAAAACCAAAAATTCGGATTTCCCCTCTAGGCAATTACATAAAACTGATCTGTACTAAATTTAAAACAAATCGATCCACCCGTTTAGGCTCTAACTCAAATTAAAATGGCGACAGATTTATCTTAAAGTATTGCTTAAAAACTAATTTGGCAATTATTCTCTGTCCAACAAAGATTGTCATTACAGACCTTACGGGAAAGCTTTTTCAAAGCAGTGCGACCTACCGGTTTCCCAAGACACTCCATGAAAAACAAATGCCTCTTAAGTACACACTATAACCACATACTTCCCACGGCATTGTTTTTGTAATTATAGTTTTAAGCGACTGTATATCCCTCATTACTTATCTGCTCCATAGATATTGTCGTGGGCCGGGCCTGGGCAATAACAATTATTTATTATTAAAAGTATTCATACACAAAATTAGAGTTACCATTGTTAAGCCTGCTCACATCAACTACTCCTTTTTCTATATAAAGGGTATTTTTCTTTAGACGTGTGGTATTCAATCTGGCAAACTTTTTTCGGAGTCGGTCTTTTTGACAGTTGTCACCTGATTTATGCTCAGTTTGGTTTGCCATTTCATAATTAATAGACTTACTCCTGAACAACGTTTGCAAATCGTGCAAATTTATTACCAACATAATGGTTCTGTTCGGCTGCGTCCAATATTCGCTCGACATAATCGCAAAATCGCATAAATTCGCGCAACCATGGATCGGTTTCGCACCACGTTTACTCTAGTGGATAATGCGCTTCCTCAGAGACGCCGTACAGTGGAGCAGAGTATCGAAGGAATGAGTCCATCCGCCATCGCGCGCAACAATTGGAGCTGTCGAAAATTGGGCCTCTCGGCTGAAAGTTATTAAAACATAATGGCAAACCCTTATCTTTATAATAAAGCTAAATTCTTGGCCAAAGCATTAAATTATATGCGTTTTATTTATTATTTATTACCAACATAATGGTTCTGTTCGGCTGCGTCCAATATTCGCTCGACATAATCGCAAAATCGCATAAATTCGCGCAACCATGGATCGGTTTCGCACCACGTTTACTCTAGTGGATAATGCGCTTCCTCAGAGACGCCGTACAATGGAGCAGAGTATCGAAGGAATGAGTCCATCCGCCATCGCGCGCAAAAATTGGAGCTGTCGAAAATTGGGCCTCTCGGCTGAAATTTATTAAAACATAATGGCAAACCCTTATCTTTATAATAAAGCTAAATTCTTGGCCAAAGCATTAAATTATATGCGTTTTATTTCTTCTTTAAAACCACACGTCTAAAAAAAAACACTTTTTAGTTTGTGTGCAAGAGCTTACAGAATCCATGTTTTAAAGCTTTTAGGACCAACGTGTTGCCGTTTTTAAAACGGTTTGTTTTTTTTTGTGGGCTTTAAAAAACTTTTATGTTGAATTTATATTATAAGCCGTAATTGGCTTTTGTATGTACAGGTATAAATGTTTTTTTTTTGTTTATTTTAGGATAAGGATGTGAAAAAAGATAAATCTCTTGTTTTTGTTTTTCAAAATTGTAATTATGCAATTTTACCTATCAGGTGGTAACGCTGGTACTTTTCAATTAAACTTGAAACTATTTATTATGCATACTACGGCATCGCGGTAAGAGCTTCCCTGTACTGACAATCTTTGTTGTACAGATGAACCTGCTGAACTAAAATGATTTGCCAACCGTCAACACTGCGGTAAACACAAACAAAAAACTTTCATAATTCAAGTAGAAACTGCAGTGGGTTTAAGTGCAGTGGTTTTTAATTGAAATGTGAGTTGGAGGAACGATGTTATTACAAGGCTGGATTTTATGAATAACAAAAAAGTGAAGAAGTTGAACATTTATTTGGGCACATTGAGCATGATGATACTACAAAAAAAAAAGTTTAAATCTCGAATGACGAAGTAGAATTGAAAAATGGCATTCTTGAATGTGTGACGTGTGTATGGCAAAATACACAATCAATCCTGAATGATGGTGGATGCCCAGGCCCACGCCTAGCTTAAGGTTGTAAAAAATAAAAGCTCATTTAAACTCATATGACAGCTCAATGGCACCTAGGTAACTTCCCTTGGGAAAAGATACGGAGGTAACTCTCAAGGCTCAAAGATGGAGTGTGGTGTTGGTTCAGGAATCTTCTCTGAGACCCAAACCAAAATCGAAATACCTACTGCAATTCTGACAGACAGTCAGGCGGCTGTTTAGGCCATTGCTGCGGTCACATCATCCTCCAAATTGGTCCAGCAATGCTGAGATGAGCTGAAAAGCCTGAACGTCAATCATAGTGTCACTCTTATCTGGGTACCAGGTCACTGTGGCATTGAGTTAAATGAGCGGGCAGACGAACTACCTAGGCAAGGATCAACCCTTCATAGCTCACTTGCAGAAAGAGCTTACATTCCTCTCGGAGTTATGAAGGACACTTTACTTTCAATTTTTCTCACCAAATCAAATCGTATAGGTGGAGCAGTCTAAGCAACTGCGTTATATCTAGAAAGATGTGGCCCGCCTACAATAAAGCCCGAACAAAAGATAATGTGTAGACCACGACAAGACTGGCCAATAGGGCATTTCTTACAACACCCACTGTCGCAGCTCTGCAAACCATCAGGAAAAGGAAAAATTAGTTCACTTCCTCTGAAAATGCCCTGCTCTAGCCCGTTTTAGGTTACAATCACTTGGAAAGGCTTTCTTTGACAACCTTGACGAACTTTCCGAACTGAAGATCAAAGACTTGATCTCTTTCTTAAACGCGACAAAATGGCTCTGAGACGAGATTGGGCTTTTTGCTGTCCAACTCGGGACTTTAGATTGTTGTTCCACAAACCCATTCCTCAACCACAGGTTCAAACTAGTTTTTGTATCAAAACGGCGCTTTTTGAGCTAATTTGGTCAGCGAGCTAGTCGGCTCGTTGGCCGCCATTTCTACCTACCTTACCTACCTAACTCTCTCAAACAACTTTATATGAAGCCCAATCAAATCTTATTTTAAACAAAGTTATTACGAAGTCTTGATCTTTGTAATCCCTGCCAAACTCATCCCGTCTTAGTCTGGCCCTGGTTATATTATACAAAAAAATGTTACTTTCCAAATATGTACACTCAATTTTTCACAAATTTAATTTTAAACTAGCAGCGGCTGGCTGTGGTAAACATGCTCATATGTGTGTCACATAATATATTGGTGGTTATCCATAGCCCTTCTCGTGATTACATAATTAAATTATCTTGGTGAAAATGGTATTTTAATTACAGCCATATTATTAGTTTAGTAGATTTTATGGAATTATTTATAAATTTGAGTGCAATGCTTAACTTAATAAGGGATTAATTTAATTTCAATGTTGAGAGCGCACATTAATATGAAACCACAAGCCATTTGTAAAGAAAAAAATGAGAGACAATACTCTTTAATGGCAGACCACAAAAATATTTCCCATTGAATGAATTTCTTACCTCACCGTCATCAATAATGTTAAAGGCGTTCGATTCACTTTTAATGGTCAATTGTGGTGTTCTATTAGGGGGTGGAAAATTAATTGAGACAAAGTGCTTTCGATGTTCCATCATTAACTTTTGATAGGTTGTTAATTAGTGTTTCGTTGTACAAGAGTAATTGTTTAATAATTATAATTCACTAGAGATTTAAGATTATTATGTTGGAATTCAATATTATTAAGCCATCTGCTACAAGATTATGTACGAAATAATTATGATCTTATTGAAAAAGAAGCAAAAATAAATACGTAAACCAAAAAAGAGAAACAGCTTGAAATTTTGACTAAGCACGCCACCAAGGGAGACTTAAGTTTTCTCATCGAATTTTCTATTTCTATTAGGGACTAAAAAGTGTGGTTTTTGTAATGCCTGATGAAATGACACAAAATCAATTTTTAAAAATAGAGATTTAAGAGGATTAAAGCAGCTTTTAGGTAAGCTAATAATTTGAGAGGTATTTTAGACAGCTTATGACGTGACATTTGAAAATATAAAAAAAAGAAAAAAAATGCACGATTTGGTCGCACGAACTTGTGTGAAACATAGTGACATTCACTGTTAAAATCCATAAATTCGTCTAATTTATTTAAATAAATATGAAACTTTTGTACCTTATTGCAATTTTCTTAAAAATAGATTTTAAATTTAAATTTGTAAACAATTAATAAAATGGAATATTCTTACTAAACTTTTTTCGAAATATTGAATTTTCAAAAACATTTTTTTTTTTGAAAATTTGACACAATATTTAAACTGATAAGGGGCTATTCTATAAAAGTTCTGATTGAAATCGATTAAACAATTAGCGATAAAGTCAAAAATAGATTGCTTGTTTTTTTTTTTTTTTTTTTTTTTTTTTGATAATTGGTGCGCACTCAAGAGGTTATGATTATGAATACTTTTAAAATGATTTCACAAAGTGCGAACGTGTGATATAGAGGAAGGGAGATAACGATGTACATTTATTTTAAATGTTTGGATATTGAAATGGGGAGGAAAAACAGAGTTGGTTAAGGAATTCCACATTCGTGTAGTACGGCTAAAGAAAGAATCTCTATACTTGACGGTACATCTGAAGTTAGGCTCAAGGTTATACTGATGAGCATTCTTTGCAGAGCAGGTATTACGCTGAAATTGTTTAAGGGGAAGGGGAGGAATGCAGCTATAGCTATTTCAACAGAGCAACGTTTAAAAAAGTAGCGATAAAACAGTGATAAGCAAGAAACATTTCCACGGCGGGCGTTCCAAAGTAACAAATGTTTCCGAAATTAATATGTCACCCATCAGTTTTAAAGCTCTATTTTATCCAGTAGGTGCAGTGATGTTTTGGAAGCACCTGACCAGATATGAGAGTTATACTCTAGCTTTGGGCGTATGTATGCTTTATAAAGGGTGTTTTTTTTAAGAGGTATAGAACTTTAAGTTGGCAACACTATTTTAATTGGTGGCCATTTTATTAGCTGTCAAGTTATTTATTTTTAGTTTGGTTTGGCATTTTAAGTTTCAACTTGAATACACTGACGCCAGAACAACGCTTCCAAATTGTGGCCAAAACAAGATTGCCGTTGATCCCAATTTTCATAAGCGAATTTTTTTTTTTGTTTAGCGATGAAGCTCACTTTTGGTTGAATGGATACGTCAACAAACAAAACTGCCGTGTTTGGAGGGATGATAATCTTCAAGTATATCATGAGACACCGTTACATCGACAAAAAGTTACTGTTTGGTGTTCTTTATGGTTTAGTAGAATAATTGGTTCGTACTTCTTTAAAAACGATGCTGGCCAGAACGTAACAGTCAATGGTGACTGCTATAGAGCCATGATTACTGACTTTTTCGTATATCAATTGGTCAACCATGATGTGCAGGAGCTGTGGTTTCAACAAGACGGCGCAAGATGTCACACAGCTCGTGCCTGCCACAATTGATTTATTAAAGGAAACGTTTGGTAACAGCATAGTTTTACGTTACGGACCCGTGAATTGGCCTCCACGATCGTGCGATTTTACGCCGCTTGACTATTTTCTGTGGGGATATGTGAAGTCGCTAGTCTATGCCGATAAGCCCAAAACGATTGACCACTTGGAGGACAACATTCGCCGCGTTATTGCCGATATACGGCCACAAATATTGGAAAAAGTCATAGAATTTCGGACCTCCAGATCAAACTACGTCCAAATAAACAATATAAACAATATTCTAATCAAACGGGAATAATTCTAAACAACCAAATGCAATGTTATTCAAAAAAAAGTAACAAGGTGGACAAGCTAGACAAGGTACATAAAACAACTTTTTTGAAGTAAGTAGAAAATATTGTGCCCAAGACAAAATGAACTACGTATATCGATAAAAACTTGGAGATATTTAGCACGAAATTCGTATAGGTAGTAGGGTGGTCCACGCTTGTATGGGAAAAACAAAATTTTCAAAAAGTGGTCGGACCATCCCCTAGTTTTGTTTCACATCCTATTAGTATCATGCTGTTGAAATTTCAGCCTCCTATCTTATAAAGAAGGGGGTGCTGTTCGATATTCAAAAATTTTATATTTTTGAACAAAAGTAAAAAAAAACAGAATTTTTTAATTTAATTATTTATATTCCAAAACAGCAACTAAACATAAACAAAACATTTTTCATAAGTAAAGCAAAAAAAAAATTTATTTTAAAAAGTTTTTGTTTCTTTGCGATAAGGTTTTAAGGTTTCAGTGGAAACGGTTTTACGATTATGCTCCACTATACGAAGAATACATTGTTTTTCTTCCTCGTTCATTGTTAGAATTGTGTTGAATATTTCAAAGAGCCTTACTCCTCTTTTGGCAGTATCGTTGGCCACACGTAAATGAATTTTCTTGAAGATCGTCAGCATTATGGTCCCAAGTGTCCGGTGGTAAGTCTAGAAAAGCGTCATTTATGTTCCAAGCTGACAGCGTTTGCGTTGTTCTCTGCGTTGCAAAATTTTCTATCGTGGCAACTGTAGATAGTTTCTTAGAGTCACCTCGTACAAGTCGATGACCGCCTTCTTGTTCCATATTTAGTTTTTTCCTCACTGAAAACAAGGAAAAGGCCACTAACTCATCTGATTAGTACCATAAATGTCGCTCTAAAAAACCTCTCGCTGCTACTCCGATTTCGGAATCAATTACTTCATAAGATTTGAGGCACTTCTAAAGTTATAGCTTATACATAGATCATTAATGGATGCATCTGCTGCGAAAGGCGCTTTTATCCATACCTTGGTATAGACGAGAGCTCTAAATGTGACAAATCGGACAATTTGTTTCTCTTTTCGTTTGGTAGGTTTAAGGACAGGTAAATTAATAATAAAAAAAAGAACTATCATTGTAAGCTCCATAAGTTCGTTGTAATCATCCCGTAGTTGTTTTCCAGCAGCTAAAGCAGTTGTTAGGCTTCCAAGAGTTCTTTCAACGAATAGGTCCGTGTTAGAATTTAAATCAAGGCAGCCGAAGTGTTCTCGAGAAAATGTATTCCAAACATCCCTGAATCTCTTAAATAGAGGAATTTCACGACAGCGTGATGGGCTAAAGCTTAGTGTAAATATTTTTGGAAGCATTACTTCAAACGCCTTTTGTTTGCACCAGTGTTAGAGGCAGTTATATCAAAACTCATAGCTCGGACTTGGTTTGTGACGTGCTATTCTTCCATTGGGTCAAAAACAGCATCAAACATGTTTTCACCCGTTCCTCAAGTAAGTTTTGGCACTCCTAACAATTTTTCGGAACTATTTCCAAAGACAAAAATGGGCAGGCGTTGTACCTTCTAAATTCCTTTGATATCGGATAACATTTTTCCATCCCAATGTATGACAAGTGGATAATTTGGCTCGAAAGTTTTTTTTTAATTCTCACTGAATTCAGACTTGGACTTCCTTCTGGTTCATCGGATTAAACTCCGTGAAATAGGTATTGAATCAGGATTGTATCCAAGTGCGGCAGAAAAAGGAATAAGTAATTGCACAGCTTCTCTATCGGATATTTCATTTCGGTCAAGTGCTTGAAAGTTGTTGTTGTACTCGTTCCGAAAAAACATCTGTTGGTCGAAATAATGGAGGCTGTCGTGAATAAACATTCCCCTGGAAATTTTTCCGCTTTCGAAAATTGGGAACGTAGGAATCGCTTGTAAGCTTCTTTTATAATAATTTGGCATAAGAAATCAACTTTCCAGATGATTTTGTATAAAATGTTATTAATTTTTTGTTCCGGGATAAATTAACTTTGGCTAAAAAACGTTCGAAGTAAAAACAAAATTCCGAGAGATTTCCGATATTTGGCGCCACTTCCAAATCAATTTCGTCTACAGCTCACACAGCTGTTCGTCGAGGTAGGGCGCATGTTTTTTTTATTTGCAATCCTTGACGCCACTCTGGTGCCTTAAAAATTATTGCTCATATTTTTTTGAAGAGTATGTTAATTAATATTTAAGTTATTTTCTAAAGATAATTAACACTTAACATAAAATAAAGGGTCCGCCATCTAGCGTTTTTTTTTTCAACTAGTGCTTATTTCGTGAATGGTAACACTTAGCTCATATCTGATTTGACAGATAATTAGTTTTATCCTTCCGCTCAACGAATATGGTTGTGTATACGCTTCGCTAAGTGGGCCTGCGATCGACTTAGAGAAGAAGCCGATTTTGCCAAAAAAAATCATCTTTTCAGATGAAGCTCATTTTGATCATGGCGGGTAGGAAACAAGAAAAATTGTCGCATTTGGGGCACAGAAAACCCGCACGCATACATTGAAAAGCCGATACACCAAAAACGAGTCACTGTTTGGTGCGGATTTTGGTCCGGAGGCATTTTTCGAAAATGAGCAAGGAGTGGCCGTTACAGTCAATGGCGATCATTATCGGGCCATGTTGAACGAATTTTTGTTCAGAAAAATTGAAGAGGAGGATATTGGCAACATTTGGTTTCAACAGGACGGCGCTACGTGCCACACAGCCGAAGCTACACTTGATGTTTTGCGCCATTTTAAAAAAAAAAAGTTATTTGGCCAAAAACCTAAAAATTGAAATGTAATTAGCACCCTCTTGCGCTTAGTATAGCGACTTGAAATTTCACAGTGTTAATATTAGATATAGATAAGTGGAACAAATTTAGGGGGTGGCCCGACCGAAAATCCAAAAAAAATGTTTTTTGGACCACCCTAATAGGTAGGTATTACATTTTTATTTTTGATGTGTAAACATCTATGCTGGCGGTAGAGTGAATAAAAAACGTGAATGTTCGTGTGCAACGTTACGTCGCGTCGTGCAACGTTACGGTGTGCAACGTACGATCTGCATACTAGGATGGGTGCGTTCAGTGAAAAAAATCTTAAGATCCCCTTCAAGCAAAAACAAGTCCGTTTTGGATCCGCGCGGATTGATGTGTACATATTAACCGTGCGTCCCAGCACTCACATAATTTTTTCTACTTGCGTAGATATCTATCTACCTTTATATTTACGCATAACATAAATTAAAATAACTACATTATAAAAGACCACACATGCATAATATATTACATTATACCTACCAAGTTTTATCACTGTGTCCTCAGGATATTTATTTAGCCTTAATCGTTATAATTTATCTTTGTTCTCAACTAAATGGCCATTGCATTTCAATGTCCCTACGCCAAGAAGAACAATTATGATAAATAATTAATTTTTATGGTGGAATAAATGCGCCGCCGCTACGAATTAATTAATCTAATGGTTGTTCCTCCTTGAACAAAACCACACTCTCTCTTGCAGTTCGAAGTATATCGTATGTCATGTGGTTTCAACAAATTCTATTTGAGAGTAGGTATCCGAAATTGAAGACCACTTTCAAGGTTTTATATTCCTATAGATAACATGAAATAGAAAGTTCAAGCTCGTAATCGATTAATATTAAAAAATACTCAAAGATGAAATAGCAATATTAATTATAACTGAAAAAAAGTTTCGCGTTTCAGACTACTTAAAAAGAAGTCTTGAAAAATTTTATTGAAATATCTAAAGTATTTGACTTTTTATTACTTAAGATTCTCAGTTGCAGATGCAGTATGTACCTACATAGTTTGTTAAGGTCATGTTACATGAGATATTGGTTAGGTTAATAGAGCAAACTAACATAAAGCACACATAAATAAAAAAAATAAATTAAAAAAAACACACAAAACTAATCTGTATCTACCTACATGTATAGGTAGAGTACATTTACAAGTTTTAATAATTACAAAAATTTAAAACGTTAACATTACATATTTCTATATACATACGGTTAAGAGGCTCATGTAAACAAAACAAAACAAAACAAAAAAAAAGAAAAGTTTAATTTGGTGTGACAGAATATGATACAGTTCATTCAATTTCTTTTAAAGAAACAAGAAATGCTTTTGTTTGGGGTTTAATGGTCCAATTCGTCAGTTATCAAAGGATTTGAGGGGTGTTCAACCTTCTAAATGGATTTGGATTAAGGATAACAGAAAATAAATGCACGACTAAGTCGCACGTGTGGGCTCTGTGCTCTATTTTGTCCTAATGGAAAATTTTCACTATGTAGGTATATTTTATCTGAAGTCTGGCTCTGGAGTTTAGTACGTTTATTTGATTATTATGTAAATGAATCTGTACTTTTATAATGTTCATTACATCGAAACCACACTACATTAACGCTAGGAGCAATATAAACTAAGTTTAAAAAATATGTGAGTGCTGGGACTCACGGTTAAATATGTGTAAACATCAACGTTTGTCCGAGTGCCTAATTTTGTTCCTGAACTTAGGCCACAGTCATAGCAATCATTGAAAACCATAATTGAAAACTTTAATGATTGGTTTTGAGGGACTTAAAAAGCAAAATCAGTGCCTATGAAAGCGGTGACTAAATTATTAATTTTTGCCAAAAAAAAAATTCGTTTTGGCCCAACCGTCCACTTTTCAAACAACTTTTATCATTTCAGTGATTGAACTACCTTACCAATGATCATTGAAAAATTAAACTTAATTTTATGGCGAAGTTTCGGATCAATTTAAACTTTAAGGTTACTTCACATTACACATGGTTATTGTTTATGGCAATCACTCTCTGACCATCGACATACAACAACTGTCAGCGGAGAGCACTTAAATCGTGGTTTCAATTAAATGACACCATAGCAAAAATCCAAAGGATTAAAATATTCAGTTAGAACTGTCAACGAACTTGCAACCCTTATGAAACTCCATCGAGTAAAACTTACAAAAAGTTCAGTCTTAATATTATACTGAACGAATCTCAAATGAATGTCACTGTAAATCAAATCAAATCAAATTGAAATCACTAAAATCGCAGTTTCAATCGATTGACACCACAGCCAATCGCCTATAAAATTGGACGTTGCGATTTTTAATGAATGTTAATTTTGTGCAAGTGCAAAAGTAGCCGATAACTCTGAAATTTGTTCAACCTCAGCAATTTTGCATATCCCAGCCACCTACGTCCCTTGCCTACGTGCTTAAAAATTGCATCGTTTAAAAGCAGTATAATGTAAACGTAGAATTTAAGTTCAGATTTGTATCACTGAACTCACCCGATATCCTATCATACCTACAGCCATATTGTCCTACCATACCTACAGTCAATTGTCAATCCCTACAGCTGAGTTTTATTATTTTTGTTTTGATTTTGTTTTCTTTTTAGTTTCTAGTGTCGCGTCCATTTTGTTCATATAAAAATCATGATAAAACATTAATCTAATCGTCGGTCGCGTTAAAAACAATTTGTTTTGGTTGGGGCAAAGCAGATTTCGTAACGTAACGTGCTACAACGTAAAGTGCATGACGTAGTGTTGCACAGGAAAGTTAACGTTTTTTTTCTCTCTACCGCCAGCAAAGATGTTTACACATCATGGTTGGGCGACAGCTCATGGAGAGCCAGGGTATTGGATTACTACATTGGATTTGTGCATGAATGGAGGGGACCTATCTGCCATCAAATTCAGTTTTTATTTTAGTTAAACATACATAAGTTTCGCTCCAATGTATTTGTTTTTATGTCTCCCTTCCAAGAATTCTTAATTTGTGTTTCACAAGTATTTGTTTTCCTTGTTTTTTTAAGACAGATTTTTTTGTTTTTTCCCCACCTTTCAAAATACAATTCACGACTGAGTCAAAAGCATAAAACTGGTTGTTAGAATTGTGTGATCAAATCCGTAGAAGTTCCGAGTCCGAACGTTGTGTAAACATCAACGTTCGTTCAAGTGCCACATTTTGTTGTTATTGAACGCACGCAATATAATAACATGATTTGACATGTACATGGTGGCGCGAAAATTGTCAGTAGTTGTCAGCCGATGTTCTTTGGCAGCACCACTGACGCATTATTTCGCAAAAGAATCGAAAAAGTTATTCCTTGTTCTTTAGGAATATATTGATTTGCCTTGTTGGCGTGTATTTTGTATCTGATGTTTACTTCACAAATGTCAAAGTAGAATTGACATTTGCCGCCATTTGCAAAAATTATAGCATCTTCCATTAGACGGTGACGTCTCTGTGCTTTTGTCCACTCCCACTTCATAGTGAGAAAGAGAATCCAAGGAAACAAAGGCAGGATTTTTTTTTTTTTTAACCTAGTGGATTTTTTGACATCTGATTTGTCTGTCCGTGATTTATCTTTGACACTTTAATCCTGCAGAATCCAATTTTTCACATTCACATTGGTTTTTGTCTGAACAATACAAGTGGGATTCAATTCGTCATAGGGTGATGACTTTTGCTCGACCTTGTATAACAGTTGCAATACATATGCAGGTATAGGTTCATAATTTCATTCTGTTTTATACACGCTTTACTCATGCATGGGAATTATTACCGCCGCGACTATCTACGCGGATAGGCTATCGTCTAAATGAATTTTACATGCAAATTATTTTTTGATTCCGATGCAAAACACACCTGCGTATAAATTAGACGTCAATTGTTGCCTTGTTTTTTTTTACTGAAACCACTACTCGCCCTCGCAGCAGAAAAAATAAGAACAGAATAGTCAAAAATAAATAGAAATTTAATCCTTTTAATGTTATTTCGTTTATCTCGAATTTTTCTCTTCTTTGCAATGAAAATGATTTGTAAGTGTCCACGTCTAGACATTTCAGATTTATTTGAATTTTTTTCTTTTGGTCAGGGCTTGAATCAGATATTAAAATAAAGTGAAACAAGGTCACTACTTGGGAAAATTTACCAATTTTTAGAATGCATTGAAAGCATTATGCTTTATTATATATTTATTGGATATAAAGGGACAACAAATCAGATGAAAAATGGGACATTTACACTTCTGTAAATTTTTAATATAAAATTTCATGATTTGTGATGTATGCGATTATATTTGCCTTTTTATCAGAGGGTTGTTTTTTTTTTAATTGGATTAAAGGGTAGCTAATTCAAATAACATTATAGTCCAGAAAATTTTAAAAATCTCATTGGAGAATACATAATAAGGTTGATTTTTTTTCAGTATAAAAACTTCAGTAAATCCCCACGTTAACAATTTTATAGCGGTCAAATAATGGGTGATTTTTTAAGAGGCTTAGAACTTTTTTTTAAAAAAAAACACAAAAAATTCGAAAAAATGAATGAAATATTTATTTGAATCGATAGTTTGAACCTTGCAATTTAATGTTTAAAGATAATTTCATGCAAATGTTGACCGCGGCTGCGTCTCAGGTAGCCCATCCGCTGAGTCCAATTTTGGCATACTCTTTCACACATATCGGCCGGTATCTCACGAATGAATGCATGGATGTTGGCTTCCAGTGCGCCAATCGAAGCGGGCTTGTCCCTATAGATATTAGCCTTGACATACCCCCACAAAAAATAATCTAATGGTGTCAAATCGCACGATCTAGGCGGCCAATTGACCGGCCCGAAACGTGAAATTAACTGTTCACCAAACTCGCCTCGCAATTGCGCCATTGTTTCGCGTGCTGTGTGGCATCTGGCACCGTCTTGTTGAAACCACATATCATGCAAGTCAAGAACTTCCATTTCGGGCAAAAAAAAGTTTGTTATCATCGCTCGGTAGCGTTCACCATTGACAGTAACGCTGCGATTCGCCCAATATGGCCCAATAATGCCGCCGGCCCATAAACCGCACCAAACAGTGGCTTTTTCGGGATGCATTGGTAGCTGTTGCAATGCTTCTGGCTGATCTTCACTCCAAATGCGGCAATTTTGCTTATTTACGTACCCATTCAACCAAAAATGAGCCTCATCGCTGAACACAAGCAGCGCGCGATGAACATTTCGAACCGAGCACGAATTTTGATAGTAAAATTCAATAATTTGCAAGCGTTGTTCATTTGTAAGACGATCCATGGTTAAATTGCAAACCAAACTGAAGCTGTTTGACAGTGACACAAGGTACTAAACACACGTCAGCTGTCAAAACCAGTGTTGCCAAAACCAAACCAGCTAAAAAATCACCCTTTACTACTTTAACTAATTTTGTCTAGATAATAATATGAATTTTGGGGAGGGATCAATGGCGGCTTTAGGGTAGGGCGACCTGGGGAGGCTATAGGGGCGCCAAGCGAAACAACACTGCTCACGAAGCGCTCGAGGAAGTGAAAGAATTCAAATTATTTTTCTTAGATTCCTCCCTTTTGCGATTTTTGACTGCAAACAAATTTGGTGGCATGATTAATGGGGCGCCTAGCAAAAGAACAGCGTTCATTTAAAAACAAATAGTACGTTTTTAATTTGAGGAGATTTTTGTAAAGGAAAATTTAAATTCTTCCTATTACTTCGTGTTCCGATATCCAAGCAGTGGAATTAACTTTATAAAAAGGTGCCCTAGAAATTGCTCTTTTGATATTTCAGGTGCGGCTGGGAGAAATAAAGGGTTTTTTTTTTTTACCTGGGTAGAGGTATAGAACTTTAAGTTGGCAACACTATTTTAACTGGCTACCATTTTGTCAGCTGTGAAGTGATTCATTTTTAGTTTGGTTTGGCATTTCAACATTAATAGACTGACGCCTGAATAACGCTTCCAAATGGGCCCAAAACAAGATTGCCGTTGATCGCAATATTCATAAGCGAATTTTGTTTAGCGATGAAGCTCACTTTTGGTTGAATGGAGTGATGATAATCCTCAAGTGTATGTTGAGACACCGTTACATCCACAAAAAACTGTCTGTTTGGTGTGCTTTATGGTTTGGTGGAATAATTGGTCAGTACTTCTTTAAAAACTATGCTGGCCAGAACGTTGCAGTCAATGGTGACTGCTATAGAGCCATGATTACTGACTTTTTCGTTCATCAATTGAACAACCATGATGTGCAGGAGCTGTGGTTTCAACAAGACGGCGCAACATATCACACAGCTCACAATTGATTTATTGAAGGAAACGTTTGGTAACCGCATAGTTTCACGTTACGAACACGTCAATAACTGGTCTCCAAGATCGTGCCATTTAACGCCACTTGACTATTTTCTGTGTGGATATTTGAAGTCGCTAGTCTACACCGATAAGCGCGAAACGATTGACCACATGGAAATGTTGGAAAAATTCATCGAAAATTTGACCTCCAGATTAGACTACGTCCGTGCCAGCCGTGGCGGTCATATGGCAACAATCATATTTAAATTAAAATGCCGGAAGATTATAATTCGAATAAAGTAAATTTCAAGTCAATTTAAAAAAAAACATCTTTGTTTTATTCCATTTCCAAGTTCTTTACCTCTTAAAAAAACACCCTTTACTTATTAAAACTTCAGAATCCATACGTTGATGAGTAGGTTCTGTTAAATAATCCCTTAACAACATTTTATAAAATGTTATCAAATTAGAATATTTAATGGATGGTTATGCTTATTATGTGATTGATTTATATACGATCTTCGATTACGTATTAAAGATATTTACATCGGGCCTAAAGCGGAACTCGTAATAAAAAATTGAAAACAAAGAATAATACATCAATGACACAAGTAAACGAAAAAAAAAAATCAAAATACAAAACTACTTGCCAGGCTATAAGGCACTCCATACACGGTTCAATTTGGTTTTCAACTCAGTTGTCAACTACAACATAAACTTAGTTGAGAAACTTATGCTTCAGTAAATTTAAACGACAGCGGCCGACCGACAAGAGACATGATCACAGACAACACTACAAGTAATTGAGACTATTAACTTCCTCACATTGAATGAGGTTTGAAGTTAGGTTGAACTACATATCGATTGCCTTGTAAATTTGGAGTTAAGTTAAAATGCCTTTGGCTTCACAGTAAATCAAATGATGTGTCTATGCACACAGCTCAACAAAGTTGAAAACATTCACATCAACTTGAAGAAATTCAAAATCTTTTGATTTTCTTCCAACTCAATCGTTAACCTTCAAATAAATCAAATGACAATCCCACACACGAGTTGATTTGATGAACTTGACATTAAATTGACAACGAAGTTGAACCGTGTATGGAGTGCTTAACAAAAAGATGTGATTTTTACGACGAAACTCTACTCCTAATGCAAAAACTTAAACCAAGAAATTTGGGTGAAGATTTAGTAGAACTCATATCTATATTTTGCAAACATTGCGGAGAACATAAAGCATTGAGGATCTAGAATCTGAGTGGAGAGCTCTCTTTAACTTTACAGACTTATCTAGAGAATATCAACTGAAATGGTTTTTGTATATTCCTTTTTTTTGAAATAAAAATATTTATACGATTTTTTTTTTTATTTTACTCGCGTACTGCCGTGTACCGCTTTTTGATGTGTAAACATCTATGCTGGCGGTAGAGTGAAAAAAACGTGAACGTTCGTGTGCAACGTTACGTCGTGCACCTTACGTTGTAGCACGTTACGTTACGAAATCTGATTTGCCCCCACCAAAAAAAAATGATTTAAACGCGACCGACAATTAGATTATACTTTATCGCGACCGCTCATTTATATTGTTTTTGCCAACGACGAAAGCAAATATTTTTATATTTTTTTCTTTAATTTTTAATTATTCCCCGAACAAAATGGACGCGACACTAGTAATTAAAAAGAAAACAAAATCAAAACGAAAATAATAATAGTCAGCTGTAGGGATTGACAATTGACTGTAGGTATGGTAGATCAATGGCTGTAGGTATGGTAGGATATCGGGTGCGTTCACTGATACAAATCTGAACTTAAATTCTACGTTTACATTATACTGCTTTTAAACGATGCAATTTCTTCTTGCAATTTGTAGGCTGTGATATACAAAATAGCTGAGGTTGAACAAATTGCAGAGTTATCGGCTACCTTTGTACTTGCACGAAGTTAACATTCATTAAAAATCACAGCGTCCAATTCCATAGGCGATTGATGGTGTCAATCGATTGAAACTGCGATTTTAGTGCTCTCCGCTGACAATTGTTGTTTGTCGATGCTCAGAGAGTGATTACCATAAACAATAACCATGTGTAATGTGAAGTAATCTTAAAGTTGAGAGTGAACTACGAAGCAGGACCTTTCAGTACCGAACCTTCACCGTTCGTTGGACACTTCACCACCAGCCTTTTAGTGCTTGGAAATTTCGTTACAGCGGTTCCCCCACTGGGTATTTCGCTGCCGTTCTTTCAACACTAAGCTTTTTAACCACTGCCTACAGATAGGTAATGTAGTGTTAATTATTCAATATGTTTCTTTTGATGACGTTCAGTAACAAAAATCAGGCACTTGGACAAACTTTGATGTTTACACATATTTAACCGTGAGTCCCGGCACTCACATATTTTTTTTCCTTGAAGTACTGCTTTCTCAAAAAACGACAGTCCTTTCTACGCAATGCGCATGTGTGAATATATTCGAGAGAAAGTTGTCTGTGTCCATGAATCAGTCTAAACAATGCCGTCGAAATGTGTCAAAATGTTTACTCCAGCGGAACGGTCTGTTATTATTTCTTTTTTAAAACGTTTGTCTTTTGGGCGGCAAAATAACAAAACAAATCTCCAGGTTCAGCACTGAATTTTTTACTTGAGAGTACAGATATCAACTTTGTTTTCATGTTAAAATTGTTTCTTTTTTTTTTAGAATTTCTTTATTTTTCTTCTCCATTACTTAACTAACTTAAGGCTACATAAAAACAATGAGAACTTACAGATTGTCCAATGAGAGCCATCTTAGCTAAACTTAATTAACTTAATGTAAATTGAATGTCTTTCGGTCTCTAAAACATCTAACCTCAATTCTGTATTTGATTTTTATAATTTACGTATAAAATAAAATATAATAATTGATTGATCTTCAGCCCAAAAGATGTACATAAATACTAATGTTTTAATACCAACATGTTAACTGCAGGGTATCCTAAAAGTCATGGTTCAAATTCCTATATACATAGATGCTATTGTGTTTTATTGGAAAATTTATTTTCTGGAATTTAGTACCCTATACAAACATGTTTGGCTTGTATTTACCTTCTAATATTCGCTCTGGGAATGTTAACACAGAAACTGCACCTACGCATATATTATTGATAGCCTTCTTAAAGCACCTCTTGTTGATGTCGTTCGCACAGACAACACGTGTTTATTCTACCACTAACTTAATACCTACCTGGGAGTTCTCCTGCAGTAATAAACGTATCATGCATTGCCATATTTGTACGAACGTACGTCAATCTTCGGAATTCAGCTAAATAACCTGATGAAAATGTATTAGGTATACACAATTTTGCGATTACAGTCATTCCCGGTTATATCCAACCTGACAAGAGCTTTCGACTTTTGAACCCTCACAACCAACGCAACGCCAGGATCGGGGGTTAATCATATTTTCTGTGTATAAAAATAAAACATTTTTGGACAATTTTGGTTTTCAATATTATTTAAACTGATGATTAAACTGAATTTAATAATGATAATCCTAGGCGTGGTGGTAAATGTGCATTGGACTGTAGCGCCAAAGGTCTGGGGTATCGAATTCTAGCCTGTGACACCTAAGAACAAAAATATTTTTTCGGTTATTCGGAGTCGGGAGAAAACCGTGGATGACCTTACAACACGCACATAGGAATGGTTTAGAGTTGTTAATCACTAGAATTTGTTTCGCTACCTATACGAGCTGTCAAGCCACTAAGTTTAATTTTTTGATACATTGCAGAAAGTGTTCAAAGAAGCAATCTACGAGAATGACTTACTTATCCGACCTTCCATGCTCTACAATCTCGTGTACCCTGTAATCCAGAACAAGTGCTCTGGCATGCGAGATAGCTTGGTCTGTAAAACGTAGGTTCGCTGGGGCTGATGGGATTCGAAGACTTAATCGATGTGGCAGAGCCAATGGAATTGACGTGTTTTGACTTTTTGGACTACATCCAGCTCATATAGTGTTCGCAGTTGTATCTTCTCCTTCCATTCACTCTCCTCGCATGTTTGAAGCAAGCAGGAACTTGCTCTTGTGGTTAACAATAACTGTGTGTGACCACACATTGAAGATACATGATGTATATATTTAACGAGAAAATATTAAAACAGTCAGAAGTAACCACTAAAATATTGTTTTTTTGTTTAATTTTTTTTTGTTTATAAAACGATGTTTTTCAAAAATTTTAAATGCAACTTTGTTTAAATTATTGAGTATCACGAGATTGCAATTTTGCAAAATTATAACAAAATTGGTAGAAAAATATGATCCTTTAAGTCCAACCTTTATTGCTTTCCCAACACAGAACGAATCGTTGTATTCGAAAACTACTGTTTTATTTTTATCCCATTTCACTCTATAAATACCATTTTTTTCTAAATAACGTTTCAAACAAATACAGAATTTTTGAAATCGGATACCACTATTCGTTTTTACACCCCTTCACCCTATAAATAGGAAATTTTTGAAAAAAATATTTCTAAAGCTATCCACTAAAAATAACCTTTCAATTCAAAAAGAATTTCATGAATCAAACAAACTGTGGCCCTGCGGGGCCGCATAAACAGTATACTTTTATAAACAGAACTGTTATAAATTGACATGTCTAGAGTAACTTTCATTACAAAAAGAGAAGTGTGACAATATACTCTCGGCTAGTGGATTTTTTTCTTCAAACAAATTGGATGATTTATTGCTATTCCGAACTTCAAACTCATATTGAATTGACAAAAAATGAATTTTGCAATGAATTTGAATAATAATTGATTCGCCAACTCTTATACAGAATTGTTGGGCATTCGCCAAACCGTTCGACTCCAAGCGAACGTTCGATTAGCGAATCGCGAACCATAATAAGGCCTTATAACCAGGGCTGCCAATGCTGAGCCCAGAAAGTGTAGCAAATCGCCCAAAAAAACGAAGTAAATTTGAAAAAAAGTGTAGCAGATAATGAAAATATAAAATCTGTGAAAAAACAAAGTTATATATAAAAAAAAAATAAATTTATGTTATATGCAGAACGAAAACATATCATTGACTAGTTTTTCGTTTAACAATTACAGCTCTTTAAAGAACAAGTTTCACAAATTCATATAGGAACATAGTACATTAGTTTATTTAAAATAAATAGCAACTTCTTGATTCATTCAATTCAATTCCCAATTGGATTTTCCTCTAAAGAAAAAAAAAAAACACAAATTCACACAAACCACAAATTCTCTTATAAGTAAATGGGAAAAGCGGTAATAATATCAATATTATTTCTATTTTTTTGATTTTACGTTATTAAAATCTGAAAATCATCTTTCGGCTGCTGCAGTGTTATGCTAGAGTGCCTAGTGTAAGCATGTAGTCAGGAAACACCTCAAACATATCTTCTTCCAAAATTGTTTTGTGGGAGCAAAACACGACCTAAATTCAGCAACATCTTCATCGTCCTTCATTTTTATATTTTTAGCAAACATACGCGTTCTTAACTCCGAGTTTAACGATGTATGGAAAACTGAAGGCAAATTGTAGTAGATTTTTGCGATGAGTGCATTCAGGTCAAGTAAGTGATTTTTTTTAATTTCCAAAAAATGAATAACTATTACAACTCATCTGAATATATAAAACAAAGTCGTTTTAGTTACAAGAACGGCTGGACCGATTTTAATGATATTTGATTTGTTGGATTCCTCTCTACCCCGAATAGCAGATTAATTATAAAAATATTTGAAAAATTCACTTTGTAGGGTGAAATGGAGTGAAATGAGAAAGACGTATTCGATTAAAAAAAACTCAACTTACGTTTGAAAGGTTATTCTTAGGCAATGTCTTCAAGGGTTTTATTTTTTAATCTTCAATTTGTAGGGAGAAATGGGATAAAATAAAAAAAAAATAGTCTGATTTAAGAAATTCTTTTTTTATTTGAAAGGTTATTTAAAAATAAATTCCTATTTATAGAGTGAAATGGGGTTTTCGAATACAAAAATTGTTTCTGTGTTGGGAAAGCAATAAAGGTTGGGCCTAGAGGATCATATTTTCACAAATTAAGGCTTTCATAACGTGGATTGGGTTAGAACTCAGAAGGTAGTATTCGATTACAAAAAGTAAAAAATAATATTTTCTTTTGTAATTTTTATGCGAAGCTAAGGTTTGTCCGTGCGAAGCCAGGACGGCCAATTTATGAATAAATCAGTTAATTATGCAAACAACGGAAACCCTGTCAGAGCTTTAAAGAGGGACAGGCTTATGCAATCCAATGCAACCAGACTATTCACAATATTAGAGGAAGGCTACTTTCGTATAATTCATCTTCTTAGTCTTAATCATTCCAGATTATTCGGTCATTCAGTCATCCTGTCAGTATATAAGCTATAAGTCGCGAAAAAAAACACTTTGTGGGGTGAAATGGGGTAAAATGAAAAAGACGTATATGATTTAAAAAACCTGTGTTTGAAAAGTTATTCATAGGAAATGGCTTCATGCTTATTTTTTTAAATTTTCAATTTTTAGGGAGAAATGGGGTAAAAATAAAAAAATTGGTACCTATAGGGTGAAAGGGTGTAAAAACGAAAAGTGGTATCCTACATCAAAAATCCTGTTTGTGTTGAAAATGTTATTTCAAAAAAAATTATATTTATAGAGTGAAATGGGATAAACACAAAGAAGTGGTTTTTGATTACAAAAATTCTTTCTACGTTGGGAAAGTAATAAGGGTTGGACTCAGTACCTATTTTTATGAATTTCGCCATTCATAACGTGAAGTGGGTCAAAACTCAGTATATGGTATTTAATTACAATATTAAATTAAATATTTATCTATATTTTCATTTGTAATTTTTATGCGAAGCTTAGGCTTATCTACCCGTGTGAAGCCGGGCGTGTCAGCTAGTATTAAATAAAAATGAGTCAAACGAAGTAGAAATTAGTTGCTACGTAGCAGATGCATACAAAAAAATAAATGAAGTAGATCTACTACTTACGAAGTACATTGGCAGCCCTGCATATAACATTATATTTAAACTTTTCATTATATTCTATAGTAGCTGTGTTTTATTGGTAATTTATAGCTAGCGCAATAATCAAGTACCAATAAAACGCTTTGGCTGTGTTAATAAAACGCTTTAGCAACTTTAGGCTGTGTTCGCTACAAATATCATAGTTCACATCCATTTTGTCTCCACCAAACTACAATTATCATAGATCACATCCATTTTGTGAGTAAAAAACAACATTAAGGTTCAAGTCATGAATACTTTTCAAGAGCGCCACCTTCATCTTCAAAGTTCTAACTATGTATAACCACTTTTATATCCACTCTTTTACTGGCTAATTTATCGACACTCTTTGTTTTTGTTTTTGTTTTTGTTTGCCAAGGGAAATTTTACTGCGCTGGCTATAAAATTAGCAATAAAACACGGCTAGTGATTATACAGTTTTTTTTTTGTTTAAACAGGGCAAGTTTTTACTAGTATCTACCTATGGCCTTCCGAGTATTTGACAAGTTTTCCTCTCCTACTGAAAACTTTCCACGGCCTTGACTTAACTTTTGTCACAAAGTTTTGTGTTGTTTCATTTGATTGTTACAAACCTCCATTTAAGGTTTTTGGTCAATCTGTTTGGAGAAAATTGCCTTGTTTTTGGATTATTCATAAAAACCTATCTCGTTAAGCCTTTTATCGATTTTATTACAATTTTGCAGTCCGGACCTTTTAACCACAAGGAGTGAAAAATAATAATATATATCTCCCTACTGCCTTTAATTTTAAATTTCAAATTCTTTTATAATTGAATACAAACATAATCCCAGATATAACTGGACAGGAAATCAAATTAAACGGGGATTACTGTACTATAATAAACCCTGTATATCTAATTTTCTTCAATCAGTTTGCTATTCTGTATGTGCTTTTACCTTCATTGGACGACAATAAGGTGAAATTCTGGTGTAAATTGAGAAATTCTAATATATAGCAACAAATTTTATCCGATTACTAAAGGCACACGCATGCCTATTTTATTCATGCTTGAGTATACGAAATATCTAATCAAATCCGTAGGTATAGCCAACGCAAATGTTTGATCCAGTAATGGAGCACTCATGTGCAAATAACACCCCTCATCACATTTAAGGGTTGAATTTAATTTATTGACAAATATTGCACATATATATAGCCTTATAGTGATGGTTTTCATGAAGGCCTTGATACTTAATTGAAGCATCAGCGTCAATGGCTTGTTTAGTGAATTTTAATTTGGCAATTTTAAAACTAATCTATGCTTTAATTATAGTACCTGGCAAATAAATGTGTGTATTACCTTCATAATTGGGCCAGAAATGCGAGAGAAGAGCTCTTCATAAATGTATGTGGTGCCAAACCTGGAAAGGTTGCCGCCCTAGAAAAAAATTCTTATTTTGCCTCCTCAATTAAAAAAAAAAAGATAGAGAAAACAATATAACATTTACGTAGGGTTTTATTTATGACATTCAAAGGCTTTCGACTAAATACATGTTTGTAAAATTTTGAAACTAAAAGAAGATATGTTTTAGTAAGCTTAAGTTTCGAGAAACTATCTTCACTTGATGCAGCACTTACAGGAAACGTTAATCTTAATAGTATTAATTAATGTTTTATTTAATGTCGTGTAAATGTCCGCCTATGTTAGTCTCACAAATGCGAACCCTTTTGAGCACATTTTTCATTACATTCTCACACATTTCAATCGGTATTTCATTAATTTCATCACGAATATTTTGTTTGAGTTGCTCAAGTTTTCTGGTTTGATTTCATAAACCTTGTTTTTCAGATATCCCCACAAAAAGAAGTCCGGAGCAGTCAAATCAGGTGACCGTGGAGGCCAATCAACATCACCATTTCTTGAAATAACTTTTTGTGACCTCTCGCAGTAATTCCATTGTAATCCTGGCTGTATGCGATGTGGCACCGTCTCTCAAAGCTCTTGTGTCAACTGAATCTTAAATGGAAACAAATGCAAATTCTTGTGCAAAATTGTGGCCAAAGTTGTTCTTTGAAGACCAGGCTCCTGAGCACGGCGGCGTCGAATTGAGGTTGATGGATTGTTTTCAACACTTCCTTGAGCAGCAGTAATGTTTTCAGCCGATCTTGCAGTACGTTGTGGTCCACGCTTGGGCTTATCACCTACAGATCCTCTTTCTTTAAAATCATTCACTACACGATAAATAGTGCGTTTTGTTGGCACGTTGATTCTCCCAAAAATTTCACGTAACTTTCTCATCGTCATAGTAATCGATGATTGATTTTGATAAAATGTTTTTACGATTAAAACACGTTGGTCTATCGAATATTTTTCCACAATAAATTGCAATAACTGCCAAATATGAACTGTCAAGACTAATGGTTACCAAAATGGCGGCAAAACAAAGTTTTAGTATACCTTCCCGGCGGACACCCTGTATTTTAAATTCCATTAATAATTTTGGATACAATATTCAAGTAAAAAGTACACAACACCCCGTACAGATTTCGAAAAACCGTTTTCTGTTCCATCCCCAAAAGGGAGGAATGGGATGTGGCTTACAACAATCAGACAATCCATCGCCACAGATCGAAGATGGATACAATACCCAAAATATGAGAAAATATCATACATTCAATTTGGAAAACCGCAATTTTCTTCTGAAAAACGGTCCAGGCTGTTTTTCGATCAAATCAAAAATACGAACGTTATTCGAAAAAAAAAATTAACTTAACTTCAATTCAAGACTGCGGCAACCCTGAAAGAAGTTGATGATCCAAATTTTAGATCCAAGCTTCGTAATGTAGACGAACAAATCGAAATATTTACAAAACCTAAATATTCTGGAATATTACTTTTATTTTTACGATTAAAACAGAGTTTTACTATATGACGCATGAGCATGACTGATTTGAGTGTCAGTTCAGTTAATATCTACTCTCATTTTTCGCTTGCTTTGTGTTTAAAAATAAAAAAAAATATATAAAATTGCTAGTTTATTCTTTTGCTGCAAGATGTCAACTTGAGTGTATGTATTTATGTAACTTATGGTTCTCACATTAAAATTTGTACCCGCCATAAAATGTCTTCTACAATTTAACTAATGAACCCTCTATGTTGCTTCCAAAGACGTCAGTCTTCATTGGGAATGGCTCCACGCCAACATTGAGCAAGTATTATATGTAAGTGCAGGGCCGCACTAGCCCGCGATATTTGGGTTATGTCTCTTAGGTCCAGTATTTCAGTGCGAGATTTAAAGTTAAACCCGAGTTAGTTCATCAAATTTGGTGAGTTAACTCATCAGGATTAACTGAACAGATGCTTTTGATGTTTTATCCACCGAGTTTGTTTAGTCGTTCCGCATAAATTCTCCATCGAAAAACTGCTTCCTCAGTTCAGGTTCACTATGATTTAATTTACTTCTAGAGTTAGCTAACTCTGGTTTAGCTCACCACTGAAAAACTAGGCATTAATGAATGATTTAAAAAGGATTGATTGGAATGATTAAAAAGGATAAACCAAATCAATCCCTGCATCCACTCACGAGTATATTATGTATATTTATTAACTTTAAGCACTGTAAAACTGTAATTTTCTCCACATAACAATGAGTTATAAAATCAAATTTAACACCAAATATTCAAATTAATAATATCCACTGTTTAATCCATAACATTCAAATAACCGTTATCTGCCTTTAGGGCTACTTTCACTAGGATTTTTATTTTGTGAAGATTTGTGGGACAAAACCATTCCATCATGGCCCTTGCCTTACTATTTATAAACCTTGCCACAAATTTCATGTTTGCCGTTTTATGGGCAATTATTTTTCTTGAAACCTTTCACTGCTAGTGTATTTATAGCCGTGTTCCTTTGGAGGTGGTGAAATACTCATGTGTAGATGCAAACGTTAATCTAGTAGGTAGGTACTACCAATACCAACTACTCGTGTTTTTATGGCGAGTGGATGAGATGTATAGGAAAATCAATTCTGCGCGTTCCATTGAAAATTGCTAGCAAGTAATCATGATTATACTTCGCCACCTCTAAAGGAACACGGCTTATGATGTTCTTCACATTGGACAAACTTCTCTGCTTTTTTTAACGTCTCTGTACTGTAGGTAGTTTAGCTCACTCCCATTTTATGGTAAGAAATAGATGGGCAAGAAAGGGATTTATTTTTTAAACTTGTAGATTTTTTTGACGTTTTCTTTCGTGATATTTGTTTTATCTGTCTGTATATTTTCTTTGTCACTTAAAATCTACATAATCCAATTTTTTTCATTTGGAAACTTATTATTAGGTCCAGTTTCACAGTCAGAAAAGTGACACTTAAGTGGGGAATGTGAAAGATTAATTCCCAATATCACAGTGCACTGTTACCTGAGTAAGTGGCACTTAAGTGTCGGATGTTGGTGACTTAAGTTCCACTTACGCTGGCTATGAAATTTAGCTTAAATTCCTAATATGGGAAACTTAAGTGCCACTTATTCTGGTAAGTGTCGACTGTGAAACTGGCCCTTAATCTTTCAACGAGTACATTGTGTTTCGTTTCAACGACTTCTGAACGTGTCAGAGTGAGTTGGTTGTCTTCACATTAGTTTCAGTGTGAACAATACAAGTCAAAAATAAATCGATTGAGTTAGACAAATGTCAACACCGTCTATAATTACCATTTTTTTGGAATCGTAGAGTAACAACTGCTGCCTGACCCTCAATTGTGTTCGCAGCTGCAACAGGAACTGGAGCACCGGAATACCTGTCAAAATATTGAATACACACAAATTCAATTAAAGTCCCCTTTCACCCAATGAAATTGAGTTTCACACAATTTTCAGTTTATAGGAGAGCAGGGCACGAAGTAAGTGGAGTGAACAAAATCGTCTCCGTAATGAGTGTGGACAACTTTTTGACATTCCTTTGCACACTTAAAGTAGTGTTCGTTCCAACAAGAGAACTTAAAAGGAAACAACAGAAAATCTCTTACGATTTTGTTTCTTCGTGGGAAAGCTACAAGAGATTTTGGAAGAAAGTAAAAGAAAATGTTAAAAAAATCTACTTCTGACACTTTGTTTCTTCGTGTGAAAGGAGACTTACGAACATAACGCAATGTAGCTGCAGTCGGAACTAGACGAGCTTGCCAACTTTTCACTCTTAGGACTTTTGACGTTTTAAATTGTTTGAAAAAATAAAATCAGTGGACCAGTGGGCAAGTAAATAGGTGTGTTTGGTAACGTGAAGTTTTTTGCGAAGTTGCACGAATTTCCACAAATTGTCACAAATTCCTGTTTGTTAACTATTTGTTAACCCCCCTTTCTGTGTACAAGAAGATTAAAATAATACCGTCAAAGCACCGAGCTGTTAGCATCATTTTAATGACAAAAGATACCAAACAAACCTATTAATAGCACGTTAGACACTTTTTCCCAGTTCAGGCAGTAACGATTCTTTGAAAATGATTACTCTGTCTTGGTGCTGAACAACGTATAGTTAAATTAACAAGAATAACTATTATTTAAGTTTAACAAGTTTTCATTAATTTGTACTCATTCCTATTTTGTATATTTTGAATACAAACTACTTTAAGGTACCTGTAGAGTTCTGCCCCAGTATGGCCAGCCCTGGATGGATGCATTTAATGCATGAAATAAGATTCTGAAACTAAAAACTTTTCTAATTTATAAAGTTTCGTTGAAATCCCCTGCGGCGGCGACGGCGACGGTGGTGGCTGAGATAGTAGAGTTAAATGATTGCCTTTCATGAAGTGACTAAAAGGAGATTTACACCCACAATTTTCAGGCACTTGCATAAAATGAGGGAAATTCGCCTTACACGGAACAGAGTGTTAATGAAAAAAGGTAATTTATGTTCATACGTACATAATGTATGTATATATGTACATACATATATGATATGACGATGACGTACGCTAAAATGTATTTAAGGTCGGATGTATACCTATATAGAGGTAAAATTGCGAACGTGATTTACTGTCTACTTTTTTTTTGTATTTAAAAAATAAACATGCTCCAAGCTCCCAAGAATGTTCTCATCTCATTATTGTGGCATTTGTCAATGTTTTGTGAAGTTTTTAGAATCTTATAATGCCATTGTTAGAAGAAAACCGTCAGGACAAAATTAAACTTTTATGACTTTAATTAAAAGCAAAAAGAATACACAATTCAGACGAACATATTTGATTAATTAATTAATTAAACAAAGTTCTACCAAAAAGACTTAACTTATATTGGAATAAAGTAAATTTTTTTTTATGACACATTTCGACTATTTGGTGTTACAGCTAAAGTGGCTTAGAGTTGTTGTTAGTTAAGACTATATATTTTCACAATTAAAAAAATTTAATATGAACTTCAAAGAATTTTTGTATCCCTTTTAAGATGATAAAATAAATGTCTGATTACATCTTATTTTTTCAGTAAATCTAAATACTAAGAATTATTTAAAGCGCGTATCCAGGTTACGATACTATGACCAGTTGCCCCCTCCATATAGACCAAGCCACACCAAACCTTAAGAGAATTTCAAATAATCGTTTCGATTCAACCCTCTGCAACTGACGTGTTGTAATTTTCACAATTCTTCTGAAGTGGAAGTACCCCAGACACAATTTTGACAGCTTGTAGTTCCAAAATTCGTTTTTTATTTCCACTTTTGATGTTTTTTTTTAGAAGTATAGAACTTTAAGTTGGCAACACTATTTTAACTGGCGGCCATTTTGTCAGATGTCAAGTGATTTATTTTTAGTTGTAAATATTTGGCATTTCAACATTTTGTCTGAGGCTGAGGTTTCGTTCATCGGTTTGCCTGGGTTCGTTCCAAAGTAGTACAAACTTTAGAGTTAAGTCTTTTTTTCCTTTTATTAAAATTTAAAAAATCGCTTAACATATAACTCTAACAACTTAAATACTTAAATATATTTTAATGTTGGTTCTATACTCCTGGCTCGGGTTCTGGCCACGCCCTTGCGTCTTGGTTAGTTATCTGGCGGTCCGCCCTCCTGGTACGGCTTGGGTTACTACCGGTGAATATCGCAAGCGAAGCTGGTAATATCGCAGTTACTCCTGGTAAATATCGCGGACAAATCCGGTAAGATCTCAGTTACTGCTGATAAATATCGCGGACAAATCCGGTAAGTTTCCTGGTCGACTGTTTTGTTGAAAGACCCCTTACCACTGGTGGGGGGAAGTCTTGAGTCTTATATCGTGACCGACTGGTATGATAGCTTCTGATACACTATGATTGTGTATCAATCTGAATGTGAGCCGTATAAGGCGATGAAATGTAAAATTCCTTGTTTGTAATTTTGTTATTTACGACGTCATCATTTCAAAGCCTGTATGCAATACGGTTTGCCTATATCAAGAACAAAGGGACGGGTATGGTGTTCTTTGCCGTGGTAAATATAACAGGCGAGCGGAAAGAGGTTTGTATTGTATTGATTTGTATCGCTCACCGTCGGAGTTCTGGAACATCTCCTTCTGTGCTGAATCTCTATTACCTCCATGGCCTATGTAAGGGCAGCGGTAAGAGGGTAATAGATCTTGCTCCATATCGGCAGGTGACATTTCACCATTCAGCCTGTTTATAGAGGGAAGGTGTGTGGCAAAAGGGATAAGGGATCTTGTTAATTTTCAAGAGCAGAAATTCACCATATTACCTAAAGAACCGACCGGTACCCCTCTTGCCTTAAACACCCGCAAATTTTATTTGAGGTGAGTAAGTGAAAACTCTCTTAGTTTACTCTTTTTTCCTTATCCGTGAATGCGTGTGAATGGTGGATATAAAAACAAATTGGCGCATTAGTTCAAAAAGGGACGTGTCTACGGTTTAATTGTGAAGAAAGTGGTGGCATTAGCTCAAAAAGGTGCGTGTCTACGATTTGCACACCTAAATCGTAGACACGTACCTTTTTGAGCTAAGAAACTAGAGTGCGCTTCCAATTTTCGGTAGGTGTTTTTGTTTTTTTTTTAAACATAAATATTCAAAAATATTATTTAATTTATTACCCGGGAGCAACAATGACCGATATTCTTCATAGTTTAGGTTGACAAAAGGTTAAAAAAAGAAATTTGACTACGAAATTAATAAATTTCTCAATTTTTGAATTTAACGGATTTTTTTTTTTGAATCCCTGGGCGGTCTTATCCACCTTATTGAGCACTTTGAGCAATTTGAGCGAAGTCCTTTAAATTGAAGCGAAGTTGGTTTGGTCCCATTTAAAATGCATTGGACAACAACCCCATACAAAACTTAATGGGCATTTTCCTATCAGTACAGCTTGTAGGGTGGAAGAGAACGACCGCCTAAGTCGGTTCTCTAGGTAATATAGGTACTCTATGGTCCAGATGCTGTCTTCAGTGGAGTTCTTTCTCCTTTTCGTTTATTTTCTTATCAAACCTACCACACTTAGTTGTTGTATGTAGGTGGTTAGTGTGGTGAGTTTCTATTTCTACATTGATTAGGTTGTTTGTTATCTTGTTAATCAGTTGTCGATAGAGCTGTGTAAATCGTTCATTTCAAATGATCGAATCGTTCAAGAATCGATTACCAAAATGATTCGATCATTTTAATCAATCGATCATTCGATCATTTTCATTCCACTCAATTCATTATTTCATACTGTTCCGATTCGATTTTTGATGTGTAAACATCTTTATGTCGGCGGTAGAGTGATATAAAAACGTGGACTTTCCTCTGCGCGACGTTACGATGTACAAAGTTACGTAGCGCGTATTCTCGGAAATAAATTGACATTTGGACACCTGTCAAATTAAAAGTGTTCTAAAGGACCTAGAGAACTGGCGTGACTTCAGGTAATTTCCATCTCCTAAATTGACGTACTCCGTTTTTCGATCCGCCGTAATAAAAATCTTAGTATATTTTGACACTTGTCCAACTAAGTGTTCTAGTGGTCCCAGAACGTCGGCCATGAGACTAGGGTTATACCCACCTCCTTAATCGATTGGCGTACTCCGTTTTTCGATCCGCCGGCGCCGTACCAAAAATGTTGGCATATTTTGACACCTGTCAAACTAAGACAATTTTTTTTATTTCGATTTCGATGAAATTCAATCTACGAAGTTAACGAATACTGTACCCTATTCTGACCCATATTTCTTTTCTCCGATAAAATGTAATAATAATTCAAAAGATATTGATATCGAAAATCGAGATTCATTGCAAGGATTGAGATTGGGAAGGAAAATCGAGAACCATCGAAATGATTGAGATTGGGATGAAAAATCGAGAATCATCGAAATGATTGAGATTGTGCCTGGACACATTGACGGAAGATCGCAATGCATCACTGCACACTCTGTGGCCACACACAAAAATAAACTTTCTTGGTGATGCAAGAAAATTGACAGCAGGAAACGGCTGGAAATTAAAACACAACACATGCCTTTGAAGTAAGGTTGTACTTGTTCAGACAAATTCGAACGTTAAGAGAAACGAAAAAGTAACGAAACTGCAAATACGAGCGAATTTTGTGAACCTTCCAGCTCGGCGATCAAGTGATAAATGTAATTATCTGTCAAAGCGAAACGATATTAGAATGAAACTGGCATCACTGCACAGAGTTTTATAAAATTTTATGAGATTCGTACAGATTTTTGATTTTTTAGCCCATCTCTTTCCTTCTTATGAAAAATCATTCCCTCTCTTTTACATTTTCATGCAAGTTGCATGCGCAATTGCGTCAATGTGTCCAGGCACATTGGGATCGATTGAAACGAAAATTTGTGATTTCAATCATCAATTCTTTTCGATGATCGAATCAAAAAAATCGAATCGTTCCTGATTGACACAGCCCTAGTTGTCGAACGTAATTGGTGGAGTGCACATGCTATGGGAGTACGCTGCCGGGTCAGTTAAGTATTCTTATTTTATTCTCAGGAGCAGGCGCGTAGCTTAGGTAGGGGTTATGTACAGGAAGGTAGGTTTTTAGAGTACAAAGGGTACTTTTCGGATAATTAGGGAATCTAGGTTCGGATAATTATAGAATTTAGGTATGCAAACAGGGGCGTAGCTAAGAGGAGGGGTAGAAATTGTAATGCTTCATTACAAACATGAATAGATTGACGCCTGAACAATGCTTCCAAAAAAAGATTGCCATTGATCCCAATTTTCATAAGCAAATTTTGTTTAGCGATGAAGCTCACTTTTGGTTGAAAGGATACGTCAATAAACAAAACTGCCGTTTTTGGAGTGATGATAATCCTCAAGTGTATGTTGAGACACCGTTACATCCACAAAAACTGACTGTTTGGTGTGATTTATGGTTTGGTGGAATAATTGGTCCGTACTTCTTTAAAAACTATGCTGGCCAGAACGTTACAGTCAATGATGACTGCTATAGAGCCATGATTACTGACTTTTTCGTTCATGAATTGAACAACCATGATGTGCAGGAGCTGTGGTTTCAACAAGACGGCGCAACATGTCACACAGCTCACAATTGATTTATTCAAGGAAACGTTTGATAACCGCATATTTTCACGTTACGAACCCGTGAATTGGCCTCCAAGATCGTGCGATTTAACGCCCGCCGCTTGACTTTTTTCTGTGGGGAAATGTGAAGTCGCTAGTCTACGCCGATAAGCCCGAAACGATTGACCACTTGGAGGACAACATTCGCCGCGTTATTGCCGATATAAGGCCACAAATGTTGGAAAAAGTCATCGAAAATTGGACCTCCAGATTAGAGTACGTGCGAGCCAGCCGTGGCGGTCATATACCAGAAGAATATCTTTTGAATGAAGTAAATTCCATGTCAATTTAAAAAAATCATCTCTGTTTTATTCCATTTCAAAGTTCTATGCATCTAAAAAAAAAATTAATATCTTATCTTAAATTAAAATGACATACAACTTTTATTAATATGACATGAATAAATAGAAAATGTTGAAATAAAATCAACATACATGAATACTTTCTTCATTTACTTATAAATTTATTAAAGTTAATACTAATGGTAATTAGACTTAAAAAAAAGAGATCCATTCATTGGTTCAATTAAAAAATACGTAACCTCAAAACTAAAAATTTGTTTGCAGTCTTCACAGTGTTATTAAGAGAATTCAAGACAAATAAGCGGCTTTAAACAATCACAGCAACAATTTCCAGTTAGTATTTTTTAATTTTTTTTTTTGACAAATAGATCATAGTTTTCTTTCACTTGGTGGAATCGAAACTTCGTCAGATTCCAACAATTCGGTTTCTGGCTGAAACTTTGGGTCATCACCTTCATCGTCAAAATCGCTGAACTCTTGCTCTCTTTCTTCGTCCAACCACCGATCTTTTAGCTGGTTTTGACTTACAAACGTTCCAGTCGAGGTTCTTTTAGATCTATGAGACCTTTGGTTGTTATTTGAGTGAGAGATATACTCTGATGTCCGTCGTAGACTCTTAGACACCATCCTTTGCACAACGATGCATGGACACACCACGCCACGACTGCTTGCGTTACACAGCATACTACAAGTAGGTACTAAGAACGGTAGAATCAACATTTGAAAATAACGATGCAACACGCCCTTTGCAATGACAACATTTAAGTTATAAACATGTTTTTGCAGAGATGGTGCGATTTTTAACCGACTTTTAAAAATGGAGGTTATCATTTCGACCCGTATGGATGTAAAATTATTGAAGTTGTATTATATTCACATCCTCATGTTAGGGCTTCTAAACGAGTATATCAAATTACATGTATGTGTCATGTTTGTGTACATATTTGTTTTCAAATTTCTCAGAAATTACTGGTAGGATTTAAATAACTTTTTTTTTCACTGTACAAAATTAATCTAAATCGGTTCAGTAAATTAAAAGATATACACCAAAATGTTTTACTTAGTAAGTTTATATGAATAAATATTTTGTTACATCAACTTGCTTGACCTATTTTTTGTCTTCAGTTTTAATCATTGAAAAAAAAACACATTAAATAATATTTTTTTCTTATTTTATTCAAATAAAAATATACAGTAACGAAAATTATATAAAGCAACAAGTAAGTGATTTAAAAAAAAAAAATTAGAAACATATATTATTTAATTAATTCGTTTCATTAAATTTTTTCCTTTTTCCTAGCTCTCTTAAATGATAAATAATATATTTTAATGTTCGGCCAAAATAAATAAAAACAAACAAACAATTAAATTTTTTTTTGAGAATATTTAAATGTGCCTGGTATCTTATATACCTAAATGTTTTTCTTGGAAATTTCTGTTCTGCAATTTTTTCAGTAATTTCCAATAAATTCATACTGTCGCAAACCTTGCGTTCGTTCTATAGAAAACAAAGCCAAACCAGAAAATTTTCGCTGTGTCATGGTAGACTGAAAATATTTTGTTATTATTTTAACTTTAGAAAAGCTTCTTTCACCACTTGCAAGTTGCGACTGTAGTAACTGGTAAAGTCAAAAGAATTCTAAGAACAATATTGATCTTTGGGTAAAATCTTAATCCTGTAATAAATTTTAAAATGTCTTAAAGGAGACATTTCTGAAAGTTCTAGTCCATTTATGTCAGATGAGTCCTCTTGGGTTAAAATAGTCTCGAGGTTCTTACAATTTTCTTACAATTCATCATTCGTCAATTATTATTCTCTTAGCGCTTATATGTATGTTTTACAAAAAAGCAAAATGTTTATTATGCTCATTAATTTGGGAAAACCTAAGCTCCAAGGAGTTTTGTATCGGGTTTTGCAATAAGAGCGCTACAAAAGTTTTTTTAAATAAAACCAAAACGGTTTTGGATATTGATGAAATTCTTTATTCCTGTGAAAGTGCGTTCGATGCCATTATGTACGGAACTCGATTTCTTTTGCATGCCCACCACGGGCACACTTGCAGAAGTCATGACGCTGAACCCTATTTTCGACGGTTTTCAAGCATAAATCGGCCGATACTGCTGCGATTTCACTTTCAATATTCGTACGAAGTTCATCAATCGTCGCTGGCTTGTTGGCATAGACCATAGTCCATATCATCCAATTGGGGCCAAAATTATTCGGTAATCATTGAACGGTAGCGATCCCCATTCACAGTAACGTGCCGGTCTTGATCATCACGGAAGAAGTACGGCCCAATGACGCCGCCGGCCCATAAACCACACCAAACCGTAATTTTTTCGTGAAGCAATGATGACTCATGGAGTACGTGTGGATTGCTGCCTAACCAATACCGCATATTTTGTTTATTGACGAAGCCATTCAGCCAGAAATGAGCCTCATCGCTGAAGATGATTTTTCGATGAAAATCCGAATCATTTTCAAGTTGTTGCTCAGCCCAATTCACGAACATACGACGCTTCTGGTGGTCAAACGGCTTCAGTTCTTGAGTCAATTTAATCTTGTAAGCATGTAGGCCAAGATCTTTTCGCGAAATTCCCCACAACGACGTCACAGATGCCCAAAGCTTGAGAACGACGTGTGAGAGTAACATTTGGGCTTTCTGCAACTGAATCCTCAGCGGCAGCAATATTCTCGACACTACGGGCACTTCTTTGTCTCACTGGCACGGGAACATTTTGTACTGTGCCTGTGGATCCACTAGACGCTCAATTGTTGATCTGCTAGGACGATTATGACAACCATAAATTGGACGTAGCGCTCTTAACGTTGAGGCCACTGACTCCGAATTTCGGTAGTAAATTTTAATAATTTCGACTCGTTGTTGGGTCGTATATCCTTCCATCGTTGAAGAGAAATGTCAAAAGAGCGGCAAGAAATATGGCGTCGTTTGCTGTCCCTGTTGCTCTACTTTTGTAGCGTCCCTGTTGAAAAACCCTTTATTATTCTCATAGCGCTTATATGCATGTTATACAAAAAAGCAAAATGTTTATTATTCTCATTAATTTGGGCAAACCTAAGCTTCAAGGAGTTTATACCTTTTATGTGTAAAAATACTTCTATTATGTGTAAAAATACTTCGACTTTATACATTATTATATACTGGTTCATCATCACACCCGTAACCAAACTGCCTCCTTTTGGAGTGACCGCGATGCTTACGCACATTTTCAAAATCTAACACTTCATTGTCGATTTCAGCAGCTGTAAGGTTATGGCATCTTAAAGAACTTGAATGTCTGACACAAGTGTGCACACAAGTGTCGTGTGTATTGATTAGAATATTATTTCCAAAAGGTTTCTTAGAAGTAAATTTTTTGAGATTATACTCCTACTTTATACCTAAATTCCAATATTTTCACCCTGATGTTGTTTATTAGTAGGAAACAAATAAAAATATCTTGGAAATATGTACGCATAGTTATAATTTTAGTAGCCACCAACCGCCCTGAATTTTCAAATTTTGCCGCCCCGGACAAATGCCCGGCGCGCGCTCCATGGATAGGGCACTGATTAAAAACAATTTATAAACTTTAATTCCTCACTAATTCTAAACAAAATCGTAGCAGTATAATTTATTATAATGTTTAGAAATTAAAATTTGTTTAGATAATAAAATTGCTACAATAATATAAATTTGAAAAAAAAAAAACAAATTGGTCGTCGCGAATCTGATTGCTTCTAGGAACTGTCAAACTCTTTTCGCATTCCACGTACGCTCCACACTTCAGCGAACAAATTGTTCGCGCGCCACTTACCTCAAAATCACTCTTGTTTTTGTTTTCTTTGTAGTTGGCCATTTGCGGCGAATAAACAACACCATGTGAAAGAAATGTCAAAATAGAGGAATATTCGTAGATTCGTTGGTCGCTGTCATATGATATAGTCCTTAAATGATTTCGGCCATTTATCGATCGAAATATTTAAGCGATGCCTGCAACCATATAGTTAATTTAACGTTTCAACAGATCCAGAAAAGATAAGAAGTAAATTCTTACCTGCGCCACATTGCCATCTCGGCCACAAAATCGTCAGTAGATCCTTTGATGTCCCTTGGCCATTCTTTTGCAAATGTGTTAACAGTAGTACGTTTCTCTTCTGTATCTATAGCTCAGACCACTTTTCTGGCAGAATGTTTATAGTCAAGAAATCTAGTCCTTAACAGCGTTGAAATAGTTGGTCTAAAAAGCAACAAAGATGGGCCGACGCGACGCGACGGAAGTATTCTTCTGGACCTCTTTCAGAGTTGTCACAGTTCTTGATTTCAAACGTTCCGCGGGGCTACTAAATGAATACCCAATTTGTCTGCCATTTCTTCAGCTGCAGAAAATATTTCATTGAATTTCACTTCGGAGTTTTGGCCGCTTTTGGTTGCCTATTGGTTTGTGTTGTTGTAATCCCTTGTTAAAAAACAGCTAATTACTTAGATTTTTCATTAAGCTGAAAATCGGCTTAACTTTTATTTAAGATAATTTAAATTGAGAAGTTTGTACAGAAGCAAAGTAGGGCATTAGGTTTGACTTCTTCGGTTTTTTTTAAATTATTTTTCATCCACAGGTACTTTTATGACGCCATATAATGGGGGTTGAACCGCCAAAACCCCTACCTCCGTTCGCACCTGGTGTGAGTATGCAAAACCATTTGCATCAGGGTTTAAACACCCCATTTGTCAGCCATGTCATCTTGAAAAAGGAGGTGCACAAAGTTTTCTATTTAAAATCGATTTTTTTAGAAAATATAAAAAATAGATACCCCTCCCATTAAATTATTTTCTTGTCTTCACTCAATCTACACCAACTAGCCTTTTGTCACATCTTTTGAAAAACAATTTACGCTAGATTCCTAAGAAAAGTAAAAAATTAAAAGACAGAACCTCCAAAAATATTGCCCGTCTGGAAAACCAAAGATCAATTTTCGTTTTCTAAAACGGTGGATTTCCTCAGGGATATGGCTTCCCGGAAACCTGGACTTCAACTTTCTCAAAACACTCTTTGAGATATATTAAAAAATCACCCGTTCTTTATTTCGTTTCACAAAAAATTCTATTTTTCCTGTACTACATTCAGTGTTTCCTTTATGCTGAGCAATTTATAAAAATTATTTTTCTTGGTAAATGCCTACCTTTTTAGCCTTTTCTTGTAGCTTTTGTTAACCTGATTATAATCGGTTTATGGACTTCATTTTCATTAAAAAATACAAATTTAATTATACAATTTGAATGCTTCACAAGTTAAATTGAAGTTAAATAAGTCTTCAACTTACGGATACACTTGTTTGCCCCAAAACTTTTGAATTAAAAATCATCTCATTCGAAATTCTTTGAACAACAAAAAAAAAAATTAAACCCTTGCCTAATTGCCACAACTCCTTGCTGGTAGGTTTTAGAAAAAAATACCACAACAAGTGGTGCTATATATTTTTTTTTTAATTTGTCAAAAAGAACTCCAAAGTATCCCACAATTCTGTCCCTAATCTATGTATACAGGGAAGATTGAGGAGTTATTTTCAAATTTATACGAAACAGTATTTCTTTTACCTTTGTTTCATGTTAATTGTTGAAAAGAGTGAGCGATTGAGTATTTAAAAGTCGGTAATCCCAATGGGCTTAGGTCCTGAGTCAACTCAGCTATAACTTTTTACATAAAATTAATTTGGAAATTTTCCAATGTAGGAACCTAAATCCTGTCAAAAATAAAATGTCCCAGCAGACACACACAAGTTGTTTCCCGAGTTCACACAATATATAATTCGCATATCAATCTTAAAACTCTAAAGAACATCCTTCTACTTGTATATCCTTAGCAGCTTGGATAAAATATATTTATCGTATCTTATCGCATATATGCGTTAACTTTTTAAATAAATTTGGCTCAAGTTCAGTGCTGCCATATTCTTGAAAATGAATTAACATACAATCCGCTAATTTCTATCATACCAGACGGAAAATTATCGTACGCAAAATAAAAAATTGATTTTTTTGATGAATATTAAGCAAAATTCGGTCTTCGGCATTTTGATAACTTAATGTTTGTTAATTTTAATAAAATTTGTCCTCTATTAAAATTTGAATGAGTTGAAAAAATAATCCTCAATTTTTCAAAAAAACAAAATATGAACATACCTATTCCTATGAATATTTTATTAAACTTCATTAATCACAATAGCTTTTAAAGTCCTTTAATTGACTCGGGATTTTTGTCAAAATATTCATGTGAGCTGGAACTGAACTTAATATAAAATTTCGTATTCACAAAGCCCTCACTAGTCTCCAGATGGGATCGTCGGGACCAAACGCCAATTTTTATAGACTAAAGACCTATTTTGAATCAATAAGAAAATTTAAGCTTTTAATACTAGTTAGTTTTCAGCTTAAATCCACGAAAAATATTAATATCAAAAATAAAAATTACGTATTTTGTATTCATTCAATGGGCCTCACTAATAATCAAATTTAGTGTTGAGGTTAAAAGAAAATCTCCAGGTTTTAGAAAATCCGCATACCAATAACGAGTTTAATCTCCAGCAATATGTCAAAATTTAATACACGGAAATCCATGTTTAAAGTCGAACACTAAATGAAAAGTGCTGCCCTAGTGCCGAAATTTCTATTTAATACTTAATTCTACTCCCATGTTATCAGGTCGATTTCAATAGATATACGTATATTCATGGGTGGGTTTCAATCTTCAGATTTTTCTTTAAAGCGAAAAAGAAGTGTTTCATTTAGAAGTACTTTATTTATAGGTTGTATGTTTAGGTAGTTATGTGCAACATAAATTGATTATTTTATTTGTTCATATAGTGTGCACTTGTGGAAATCAGAATTTCGATAATAATCTTAATTTAAAAAATACAAAGGCATAAAAGTCATCGTAAACGTTCGTAAACAGTCGTAAGCTTTGTAGATCTTTCAAGTTTTCCATACAAATTTTGATAGACTTACGCATTTGACGAATTTTACGAATTTTACGACGACTTATCGACATTGCGTGAATACCCTTAGAGCCAGTTTATTCACAATAGGTTAAATGGTGTAAATCAACCGAAATCAGCTGATTGGCTTAATGATTGACAACTCAAGCTATGGATTTTTTGATACAAGTGGAAATAATCATGGATTACAGATAACACACAGTGAAAAAACTGGCCCTTACTGTTTAACAATAGAAAACCTAAGAAAAAACAATTAAATACTCAGACAAAATACGCCAGTTTACTTATTTTTATTTGAAAATATTTTAAGTTTAAGATTTTCTTCGAATGAAAAAAATTAAAATAAAGTATAAGAAATATATTTCCTTGTTAAAAAATATGGGTGTTTAAAATAAAAAAAAATTGCTCCAACACTTAAATCAATTGACGTATTATTAGTACTTTAATACTTTCTGCAAAAAAATAATACGGCAATACTTAACTTTGAAGGAATAGAACAAATTATGACAGTTCCTGCTTTGTTGTTTTTTTTTATTTATGTTGTGTCTGTGTTGCAGAAAATAAATTTATCAAAAAAAAACTTAACAAACAAAACATCAACAGTTTCATCATAATCAGCTTGCTACAAATGCAATCGTCCAGGCTATTATGCCCGTGACTGCAATTCCGGCCTCCGGGATTCACGCAAGTGACGAGATGGAGGTGGCGGAGGAAGTGGAGGCAACCCGGAGAAATGCTACAAATGCAACCAAACCGGGCATTGCACTCATGCATTCCCCGAGGAGTCATTGCAATGGAATTGGTCACATTTCCAAATCCTGCACCCAAATGGATAACCCAACATGCTACAAATGCAACAAACTCGACCACTGGGCCCGCAACTGTCCCAAACAGATGAACGATAGCCGTAGTTCGTCCAACAGAGCCAGTCACATTTCCAAGTAACCAAGACTTGCTACAGCTGTGGCAAGAGCGGGCATCTGAGGTGTGAATGTGGCGACAAGGGAGGACGCAACTAAGCAGAGCGATGGACTTACTATGTTTTTTTCGGTAGCTGGCAAGAGCGTTCCCGAGAAGTAAAACTTCGCCTTCTTTATAAAATATTGTACCTACCTACTTAATTTACCTACCCCCAAAACAAAAAATAAGAAAATCTGACTACAATATTAAAATATTGCTGTGATTGTTTTTTAATTTTAATTTAAAATTACTGGACCTGCTGATAGAAATAATATAAAACCAACTTGTGTTTTAATTGTTCCTTCAGCAAACGACTTAATTAGTTGGTTGCCTCCGGCTGGAACTTTGACAGACTTTCGTGGAAATTCTGACAGTTCATTCAATTTATTTTCTCATTTGTAGTAGATTTTGTAATAGATTCAAGGAAAGTCTGGAGACTAGTTAGTGAAAGGGTTAAATTGTTTATTGGTAGCATTTTGTTAAAGCTTAGCACTTTGCTTTAACCTTCCGTTTAACTAATACTCGACATTAGCGTTTGATTATTAGTAAGGCCCAATGTCGCGTTTGTTTAATCTTGAACACGGTCATGCAACAACTTCAAATTTCGTTTATTTCCTTGCTTTTAAGGCTGACTGTACACATAATAAAGTCACTTTAGTAACGTTTAGTTCAGATTTTCGAACAAAAATTTTCAACTGAATGTGGTGGGAAAATCTCAAACCAGCTACACAATTTTATAATTGTGTCACACACCATTGTATAATTGTGTCACACACCATTGGTGTTTGCTGTATATATATTGGGCTCGGGAGAGCTATTTGGATTTTCAGTAAGTCAAAAATCCACGAGCTAAATATATGTAGTCTAGTAGCCAAGTATACGCAGATCGTGCTAAATTTTAGTTTTCATACAAAAATTCGCACCAAAATTTAGGCAAGCATTTTTGCCGAGTGGTAGGTACGCACCTCCAGCTAAAAAAAATCAAATTTTTGTTTCTTACTTTACATCACTATGCCCGATTTCATAAAGGACTTTTAAATATTTAAAAGTCCATTTAGAGTTAAAATGGGATTTTTTGGTTTCACCAAGTGCTTTTAAATTTAAAATGCTTTTAAGTGCCCTTATAAACTAAAAGCCCATTTTCGTCTCAATAAATTTTAAAAGTGTTATTTGTGAAGTCTAATATGTCAGATGTCAGCCGACAAGTAAGAAAATTATAAATAGATGATATTTTACAGTCACTTTTTTATTTAATTTCTTGCAAATATTTATAAATTGTGAATAGGTCGAAACAAAAATATAGATTGTGTGTAAATAATAATCTTTTAAGGCTCTCCCAAGCGAACGCGAATACTTCCGAACGACGACAAGACTTTCGCCTTTCTTAATTTATTTACATGGAGATAAATGAGAGCACCCACATTGGAGCGATGTGAATCTTCAAACATTGTTCACTCATCGCATATTCGTTCCGAATGTTTCGCGTTGGTTTCGGAAAGCCTTCATAATTTGTTTGTTTTTAGAATAATTGATTGTTCATCTGAGGATGATGAGCAACATATAGTAAGACGTCCAAGAATATTCCGAGTTCATATTGGAATTGGAATCCATTCTTAAAATATACTTTTTTTCGTAGCATTTTTTTCTACATATAATGCTTTCTCACGTGCATTTCGAATGTCAGAGGGAAACAACCTATTTCCATATCCAGGGATGTGAGACAAACGAAATTTTAACTAAAATTTCCCTAAAATTTCCTTTTTTTAGATGGTGAAACTGGAAATATTTAAAGGTCTGATAAAATTTAAGAGGACTTTAGATAAAAAACATTTTAGTGTATTTTTATGAAATCGGGCAATTATCTATCAAATGTAAAACTAAATCTGCGGATTCTATAATTTTTGAATTTAGTGTGAACTTTGCTTTGTGAAAACAAAAATCGAAATGAAGGAATCTTTAGAAACAAACAATTTATCTCAGTTAAAGAAAATGATCCATTTTATTTGATTAATTTCACTTGAAATAATGAAAACAAATTCACTGAAATGGTTGAATATAATTTGTTTCTCAGAGAACAGCTGTTTTTTTGTGACATACCTACTCTCCACAATGCTCCCATGTCAAAATTTAGCTAAGGTTATAGCTGATTTACCTCGATCTGCGTCCTAAGAATATCATGCTAAATCTTAGTTGCCATACATTCATATTGTTCCAAAAAGATTTTGAAAATTCAGTAATCTACTAGACTATGAAATCTGACAATGTATAGGAAATCTAGTTGATTTCGATGAGATTTGGTGCTTTTCACTCAAAATATAGATTTTGATGCGGTGTGAAAAGGCTATAAGATTTAAAATATACCATGATGCTTATGGAAGTCAAATATTTTTTCAGTTTATTTATTTTACCTTCGACCAAAGAGAGTACCAAATATGTATATAGTCATAAACGTGTAATAGGGCCCATATACCCAACATGCCTGCATGCGCAAATACACGCTTTAACCATACACTACTCACGCAAATTGTAAAATATTTAGTCGTGTCTCGTGTGTTCATCGCTGAGTAGACAACTTCTTAATATGTCAAGCATTGGTCGGCCACCACGCCGGATCTATTTCTTTTAATTTGGTAACTATTTTCTCGTTCGCGTTAACCTTGACCCACTAGATAGTTTTATATATTCTAGTTAATGAGAAAATTTAAAATTACCAAAACAACTTTTTTATTCAATTTTTATTTTTTTGGTATTTATGTAAGAGAGCTTACATAAATAGCAAAAAAAAAAATAAAAATTGAACAAAAAGTAGTTTTGATAATTTTCAATTTTCTCATAAACTAAAAGACATTAAACCATCTAGTGTTCGGTGTTTAATTAAGAATTAATAGGAACATCAAAAAATTAAAGCCAATTCAGTACTTGATTTCACAACTTTGAATAATAAAAACTCTAAAAAATTGTTTAATGTTTTTTTGGATAAATTTTTAGTTTGAAAGCATTTTTTTCCAAAATTATTAACACAAATAACTAGGTTGAGATAATAAAAGAAAAAGTTTCTGGCTTTTTGAAAATATATAATTTTGCATTGTAAGTGTTGCCGCTGTTTTAAAATTTTTTTTTTTAACTTTAAGTCATTTCTTAGAAAATTGCCTCTCCCGCCTAAACGGAGGGAGATAGACCCCCCCTCCCTTTGTAAAAAATGCTTGTATTTTACCCTTCTAACAAAATTTGTTATTATTTTGCGGCGCTATAGTTATCGCGTACTCTCCCCCCGTTTTACTTCACGCAGGTATGTACATAAGCGATAGGTTTTTAGACCTAGCTTCAACTTTGGTGTTAAATGTAGCAAAAATTGATAATTATATATTGAAGTATGACAAATTTCACGCCTGTACAAATTTTTCATTTCTTCTAAATTGCTTCATATTCTACTACAAATATGAAAATTATCATACATTTGGCGTATGATAATGGTTTCCAATCATACATCATACCAGACCAGAAATTATCTTACATGTAGCATAATAATCATACGGTTGGTAGCACTGCTCAAGTTTGAACGATGAATGACATACATAGGGCATAGGTACCTACATCAAATTAAAAAAAAATCAACAAATGAATCAAGAACACATTTAATAGGCGGTTTTAAAATTTTACGAAAATCTGAATAATTCTGAATAGTTTGCTTAAGAACAAAGAATATGCACGACTTGATCGCACCCACTATATATCTTTTTGATTTTTTTTGTTTATAAAACAATGTTTTTCAAAAATTTTAAATACAATATTGTTTACACTATTAAGAAGCATAATTATAATAAAATCGGTTGAACCATGGAAGAGATATACGGGAAAAACAAAAACATAGATATGAATGTATTCGGTAGGTGGGTATGTACGTACATTTTAAATATTAACCAACTCACCCACCTATAAAAAATTATTTTTCAAAACAAATGAAATACCGACCTAGCTTTCTTTTTCGAAAAAAAATACAACCTAGGTATCTACCTATTTCTGGGTAAAAAAGGTACCTTTCTGTCCAAAAAAAATATTTTGTAGGTAGGTAGGTACCTGACTAATTATACAATTAAGAAAAAAATTAAATTTTGTTTTAAGTATGTAATTATGTATTTAAATTGAAAAGGAATTGAAGTAGGAATACATATAGGCAATTTAGCAAAATTTGAAAAAAATCAATTTTTTTTTTTGTTTTTTGGAAAAAATTTGCTTTCATCAGCAGACAATTTTTCAAAAACTAAAAAAAAATTAAATTCATTGAAATAGGTACACCTAAAAACTATTTTCAAAAAAAATTAAGTACTTTTTTCCCAAACAAATAGTTTATATGAGTAGACAATTTTCAAAAATTAAAAAAAAACAGTTGCAATGCTCCTAAAAATTATTTTTGCACAGAAATTAAGGAAAATATTTCGAAAAAATTAGTCTTTTTGAATACAAATAATTTTGAAAAATTTAAAAAAGACAAAACGTTGGTGTTTATTAAAAAAAAAACAATTGCAATACTCCTAAAAACTATTCTTTTTAAATAAAATTAAGTTAAAAAAGAGTTTTTGTGAGCAAAAAATAAAAATTAATTATTTCAAAATGACCTCTTAATCTTATTTACAAGCAAATTATCCCACTCCCACTCAAACACCTACTTAGTCGTTACTATAAGAAAGAAACCAACCTATATCCCCAATTTTACTAAACAAAACGTAAGACATGCTTACCACATTTGTTACTTGTTTAGCATTTCAAAACGATTTCTTACATAATTTAACTTAATTAAGTATTTCTAACTTGGTTTATAAGCATGTTTTTAATAAATTAAAGCCCAATGGAGAAAAATTAGTGTCTTGTTTTAACTTTCCAGAACATTGATAATTAATTTTCAAGAAAAAACACACTAATTTTAATTTAATTAGGATAATTTTTTTCTTCTTAAAGTCTTAACTATAAATTTGGCTGAATAAAAACCTAAGGCCACATGAATTTAAAAATTAATTTTTATCTTTTGATTTTCAGCTCAATTTATGGAAAAGTTTAAAAAAAATATTTACGTGCACTTCTGATTCAACAATTACATTGTCTAAGTTTCAGCTCAATCTGATGGTTAGTTTTTGAATTTTACAACATAAACGATCAATCATCTGTGTATATCTACCTACATACATACCTATATAGATACAAATAAATACCTACCTAATGTAAGGCATATCTAACTTGAGTTCATAAAAAATCTTAAATAGAGCCATTCTAATACCTCCATATAGTATTTACATAACTTACATAAATCTCAACGGAAAACCTCTACCTACAAAAGTGTATAGCATCCTTCGCTATAAAATTCAGTCAAAAAGTATTTATTCAAAACAAAATTATTTTTCTCAGTGGTAACCGAGTTTAAATAATTTGCATGCATATTATAACGGGTGATTTTTTAAGAGGTTTAGAACTTTTTTAAAAAAAAAAACACAAAAAATTCGAAAAAATGAATGAAATATTTATTTGAATCGATAGTTGCAATTTAACCTTGCAATTTAATATTTAAAGATAATTTCATGCAAATGTTGACCGCGGCTACGTCCCAGGTAGCCCATCCGCTGAGTCCAATTTTGGCATACTCTTTAACACATATCGGCCAGTATCTCACGAATGAATGCATGGATGTTGGCTTCCAGTGCGTCAATCGAAGCGGACTTGTCCCTATAGACATTAGCCTTGACATACCCCCACAAAAAATAATCTAATGGTGTCAAATCGCACGATCTAGGCGGCCAATTGACCGGCCCGAAACGTGAAATTAACTGTTCACCAAACTCGCCTCGCAATTGCGCCATTGTTTCGCGTGCTGTGTGGCATGTGGCACCGTCTTGTTGAAACCACATATCATGCAAGTCAAGAACTTCCATTTCGGGCAAAAAAAAGTTTGTTATCATCGCTCGGTAGCGTTCACCATTGACAGTAACGCTACGATTCGCATCATCTTTGAAGAAATAGGCCCAATAATGCCGCCGGCCCATAAACCGCACCAAACAGTGGCTTTTTCGGGATGCATTGGTAGCTGTTGCAATGCTTCTGGCTGATCTTCACTCCAAATGCGGCAATTTTGCTTATTTACGTACCCATTCAACCGAAAATGAGCCTCATCGCTGAACACAAGCAGCGCGCGATGAACATTTCGAACCGAGCACGAATTTTGAAAGTAAAATTCAATAATTTGCAAGCGTTGTTCATTTGTAAGACGATCCATGGTTAAATTGCAAACCAAACTGAAGCTGTTTGACAGTGACACAAGGTACTAAACACACGTCAGCTGTCAAAACCAGTGTTGCCAAAACCAAACCAGCTTAAAAATCACCCGTTACATTTGTGGGCATTCTCAGTCATACGTCACAGCATGCATGTACCTATATGCAAATTATACATTTGCTCTATTCCCAAACACACGTCACAGCAAGGACAAAAATTCAGCCTTCTTTTGAACAGTATTTTATTTTCGTTCTTTTTATATCTTCCTAAAAAGACATTTTCCCCTTTCTATAAAAAATGATAAAAGCAAAAAAGAACAAATTAGCTTTTTTCATGCCCCCCTTGAACTCCCATACATTTTGTATAGGTTCCTCTCTATCGTCAATTTTCCCTTAGCCTTCATAATTTATTCTCTTATTATTATCTCCAACTTTCAATTGAATTATTTCCTACTCTACCTACTCTTAAAACTGGACACCTCAGTCTGCACAAATCATCTGATTTTAGTTAGGCCGCTGTTGCCCAGGTTGCGTCGCATTCGTTCCTCTTCATGATAGTAATATGACTGTATAATTCGCAGTTACTCTTTCTAGCTCGGATTATATAGAATCTCGATTTATTCGGGAAAATATGCGTCAAGACAAGGTGTAATGGTCATCTTCTGATGAGCCCATTACCATTACATCGGGGCGAAACGCATATATGAACACTTTAATGCTGGTTTATATTTGTTTTCGTGATTTTAAATCATATTTATTAGTACTATAGAGTTTATATGCAATGGAATTACTATTATACTTGTGTCGACCAAATAGTACAGTCATTTGGTAATTTTACCTGGAAACTTTCCCGGGAGTTTTGAAAATTGGCAATTTTATAGATTTCGGCGTGTTCTTTCAGAATTTCAACTTTGCCACCTCTTATCTTTGCCGCTCGCACCACCATATTGGAAAAATGGCGCCTAAAAGCAGTTTTTTTTGATAATAACTCTTTTCCGACACATTTAACAGTAGAAACACATATGTAGAAAATGAAACTAAAGAATATTTCCTACAATTTATATTACGACTTTTTTTTTCTAAAATTAACAGTTTCAGCGTACGAGTGTCGCAAATTGTAGTTTAACACACGTTTCGGCAGAAAAACTCATTTCCACACCAACTTGGGGTAAAGTAAGCGGCGCGGGGGCAATTGCCCTCCCCTGGCTCTGAGCTACGACTTTTGTCTACCAACACTTTATAAGTTCTTAATAGGGAATTTTGACTAATCGGTCAGTTTTTTTCACTTTTTTCGTCAAATTCTATAAGTTGCCCTCCTCTGACTCTGGACCTTGGTCGAATAAATCACTGAGTTCTATCTTGTTTCCCCCTTGTAGACAATGAAAATAGTTTACTAATCATGAAAATGGATTTAATTTTTTATTCCATGTTGAAAAATTGTTGACATAACTCTTTAACTCTAAACGTTTAAGTCATACGAAAAAATATTGGAAAAATTGAGTTGGATAAGGAAAAGAATACAAGATTTTTATCCAAAGGCATACAAATTAAATTTAGTGGTATGCTGTTGGGACGAGAAAACAAACAATTCCTTTATTCTGGGACAGTTCCTTTGCGATGAAAATATATTCCCAGCATTTTCCTGATCTGCGAAACACGATGGACAGCAAAATACAAAAGTCTACGAGCATTCAGGTAAAGCAAAGTCATTGTAATGGAAGCACTCCACTGTGTTACAAAACAAGGAGCCCTTCAACTTTGTTACTGGTGTTCGAATTCTACTTTTTTAGTCTGCTTGTTCTTGACTCGTCGGTAATTGAACTAGTCAGTCGCAAGTATTTTACAGGCATTTGACCAGAATTAATTAAGTGTACAAGATCAGATCATTTTCTTGAACAACCATTTTGAAGAAGATATAGGAAGAATGCTGACAATTCTTTCAAAACGCTTTGAGAAATAAATGAAAAAAGTTTGAGTGAATCAGTCATTGAGTTGAGCTACCCATAAATTGTAAAGAAACAAACTCACCGATCCAATATTCCTTCGTCTTCACCCGAAAATTATTTTAGAACATCAGTTTTCGTTCCTCACTTGGATTCTCTGATAATGTCCCTTAAAGAGTGGTTTTCAGAAAAAAAAATCCGATTATGCAATATTTCAGTTATCTCCTATATATTTTATGCAGAGCATGGAATCATCCAATTTCAATTTGACTCTCCAACAAAAAACTGACAAATATGGATCCTTTCTGGATAATTTTTCTGCCGAGTCCATCATGTCCACAATACGATGAATTTTGACCAAAGTTAATATGCCAATACATGTGATGTGTTGAAAAATGCGGAAGAATTTTATCGGTTTTCGCAGCACTATCTATAGGCCTTTCCAATCCCGTCACAATATGTAAAGCAGAGCAATCTTTCAGTAAATAAGAAAGGTAAGTACTTGGCTAAGCTCAAATAAAAGTCTTGATGCGTTGTGAATGATGACCATTCACAAAACCTAGTAAAAGAATATACGGAGTCTTTTAGTAAAATTATATACCGTTTTGGTAAACAACAACGAAAACTCCAATTACTGTCTTCAACGAATAAAAATACAAACAATTTTGTTTTATGTCATGTAATGAGCATTATTATAGTATTTATTAATACCGTAAAAGAAAAAAGGTGAGTACCATACAAAAAATAAAATTAATTTTCAAAGAAATATAACATCGCCTTAAAAATGTTATACAAATAATTCATAATCACTTTTAAACTCCAGTTTATCTTAGACCTGGGCTTAACCTTTCTAAATTACATTGAATAAACCCCAGTCTAAGATAAACTGGAGTTTAAAAGTGACTATGAATATGCCCCATTTTGTTTTCCTCTCCTTGGAATAATCTTTTGGGCGCCTATGCAGCAATTAGCCCGTTCTTGTCTTTTTTCCATCCCCATTACTCTGCATTTTGTGCGTTCCCATACCACTGAGTCTGGTGATAGGTCAACGCTTTGCGTCAATGTGTCCTAACATTTGCTCACGGTGATTACACGTTCAACGAAAAAAGTCAATGCGTTGAAGGTAGAAACGTCAACATAGGTAGGTGTCAACGAAGGGACAGAAGAGGCCCGACAAAAAGCGACGCATTCCTTTATACCTGCGGAGACAGAGCCGGGTTTTCAATATAATTCAGTTTAAATTAAATGTTTCGGGTTTCGAAGGGACAGAAGAGGCCCGACAAAAAGCGACGCATTCCTTTATACCTGCGGAGACAGAGCCGGGTTTTCAATATAATTCAGTTTAAATTAAATGTTTCGGGTTGACGTATAATGGTTTTCTACGCTCGTACGCCGAAACTATTGATTTTAGGAAAAAAAAGGTCATAATATAAATCATAGGATATTTTTTCTAGTTTTATTTTGTGCATGTGTGTTTGTACTGTAAAATGTGCCGGAAAGGAGTTATTATCAAAAAACTGCTTTTAGGCGCCATTTTTCCAAATTCTGAAAGAGCACGTCGAAATCTATAAAATTGCCAATTTTCAAAACTGTATTTTTTCAACCAAATGACTGTAGTAAAAATACGACATATGGATTTGTTTACGTTTGAGAAATGAGAAATGATTTAACGTTATGAAATGAATGAATGATTTTGTTACACTACAAACTTTCAGAAATGTTGGTTTAATGACAAAACGTCTGTTAAAATTTGTATTTTTAATAGTTATAGATATGTTAAGGGCGATTTTGTCCACTCGAAGTTGAACACAACTTGAGGATTTTTCTTGTCAACTTGAGAATTTGGTTTTATTCACTCGAAATTGACTGCCTCAACTTTCGATATTCTAAAGTTGGGAAAATCCAGAGTTGACCAACTTTGGATTTAGTCAACTCCCCGAAATTGTAGAAGTTAAGGGAGCAAACTTGGGACTTTGTTTGATTTTTGTTTATTCACCCTTGATTAGAACGAATTTTCAGCCAGAGTTAGATCGCTAAATAAATATTACATAGCTGCATAGCTGCTTGTAGATAGTTCCTTTTTGGGTGGACCCCCACCGGTCTTTTTAACATCTCGTGAAAAGCACAATGCACAATCCTTCTGCTGCTTAATTTGTACGTCAAATACACGTCGAATAGAGTCTTTGGAGCTTCTTCCTGCAGGATAAAGAGACAAAAAGAATGAAATAAACAAAACCAATTACCTATATGTACAAAATTACTTACTTTTCCAGTGAATGCATTTGCAATCTTCTCCCATATGCTTTGTCCTTGTCACGATTGCCGATAATTCCTTCAATTTTTCCAATTTTTGAATAACAATATTAAAAAATTTAATAAAACGTGACAGTTTTTCGAAATCAAAAGTTGAGACTGAAAAATTAGTTTGACATTTGTCATAAATATCCTAGGGAGATTTTCAAAACTGCAAGTTAGCCAATTGAATTGAATTTTCAACTTGCCAATCAAATCTCGAGTTGAGACCAACTCCGAAGTTGCCCAACTTGGGATTTTCCGGCAAGTTGAACAATAGTGAACAAAATCGCCTTAAGACTTTTTTATCACAGTTTTCGATTTTCAACGCACACACACGCAGCTCATAATTTTTTGTAGAAAATTGAACGCTTTACAAAAAAGATTTTAAACCCAACCGTTTCAGAGTTAACAAAGCTAGTCAACTTTCATTTAGCATAAAATTCGACCTATTTATAGTCAAACTAAGTAAGTTTTATTAACGCAAAAGCGAATCCAATTAAAAAAGCGATTTTGGCAATATATCAAACTTTTATTGTGCCATCAATGTTATCATCAGTGAAACAATGAAGTAGAAGAACTATATCCAACAAGATGAAAATTCTTAATAATTAAGCTGGAAGTTTTTGCACAGGACCAGGCTTTGTTTTTATATTAATGAAGGTTTTTATAATACAAATTCTATATACTACTGGCATATATCAGCCAAGTTGAAGACTGAGCACTTTATTGCGTTTTGACAAGACCCTCACTAGTCAACTGATGAGTCGAAGTGTGACCGCCAGGACGAAACGCCAATTTTTGTAGATTAAAGACTAAAGCTAAAGGGTCCGCCAAATAACTTTTTTTTTTTTGAAAATGGAGCAAAACATCGAGTGTAGCTTCGGCTGTGTGGCACGTAGCGCCGTCTTGTTGAAACCAAATGTTGCCAATATCCTCTTCTTCAATTTCTGTGAACAAAAATTCGTTCAAGATGGCCCGATAACGATCGCCATTGACTGTGACGGCCACTCCTTGCTCATTTTCGAAAAATGGCCCAATTATGCCTCTGGACCAAAATCCGCACCAAACATTGACTCGTTTTGGGTGTATCGGCTTTTCAATGTATGCGTGCGGATTTTCTGTGCCCCAAATGCGACAATTTTGCTTGTTTACTACCCGCCGAGATCAAAATGAGCTTCATCTGAAAAGATGATTTTTTTTTTGGCAAAATCGGCATCTTCTCTAAGTCGATCGCAGGCCCACTTTGCAAGGCGTATACACAACCATATTCGTTCAGCGGAAGGATAAAACTAATTATCTGTCAAATCAGACATGAGCTAAGTGTTACCATTCACGAATTAAGCACTAGTTGAAAAAAAAAAACGTTAGATGGCGGACCCTTCATTTTGAATCAATAATTCAACAAGTCCAATTAAATAGTGCTAAGTCTTCTGCTTGGCTGATGTATTTCAATAGTATATAGATTTTGTATTATAAAAACTTTCATATAAAAACTATATATATGTTTTTTGTCATATATATTTGTACAGTTTATTTTATGTAACATATGGTGACGCGACGTGATAAAGGTTTTAGTCTATGTTTATTTTATTTAACTTTAAATATTTTAACGAGTGTATCGGTCGCTGGTAAAAGGGTTTCAAAAAACATTTTTTGTTGAGGTTATGAGTATTGGATTTGCATGTTAACATCTCATAGTTATTACCCACAAGAGAATATTTTGTGCTTTACAACCACAGAAACAAACAAGTTAAAATGGTTTTATTTAGTTTTTGCTATTGTTATGGCGCACACACCACCAGCATTTATGAAGGTACACACATACATATCTGTGGATGCCTGCCTGAAATGCCTGTCAGTTTTGTTTGTTTTTTTTTTATTTGCGAATTTGACTGCAACTCAGCAATACAAAATAACATCCAACTTTTAAGGCTTTATTTTTGAAAGTCTGTACAACAAGTATCGACAAATAAACCAACAAAAGAGTGGAACAATCAAAAATCACGGATTTGATGCAAATGTATTTCTAATTAACGAGACAGTACTGAATTTTACTATCGTTTTAACGATTATATTTTATTAAAAGGCTATGCGTATACTAAAACCATTTAATTTTCACTTAAAAAAAGACAAATTGATAAAAACACAAACCACTGTTTACAGAAAATGTATTGCCTCACTATATTACTAAGCCGGTTAAACAGCCGTTGATAAACCGTTGTTAGACGAACCAAAGAAGCCCAGATTAAAGACGTAAGCTGCTAGAAGAAAACCCACCAAAGAAGAACCTGCAAATCCGTTATTCAACAGAAACCAAGCCGAGGAGTCATCAAAGAAGAACCTATTGTTAACCACATAATTTAAGATTTTATGAATTAATATTGATATTGGAGTCTTAATAAAGAAAGACCTTTTAAAAACTAAAACTTTAGTGTACCTCCTTTAGTTAAATCCTGGACCCAATGAGTATACCTCAGCCTTAAAACCCAAAAATAAGGAGAGGACAAACATCAGAACAAGTAAGTTGAAACACAAATCTCTGTAGAGCGATGCAAAGAGGGTGTACATTTGTAAAAATGTAAAATTTGTAAGTGAACCATTTTAAAGTGTGTGTTTTGGACACACATTTACAGAGAGTCCCGACCGTCTACAAACTATTTTTTTTTTGCTTTTAACTAGATAGCGACAACTCTTACAAAAGAATATTATTAAACTTCGGGCACCCATATGATGTTTTACTTGTGATATACATATGCAAAGGCGCCAGTTATATAGCTTTCATTGAAAACCATGATTGAAATTTTTTATTTTTCGTAACATACTATAGAACAAGTTAAGGATCCGAACAAAAATGGACATCGGGATTTGAATAGTATCCGGAATTCCGATGATAGAAAATACGAAAAATGTGCGTCCCGAAATTTTGTTTGTCTGGCTGTATGTCTGTCTGTACCTCGACCTTCAGCCTAATTCACTGAAACGATTTTCTTGAAATTGTGAACATAAGGTTTTTTGTGATTCCCTAGAAGGGTTATTGAAGTGGTTTTAGGTCAAGAACTAATGGTACCTTCCAAACATGAACTTTGAGTCTACTATTCCATTTATGGTATGCATTTTGGTTAAAACAATTTACCAAAAACCATTATTAACGGTACACAGAACCCGTTTTTTTTGGTAAGTAATGAAATACATTTTTTTTTAATTCCACAACGTGCGACTAAAAACATATTCCACCCCTTCCATTACAAACAGCCATGCATGTTTGTATCATATGCGCGTTTGTGTTCAATATTCAATTTTTGAACATTTGACCGCTCAAATGTATTGTATCCAATTTGACACAATCATAATTGAAATCCCTCCGCATTTCAGTGTTGAATAAATCTTGTGCCGAGAGATCAATCCCAACTGACAATGAGATAATAATAAAAAATACAGCTTCATTGTGAATGTCCGGATTAATTTGAAAATTTGGATTTGAATAAATGACAAAAAATATCACCTGACAATTCATCTCGATGAATGGATAAAATAAATACAACAACAAAGTGGACTTTTGCGATGTCGCTCTAAGAAAACTGGCTACAAAAACTTCGACTGAACGGATTCTCAAAATTTAATTTTTCGAAACCACCTACATACAAATGGTCCTCTTTTATGTAAAAAATATATATAAAAATCCACCCAGCCGTATTATAGATATAAGGTCACACACAAAAGTTAAACTCGTTTTTTTTTTTTTTTTTTAAATCATGTGTTATTTTGACATTGACAGCTGTTTCCCGCTTGAAATCTTAACAGAAAGTCAATATCATACATTTGCGGAACAAAATGAGTCGCTTTAAGCGGGTTATACATTGTTCAAATGCTTGTCATGCCTGTGAGAGTGTATTAATATTTTTTTTTGACGTTGCATATACACACTTCATGCATGAGTCTTCAATCATTTATTTTTACTTAAATTTCTATGCGAAAATGTGCCTATGCATGATCAAGCAATCATTCTCAAATATACATTATTTCAATCCTGGCTATCTGATTGAACAAAAATCAAAACATTTTGATTTTGCTTCAAGCATACACACAATGTATACGTGTTTCATTTTTACTAATACACTCTCTATGCATGGCAAGCATTTGAACAATGTATATCCCGCTTTATTCTTGAACAATGTTGGGAAATATTGAAAACTTATTTCCAAAGTGAGTGCTGTGTAGCCCAAACAGTGCATTTTTTGAAAAGGCGAAAAATTATCTTTTCTGACGAGGCGCATTTTCATCTCGGCGGCTATATTTACAAATAAATTGCTGCATCTGGGGCTCGGAAAACCCACACGTTATTGTCGAGAAGCTAATAAATACATCCACAGAGAGTGACAGTTTGATGCGAATTGTGGATCGGTTTCATCATTGGACCATTTTTCTTCGAAAATGAGGCTGGGAACAACGTTTCGGTCAACGGTGGGTGTTACAGAGCCATGCAGTATGGCGCTTCAAGCCACACAGCCCATGCCATAATCGATCTTTTGCTCACCATATTCCCAAATCGTGATATCAGCCGTCTTGGCGATGTCAATTTAACTTTTTTTTTGGTGGAACCGTGAAGGACCGATGTATTGCCAACAATACGTCCAAACGATTCAAGCACTTAAGGCCAATATCATTCAAGCAATCCGTGAGCTACAGCCCAAAACCATCAACAATGTCTTCGAAAATTGGAGTGACGGAATACGCTATTGCGAAGCCAGCCGAGGCAGGCACTTAAATCACGTTGTATTTCATAATTAATGGGAATCAGTGGCGATGCGTGACTAAAAATTCTAGTCGTTCAGTTTATTTTTTTCTTTTTTTCTAAATTACAATTTGACATTCTTATTTTTCAAACCTTCTTGATTTGTTCAACAAAATTTTTATTACACTTTCATACAAAAAATGTTCCTACTTTTGTTTTTCTTGCAAACGTTTTTTTTTCAATGGTTATACCTACATAATTCAGAGTTCTGTCAACCTACTCCTTGTTAGCTATTTAAATACCTAAGTGTGGAAAACGATATTCAAACAGTTGATCTTGTTAAGGGGGCAAACTTAAACTAGACCATCATTAGGAAGTTTCATATTTTTCAAAAAAAGCTTACCATTAAAATCAATTTCAATTCACTACAAGTTGTCATTATTTTTATACTGTATGTAAAATTTTACACGCAACTTATCAAAAATGCTTTCCATTGAAAAATCTTTGTGTTGTTTAAAATAAATAAAACTATTTACACCTTCACTCATAAAAAAAATGAATCCATGGCACAAAATAAAATTTCCCATTGCGTTCATATGCTTTCAGCACGAATAGAACATAATCAAGATACAACAAACACCTTCCTTTTCCCACCAAACAACTATCTCGCATACAGTTTGAGTATACAATCTTTTAGCCTTTTCACACCGCATCAAAATCTAGATTTGGAGCGAAAAGCACCATGCACCAATGCCTACGTTCTGTAACTCTCACATGGTTAAAATTGGTCGAGAAACGATGGAAAATGGAACAAAATTCATACGATTTGTTTCAATTTTCATCGTTTCACGACTGATTTCATCAATGCGAGAGTTACAGAACGTAGGCACAAATCTCATTGAAATCAACTACATTTTCCATACATTGTCAGATTTCATAATCTAGTAGATTCAGTGTTACCTCTGAAAATTTTCATAAAGTGTCAAAAAAGGTGTCCGAGAGGAAAAAAGGTGTCCATTAAAAAAATTAAACAAAATGCAATATTAAATTGAAATTTTAATGAACAAACAAGTATTTCAGATAATGCGTAAAAAGTTTTTAAAAAGTCTTAAATTTCATCACATTATTTCTTTAATATAGTTTATCTTAAGTTTACTATTTTCTTTATTTTAAATTTTAAAAAAAATTTCAAAATCAATATCATTGGCTTTTAACTTCCAAGCTTTGCACTCTTTCTCGAGATTATAAATAAATTTTTTAAATTCAGAAACCAAATCAAAATAGTTTAATTCAATTCCAAATTTTATAATTTCTGGGCAGGAAACGTTACACAGATAATTTCTTATCATTTATATTAATGCTAGCTACTGTGACTTGATCACATATATTTTAATAATATTTCAGAATATTGGTTTTTATTAAAAGTACTTCACGACCTTTAATTTGGGATTTTAGAGTATGAAAAATAGAACAAGCAAATATGTGTGGTGTAGGTATTTTTTGATTGATTGACAACGGGTCCTGTTGACGACAAGATTTTATTATGAAAAATTAGTAAAAAATATGTTTTCCGTAAGAAATAAAAAATGCAACCACTTTGTTAGAAATTTGAAAGATTGTAATTTTATTGGGTCATAAGACCTAGTGTATAGTCGATTTGTACACTTATTCAATTAATTCTTTGACGTTTAAATCTGCTGAATTTGTGGATTGCATTTGGTTATCTATAATGGGTCGTTCTCACATTATAAATTCGTCTAGATTTATACGTGTACTTTCGTACATTCTCCCGCCTCGCAACGAAAAAGGCTAATTCCATCCTTAAAGTTTGGCCTCGTGGGTTTACACACGACGATACGAAAACAGCAGCTTGGTATCACTGTTGCTGTCTACATATCCGAACCCTGCAGGATCGGCTAATGGCTCGCCATCTGTTTATGTCGTCATCTTCTTATCTCATTTACAATGTACATGAAAAGAGACAAACTATTAATAAATGTTATTTGACATATAAGACAAACACAACAGACAAGGTCAACAATAAAATGTAAGAAAAACATGGTAATGGTAGTTGAGTGTTGAATTTCCCATTATCGTATTTTATGTATCTCTCGTTCCCGCTAATCGTGTCAATGAATAAGTTATAGTAAAACTATAGTAAGTACAGTCTATAGCTATACCGATGTAGTTATCGTGTTCGTGTACTTGTTGCTATTTTGCTATCGGGCGTTTCAATGACGTCCACCAATTCTGCACGGTATTCTAAATAAATTTCGTTTATTTGCTCATAAACCACTAATAATTCGTCCATATTTAGAGTTTCCTCCAGCAAACCTGCCCCAACGATGGCCTCATGATAGGATTTTGCAGTCTGCAAATCTTCCTCCAACTTTGATAAGCGCCCTGAAGTGTAAACTCTCCCCTTACGCTCTTTTGGCGCCTTTTTAAAATTGGTGAGATCCTTAATAATTTTATTTAAGATGCCTTTTTGCAGCTCACCATATTTATAATTTTTATTATCTGCCATTTTGTTATAAAATTGTATTTTTCTTTTATATTAAACAGAATGAATATTGAACGAGTTTACAAACATGTAACAAGCAAAACTTACTGCTTATACTGCTGCTGCTGCTGCTGTCTATGATGCTGCAAAGTTGTTTGCTGGAGCCTCCACTGATGTTGGAAATTTAGTTTAATTGTAATTTTAAGTATAATTTTAAGTTAATTTTAGTTACTTTAAGTAAATTATAAAATTGAAAACGAAAAAAATCACTGATTAAATTGAAATTGTTTGTGAAATTTAAGTCATGTGACTATATTAGATCAATCGTAGATTGGATCTTTTTTTTTTTCGTTTAATTTGTCTTCTGTCTACGGAGCGATCTAAGAACACGTCTCTTCTCCTCGGCGCGGCGGCTCATAACCTTTATTTATTTTGTTTATTTTATTTTATTATTTTATTTATTTTATTTTTTATATTTATTTTATTTGTTTAAGTTTAAGTTTATTTTTTTATTTTTATTTCTTTTATTTATTTATTTTATTGTATCATATTTTATTCCGCTCTTCCAAAAGACGTCCGCTCTCCCCAACAGTCACAGATTGAATCCCGCTGACGCCAAGAGTTGTTTTGCTTCGTCGCGTTTCCTCATTGCTTCTTCAATCGAATCTGCTCCACTTATCAGGTCATCAACATACATGTCCTCACGGCCAACCTTCGCCCCCTCCGGAAAATTTTTCTGCTCATCATCAGCTACTTTCTTTAAAATTTTAATAGCAAGGTATGGTGCACTTGCTGTGCCAAAAGTAACTGTATTCATTTTAAAAATTTTTACAGGTGATGTCTTCTGCTCTCTCCACATAATCAGCTGATAGTATCGGTCTGGGAAACTAACCAAAATTTGACGATACATCTTCTCGATATCTGCCGTAAAAGTGACTCGGTGAGTCCGCCATTTTAGAACAAGATCTATGATGCTCGACTGCAGTTTTGGACCCACCATTAAACAGTCGTTGAGGGATTTCCCATCCGAAGCTTTCGCTGCTGCATCAAATACTACTCTCAGCTTTGTAGTGGAACTAGCTTCCTTGAAAACCGGATGGTGTGGGAAGAAATAATGAAATGGAGTATCTAACACCGCATCATTTGCATCAATTTCTTCCATGTGATGGAGTTCTTCATACTCCTTTATACACTTCGTGTAATCCGCACAAAGTTTCGGATCTGCGTCAAGCCTCTTCTCGAGAAGGAGAAATCGTCGAAAAGCACTTTGTCGACTCGATCCCATCGCTGAAAGACCTTCACCTTTGAACGGCAGCTTCACTTCATAACGCCCGTCAGGTAATCGTCGTGTGTGCTGGTCAAAATGCTTGTCGCATGCGATATTCTCCTCGGTGTCATGTGTCTGGAACGGCGTTTCTTCCAAAAACTTCTCCAGCTGTGATGTCAAATCCATGGTTTGGACGAAGCTTCGAATTTGCCGGGGAATTTCCGCTAGAACTTTCCCTAACACAATCCACCCTAGCTCTGTCTTTTGCGCAATCGGTCCGATGCCATCGTTTGGGCGTCTTATCTCAGGAAGGAGAATTTGGGCGCAAACGTCACTTCCTAAAAGTAAGTCGATCGGTGCAGGCTCGTAGAGATGGGGATCTGCTAACGAGAGACCTTTCAGGTGATTCCATTTGCCGGGTATCACTCGTTGGGTCGGGAGATGCCCAGTCAGCGACTTGAAACCAAAGCCTGGACGGCAGTCTCAAACGTTGAGTGGCGGGACGCAAAACGTACTTCAACGGAGTGTTGCGTAGTGCCGCTGCTGACCAACCCTAACCCAGATACCTCGGCAATAGTGAGTCGCTTTTCCAGCTTCAACAGTTGCGCAGCAGCTTCGGTAATGAACGATGTTTCTGACCCTGTGTCGATCAAAGCACGTAAGAGGCGTATCTTACCATCTGTGGATCTTGCTTTGACAACTGCTGTCGCTAGAAGCACCTGATGTGCAAAACTGCGATCACCATGCGACGCGTGGTAATTAAAAGTTTGTCCATTTGACTGGAGCTGTTGTTGTTGTTGTGCCATTGGCTGGAACTCAGGCGCGTTTGGATTCACGGACGCCTGAAACGCGTTCGTAACAGGATTCTTCGACTGCTGTGAAGTACTTGCCACAGGCTGTTGTTGTACTTGTGTGTTGCTCGTTTGTTGGTTGTTCACATGCAATAGCGAATGGTGTCTTTGCTGGCAAAAATGGCAAGAGCTGAAGCTGAGACATGCTTGAAGAAGGTGGCCGTAAGAGAGACAATTTTCGCATACTTGGAGCCTGCGAACAGTATCTCTACGCCCCGCGATGTCCAAGTTCAGGAAACGTTGGCACCTTCTCAAGGAATGTTTGCCCAGGTTGCATAGTTTGCATGCTAACTGCTCCACACTACAAGCTTTAGCTGCTGGTTTTGATGGCTGCTTAACGACCTGCTTCGCATGTAATACCTTTGTCTTGGCTGCTTGTACACGTGGCCTTGTGTTGACTGGTGCCTCTTCTTTGGTCCGGAATGCTGCCCCATGCTCTTGCTGACTAACAACCTCGAGAGTACGGAAACGGGTCTCCAAAAACTCGGTAAATTCACTAAATTTTGGTAAATCCGGCTCGAAGGACCAAATGTTGACGACAAGATTTTATTATAAAAAATTAGTAAAAAATATGTTTTCCGTAAGAAATAAAAAATGCAACCACTTTGTTAGAAATTTGAAAGATTGTAATTTTATTGGGTCATAAGACCTAGTGTATAGTCGATTTGTACACTTATTCAATTAATTCTTTGACGTTTAAATCTGCTGAATTTGTGGATTGCATTTGGTTATCTATAATGGGTCGTTCTCACATTATAAATTCGTCTAGATTTATACGTGTACTTTCGTACAGGTCCCGTTGAATTTTTCAAACAAATTCCTTGTTTTGTTTTTAAATAGTGTCCAAAGGATTGCTAGATTTCTAAAAAGTGTCCAAAATCGAATTATTTTTAAAAGAGGTGTCCTGGTGTCCGACTGCTGAAAAGGTGTCAAAATGACACTAAAGTGTCCCCGAAGGTAACCCTGAGTAGATTACTGCGAAATCTCCTCAAAATCTTTTTGGAACAGAAAGAATGTGAAACAAACACAATTAATTATGCATTTTTCTCTTCAGTATAAATGTTCAGTCACAAAAAAAGAGTCAATGACAAGAGAGTTTATTATAACTTTTGAGTGTAGTGTACTCAGGTAGTGGGATTTAATTCCGTTTTGTGGGGTTTTCAAAGGAAGAATAGAGAGAAAATCAAATATGTATAATTTCTTTGGGACTTTTTGGGATTTTCTTTTTCGGTGTTTCTATCAACACTGAGATTCGTTTGAAATGTGAAACTAGTTTATGTGTGGTGTGAACGATTCGACGAGATTTAGTAATCTTGTTGCCGAAATCCGAGATTTCGGTTCGGTGTGAAAGCCGTGTTAAGAAAAACACACAATTTGCCTGAATTCGTTCACAAATATTTAGTTTGAACGAAATGGTTCATACGTTTTGCGTTTTTTTTTTTTTGAAGGGTACATTTCTTTCCCAAATCATTTGAACGAGTTGGTTTGAGTTTGATGATCAAACGGCAATGAGAGGATATGGGATATTTTGTGTGTATCTGCTAGTGGATTCCATATACATTTCGTTGCTTAAGTATTTGAACGAGTTGCAGATGTTGTATGAGTGGGAATTTTTGCTGCAGGTATGTATGTATGATGCACGAAAGGATTGCACGAGTTGGATGTTGGAAACTGGGATATGATACTGTGGAACTTAATCCAATTAGGAGAAAGATAAAAACCATTTGTGGGTGGTTAGGTTGATGGATGAAATGATAATAATATTGTCTGAAAGTTAGGCGTTCATGAACGAAATGAACAATAGGACGCTTCTCCACTGATGGGAATGTTTGCTCTTACTAATAAAGCCATAATACATCGAAACAATTAAAATTTGTTCATTCTATTGCATTTTTAAAACCCAGATTAATCTGTTTGAGTTTGCAATCTCTAATTGATAAATATAAAATAAATACATAAAATTACTTTCAAACCCAAAAATGTTGACATGTAAATGTATGGGTTCTGTTTTTTGTTTTAATTATATTAGTATTCTGTGCCCCTATTAAAAAAAAAATTGCAGTTCCAGACTAAATTCGAGGAGAAAGACCCCTGCCAAATAAAAAAATAATGCGTGTATATTTTCCCTCGCATGCAGTGATTTGAGATAAATCCATAAATTTGCTTTGGCTTTGAAACTAACGTATTTTTCTCTCAGTTTTATAATCTCATATTGAGTTTCAAACGATAGTTATGGGTGATAAAGGATTTTGCATAAAAGTCATTGCGTATGGTTTCGTTTATTTGTTTTTTAATTTTTTATTAAAATTGTAATAAAACTTTGTACGAACTCATGAGTTTGAATATTTGCGTTGCATTCTTTTTTGATGACTGTGTCTTCATTAAATTACATAGATAAACAATTTATCATTATATTAATGTCTGTCATGCCTTATCTTATAAATTACAATCAATGGACATTAATCTACATATACATAAATGTACTCGTATATAGTCTCGCTAATGACCAGTTAGTCCACACAATATTTTTCTCTTTATACAAAAACCAAAAGTTTGTCCATGAAGCTGTTGATTATTATTTATCCACTGATTCTGCAACTATATTTTTAAGTTGCCATCTGAACTTTTTTGTTGTAGTCCAGCAAATGCCCAAACTGACAAGCATTAAAAACAACCATCATCAGAGAGCTGATGATGTCGACCATAACTCCACCACAACTTTTGTTCCTGTGGTATGTACGATACATACCCTTGTGGATAATAATGATGAGATGTTAACATGCAAATCCAATACTCATAAGCTCGAATATATTTATTCGTACATATGTATATGTTAGCTCTTAATCTCGTCTTTCGTGAAGGCAGACCGATACCATAATCCTTCGATTAAACATTTAACAATTCCAGTATTTTGTTCGAAATAAATGTGCAAATATTTTGTATACAATATTTTTGTACCATAACAAATTAACTATTGTCAATCTTATATCTACATATAAATACATCGATGGCCTTGTAAATTGGCTTTCTAATGCCATTGTATAGATAATTTGTAAGAAACTTCCTAAAAAATATTGGCTCATATGAATAAAATGGAGCACGAACTCAGAGCAGGTGCTCCATAAGAATCAGAGAAAGTGCTAACAAAAGTAACTGCTTTTATATTATTCGGTTTTGTTTTTGATTGAAAATCATTTTTTCTTTCAGAATTATAGGAGTGTTAAGATGGCACTTTTCTGTTTCGACTCGCATTTTATTGTGAAGAATATGCGAAAACGTTGCTTGACTTGTGCAAAACATCTTCAATTATAACTCGTTCGTGAGTTAGGCACTTATTGAAAGAATTTTTTCTCAGGAGTATCTGGATTTTGATACGCAGTTAAAAGCCATCAGGGAGTAAGTCCGCATCCTGAAACACCAAGTAAAATGGCACTAGCTTCATTCGATTGCATGGTTTTAAACACGCGAGAATGTTTCCGAATTCTTGAATCATGCACTGATCCTGACCATGAAAGGTCAATACTAGTAAATTAATCTCTGGAATTGCATGTGGCCTGATCATTAGTGCTGTAGGATCCTTTTTTTACTAACGTATTCGTCCCTATGGACAACTGGTTTGATGATAGGAACATGAGTACAATCAAATAACTAAAGGAAAGTTGTATTTTTCTTGCCATTTGCGTTTTGCATTCTGCAGTTCTTGAGGGAAATTACATGGGAAACAGTTTTAAGAGACCGTGGACTAGTTTATACTAAAATGTCTTTTCCAACTCCAGTTTGAAAACCTGGAGCACCTACATATGTAGCCAAGGGAAATTTCTATTTCTTCAATGCTTGTTAAGGCACCACCCCTTATTTCTGAACTATTCCCAAGAAAATGATTCACCAAGATATTCACATTTCGTTTGTTGAATCTGTAGATATAGAAGGCGATAATCATTTCAAAATTCTTCTCTTCTTCTTTATAAAATTTGTTCTTGGGATTTAAAATTGGCATGAACTCCCCATTTATGGAAAAAAAATATATAGAGCTATTTACTTCAACGTTGAGCAATCAAATGAGCTAACTCACAAATAGGAGCAGCTGCTCCTCTCGATGGAGTACGTGTTTTGTTTTATTCATACCTCAAAATGGAACAGGTGCTTATTTTGAGGAGGTTCTCATCAAACACGTATATGCTTGAGCACCTTCTCAATGTTTTATTTAAAAAAAAAAATGGAGCACCTGCTCTAAAAGATTGAGTTTTGAGCAGGTGCTCTTTATTATTCATACCACCCATAGTCTCGATTTAAGCTGAAAACTATTTTAAACATAGGTATATGTAGTTTAAAAATAGTAATCATTCTTGTTTGTACCCAACATTTAAATGAATGGTTTGCTTATAATGATTCTGTAAGCCCTCAATTCTGTTGGGTGAAGTGTTATAATTAATTTTGTATTGATTTATTTGTTCTCAGAACATCAAATATTTTCGACACAGTACTACGCGGGTTTTCCTAATTACTTAATAACTCTTACAGAAAATGTTAATAAACTTCCAAAACTATAATACTATAACCGAACGTCGTGGTTTTCTTCGAAGTGGATTTCTTTTTGGAGTATACAAAAAAAAAAAAATAAATACAAAAATCTAACCATCAATGCTGATTTAACCACCTGATGGGAAAAACTTTTTCAATTTCATAAAAGTCGATTGTTATCCTTGCTTTTGTTATTTGTTGTTTTTCATTGCAGAATATTACAGTAGTTTAAGTAATCATCCCACTTTTCGTAGCTGTGGCTGCTAACATTGATGCGATATTATGATCATATCCTTTTTGGGAAATGCACTGCCATAATGAAAATACCGTGCTAAGTAGCACTTTAATATAGGAAAGGGAAACGGGATGTATTTACGCTTCCTTTTGCTAGGATATGCCTTTATAATGAGTGGCAAAATTGTTCGGATCTGGTTGTCATATTGGTGGTTGAGGGGTAAGGAGTATGATGCTTTCAGTCACGTTAATGGGGCGACCCTGGGTCAGTATAAACATGTCGTTGAGTCAATAAATGCCATTGCATCAAGTTACCGTAACCCTGGATGTCTTAGGTGGTTTACAACTCTTGATTTCGGGTGGTTTGATTAGTTTTCTAGGCATCTTATGGCGAATTCCTTTCAACAAAAAATTCGAATTTTTTCTAAACAGAATCGAATTTTTTCTGTCAATTGAAAGGAATTCGTATTTCGTAAAAGAATCGATTTTTTCTGTGTGTGATTGTGTTTGTGTGGCTTGACACCTTGACAGCTGCAATTGACGCAAAACGTCAAGAAATTTTTCACAAAACTATTAAGGTTGTTGGTTTTTGTTGTGAGAAAAATGTTTTATCAATAGAATTAAATTAATAACTATTATAATTCTATTTTAATAACAAAATATATTAGCCAGCTTATACGGAAGCGGTCTAAATATTCATTGGTCATACCAAAAAAAATCGTTTTAATCCACAAAAGACAACAAGAAAGTGAAAATGATACACTTAACTGGCCAGCATTTCCTGACCACTGCTCTCATTCCAAGTCGTGTAAGTATTTAAAATAATACAATAAACTTGTCCTAATGAAAATGTGCTTCAGTCAACAGGCCTTTCAAAAATTCCATCCTTGGACCTCTACTACTTAAATGTTCAGCCTTTGATGAAGACGTATGGAACCTAACCGAAGTTCGTGATCAATCCCATGTGAAATACTACAAGAGGACAAAACCTATACAACAGACGAACAAAAAATAACTCAAAATGAGCAAAAGGTTAGAACCTTCTTTTTACAAAAATGAAACAGTATTTGAATGTTTTGTTGACCTACTTTTCAGGCATTAAATCTCTGTTTGAAAACAAGCCCATTACATTGTCAGTCGTCCAAATGATAAGCCATAATCAGAAAAGACTGGGTAATATCATCCTCCCGCGCAGGTTTGTAATTCAAAGACGTTAAAACAGCCGAAGATTTCTTACGATTTTTTTTATTTAAGAATTTCAAACAACAAGCAGCAACGCCGACACCCATTTACGTATCTGTATGATTGGGAAAAAAATGAAGACAGAAATACATGATCATTTACCAGTGCGGCGCGGCGATTCACCGACCATCGTCCCTGGGTCAATCCATGGGATGTGAATCAACTTCGCTATGCGCCATTAAGACAACCATTTAATCTGTTCATCAAATTCATCTCTACGGAACATGATTTGAGTTAACAAGAGTTGTCTATTGTGTACCGCAGTAAGTTTCCCTCTGTATTTGGATCTTAAGTTTTTGGAGTAAGCAGCCCTTTCACGAATTCCATCGTAATCGGAATCTTTCCGAATCCCGAAAAAAAAGTATCATCAAATCCGTTCGTAACGGCAAATTGTATGGGATTTTCCACTACGATGGATTCTGTGATGATTTTTTTCGGGATTGGTAATACGTTTCCTATTACGATGGAATTCGTGATAGGGCTGAATAACAAAAGTTAAATAGAATGTATGTATGTAACGATTTGGTTATTTAATATCGATTATATTTTAATACTTATTCTAATATTAAATTGAATTTTGTATTTTTTGTTTTCAAAGTTTTCTTTTAATACATTGAGTAATTTTTTTTTCATTAAATATTGTTTGACTGATACTACCCAACATCAGTTTTTTTATTTGCACCTATATATCTTATTTAGATACAGATCATTAATCAAATAATCACTATTATGGATAGATTTTTGTATTTGTCTCCATGTTGTATTATTTAATTATAATATAAGAAGATGAATGCTCGGATGAATTGGCTTTTTTTGTTGAAACTGTGCAGCAATCAAATCCTTGCCACGTTTCATGGTGAACTCTTTGCGTTCCATTTCAAGAAGCAACGGGATTGTTGGATCAGCTCCATCCAAGTTGGAAATGCTGTAGGTCACCCATTGTGCAACAAATTCCATTGCGTCGGTCAATTTATATGTGTAGCATAACTCTGCGCCTGTTTCGGAGAAAAATAATGTAAATTTTCAAAGGATAATTTGTATCCGTTTACTCTACTTACATTTTTCCAAAACATCTGGAGATGGCGTGCATCCAAGTACTTGAAATTGTTCTGCAATTTGTTGGTGCATTTTATTTGTTTGAACTTCTACTTGCACATATATTTTTAAAGAGAATAGTTATTAAAAAGTTTTCACTTGCACTGAAAGTTTTTATCACGTCTTTCACAAGCGAAATTTATTTTTTTGTCAAATTATTGTTTAATAATGAACAACGCACAATAAATTAGTTTTATAGCTATATTGACTAAATATATTGTTGAAAATTTTTTTAAATTATGTAAAATTCGTTGCAACCAAAAAATAAACAACACGTCTTCCAAAAATTCCGTGACTTTCAATTCGACGTATTATAAATGTCAAGTCTTCATAGTGTGTGTGCAAATCAGTGTGAAATCTTGCTAAAATCGCAAGATTTGTTTTGACAGAAAAGAATCGATTTTGTTTAGAAAAAAATCCGAACAGAATCGATTCTTTTTTTGAAAGGAATTCGGCATTATATTCTTTATTGAGCATTCAGTTATGTTGACTTTCTTGTATAGTATTTTCTTGCTAAAAATTTCCTGCAAATTCTGCTAAAGTGCATATCCGTGCAGATTTGGAAGATCTTCCTCTAAAAATTTGCCAGGGGGGTCATTCCGTAAAACGATTATCGTCAGACGATAGCGTTTCGGCGATACTCGCGCTTCACGTAAGACGATAATCGTCAAAGTGATATCATCAAAACGATATCGTTTACACGATAGCTAAATAGGTATCGTTTGGCATTGAAATCTGTCAATTTAGTAGATAAATAGAAGTAAAAATGTTTCAGCGCAATTTATTTGTCTTGCAAAGTGAAAATAAAAATTAAGAAAAACTACAATTAATACGATTGCGAAGACAATTAAGACATAAATCAGATCCTTTATCTTATCCAACCCAATATGTAAGCACAATGTTTTTATGGTTATGTACTATTGTAGAATATCTTTAATGGCACTGGTTGCTAAATAAAATTAAACAAACAAATAATCTTTTTATTATTGTTATAATAATTCAACCCATTTTAGTTTTGTTCAACGTTTTCGGCTATAAAAAGAAGTCTTTGTGATGGTAGTCGAAATAATAAACTTGCCAGACGGCTTTTCAATCCAATCGGCGGCGGTCGCACCAAAACAAAACACAAAGCAATAAACAACACATAAAAGTTGTAGGTGTGCTTTTTTACTACAAATTTTCTGTCAAACCCCATAGAAAAAAACATTTTCACTACAGTTTGAGAATTTGTGAAATATACCAAACAATCTCAAACTGAAAACGATAGACGATACCTTAGTGGTCGAGTTACGTGAAGCAAATCATTGACGATAGCGTTAACGATAATCGTTTTGACGATTATCATTTTGAAAATTACGGAATGACCCCCCAGATTGTACGTATTATGTTCATGTACGATTTAGTCATCCATATGGAACAGCAGAACTTAGTGACTCTGACTCACCTCCCCGAGGTTTCACCTTGACGTGGTGGGGGGGCTTACGTTTTGATGTTTCAGCAATCCAGCTGCAATGTCAAACAACTAAGAAACCAAAACAAAACAGAGATGTTATCGAAAAAAAAAAAAAAAATATGGATAAAAGTCAAATAAAGAATGAATGAATGAAGACAATGTCTGAACATTACCTACATTCCATCTAGTTGGAGAGAAGTCAATGTTATCTTCATTCCGAAAGCAGGCAAGCCCACTCATACTGAAGCGAAAGACTTCAGGCCAATAAGCCTATCCTCCTTTCTTCTTAAGACTTTAGAAAGACTAATAGAAACGCACATTCGCCTAAAACTTAATGTTAGTTTCCTCTCGCAGGCCCAACATGCGTATATGAAGGGCAAGTCCGTTGAGACGGCACTTCATGAAGTGGTCGGCACAATTGAAAAATCAATCCAATTCAAGGAGTTTACCTTGGGAGCATTCCTGGACATAGAAGGGGCCTTTAATAATGTCGAGAACAGTGCAATTCGGCGAGCCCTTAACTACTTTAATATTGATCCGATGCTTTCAAACTGGATTGACTCGATGCTTCAAACGAGACTTGTAAGTGCAGAAATGGGTCATAGCAAGCTAAAAGTCAGGACATGCAGAGGCACTCCGCAAGGAGGGGTTTTATCCCCCTTGCTCTGGCTTTTAGTCGTTAATGAGATACTAATTAAACTCAGTCTAAGCGGTGTCAAGGTCGTCGCTTATGCCGATGACATCGTGATCATGGCATCAGGAAAATTTATACCTACACTGTGTGAGCTTTTACAAACATCTCTTGACAAGCTCAGTAATTGGGCCAGAAATTGCGGACTAAATGTCAACCCACAAAAGACAGCTGGTTTTGTTTACAAGGAAACATAATATTCCAAACATTAATCCTCCCACCATAAATGGGACTCCGGTGCAGATTACTGGTACGGCAAAATATCTTGGTTTGATATTAGACCGTAAGCTAAACTGGAAAGAAAATATTAAAGAACGAGAAAGGAAGGCTTTAATAGCATTCTATACATGTAGTCGAATTTTTGGAAAAAGATGGGGTCCCAGCCCAAGAACCATTCATTGGATGTTCACAGCCATAATAAGGCCAATACTGACATACGCATGTCTGGTTTGGTGGCCAGCCCTAGAAAAGGCAACCAATCTTAAGACTATAACAAAAGTTCAGAGACTTGCATGTATTGGCACTACTAGTGCCATGAAAACTACTCCTACCGCAGCCCTGGAAACGTTTCTTTCACTAGCCCCACTCGATTTATTTACGAAGGAAGTGGCGGCCAATAGTGCTCTAAGGCTCAACCAATGCAAAAACTGGGTAGGAGGCCATTTTGGACATAAAACCATATTGACTTTCATGGACAAAGACACTCAAACGGACTATACTGTACCGCACATTGATTTCCACCCAGTGGCCCTAACAGATGTCCCCTCAAGGGACCTCTGGGCGGCCAACCGGGTCATTAAAATTGATAACGTTTCGGTTTTCACAGATGGCTCCAAGACGGGTGATGGGGTAGGGTCAGGCATCTTCTCAGATAACCCACCCCTGAATAGATCAATAAAACTTCCAGATTTCTGCAGTGTTTTCCAAGCCGAAGTGCTTGCAATTTACGAGGCAGCAAAAAGTCTTGCCACTTTTAAATTCGTAAATAGAAACATTGACATCTTCACTGATAGTCAGGCGGCAATTAAATCCATTGCTTCGGTTGTCACAAAGTCTAAACTGGTAAACTGTTGCCGTAACGAGTTGAAGCTACTCAGTGCATCAAATACAGTTACCCTTCGATGGGTCCCAGGACATCGTGACATATATGGTAATGAAATGGCGGATAAACTGGCCAAAATTGGATCTTCTCTTGATCCAAGCCAAACTGTATCCTCCGTTTCTATGCCACTTGCACAGGAAAAGAACAGAATTCGCAAATGCTTCCTCGATGCCGCAAACGATAGATGGTCAGCACTTGATACTTGTCGGGTCTCGAGGAATCTATGGCCGAACATCTCAAGGAAAAAAACAGACTTCCTTCTTGAACTAAGCAGACCTCAACTATCCCTTTTGGTTGGAATCTTAACGGGTCACAACTCAATGGGAACCCACATGCGCAGAATGGGCATCAGCTCATCCGACTTGTGCAGAGGGTGTCAAGATGAAGAGGCGGAGGAGGGCTCTTATCACTTCCTTTGTGAATGCCCCAGCTTAGTAAGAACCAGAAAATTGGCCCTCGGAGATTACTTCTTTGATGAACTGAGCGACATCTCGTTTTTGCCACTAAGGAACATCCTGAAATTTACTCAAAAGTCGGGATGGTTCAGGGAGGCTTCTCATACCCACACCTAAACTCCTCTAACTCCTTTCCTCACCAATCCTTATTTTCACCTTCACCATACCCTGGGGAACACAATGGATCCAATGAGATCCGAGTGCGATGTTACGGCTTGCCGTATAATCACCCCTTCAAACCTAACCTAACCTAGTGACTCTGACTAGTCAGATAAATCGTCATAATATCATAAATTGGTGTTTCAAAACCTTCATCGTTTTCCGAGCTGTGTGAACCAACAAAGAAACTAGAAACCTATTTCAGCAAATTGTAGGAAAACAACTCGTTTTATATCTGTCTATAGATATTTGACACCATTTGAAAAAAGTATGGCACTATAGGTTACCTTTGGGAAACTTTAGTGTCAATTTAAAGTCTTTAAGGATACTCGAATACCAGGACAACTCTTTTTTAATATAGGTAATTGATTTTGAACACTTTTTATAGAAATCTATAAACTCTTTGGACGCAATTTGAAATAAACATACAATTTGTTCGAAAATTCTATATGAACACAATAGTATGTAAATGAATCAAAATATGGAACAGAAGTACATATATCTATTTCTCTATCTTTTATACCATTAACAACAACTTGGTTTCATGAAAAAGCGATCTACGGTAACAAATTTACTAACATTTTTTAATAAGTGCTCTAATGCATTAGAACGAGGACAAGAACTTGACTGTATCTATACGGACTACTCGAAGGCTTTTGATCAACTTTCTCATGAAATCGTTTTGTATAAATTAAAAGTTTATGAGTTTCCCCCCTGGACTCATCCATTGGTTTTCATCCTTTTCTCCAAAGTAGATCCTACCAAGTTAGATTCAGAAAAATTTTCTTCAACCCCTTCACAGCCAAATCGAGAGTTCCTAGGAAAGTCACGTAGGACCACTTCTTTTTATCTTAGCTATCAATGATGTGCACCTTTGCATACGTTATAGTGAAATTCTAATTTTTGCGGATCATCATCATCATCATCGTCGGCTCGACAACCGGGGTCCGGTCCTGGCCTCCTTCAACAAGTCTCTCCACCCATCCCGGTCTCGAGCCGCCGCCATCCAGTTGCGCACCCCAAGGCTCCGGGCGTCCTGGTCTACGCCATCTCTCCAGCGCAAGCATGGTCTACCACGCTGTCGTCTACCATAGAATGTACCACAAAGAACTTTCCGAGCAGGTTCCTCTTCGCTCATGCGAGCTAGGTGCCCTGCCCACCGGAGTCTACCGAGCTTAATTTTTGTCACGATATCTGCTTCAAGGTAGATTGCGTACAATTCATGATTGTACCGTCTCCGGAATCGTCCTTCCTCACATATGGGGCCAACAATTCTCCTTAAGACTTTTCTCTCGAACGCGGCTAAGAGGTCGGAGTGCCTTTTGCTAAGCACCCAAGTCTCGGATCCATATGTGAGTACTGGCAGGACCATGGTCCTGTACAGCAGCAGTTTTGAAGTTATGGTGAGATTTCTGGATTTGAAGAGCTTTGACAGACTATAGTAGGCTCTGTTGGATTTGAGAAGCCGCCCGCGTATTTCTTCTTCTATATTGTTATCGGCTGCTACTATTGACCCAAGGTATTTAAAGGATTGCACCACTTCAAATTCGTGCTCCGCTACCTTGATTGTTTGACCAACTGTTCCTCTCGCATTCGACGCCACCATGTACTTTGTTTTACCTTCACTAATGTGCAGCCCCAGATTTTGTGCCGCCTGCTCGATCTGGATGAAGGAATCATGTACAGCTTGCTCAGTTCTTCCGATGATGTCGATGTCGTCTGCGTAAGCCAGTATCTGGCTGGACCTGTTGACGATGGTCCCTCTTGTTGCCGTGCCAGAGTCACGGATTGCTTTCTCCAACGCCAGGTTGAAGAGGAGGCAGGCCAAACCATCCCCTTGTCGGAGTCCATTAAAGATGTTGATTGGTTTGGATAGCAATCCGGCTATTTTTACTTGGCTTGTTACGTTGGTCATGGTCAACCTACATAGTCGTGTCAATTTATTTGGGATGCCGAATTCTCTCATGGCTTTGTAAAGTTCTACCCTGGCTATGCTATCGTAGGCGGCCTTAAAGTCTATAAACAGGTGGTATGTTGGGATGTTAAATTCTAGACATTTTTCCATCGCCTGCCTAAGGGTAAAGATCTGATCAGTTGTTGATTTGCCTGGAATGAAACCGCACTGATATTGTCCGATGATGGTTTTAGCGTATGGGGTTATCCGGTCTTGTAGGATAGAGGAGAGTATCTTATAGGCGGTACTCAACAACGTGATACCTCTATAATTGCTGCACGTTGTGACATCTCCCTTCTTATGTATGGGGCAAATGATACCTTTTCGCCAGTCTTCTGGAATTTCTTCATGCTCCCACACGTGCACTATAATCTCATGAATTGCTTGACGTAAAGCTGGCCCACCGTGTTGAAATAGTTCGGCTGGTATACCATCGGCTCCCGGGGCTTTGTTTTTCTTTAGCCGGCCTATAGCCTTCTCAACCTCTTCTATGCTTGGTGGCGGCAACATAGGGTACTCTTCTTGAAGTAGTGGAGCCTCCACTTCTGCAGTGAGCTGACCATTTAGCAATTCATTGAAGTACACTTCCCATCGCTCCAGTATGCTTTGAGGATCGGTGATCAGATTTCCCTCTCCGTCCTTGCAGTATGTGCAGCGTGGTGTGTACTGCGTCATGTTTCGGACGGATTGGTAGAACTTCCGCGCCTGGTGCGGACCTCGCTCTCGGCTTTTCTCTATTTCACAGATTATGTTCTTCTCCCAGGCTGATTTTTTCTGTCTGTGAAGCCGTTTTTCAATTCTTCTGAGCTCTTTATATTCGTCTTCGCGTGCCCGCGTTCTATGAGATTGTTGCATTGCTCGGTACGCAACATTCTTACGTTCAGTCGCTAGCTTGCATTCATCATCAAACCAGTCGTTCCGATTTCTACGACTGCTGCCTAAGATGGAGTTGGCAGTACTAATGACAGTATTCTTAAGGCGTGTCCACTTCTCATCTACGCCCAGCAAACTGGCTCCAGGACTTACTCTACCCAGTTCTAGGGCGAGTCCTAACGCATTACCAAAGGTGTTACTGGTGTTTTCATTGCGCAGAGCAGCCGTGTTGATTCGAACCTGATCGGCGGATGCAATACGTCTTCGCAAGGCAATCCGCCCTCGGAAAACCATACCAACAAGATAGTGATCCGAGTCGATATTGGCACCTCGGTACGTTCGTACCGTCATCAAGTTCGAGTAGTGGCGACGGTCTATCAACACGTGGTCAATTTGGTTACGAGTGACTCCATCAGGTGATACCCAGGTGGCTTTGTAGATATCTTTACGCGGGAACCTGGTACTCGCAACGACCATGTTTTTCGATGCTGCCAATTCTAAGACTCGAAGTCCATTGTCATTAGTGTTCTCATGCAAACTATGGGTGCCTGCGTAATGCCTGAATACCGGCTCCCGACCTATTTTTGCATTCAAATCCCCAAGGATGATTTTTACGTCATACCTTGGACAGGCATTGAGGGCCCTCTCGACTTGTTCGTAGTAAGTCTCTTTTTCTTCGTCTGAGGACTCCTCCGTAGGTCCGTGAACGTTAATGAGGCTGATGTTCTTAAATTTGCCTCGCACGCGAAGGGTGCATAGCCTTTCGCTTATAGCGTTAAAGCCGATGATGGCAGACTTCATTTTTTCGCCGACTAGGAAGCCTACCCCGAGCACATGGTGTTTTGTATGACAGCTGTAGTATAAGTCATAATCTTTCTTCTGTAGAACACCATTCCCTGTCCATCTTATTTCTTGAAGTGCTGTTATGTCAGCTTTATATTTTGACAGGGCATCGGCTAGCTGCTGAGCAGCTCGAGCTCTATAGAGCGATCGTACGTTCCATAAGAAAATTCGTAAATCGTTATTCCGTTTTCTTTGCGTGGGTTGTCGTCGTGAGCTCAGTCCGTTTCCGAGGCTTGTTGCTGGTCTCGTAATTCTTCTTGTTTTACGGAACAGGGAATTAACCTGTTGCCAACCTGTGGAACCAGCCTGATCATATTAGCCAAACCTTTTTAAAGGCTTGTTTCTAGCGGCCGCCGCGAAGAGGCTATGATCACACTTCCACCAGTCCGAATAGTTACGGCACGTGCATGTTTTCGTATGCTACATGTTATTCCCCCTATTCGGCTGATGGCTGACCGCCATTTTTGCGGATAATATGAAAATTTTCAAAAGCATTACATCTGACAGTGAACGTGTTCTTCTACTAGATGATATTACACGGTTAAAAATATTGGACTATTTTTTAGTCAAATCTGTATTGTATATTGATCCACACCAAAGTTTTATTAGAATTAAATATATGCCACAGTTTAAAAAAACCTGATTAATCCTTTTTTAATTTTAAAATGTAATTAATGTTATGATTAGAAAAATTTCCCAATAGCTGGGGAAATTATTCCCTCAAAATAATACATTTGGTTTAAAATTTATCGATTTTATTTTCGTAATTGAATACAAATTATACTGAACTTCTTTACTATTTTGTTGAGTTTAAATCTCGTTTATATTATTATTTAATTTTAATAGAATTAAAAATAAATTCAACTTGAATTGTTTTGTTGCTATTGAATATAATACAAAAGGATATTACCTGTAATTTCCCTCGTGTGGACGGTGATGGGATATGGGGCGGAAATATGGGGATGGGATTAGCGACAAGAAATGGAAAGGATGCAAGAGAGGTACCTTAAATGGAGGCTAGGGGTAGAACGGCAAACTCCAGGATATATGGTGAGAGAGGAAACAAAAAGAGATAAGATATCGATAAGGGCAGGGAGAAGGGCATGGAATTATGAAGAGAAATTAAGAGCAGGGAAAGGAAGCGAGATAGCCAGAGAGTGCTTAGAGGAGATGAAAGAGAGAGAGAGAGGGATGGACGAGAGAGAGGATCACGATGGGAGCAAGGATGAAAAGAAATGAGGGAAAGGGAGGGAAGAGAGGACAGTGCAACTGGATACGATGGAGTGGAAAGAGAAGACAGAAGAGAGCAGGAGAAGGAAAGATGAGAACTAATAAAGGAATCCAAATACAACAGGTGGTACAAAGAAGTAATGACAGAGGGGATTCCGCAATATTTGAAAGCAGGATAGGGGACAGAAAGAACAAGGAGAATAGCAAGACTCAGGCTAGGGAATGAGGTGAGAGAAAGGTGGTACTGGAAACGAGAAGAAGAGAGAATGTGCAGAATGTGTGAAGAAGGAAAACCTATAGGGGAAACAAATAAGGGAAATAATGGACGAAAAAGGGAGAGGAGAAGAGCGGATAAAGGAACTGGAGGAAGTTAGAAGGGCAAGAGAGTGGGGAGGAGAAGAGGGAGAGTAGAATAGAAATTGGAAGTGTCACAAAATTTACCTGTAATTTTATTGAATGAGTTCTAAGCACATGAATAATTATTAAATGCAATTCTTCATTTCTGAGTTAAAATGCACAGTTTATTAATTTATAACGTCCCTGGTATTTAATTTAAATAAAATTTTATAAGAATAATAATACAAATTTAAACCAGATTACTTGAAATGAATCCAAAAATATATTAGTTTACAAAAACATATAATGAATGATTATCTTTGTACGAGTTTATCTTATTAGTCAATCACTAAGTTAAGCATAAGTGAACTAAAATAATATTGCGATTGAAATTTTATCTGCTGAATTTATACTGAATGAAAGATAATGCATACCTATTTAAAATTTTAAATTTTGATTTTTAATTAGAATAGAGGGGATACCATGCTTTATGTTTTTGAGGTTGTAATCAAAACTAACACCACGATAATCGAGAAGTTCGAAAAAGTGGGTTTCGTCATGCCGTCCGTCGGTCTGTGCGTCTGTGCGTCGCCGCCGTCGGTGCATCCACTGTAATTTGAGCTAGATCCTAAGCGGATGGACCGATTTGCATAAAATTTGGTACAGAGCATTTTATGTGATTCCTTAGCGAAAAATTCTAATTTCTATTTTAGCTCATCTATTTAGAACGGGTAGCTGCAATAAAAATAAATTAGTTTCTTCAAATTTTCTCGAAAACGGCTCAAACGATTTTGATTAAACTTCATACCTGTAATAACCAAGTCAATTGTAAGCAAATTGCATTTCAGGTTTTTCTCCACGTAGTCCACGTTTTTTGAGAAAATGGTCTTATTTTTTGGGTTGTTCGCGTTGAAATAACATTTTTTATAAACAAAAAACAAATCAAACAAAAAATCAATTTTTTAGAAATTTTGACTCTTTTAATATTTTCTCGTTAAATATATACATCATGCATCTTCAATGTGGGGTTACACACAGTCTTTAACCACAAGAGCAAGTTCGTGCGATCAAGTCGTGCATATTTTTTTTCTTTTATTGGAAAAGAATATATGTAGTTATTTGTATTCATACATAGTTATGTCGTTTTAAATGTTTTTATTCATTAAACTAATAAATGCAAAATGCCGTTATAAAATTAATAGTATATGTCACGATGTATCGTCGTGGTGTATCTTCTGTTTTTCAAGTAAAAGCCTGAATTGTGCATGCCTAATACCAACATATGATTTAGAGCGCATACAACTGAAGAAAAAAAAAATTCTTAAAAAATAGTTGAAATCATTTCTTTCAGAATCACCCAGATATGTATACATAAATATTGGTACCCACATTTTTATGTAGGTAAATACTTCCTTTTAAAACAATAAATAGTGTCATCTCATCAAAAATAAGAAGCAAAATATGAATTTAATATTACACGTACAGATTTTTAAAGTCGTTGGCCTCAATAGAAAAGACATGTTAGTTCACATTTAGTCAAAATCTTATTTTTTAAGTTATGGTAACCTTAAAATATACAGAAAACATTTTGTTCATATTTAAATATGGCTATTTTTGAGTCCTTGCTCTTTTGATAAAATTTGAATTGCACTTTAAAATTCTTGGATTAAAAAAAGGACGCTTCCTATTTTAATAAAATCCAAAAATATTAAAATTTAATACTTTTATGAATTGTTAAAAATCGGATTATTAAAATAACATTTGCAAAGTTAGATTCTAATTTTCAGGTAAAGCATTCAAATATTCCAGGATTACATATAAATCCTTTGGATTACATTCTAGTCCTTTGAGTTATACATTCTAGTAATATAGAATAAAAATTCTAATCCTTTCGATGTAACAAATAATAAATTTAACCCAAAACTATAAGAAAGTAATATAAAATTATTACAAACATTTTTTTATGGTTATGGAATATTAAAAAATATGCACGAGTTGATGGCACGAACTTGCTCTTGTGGTTAAATACTGTGTGTAACCCCACATTAAAGATGTATGATGTTAGAGCCGTTATCGAGAAAATTTGATGAAACGAAAATATTTGCATGGCAGCTACCCGTTCCAGATGAGCTAAAACAGAAATTAGAATTTTTCGCTAGGGAATCACATAAAAATGCTCTGTACCAAATTTCATGCAAATCGGTATACCCGTTTAGGCTCTTGCTCAAATTACAGTGGACGCACCGACCGACGCACAGACCGACGGATAGCATAAAAAAAAAACAACTTTTTCGGACATTTCGATTATCGTAGTGTTAGTTAGTTAGTTTAAACCTCGAATTTTTTTTACACGAAACCAATACTTGCCCTATAGGTAGAGCAAGTAAAAAGGTGTCGATGGCGATATTTCTGCAACAAAGCCTTGAAAGGGGTTGCGATTTGCAGTGACGAATAGCAAATTAACAGACCTTTCCAGTGACGTAAAAATTTCGCCAAACTTTTTCCAAAATTTTTTTAATGATTTTTGGAAAAAAATGATTCCAAGACCCATCGAGCTTAACATCAAAAGGAGGGTCTTTTCAAACCCTATCCGGAGGTCTGAACCAAAAGCGTGTGGAAGGTCTGGTTCTCGAAATATTTTCATCCAAAGTCATATTACTGTATTTCGATGCAACCCTTAAAAGGCTTTGTATAACGATATTTCCGCAACCAAGCCTTGTAAGAGATTGCAGTTTTCAGTTTTGTAAAGAAAATTAACAGGCTTTCCGCCGATATGAATCAAAAAATTTTCCAAGCTTTGGTTCTCGAAATATTCACATCCGAAATGATATTACAATTTTTTTTTTGATTTTTGAAAAAAATGATGGACAACTTTAAAAAAATGTTTCCAAAACCCATCGAGCTATACATCAAAAGAAAGGTATTTTCCAACTCTATCCGGAAGTAAAAACCAAAAGCGTGTGGAAGATCTGCTTCTCGAAATATTTTCATCCAAAGTGATCGTTCGATTTTATGCATTTCTGTGCAAAAAATTGAAAAGCGTTTGTGTTTGGATAGCGATATTTCCGTAATCGATCCTCGAAGTCGGTAACGGTTTTTAAAATTGAGTGTTAAATTTTTAAGAGCTTTCTAAAACTGAAAACCGAAATACACTTCGAGAATTGGTTCTCGAAATATTCGTATCCAAAGTCATATCACTGTATTTCAATGCAACCCTAAAAAAGCTTTCTATAACGATATTTCCGCAACCAGGCCTTGTAAGAGGTTGTAGTTTTCAGTTCCGTATAGGAAATTAACAGGCCTTTCCGTCGATATGGATCAAAAAATGTATCCAGCTTTGGTTCTCGAAAAATTCACATTCACATTGAAGATGCATGATGTATATATTTAACGACAAAATATTAAAAGAGTCAAAAGCACTTAAAAATTGATTTTTTGTTTATAAAAATGTTTTTTTAAAAATTTTAAATGCATTATTGTTTGAACTATTGGGAAGCAACAGACTGCAAAATTATAACAAAATCGGTCGAAACATGGCACAGATTTAAGCGAATAACCCAAAAATAAGACCATTTTCTCAAAAAACGTAGTACCTAATAATTCCGTTATGTGAATTTTTTAAGAAAAGTCTGAAATGCAGTTTTCTTACAATTGTGTTATTTATTTCAAGTGCGAAGTCAATTCAAAATCGTTAAAGCTGTTTTCGAGAAAATTTGATGAAACCAAAAAATTTGTATGGCAGCTACCCGTTCTAGATGACCTAAAACAAAAACTAGAATTTTTCCTCTAGGGAATCACATAAAAATGCTCTGTACCAAATTTCATGCAAATCAATCCACCCGTTTAGGCTCTAGCTCAAGTTACAGTGGATGCACCGACGCACAGACCGACAGACGGCATGACGAAACCCACTTTTTCTGACTTCTCAAGTAAAAATAATACTTTATTTGTTACACACTTCTGTAATACGAAAAACGTGAACAAAAAATATCCCAAAATGTTAAACATTGTGCATATTACATTTCTTTAACTGGGGGTGTTATACAATTTTTACCAATATGTGTTGCAGTATAATCAGATATCATTTTAGACTTAGTTTATTTTGTTACGTATTTAAACTGAAACCAATACTTGTATTGTTTTGAAAATATTTCTTCTTTTGAATAAAAGTTGGAATAAAAATTAAAATCAATAGCATTACTTTTGGGAAATATAATTTCAAGTAATCCTGTCACTAGTGCTTTTTATGAGACTTTGTTTTCAAATATAATACCGATGTTTTGTATTTTATTCTTTTTTGTCATAAATCAGGGAAATATATATATAAGCATTTAATTCAAAATATATTACTTCTTTGAATATACAATGCAAAATGTATTAAGAAAATGTGTAATATTTCGGGAATTATTAAATCTAATACTTCTTGCATTGAAAATATGCTGTAATACTTTAGTAGGACAGAAAAGTAGTCCAAAATTTTTTACCGTGTACCAGATTTGTTACTAATTGTAGTAAAAACGATTTGAATCTTATCTTAAATGTCAGGAAATGACTTTTTCTAAAAAAAAACGAATTGACTACGTCATGTCCATGGTTTCAAAGACTTTGGAGTTAATTTTACCTTTAATCTAGATCGTCATATATGTAAACTTGAGGCCAACTCAATGCTAGGATTTTTTAAGAGATATTCCAAGGAATTTCAGAACCCGCATGTTACCCTGGCTCTAGAATGAATACGCATCCCAGGTATGGACTCCTTTTCATGAGATCTATAGTAATAGATTAGAAGCGGTACAGCGCAGTTTTATTCGTTTTGCTTTAAAGGAGATTCAGTGGTTCGATCCCTACAATCTTCCTCCTTATGAACAGAGGATTAAACTTCTTCAAATTCAGCTCTGTTTTTCCTGTCGGGCACTTTTTTGACACTTTATACAAATTTTCAGACTATATGACTTTACTTTTGCCACCTTTTATAAGAGCATCAGCTTCGTCTTCTGGCTGACTCCGTCCATTCTCCCTATCCATCAGGTTGTAAATTCGCCATTCGGTGGCAAGTTGGGTCTTCTTATGTATCTCAAGCGAAATTTCTTGACCCGGTTTTAAAGAATTATGCATATGAGAGATATATAAGTTTGCTCTTAACTAAACCATTAAATATGATCCATAATATACAATTATTCTTCCGCAAAAAGTTCACAAAATTATTGTAAGTTAACATGATAATAGTACATGTGATCGGCAACGATTATCTAAATCGAACCATTTGCCATAAATCGCAAGGCACAAACAGACCATTACAGAATACAAAACATTGAATAATTATTAAAATCTACACATACGTATTTATATCGATATTATGTACTTATTTACAAAGAAAAACAACAGCCTATAGAAGCTTATTATTTTGAGCAACATATGTATCTTGAAAGGAATGCACTAAATTGATCTGATTAAGGTATTAACGTCGCCAGACAACCGATTTCGAGGTCATAGCTAGTAATAAGTCTAACTAGAACTCTGTACTAGGATCTAATACTTCTGTCAAGAAATCACTTGAATCGGAAGTACACACTTTGATATCTTAATTTGACAGATCGATAAGTTTTCGTTCAGGGTTTCAATATTTATAATTTGAACAGTTAATTCAATTGTATCTACTCCCAGGTACTTGACGTTTCATTTGGATGACATTTGCGTTCCATCGGATAGGTTCATCTTGATGCTTCTACAGTTTTCGGATGAACTTACCGTTTCTGACTCGCTAGGACGTCTAAAGCAGAGAAGAGTTCAGTTTCGGCGGAGTTAAGTTTGGTGTCCCATTGATGCTGGCCTTAAATGGGCTTCGATGCATTGGGCGATTAAAAATGTTGGTAGTGAGTTGGTGTACGTGAGGGAATCGTCAGCAAAGAGCGGATTCGGGGCACAAAAGACAGATCTTTAACAAAAATAGGAGCAACCACACACTTTTAGGGGTCTGAGCCATGCGAAAAAATGTTATTAGATACAAAGTCAAAAAAGAGGATGCCAAAATATTCAAATATAACTTGGAAAGTATGTTTCCAACGTTTCACTAAATGTAGGTGTGTTTTTTCCAAAATTCCCGAAGGATTTCGTTGAAAAAAAACAGTATCAGAAATTAGCGATGCTACCCCATATACAAACCTTCGATTACATGTATTAGTAATGACTTAAATTCAGTTCCGAGAATTATCACTGCAGTCTTAGCTAACCCCTAAGACTATTAGTTGTTGTCGTATTAAATAAGTAAATTGCTTAGCCCCGACGTCGGTTTTTTTAACCAATTTTCTCTGGGCTTGCAAAAAACACGCCTTGTATCAGTTTAAGTATAAACAAATCAGTAAACTAAATTTTTACATCACTAACTATGTTCGAGGATTTCAAATTAGATTTAACTATACTGTGAAGTTTAATAAAATTTCACACGAATAATTTGCAAAATAATTAAACCCGTACTTTTACACTGTATTGGTATAAACATATTTAAATACGAGTGCCCTTCAAGTATAGAAAAAAAAAAACAAATTTACATAATTTTTCATGACCAATGATGTTAATTTTATCATTTGCCGCAACACATTGTACACAACACACAGAGATAAGTTGCACGAGAGTAATAAATTCATCCCGAGGCACTTATTAAAGATCGGGAATCGCAAATAATATTTCTTGTGCTCAACACGCCCATCTCATATGCATATCCAATTATTATCCATATCCTGCTCTTGCTATACTGCTTTCAAGGACGACACCCCCACTTGCCACACAGTCATAACGCGAACAGTTATCCGGCGCTGTCGTCGTTTGTTTTTAAATGCAGTTATGACCTCACACGCTCGAGAGTGTAATTTCTCATCGCGTTCACAATTAATTCTGGCTGGATAATTACTGTTAATGGCAGCGGGCCCGCCTCACAAAACCTGACTAAAATACTCATGACCATCACCAACATCCACCAAAAGTGCACTTAGAGTTTAGACAAAAAAGACAGTTGCTAAGGGCGTCAAGCTGGGGGGCCTCATTACAAATCTCTAATTGGAAATAAAATTTAAACTTTCTTAAATGCAAAAGGGTAAAAAAAACCTACAAAACTCGAACTATTCAAGGCAGCGGGGGATGTATTGGTATAAGGAGTATGCAGAAACTTACATATCTACAAATTTTGATGAGATGAAAGTGTGCCCGATGAATAAAAACTTGGAAGAGTGTGCCCCATCCACAAGAAAGTAGAGCTCTGAACTGTGCCAGAAGAATGAACCTACTTAATACAATATTGTCGACTTATGTTCGGTTTCACAAATATTTAACAGGCTTTTAATTTTTTAAATGACGTATTTTGCATGGAGCAAATGTCATTTAAATATTTAAAAACCTGTTAAAGAGTTAAAAGGGCTTTATGAAATCGGCCATTATTCTTGTAGTTGCTTAAAACCCTTTGTTAAAAATCTGATCGGCATTTATCAGTGCGATTTTAGGACAAGTGAATCAGCCGTCGATCAAATTTTCAAAATTTCGACAGATTTTGAGAAACTAAATGACATATTTTGGATTTTAAAGTCTTATATGATAGCGAGAATGGGAAAGAATTATACAGAGCATAACTCATGTGCTTATGCAGGATGACCATTGAGAAATCTCGCTGCTCCGTCAAAGTAGGCAAGAACACCACAGAACCCATTTATGTTAAAAAACAAAAAGGTCTTAATCTATTTAACATCGTTCTTGAAGCAGTTCGACAGTCAGCAAGAGAGAGCTCGCTCTACTACTTAATTGCTTATGCTGATGAGATTGACAGTATCGGAAAAACGAAGCCAGCTGCCAGTGACTTATTTTACAAGTATTGAAGTGGAAGTGGGGAAGTGAAAATGGGTTTGTTGTCCATGAGGACAAGAGGAAGTTTATGCTGTTATCGAGAAGGGATTCTCGGCATCATCGACTCGGGCAAAGCGTCGGGGATAGGTACAACTTCGAAGCGAAGTAGTCATGAATTTGTCTAAAAAATAACACCAGAGCGAAGAGATCAAAAATAAAATCACTCCCTCTTAAAAATTGCTGTTTCTTCGAACTAGGCCAGTTATCTAATGAAGCACTATCCCGAAGAACCAAAGACAAAGAGACCGTATATAGAAAGAACGAGACTAGAGACATGCCAATTTATAACAGTTGTAACAGTTTTTCGCCATTAAAAGTGGGAGTGAGACATTTTTGCATGCTTTAGATTATTACTAAAATAAACCTCTCCAATTATCAATTTCGATCATCGAACAGCGTACTGCCAAATGAAAAGGAGGATGAAATTTTTCGTTTATGATTTCGATGTGTCATTTCTGTATGGAATTTTTCGTTTCGCATCAGTAGCGAACTAGGCTTTAGGTACAAAAACGACAAGGCAACGCAATTTCGGCTTTCCGATTAATATTCCGTCTTGTGATTTAAGTGGTGGTTTTCTACTTCGTATAATCATTGACCTTTAATAAAGGGTTTTCCAATAAGAATGGGCAGATTTTGACAGTTCATGGCGGATTTGTTGCTTTATCTGTTGTCAATTTTTCTATTTTTCAGGCACTAAGGACAAATCACCATGGAAAGTTACAGTATCGAGCAAAATTTCTTGTGCCAAGGCTGCGCGGGTAGCTTCCATTTAACTGCAGGTCGTTCTTCCCAGTCGACTATTCAACGTTTGAGTCGAGCGGTTCAGTGAACAATTAGCCAACATCCGTGTACGTCAACGAAACGCAAGATCTGTCAAAAACATCGCCGCTGTCCGAGAAAAAACGGCAATGGTATTGCCATCACCATCAACTGAGAGCGCTACCGATCGATGATAACCCAGTTTTGTGCGGCCCAAATTTTATGATATGGATGTGAACGACATAAAGTTAAAACGTCACGACGATGCTACGTGCCACACATCTGTTAACACTGTGGACATTCCGTGCGAGCGATTTTAGGGCCTGGCTATCTTAAGCGAGGCGACACGTAAACTGGACAGATTATTCAATTTGACCTTTTCTAGTTGGGTTTTGTTAATCCGCAACTCTATTCCAATAAGCCACACCGTCAAGATAAAATATTTTAAGGCCATCTTAAAAAAAAAAACTTGTAGTCAGCACAAATTTAATAAAAGTGTCTTGTGAACTTTAATCCGCACCTGACATCCACAATCTCACGAACCAAAACGCACATCCTTTCATAAGAGCTACTTTTTCATGGCGATGCCATTCTATGTTACAACCTTACTATAATTATATATTTTTTTGTTTCAGAAATTATAAAAAAAAAATTACCTATCTAACTACAATTTTAAATGTAAATTCATAACTGGAACACGCATTGTGCTACGCTAACTTTTATTGGGTTGGTTTTTTTTTAATCCTTTAAGTCCATCAGAAATGGAAGACTGGTGTCGGGAGTCGGTGTGCCTGTGCACGCAAAGAGTAAAGTAATTCAGAACTTTCACCGCAACACCATCTTTCAGATTTCATTACCAGCCAGGGAAATGAGTTTTGTGGGCTATATTTGGTGTGGCGTGTGCGGGTTGTTTTGGATGACTTTATTTCCAACTCCCACCACTTTTGCAGTTTGTTGCCACCATGCAGAACCTTGAACAATATAAATGCGTTGTGACGGCTATTGCATTGGTGTACTCGTAATGAAAAACCACCATAACTTCCTTGGTGGTTTTTGCTTCATTTCTCATTCCTTTTGTTCCTGTTGCATTTCCGGGGGATTGTTTTTTTTTTATTTTCTGGAGTAGGAGGTTATAAAGATCCTCATAGAGGTGGTGTGATAAAGGAAAGTAAAGTTGTTAGTTGAACCAAATTTAAAAGCACACTAATTTTGTCAACTGCTTACTTTCCTCACTATACCTCTGCCATCTGGGTAGCAAGCTGCTTTGAAAATACAAATTAAAACGGAAATAGGAAGGAAGATGTGCTTCGAAGCTGAGTAAACTTCATTATAAAATCAGAAAAGATGGACCTAACACCTTAGGTTCAAAAAAGTTCTTTGGCTTACATCTTTATTAGAATTATTAAAATTGGTGATGCAGCAAAGTATTTAGCGGAAATTTAAAAGAGAAAAATGGTTTGTCTACATTTCTAATATTTGTTTGTTAAAAAATTGAATTTTTGTTCAAATCTAATATTCAACATAAAGGGTTTTTTAATTGGCGAGGGTAAATTTTGACGGCCTGTGGCAGCCATGTTATTTTGGTGACATCTGTCAAATATGTTTTTAATTATTCAGTTACTCATGCCAAATCACCATGGCAGTTACACGATTGAACAGCTCGTCCAAATGATAAAAAATTATTATCAAAATGAGTGTTCGTTAGTGCACTAGACTCGGTGGCCCTTCAAAGTCAACTCTGGTGTCAAAATTTGAGTCGACCGGTTCGGCAATCAATCAGCCAACAGTCGTACGTCAAAGGAACGCAACAGCAGAACCTGGGGCAGTCGAATCCTCGCCGTGCACAACACATCGACCATTCGCAGACTTCAACTTGGCGAATTTTGCGTCATAACTTGGGCCTACACCGTTAAGCTTAGATCACACGATTTGTGTATACACAAATATTTGTGTATAAATTTGTGTATTATTGATAAAAAAATACACAAATCGTCTGAACCACAAATTTGATGTACACAAATGACGTACACAAACGATTTGTGTATCATTTGTGTATTCAATACACAAATCGAATTTGTGTACATTTACAAATCGTCTGATCGGGTACCCAAATCATTTTATGACTATTTGTGTAAATTTGGACACCATTTGTGTATATCACATCATTTGTGTATTCTGAAAATTTAAGCATACACAAATTTCATGAGAATACACAAATGGTCTTGAAAATTCAACTGAATATTTAATATCAGTCGAGTCAATAAAGGTTTTTTCTTCGAATTTTAATGTGCAACTATGATTTTAATGATTTGTTTTGTAAAATGGCACCATAAGGACATACAGGGTGATTTGTTTTAGATGAAATGAACACATTTACGTTAAGCCAAAAATCGTATCGGAGTGGTATTCGATTTGTTGGCGTCCAAATTGAGCGGCTCACGGAGACAAAACTCCTATTGGGCTCCCTTCGTTTAAGCAGGAGATGAATTTCTCTATAAAAGAAGAAAACAAAGAATTGAAAAACGACGGGAAGTTGTACAAAACAAAGCTTCTCTTACGCCAGAAATCCATTCTTATTTTGTTTTTAAATAAAGTTGTTTCCAACTCACTTTCTCACCTTCAGAAAATCGTCTACAAGAATTTTGTAGATTGCATCCAGCATTTCTGGAATAATGGTGGAAATTGTATTCTGTGGAATGCGGAAAAGATACTGGAGCGAGCGAAAACTGTCGCCAGATGCCAGAAAGCGCAACGTCAAGACTAGCCGCACAGATGGCGGAATACTGGGGCGCATAAATGTATCGGCCTTCTCAATATATGGCGTTACCAAAGCTAGCAAATGATCGAACTGAGCGGCCGACATTCGTACGAAATTTCGATACAATTGCGGCTCTTCGGCACGTAGTTCCACAAGTAATTTCGCGCAAAAGCCCTCCGTCTCACGGTGGCCAAGCCAATTTTTTCTACAACAAGTTCGCCGCTTGCGTACTATTTCTACGACCTGTTGTTGGCTTTCGTCTTCTTCTTCACTTTCGAGTAAATACGCGGCTAAACTATTGGCAAGACATTTTTTTGGACATTGTTTGATTGAAATTATTTAATTTAACCAGATACACTTCAATTCACTATCAAATAAACAGAATGACATAAACACAAATGAGTATACAAATTTCATTTGTGAAGATATACACAAATCGTCTGAACCACAAATTTTTATACAAAAATTGATTTGTGTATAGCATATTTGTGTATATCTTTACACAAATGAAATTTGTGTTTTTTTTTTTAAAATACACAAATCGTCTGAACCACAAATATTTGTGGCATAAATAAATAGCATTTGTGTTCAAATTTGTGTATAATATACACAAATGAAATTTGTGTATATACACAAACCGTCTGATCTAAGCTTTACAAGATCCAACTGACCCACGATTGACATTATGAATGAACCTCTCGCAGAGGTGACGTGAACTGGCCAATGGCCACCAAGGTCATGAGATTTGACCTCGTTAGACTTTTTCTTCTGGTGTTTACTGAAGTCGCAGGTCTCTGCGATTAAACCACAATCGACCGTTGCCCTTAAGGTGAACATAACACAGGCCATCGCTCAAATTCAGGAGGATCTGTGCGGAAGAGTCATTGACAATTGGACCACATGGATCTGTGCTTCCGTAAAAAGCCGAGGTGGGCATTTGAACGGTGTCATATGCCATACATACATATAATGGCATACATGGGCCTTTCAAATAAAAAAAAAAATGTTTAATTCCATTTCAACATCAAACCGCCCTTATTGAACAACCCTAGCATTTCTATTTACTACCTGCATATGTATATAACGGGTGATTTTTTAAGAGGTTTAGAACTTTTTTTAAAAAAAAAACACAAAAAATTCGAAAAAATGAATGAAATATTTATTTGGATCGATAGTTTGAACCTTGCAATTTAATGTTTAAAGATAATTTCATGCAAATGTTGACCGCGGCTGCGTCTCAGGTACCCCATCTACTGAGTCCAATTTTGGCATACTCTTTCACACATATCGGCCGGTATCTCACGAATGAATGCATGGATGTTGGCTTCCAGTGCGTCAATCGAAGCGGGCTTGTCCCTATAGACATTAGCCTTGACATACCCCCACAAAAAATAATCTAATGGTGTCAAATCGCACGATCTAGGCGGCCAATTGACCGGCCCGAAACGTGAAATTAACTGTTCACCAAACTCGCCTCGCAATTGCGCCATTGTTTCGCGTGCTGTGTGGCATGTGGCACCGTCTTGTTGAAACCACATATCATGCAAGTCAAGAACTTCCATTTCGGGCAAAAAAAAGTTTGTTAACATCGCTCGGTAGCGTTCACCATTGACAGTAACGCTGCGATTCGCATCATCTTTGAAGAAATAGGCCCAATAATGCCGCCGGCCCATAAACCGCACCAAACAGTGGCTTTTTCGGGATGCATTGGTAGCTGTTGCAATGCTTCTGGCTGATCTTCACTCCAAATGCGGCAATTTTGCTTATTTACGTACCCATTCAACCAAAAATGAGCCTCATCGCTGAACACAAGCAGCGCGCGATGAACATTTCGAACCGAGCACGAATTTTGATAGTAAAATTCAATAATTTGCAAGCGTTGTTCATTTGTAAGACGATCCATGGTTAAATTGCAAACCAAACTGAAGCTGTTTGACAGTGACACAAGGTACTAAACACACGTCAGCTGTCAAAACCAGTGTTGCCAAAACTAAACCAGCTTAAAAATCACCCGTTATAAACAAAGTCCCTTTTCACGCGAGAAAACTGATTGTCCATCAACTTCCAGTTTTAGGAGAAGAGAGCGCGGAGTATGGGGATTGAACAAAATCGCCCCGGTAAAAATTGTTTGTTAACGTACCCATTGATCTGGAAATGAGCCTCATCACTGAAGATGACCGTAAATGGGAGAAGCCCGAGGAACGTTGCTGAACAGAACAACTATTTTGATAAAACAATTGATTGGTAAGTGTTGTTGAACGCTATATCCGTCAATGGTGATTTAGCAAAACAGACTTATTAAATGACAGTTGGGAAGTTCTTATTAGAAGACCCTTTATTTAAGTTTTGTATCAGCAAACAGCTGTTAGTTGTTTCTTTATTTTTGTAATAACGCCTAATTTTTTATGAAAATTTTAGGTTCTATTTCACAATTTGTTGTTAGGAATAACCTAATACGTAAGGAGCTATTACATAGAACACAAAATGAAACCAAGATATGAGTATACGCGTCGGTGCAGTTATTCCGTTGCAACTACGAAACGGAATTTAATATAACGGGCTTGCTGTGAGCCTTTTGAGGATATTCGCCACAATTTGTCAGGAAACTCGCTAACCAATGGAATAAATCAAAATAGTCCACGGGTTCGGCGGGATTTGACGGAATTTTAAAAAGCGGGACTGAAATGCATCGGAATTTTGAATAAGCGGGATTTTAGAAGACCGGATTTAAAAAAAAAGTATTTTAGTTAAAATTTTGTTTGGGTGTTTTTTTCTTATCTTTTCCTCGTAGGGCTCGCGTACAAATCTGATCTTTCCGTGCAAAGACGCTTTATATGACTTATTTTAAGCTGATGTGCTTTTTTGGCACTAATAGACAAATCAAGGGTTTCGTTGTGGTGGTCTTGAAAACCCAGCACGTACCTACGAAGTAGGTCTCTGATAGCCTTTTTGTCATAGGTCTTCGCGGCATAGGTCTTCTAAAGAAGCTCTTAGAGACTCAATCTGAAAAAGGCCTAGCGATTTCTTGCAATTGCAGCCGTTTCAAGTAGAATTCCCTCACAGTATCTATCCGCAGCCTATACAAGGTTGTGGTACAAATAATTGTTAGCCATGAAACAAGGGGAATGCTTTGCACCAATTTCATTGTTTGCCTCAATCAAGATCCCCATGTCCTCTTTTGAATTTTGTGTTGTATGGGAACTGCATATTTATTGTCACAATGTTTCACCCCGCAACTCGATCAACTTGAATCTTGTGTATATCGGAGGTGATGTTGTGCAGACTGTACTTATATAGACTGTACAAACATAGAATTCTTCCCGTGCTAGCTTACCTATTTTTAAGCGAAAGCTTAAAAATTCTTCAAAACTTAATGGGGGCTATCGTGAATAAAATTTCGCTGGGAATGTTTCCCACCTTTGAAAATTTGGAACGTGAATGATGGTTGAAAGTATCCATCGGAATATAATGGCATTGGGAATAAATTTTCCAGGTGAATTTGGCTATCATTTCAATAAGCCAAATTTGAACTTGTGAAGCGGAGTTGAAAAGTATTGGCGTTTGAAATTTTCGAAGATGGGAAACATTCCCAGGGAAATTTTATTCACGATAGACCCCAATAAGTTATGCTTAATTTAGCTTTAGGGTGAAATAGAATGAACACCCTGAGCCGGTTCTCTATAGTTAATACATAAATATTATGTATGCTTAAAATTAAAATAAGTAAATAAATTAAGTGGTGCTACAGCTCGTTGAGAGGCAAGGCCTAGTGACTTACAACTCTCAAACATTACTGTGTGCGTGTCATCGGTAGGAATGGAGCGGATTTTTTTTTTGTATTGAGGTAAATAAGGCTAGGAATCGAACCCAGACCTTCGGCATGACAATCCTACGCCACCGGCTACTTCAGTCAATATATGAACCTTTGCTCTATAACGTCAAATTTGATCAAAACCGCGAGATGGATTTTTACGAATGCATCATCTTTGTAGCATGTATAGGTACCTATTTGTATATGTGATATCATAAAATATTAAGCTCCGCGGTTCTTCTTCTTCTTCGCAGCAGACACATCCTATATAAGAAAATACATATAAAAGGTACGCATCTACCTTACCTCTATACTTAAAATTTACCATTTGAAATTGGTCGATAATAAAAGCCTTCAATAAAATATTTCTAACGACATAAATTGTTTTACCACGGTCTAGTTCCTTTTGCACACCAGACAACGAATTATCGCCATTCATCATTGAAGATTAATCTATTGAAAATCTAACCCAGTTATTAAATAAAAACCCTCTTCCATTATCTATTAAAATACTATAAATAAAATTCATTCCTCTTTTATCTAAACGATAAGATGGCTTCCCTTTCTTAACACGTTTTAGTTCAATGCATCCCAGTCAAGTGTGCAATTCATCAAATTTTATGATCTTGTTTACAGCCTGATGGCCAAAAGACTTGAAAAAAATGTCTCATCGAAGGAAGAGGAGTTTAGATACTCGTATCGTAGCGTCGCTATATGACTTAAGGCAGGCATTAACCATAAATTAATTTTAATCGGGTGTGCATTAGCGTAGGAATGAATAATTATAGTTATGACTGACAGTGTTTTAAAATATCGTTCTGAAGATCTTGCAAATTGGTATCCCACATTATTAAAATCTCGCAATTATAAGTTAAAATTTGGCTTAAATATATATTTTGTTTTAATGTCAGATTATAAATCTATATATTTTACTTAGGAACTCAAATAATTTTATTATTTTAAAAATATAGGTAGGTTGTAGGTGCATGACAGTTATTAATAAGCGAGAAGCAAGAATTTTTTGTCACGTACCTTAAATAATGCAGTTATTGTATTGTCTATATGAACGAAAAATACTCGCAGGTGTTTTCTCCGAAAAATATGTGCAATCTTTTGGAAAAAATGGGATGTATACGCACTGTTGCCACTTGGAAATAAAATCTGTGACTAAAATTGAAAATAAAAACGGCCAAACGCAGTAAAAAGTGACCAAAATAATGTGAGTTTGAAAATATTAAAGAACACACAAAATTATAGAGTTTTCTATACTCTTTTTATTTATTATTAGCAAATTACAAAAATAAATAATAATTTAAAAAAAAATGTTCCTATAATTCAGATACGTCCATTTTATCGTTAAGATTATTTTTTTGAAAATCTTAGGGCCACTTGCACTAAAGTTATCTGACAGCAGTAACTACTGATTTATCCTGAGATAAGCTAATTTATCTAATTTAAAAAAAAAACTGGTTGCACTAATACATTTATCAACCTATCCATAGATAAGTATTTAAAATAGCTATCCAGTCATATTTCTCTGGATAACTTTTGTTAACTGTCAAAGTGTCAATATTAATTTGAAAATAAGTATAAATAAACTTTCAAAACTGATTGAAAAGCGAGAAAACATTGTAATATATATATATTCAACATTAATTTTTGTTTAAATGATATCAGACGACGACGAAGAGATTATTGATTTCATAAGTAGTAATTTTTTCAACAGAAAAAATTATGAAAGACAAAATTTGTTCGATGATTTGCGGGATAGTGACTTTCTGAGAAGGTTTCGGCTAACAAAAAAAACAACATTGTCTCTTCTTAAGGAAATTGAACCCCTGTTGGAGTTTTCAAGAGACAGGTATTTTACTCATATAATCTTCATTCAAGTTTAAAAAAGTATGTATGTATGTGCGTTATCCGCAGAAACAATTCGGTATCTCCCATTAATCAACTTTTGTGCACTCTGCGATTCTATGCAACTGGAAGTCAGCTGATAACTTGTGCAGATGTCATAGGCGCTCACGAGTCCACTGCTTGCCGAATTGTGCACAGGGTAACTCATGCCATAGCCAGACTTCGACCGAAGTATATAAAATTTCCTACTTCAATCCTAGAACAACAAAAAGCTGCAACTGAGTTTTTCAATTTAGCGCGGTTTCCCAGAGTAATTGGGGCAATAGACTGCACCCACGTACGAATACAATCACCTGGTATATGTAAAAGTATTCATTTGATGCATTTTAATAAAATATTTACTGACAGGGGGAGACACAGCCGAGCTGTTTAGAAACAGAAAAGGTTATTTTTCTGTAAACGTGCAAGCGATTTGTCTTGCAACCATGTCGTTTACAGATATTGTTGCACGCTGGCATGGTTCTGCTCATGATTCAAACATTTGGGATAACTGCGCACAAAAAAGAAATTTTCTGCAAAAGGTTTATGGTGACAAATTACTTTTAGGAGACAGCGGATATGCTCAGACACCATTCATGATGACGCCCTTACCACACACAAATACACGACCTGAAGAATTGTATCAGGAATCACAAATACGTAGCAGAAATGTTATAGAAAGGTCATTTGGGGTGTGGAAAAGAAGATTTCCAATAATGTCCAGAGGAATACATTTAAAATTCAATAAGATCCCTGGATTAATTGTCGCTGCAGCAGTGCTGCACAATATTGCGATACTTGAAGGAGACGATATACCCCCTGAGGATCCAGACTTTCCAGTTTTTAATGAACAGTCCGATAATCAAACTATTATCACTGAAGAGCCATCTGTTGGTCGAAGGAATGGTTCTTTGGAGCGCAAAGCTTTAATTGAAACGCATTTTTCAAGGTAATCGAAAGTCTTTCCGAACACGAGTCGTTGGGCAAATGCTTAAAATGTACATACCTACTTATGTCCTTTTTCAGATTCTGAACCAATCTTGGTCACAAATTGAAAGAGAAAGAACAACAATATTTACTAAAACAAAAAACAATGTTCATAATAGATATTTATTTTTCATAGATATGTAATTAAATAAATGGAAATTTCAAATGTTATTCTTTTTTTCTTTTAGTAATTTTAGTGTTATCAATTCTAGCTCTGCTTTTCGCATTTTATCATTGTGCTCATGTTGTTTAAGTTTGTCTTCGAGTTCTGCTTTTGCAATAGATTTTTGAATATCTACCAGTTCCAATTTTTGTTTGCTTAAATTAATAAAAGACGACGTCACTGATATCTTTTGCTGAGGTCTTCTTCTACCAAAATCATTTTGTTTAGTTTTAGTTGTACCTATTATAAGATGTTCATAATTATGTTAGTATGTCACAAAAAAAAATACAAATCATAACAATACCTTTGGCCAATGTTTCATCTTCTGAATTGCTTGGCTCACAAAGAGCACTATCTTTTTTACGCTTGAGTGCTTTTCGAGACCATTCCGGAAGTTGCAGCGATGACGTTGAGGGCAATGTTATGTCAACATTCTCCTTCTCCAAAGGGATTTGTTCTTCAACATCTGGGAGTAGCTGTTGTTGTTGACTGATGAAGTCACTGTCGCTATCATATTTTGTGTAAATCCCATCAACCGATTCACCGATGAGAGATTTAACTTTAGCATATATTTCATCTGGTGGCTTTGGAGGACCACCCCCTCCTTAAAACAAAAAGAAGATAAGTACCTAGTTCTGTAACAATTGCTTATAATCAGTTAAAATTACCAGTTTGAAAAATCTTTTTTTTGAAAGAATCTTCTTGTTTCTTAGTTTCAGCTACAAGCTCGCTAAAAACCTCTTCACAATGATCTGGTAAACGATCTACTAGAATTGAAACTTCTTGCCAGTTTTCTGTTCCATACTCTTCTACTGCCGCGAGAAGTACTGGTGTAGTAACTTTTGGAACTAGAAATTCATATGAAATTTATTTGAGTTTAAAAAAAATAGCAAAAGAGGTTACCTACCTGCAATTTGCATTTTTGCATTCGAAGATGCTTTTTTTGTTTTTTTTTTATTTGTGAGCGATAACAGTCTTGGATACTATCTGGAGTTCTGTTGTAGCTACTCGTGTTGGCGTTGAATTCGTTAGCCAAATTTTCCCAAGTCTGTGATTTCTCACGTAAGGTATAACCGTCTGTTCTTTTATTTTGAATTATATTTTTGTATTTTTCGACCAGTGAAAGAATGAGGAGTATCTCCGAAGTGGTAAAATTTGGAGCTCTTGAACGCTTCTTTGGTGAACCAGACATTATTTATTAATAAGCAAAACTGATAGAGAAACTATTTAAAAAATATCCGAACAAAAAATGACATTTATGATTTAATTCTGTTTGTTTTTTTTTTTCTCATGTTGCTCTGTTTGAAATAAATAAGTATCCTATAGTTACTTATCCAAGTTAGTTTTTTCATTTGTGCAATGTCAAAACAAAAATAATAAACTTATTTTTTTATCCAAGGATAGCTATCTCCAATTTTAGCAATTTATCCTTTGGTTTCGTGCAATTGGCCCTTAGTCGGCATTTACATTTTCCTATACCTATATTTTCAAGGCCAATTTTTTGTTGTTGTTGTAATCGTGTCAGATTTCGAGGTGCGGACGATATGTTCCATACGATTTTTCCATTATATCTCACACGATTACAACAACAAAGACAAATTGGCATTTGAAAAATCGGGGAATGTAAATGCCGACTAACCATTTTGTATTCCATTTTCAGGATCGCCCTCAACCAAGTTTGGCAAACTATCGATCAAAGTTGAAATTGAAACGCGATGTACACCATCTGATTTCTTACATAAAATAAATCTTAATTTATGAGAAATTTTTTTTAAAATCGTAGAAGCGGTTTTAAAAATAATTAAGTTTTTTATATATGTAGGTATATAAGTTCGTATTTATTAATGTGGAGTTAAAAATTTAATTTGACAAAAAATCTTTCGAATAATAGAATTTTCAAAAAAATAATTTTAGAATATTTTTTAAAATCCAAAAATAAGTTTTTGATATGCAATATTGTTAAAATTTATTACAAGCTTGTGTATACAAAATTTAGTTTTAATCGATTAGACAGATAATGAGAAAGTCGAAAATAAAAAAAAAAACGCCCTATGATACATAGGTAGTTAGTTAGTAATAGTTCAATGTAAAATTTAATAATTTTAAATGCTAGACCTTACTAATTTTGATTAAAAAAAAATGTATCAAAATCGTAGGAGTCGTTTTTAAGCAGGTACTGTTATTTTTGGTTATGTGAATAATTTTTGTCTAAAATCTTCTAGATAATGTTAAAAATTATTTTTACCAAGTTTAATAAAAATCGACCCAGTCGTTTTTGAAATATGGAGTCGTCAAAAAAAAAATATTTAAAATTTTTTAAAAATCCAAAACATATCTTTATCAAAATTGAAATGAAAAAATAACAAAAACTTACGAAAAAAAAACAGTTGTAACAAAATAAATACAACAGACAACAGCTGAACCATTTGAAAATTAAATGCGAAATATAATACTTTCATCTCATTCTTTCTCTTACCTACGTTTGGGCTTCGGGAAATATTTAGGCAAACAGCAAAAAGGTAAGCAATTGATTTTTTAATGAAAATGAACGGAAAAAATTCAAACAATTTTTTACAAAGAGTTTTTACTTAAAAATTGAAAATTGAATTTTAACTCTGAGGAAAAATTTCAAACAATTTTTTACACAGAGTTCCTACTTAAAGCTAAATTGAAAAATTATGAAAAAGGAAATTAAAGTTGATATATATTATTGTAAAGGAGTAAAAAGAGCCAAGAAAATCTCAAAAAGAGCCAATTTTGGATGACTTTAGAAAAGTTGAGCCAAAGAGGCACACCTGAAACAAAGAGCCAAATTGGCTCTTTAGAGGCACGAAGGTAGCCCTGTATGTAAGTACTGTCACGATACTATAAAGCGCACAAAAAAGAAATCCTAAAAACGGCAACGAAAGTAAAAAAGTATGCTAGACTGATATTAAAAAGCGAGATTTTTAAAATGTGACCTTTCGTTTTCCGGGATTTATTTAAAAAAAAAAACGCGAAATTTCGTAATGGCGAATTTACGTTGGCTAGACGATCTGATCTTTTTTGCAAACCGCGAAATAGAAAAATTTGAATCTTTATTCAGGAAAAATTCTATTTCTTTGAACGACAACCAAATGTAAAAATTTGCGACCAACAATTTATGACTTCGACCTTGAAAAAATAAGAACGACTTTATGGTGTAACGTGACGTGGGATAATAATTTTTCTTTATTTAACTGGTTAAAATGTAACATCGTTTTTTTATATGTAACGTTAAAAAGAAAATTATGGTGAACCTTGGTATTAAGGCGGGAATTTCAAAAATTTAAATTATAGTGATGGGACTAATGTATACATTTTAAGAACACGATTAATTTCTAGCTTTTATTTTACATAATTGCTTATTAAATTCAATTTAGATAACAAGTGCTCCAACATTGGCAGTCAATTGTATAGCGCTCCCCAACAAAGGAATATGATGAGTCGATCCGTAATGTGTCCTAAGATATACAGGGTTACGTAATATACAGGGTGATTCACATAAGGTGTGACAAAAAGCTAGAGCGTGAAGGTTGGGTTGAGACAAGAAAAAAATCGTATGGGTGGGAGGGGTTTTTTCGCCCAGTTTAGCCAATAAAAGAAGAGATTACTGGCCTTACAAAAAGGTGTGTCATGGTGTTGTAAATGTAACTTTTGTTTTTTAATAATTTGTGGTCTGTTTTAAGTGAATTTTTTAGTAAATTGCCCCTTCTGGCTAAAAGTGGGAAATAGACCCCCCTCTCTCATACAATTTTTTCAATGTATCGATCCAACCTACCCGCTCTAGCTTTTTGTGACATTTTATGTGAATCACCCTGTATAATAATTTCTATATGCCAGGGCTGATTTTTTTCTAACGTCACGTATAGGCGGCATCCATATCCAGCTGCAAAAAGTTCCCCTCATTTCAAGACTATATCTGCATGACTATATTCCACCAAATTTCAAATGGTATTGGCAAGGCCGTAGCCAGACAATTTTTTCGTTGGGGGGGGGGATATAATTTTTCGGAAAAAAATATCACCAATTAGTAATCAAAACTAGAATAGCCCATGAACAGAAATTCAACCATATCATACACAATTTTGTTTAAACATTTGGGCATGTATATAATATGTATATATCATGCAGTTCCGTTGAATAGAGGTACCTAAGCAGAAAAATTTACGACAAAGTATTATTTATATAAAATATAATCGTACAGTTCCAATTTAAGTTATTATATGTTAGGTAGGTACATAACATCAATATTAAAAAGTATAACTATAAAAGTATTACATATTTTTACAAAACTATATTCAGTCTTCTGATGGCCATTTTAGCTGCAAATACATCGATAACTTCCTCAGTGTCAATCTCAATTTGTCGATGAACTGACATTAACGCCAATCCTGTTAGTTTTTCTTCACTGGTAGAATTTCTTAAATAAGTTTTCAGACGTTTCATTCTCGAAAAATGTTCTTTCCGGTGCGCATGTTGAAACGGGTAATGTCGGCAAAATTTTTAGAAGCTTTTGGATGTTAGGAAACAGATCCTTGTTGCACTCTCCAAGAGCTGCTATTGCACTCTTGTACCGCTGTGTGTCTAGTGGCACACGGCAGGGTTACCTTCGGGGACACTTTAGTGTCATTTTGACATCTTTTCAGCACCCGTTCACCAGGACGCCTCTTTTTAAAAATACATCGATCTTGGATTTGAACACTTTTTTGAAATCTAGCAACTCTTTGGACACTATCTGAAAAAAAAAACAATTGGTTCGAAAAATTGAACGGAACCCGTTGTCAATCAATCAAAAAATAAAAATATCTACACCACACATATCTTTTTCTTGTTCTACATATCTTTCATACCCGTACTCTAAATCCCAAATTAAAGGCCAATATTTTGAAATATTATCAAAAAATATGTTATCAAGTCACAGATTGGATAAATATTAATGATAAAAAATTATCTGTTGAACGATTCTTACACCCAGAAATTATAAAATTGGGAAAAGAATTAAACTACTTTGAAAATGAATTATAATCTCGAGAAAGAGTACCTACAAAGCTTATAAGTTAAAAGCTGATTTGCTGATTTTGAGCTAAAGTTGATTTTGCTGATGTTGATTTTGAAAATTGTATATATTGTGCATGGGCCGCTTTAGATATACCAGCAGATGCGTAGTATTTAGATTTTTTAAATGAAAAGGCATAAGAATTTATGGAAATTGAACAATCAGCATTTGCGATAAAATTTAATTATTTAAATGATAAATAAAGCGATTTCAACCTTATTGTGAGTTTCACCGGAACAACATATTCCATCACCCAGAAAAACTGATATTTCACTTTTCGCCTATTGTAAGTTTCACCCGAAAAAATGTTAAATGTTCGAAAAATTCCTCTAATTGTGAGTAATCATTTCGGACGAAATTTAACACCATTATTTTGGCAAAATTCTCACTTATTTTTTTGAGGCGAACGAAAGAGTTAAAAGAGATATCATGCTGGAAAATTCCTCATTGCTGGAAAACGGAATTATGAATTGAATTTTTTATATCTGGAACAACAAAATCAGCAATATATAAATAGCGCATTTCAAAAATATACCCTGACCTGAAACACCTTCTTATATTAGTTTTAACTTTGCATACGAATTGCAATACGAATGAACAATTTTATTTAATTATCACTTCTTTATTTAACTATAATGGGACATATTCATAGTCACTTTTAAACTGCAGTTTATCTTAGACCTGGGTTTATCCTATCGAAATAACATTGAATAAACCCCAGTCTAAGATAAACTGGAGTGACTATGAATATGCCCCAATTTCTTTTACATACAAATAAAGGGTCCGCCAAATAACTTCTTTTTTTTTTGAAAATGGCGCAAAACATCGAGTGTAGTTTCGGCTGTGTGGCACGTAGCGCGCGCTATCCTGTTGAAACCAAATGTTGCCAATATCCTCCTCTTCAATTTTTGTGAAAAATATTCGTTCAACATTGCCCGATAACGATCGCCATTGAATGTAACGGCCACTCCCTGCTCATTTTCGAAAAATGGCCCAATTATGCCTCTGGACCAAAATCCGCACCAAACAGTGACTCGTTTTGGGTGTATCGGCTTTTCAATGTATGCGTGCGGGTTTTCTGTGCCCCAAATGCGACAATTTTGCTTGTTTACTACCCGCCAAGATCAAAATGAGCTTCATCTGAAAAGATGATTTTTTTTGGCAAAATCGGCATCTTCTCTAAGTCGATCGCAGGCCCACTTAGCGAAGCGTATACACAACCATATTCGTTCAGCGGAAGGATAAAACTAATTATCTGTCAGATCAGACATGAGCTAAGTGTTACCATTCACGAAATAAGCACTAGTTGAAAAAAAAACATTAGATGGCGGACCCTTTACAAGAGTTGCAGCTCGATTCTTATATTTACAAAATTTTATGAAATTTGTGTAATTGGCACTTTCTTTTTCAGAGCTTTCAAATGTCAAATCACCTACATCCAGTCATGGTACATATGTAGGGAAAAACTCCTTTAAGATTTATTTTTTGTATGTAATCAACAAATCAATGTCATAAAATGTGTCTGCCTCTGTTTCTGATAATCATATTTTGCTTCCACACTCACATCCAAATCAGTTTCGAAATAACCTCAAACCATCAAACGGGATAGAATTTGTGATGGTCTTGAAACAAATGAAAAGATGTTTTAAAAAAAATTTAAATGCATTATTGTTTAAACTATTAAGAAACATCTAATTGCAAAATTATAACAAAATCAGGTTAAGCACGGCGAAGATATACGCGAATAAACCAAAAATAAGACCATTTTCTCAAAAAACGTGGAATACCTACCTAAATCCGTTGTGATTTTTTTGAAAAAAAAAAAAACTGAAACGCAGTTTTCTTAAAATTGACTTCGTTATAGCAAATGAACAAAGTAAGACACAAATTGAGTCGAAAACTGTTTTCGTGGCCATCAAGTCTCACATTTCACATTTGGCCACTTTAGTGCAACTTAAACAGGCAGTGAAAATAGATCTAATCTATCGTATATGAAATTACAGTGTAATCTACCCAACAAATTGTAATCTTAAAAAATGACTTAGACCAAAATTTCAAAGAACGTTATACATACATAAACATATGTAGCCACATAAACATACATAAATACTTCAAACAGTTTCTAAATTGAAAAGACTTCGTTAAAAAGCAATATTCCTCCATAAACATAAAAAGTGCTATTCTTTCAATTTAACTTATCTTCGTCTAACAGCATAATACACATACTGCACTTGGATGCTTCTTCTGAGATCTGAGTGCAATAGAAGTATGAACATATAACGGGTGATTTTTTAGCTGGTTTGGTTTTGGCAACACTGGTTTTGACAGCTGACGTGTGTTTAGTACCTTGTGTCACTGTCAAACAGCTTCAGTTTGGTTTGCAATTTAACCATGGATCGTCTTACAAATGAACAACGCTTGCAAATTATTGAATTTTACTATCAAAATTCGTGCTCGGTTCGAAATGTTCATCGCGCGCTGCTTGTGTTCAGCGATGAGGCTCATTTTTGGTTGAATGGGTACGTAAATAAGCAAAATTGCCGCATTTGGAGTGAAGATCAGCCAGAAGCATTGCAACAGCTACCAATGCATCCCGAAAAAGCCACTGTTTGGTGCGGTTTATGGGCCGGCGGCATTATTGGGCCATATTTCTTCAAAGATGATGCGAACGCAGCGTTACTGTCAATGGTGAACGCTACCGAGCGATGATAACAAACTTTTTTTTGCCCGAAATGGAAGTTCTTGGCTTGCATGATATGTGGTTTCAACAAGACGGTGCCACATGCCACACAGCACGCGAAACAATGGCGCAATTGCGAGGCGAGTTTGGTGAACAGTTAATTTCACGTTTCGGGCCGGTCAATTGGCCGCCTAGATCGTGCGATTTGACACCATTAGATTATTTTTTGTGGGGGTATGTCAAGGCTAATGTCTATAGGGACAAGCCCGCTTCGATTGACGCACTGGAAGCCAACATCCATGCATTCATTCGTGAGATACCGGCCGATATGTGTGAAAGAGTATGCCAAAATTGGACTCAGCGGATGGGCTACCTGAGACGCAGCCGCGGTCAACATTTGCATGAAATTATCTTTAAACATTAAATTGCAAGGTTCAAACTATCGATTCAAATAAATATTTCATTCATTTTTTCGAATTTTTTGTGTTTTTTTTTTTTTAAAAGTTCTAAACCTCTTAAAAAATCACCCATTATATAGTGGAGAAACAGCAAACATTATTATTTTTTCTTGTTTTTGTTAAAAGGAATCGTTACAGCATTTTGAATGCTTTTTAAGAACTTTGTTTGAGTGTTTTATGTTGGGAAAAATAGTTATTTCATTGGAATTATTTTTCGAACTAACATAGTTTCATCGTCTAAGCAATAGGTATTTCTTAAAGAGATCCTTTCATATTAAGATACAAAGGCAAAAATAATGAAATTCTAATGAAGTGAAAAATTAGCGTATGAAATGTTTGACTGTGAAAGAAATCTGAACATAGCAATATGAACATACAGATTTACTTCTTCGTTGAATACGCAAATGTATGTGTACCTAAGTCTTGAATATTAGGAGACCCAAGGCGAATGCAATCCTTAGTAACACTATTAAAAACAAGATAATTATCTTCCTGAGTATTAAGCTTTATGTCCTATACATTTTGAAGTAGGGAAATGTTATCCTATTACATTAAAAAAAAAAAAAAGAATTACATTTTCTGGCTACAAATACATACCTACAACACTTTAGATGAGTTATTTTTGGAGCTAAAAAATGTTAATTGAAATCTCGGGTTCGATCTATCACGAATCCAACCCTTGCTTCTTCAAGCTTATGTTACGGAATTCTTATATTTTTGCAATATGTACATATTCCTTATTTTATCGAACAGATAACGAAGGGATAATAGAATTTTACACCGATTTAGTTGAAGGATTTTTAGCATGATGGTATGTTAAAAACACTAAGCATCGTACTTTTTTTGCTAAAGTTTAAATAACCAAATTTCTATTTTATCTATTTAGTACTATACTTACTCCATATGTCACTTTGAAAATACAAAATGTGAAAAAAATGTGTGTGCTTATTTTTTTTGCATGAACTGTCACTGTTTTAGGTGTGTTCGGCTGGAGTTTATTAAGAAAACAGGCTTAGTATGATACGAGTTAAAAATTGTTTAAGACTAAGAACATTTTAGTCAATAGCCTTAAAGTCCATAAATTGTTAACTAGTTTCATTCTAACACCTTAGCACCAGGCTGTTCAAAATTTTGTGACACTAAATTTGACAGCTTACAGATAATAAATGTGCTCAATACGCTTTTTTTGAGGCAAAAAGTTTTTCAAATTAAAATTGATCGTAATAAACTAAGAACCACTAAAAGGAGTCTTATGATCGGTCTGGCAGCCGTGAAATAGCTATACAACAACTCCAGCCTATAATGACTTGGTGGTATAGCTCACTTGAGTGGTTGTTGTTTCATTCAAACCTTCAATATTAAAATGATGGTGTGTAAGCTTTGCAGCCTTAATGCAAGTGTGTTATCACACAAAAACCAACTGACCATAACTTGTTTAAAAGATTTTTAAGGCTTTTTTAACGATCTCAAGATGTACAGATTTAAGAAATGAATCAAATAAAACATTATAGATTCATGGACCATAATGTTTACATTTATAAACAATTATTAAGATATGACCAGTCAACTTGTGATAACAGGTTATTTTTAAAATAAATGTGTAAAAGTTTTCAACGGGATTGCAAAGAAAATCTGAATTTAAAAAAAATGTGAAAAAGTTAAAGATGGATGATGGCTGTCCCCAGTTACTAAAGGATCGGTTGATTTTTCCACAATAATATCTTCGTCTCAGATTGCTAAAATTAAATCCAGGGTCCTTCCATTGTCATTCGTTAAATTGGCGTAGTCCAAGTGAGGTTAAATCATCAATTAACATAGAGTCATCAGATTAAAGAAGTCCAGTTGGCAACATAACATTTGATTCAGTACATCGCATCGCAGCCAACCAATGTTGCATATAGATTGAAATCTCCAAGGCAGATTATTTCATCATTGTATTTCAATGATTCATTGATACAGCTTATGAATTCAAAAGCTTTATTATAAACATCATAAGGGCATCCAGGAATGATATATATGGCTATTAGATAGACGTTTCTGTTATTTAAGGTTATTTTAACGCAGAAAAATTCTTTGTGTATGGCTACAGTAACATGTATTAGCGTAGCGACGAAAGAAGACCTTACAGGAATTAGGGTATCTGAATACCGGTCACGTCTGAAAACATTGAATGTGCTGTCAAAAAGTTGGGAATTTTAAATCCAAGATTCAGCCATGTTTTGGTGGGTGAAATGACGTCATAAGAGCAAGTAATTGTAGAATAGTAGACCTTGTTGGTATTTGTCCGAAGTCCTCTCACATTTTGATAAAAAAATGTCAATTAATGGCTTCGATTTATATGTCTGGTAAGTTTGTTCTGAAAAGGATTACGAACATTATTCCTTTTGTTAAAATATTCATGATCAATTATATTATCCCCGGCCAAAGAGATTTATCAAGTACAAAGTTGGTTTTGTAACATAATATGCTTAAGGGATGTGTAGTGATTACTTTTTGTCGACAATTGTTCAATTTTTAGTTTAGACTTGGAGAAGCGAAAGTTGAAGAATTTACTTATATTGTCGCAGCTTGTGGGAGGATCAAAATTAAATGTAAGAATATGCATTTAAACCTTTCTGCTGCCTTAAGGTAGCCCTAAACGACGAACATGTTCGCCGAACTTGTTCGTTTGCGTTATCCCCTACACGGCGAGCACATTTGGCGAACATTCATTTCGTTCTGATTCTTCAAAGAATAAACATCGATAAAATCGTGGCTGACTATGGCTGACGTGATATGCACTCAACGACGTGAACAGCAAAAATGAGGTTTGCTCGCGAACATGGCCCTACAAGGTGAACATCGAAGCAAACGAACATCACAAAATCGAAATTTTTCGCCAACAGCGAACCGTTCGCCAACCAGCCCATACACGACGAAAATATAGCGAGCACGAACAAGTTCGGCGAGCATGTTCGTCGTTTAGGGCTACCTTTAAGTTGAACTTTAGTACACGAGATTTAGCTGGTATACATTAGTGAAAACCAGTGGTATTTGTGATGATGAATTAGTAGAGAGCGAGACTGTTGTGATTGCTGTTGTTGAAGGTGAGGTTAATAAAGACAATTGCGCTATTTCAGTTGAACTAGAAGTTGCTCAAGCAAAACACTTTTCCATTCATCAATAGCCTCCTTCTACTTTCAAGCATGAGTCTTCTTTAGAAAAAAGTCGAAAAGTTACCGATGTTATGTTTTTATACCAACTCCTGCTTAATGTCTTTGATTCGCCGGTTCTTTTAGACCAAATTCTTTTGCTTTTATTTGGACTTCACTTCCATTGTACCAATGAGCCATTGAACCGTATGAAACATGAGGCCATTAAGGACCATGCTGTTTTCGACCTGAGTTACTCAAAACATACACTTTAATACGAGTTGTTTGGGCGTTCTTAATATTCGTCACTCACCAGCAGTTGGTATCAACGATGCTATCTTCGTTCGAAAAGTCAAATCATAAATTAAATCCTAGTTTCAATTCTGGTGCTTCCCCCACATATCTTTGAGACAAACAAAAACTGACCTTTGGATTAATTCCTTCGCTTTAAGATGTTTGAAGAACGTAATAAATTATTTAAATACCACACAACTTTCCTTAAGTAATGAATTCCTCTATTGAATTAGCTGAACAACAAATACAGCTACCATTTTTTTTTTGTGTTCTTTATTAAGTTTTAATTTCATAATTGCTTGAACTTATAGAACTTATAGTATCTTCAAAACCCACACGTTTATATCCTCTAGGACTAAGTTATTCTGTTTTAAGTGCTCTGAGGGGTACTTTGAGAAAGTTTTGTGCTCACTGAATAATATGCGAACTGATTTTATTCTAAAGATCTCACAGCCACAGTAACGTGATGCTTTTGAGCATATCTTTAAAAGAAGAACGAAGTTCATTTTTATTCAAAGGGGATATAAAACTCTTCGTTCGAAGGTTGATGACATCTCTTTTGCTCCGTCCTTAGATGGTGAATCAAGTTATGTATTTGCCAAAGGCAACCTTAGGTATCTATAGTTTTCGTACTCTTAAGCTACAACGAATTTACACCAAAAAATTTCATTATTCAAATCTCTATGAAAACAAGAAAAAGCTTAAGTTAAGCTAAAATACAGTCATCGCCACAGTAAAATGTTCAGTATCACATTTTCATTCAACAGTCATAACGCGTTTGATATTACATAAATATAGGGTCATACATTTTTCGGTTTCGAAAGTAAAGCTAAATAAAACAAACACTGCGATACATTTTTGATGAAAATTTTATTTTGTTATAAAGTTTGGACTTTTCCATTAAGTGTGAAAAACAATATGATTGACATGGCCGCCTCGGGAAGATTCCCAGCAAGCGATTTTTTTGAGGTAATTTTTAAAAACTTTTTCGCACATTTCGGGAGGTATCTCGGCCATAACTTGAGTAATGTTGGTCTAGAGTTCGGGGATTATTCGCGTAAGCTCGGTGTTTTACGTCGCCCCACAGAAAACAAATCTAACGGTGTCAAATCGCATGATGTTGGTGGCCAATTGAAGTCGCCAAAACGTGAAATTATACTTCCCACGCAATAAAGCCATAATTCTTCGTGTTGTGTGCGGATTGTTGCCCTGTCTTGTTGGAACCACAAGTAGACGGTAGATTATGACAACCATAATCATCGCGTAAGTGGATATTGGATACGTTTAGAGACAAAAATCTGAAGATCCGTGTACGTAGTCAACAACGTATGGAAGACTTTGCATACGCATCCTAATATGGATCTATTAACCGTGAGTCCGAGCACACACCTTTTTTTTAAGTCGCTCGAAGCCCGTTGAATATTTCGTACTTTTATTGGCGAAAAACTGTCGTAACTGGTATTGGCAGTTCTCTAGTCTCGTCCTAAGTAATTATCAATGGTACAAATAAAATGCGAAATACTGAATATACCTATAAATTGATTAGGTTCATATCGATAATGCTGTGATCAGGAGATCTGAAAAAAATGATAAAATAATATTTCGTGAACAAAGACCAACACTGACAACATTAATAAAGCCAGTAAATTGACCTCGGTCCCAGAACCTGGTTCTGGTGAATACATTTTTCTTATTTTTGTCATTTTGAGTTTCTATACTTTTGTATAAATATGAAAACAATTTATGTGTTTCAATAATTACGGCAATGACTGTATAATATAATTTAATAATATAATAACAGGATACATTATACCAAAAAACTTGTAGAATTAGTTTGTACTTTAATCGATTTTTTTTTGTCAGCTACCGCTACCGACAACTTTCACTTGCCCAGAATTTGTTAAATTACAAAACTTCAAATTCTTTAGATTTTCATTTTTGTGAAATGTCTGAGGTTTAATAAAATTATGCCATCAGAAGGGTGGGACATTGTATCATATTGTAGATGTAGATGAACACGGGGACATTAAAAATTTAACTTGTATGTATTTCTTTTTAAAGGCACTTAAATTTTGTAGAAAAATTGTGACGAAAAAAAAAAATAAGTATTTTTTGTATATAAGATATCTTTAATGCTACATCTATTCCTTCGTCTTTTTTGGCCTCAAGCAAAGCTACAGAAGTATTTCTCTTGCAAACGAGCCAATTCGTTTGTGTTGTAAGGGAAGAGAAGCGAGAAACTCTTCGGGGGAAATGTAAATTTTCATTTGAGTGGACATAATGACGTGGAATCTTAGATCTTTTGGCCACGTAATGTACATGGCATAATACTTTGTATTCGAATATACACACAAAAGCACGGAAACAACAACGATATCTTACCTACCTTGGACGGAGGGAAAAGGAGTTTGGTCAACAACAAAAAAAAAAAAACTTTTTAAACTTGAACAAAGTTTCAGATACAAGAAAAGGATCATTCAACCAGCTGCATCATAACATGAAGAAAGTGCCTCTAGCCATCTTATCGATATACCTACACGAGCCCCGGAACAAAAAATCCGGTCCGTCGTTTAATGTGAAATATTAAGACTGGCAGGCTGCGCTTTAAAAAATACGTTTTTATTATGTTTAAGTAAACTTAAGTAATTTTATTAAGAAGGGTGATTTTTTTGAGGTATTCAATTATATGTATGATATAAATCACATCAAAATAATTTCAATGGTCATGGTGTTAATTTTATTAAGAAGGTAATTTCCTTCCATTAGTTTTCTTCAAATCTGAAAAAAATACTCTCATCATATTCTATTACATATATCCTTTTGATATACTTGAGAATTAATTTCTTGTTATGAAACTAAAATTCGTCTCATAGCATTTTTATTGTAAGAGCTAGGAATTTTTCATATTTGAAAGTATGTATTTAAATTCTTTATATCTAGATCTATTTGAGCCTTATTAGTACATACATATACACATATCTCTTTGGAATTTAAACTCTAAACGTCTTTATAATCCCATAATAAGCAATTTAACCATGGATCGTCTTACAAATGAACAACGCTTGCAAATTATTGAATTTTACTATCAAAATTCGTGCTCGGTTCGAAATGTTCATCGCGCGCTGCTTCCATTTTATGATCGGCATTCTCGACCTTCTGAGCAGTCTATTCGGAAGATTGTGACCAAACTTCGCACCAAATTTACTTTGTTGGACATTAAACCACCAACACGCTTACGTACTGTGCGTAGTGAAGAAAATATTGCGGCCGTATCAGCTAGTGTGACAGAAGACCGCGAAATGTCGATTCGGCGCCGTTCCCAGCAGTTAGGCCTTTGTTACAGCACTACGTGGAAAATTTTGCGGAAGGATTTGGGCGTAAAGCCTTTTAAGATACAGCTGGTGCAAGAACTAAAGCCAGCCGACCTACCACAACGCCGAATTTTTGGTGAATGGGCTCTTGGAAAGCTGGCCGAGGATCCGCTTTTTTATCGAAAAATTGTGTTCAGCGATGAGGCTCATTTTTGGTTGAATGGGTACGTAAATAAGCAAATTGCCGCATTTGGAGTGAAGATCAGCCAGAAGCATTGCAACAGCTACCAATGCATCCCGAAAAAGCCACTGTTTGGTGCGGTTTATGGGCCGGCGGCATTATTGGGCGATATTTCTTCAAAGATGATGCGAACGCAGCGTTACTGTCAATGGTGAACGCTACCGAGCGATGATAACAAACTTTTTTTTGCCCGAAATGGAAGTTCTTGACTTGTATGATATGTGGTTTCAACAAGACGGTGCCACATGCCACACAGCACGCGAAACAATGGCGCAATTGCGAGGCGAGTTTGGTGAACAGTTAATTTCACGTTTCGGGCCGGTCAATTGGCCTTTTTGTGGGGGTATGTCAAGGCTAATGTCTATAGGGACAAGCCCGCTTCGATTGACGCACTGGAAGCCAACATCCATGCATTCATTCGTGAGATACCGGCCGATATGTGTGAAAGAGTATGCCAAAATTGGACTCAGCGGATGGGCTACCTGAGACGCAGCCGCGGTCAACATTTGCATGAAATTATCTTTAAACATTAAATTGCAAGGTTCAAACTATCGATTCAAATAAATATTTCATTCATTTTTTCGAATTTTTTGTGTTTTTTTTTTTTAAAAAAGTTCTAAACCTCTTAAAAAATCACCCATTATATAAAACCTGTCGAAAACCAGTTGGAATTCAGAGTTGAACTAAACAATTACACCTATTCGATACATTCAGTGTTCAATCAAACGTCAAAACGAAAGCCGATGGGATGCAGTCACGAGAATTTAAATTAAACACAGTAGACGCGATGGGACGCGCGTCCTTAATAATAAACGTATGGCAGTTCGCATACGAATTGAATTAAGGAAGGCAGGGTTTCCACGGTCAGCTCGGAAAATGCGACAAATTTGTATGCAATTCTCGAAATCTCTTGTGTTTGTTTGTTATTATTCTGCGCTTGATTTAATCTGTGTGCAGAATTATTTAAAAAAAAAAATCAATGTGATAATTACGATTACATGAAACAATCAATGAATACAAGCAAATATTCGTATGCAATAAAAGGGAATAAAAAGAAAGGTATTGTGAGCCAAACATCGGAAGATGTAAATGTTTAATGCATGGATGTGTTGAAATGAAAAATCGAAATATATAAATTCTGACACGAAGCTATAGTTGCTTACGCTTTCGTTTGATTGCTAGAAATGTATGATGTTTTGGTTTTCGGATTTTTTAATTATATTTATATTTGATTTAACAAAAAATTGCTTCAACAATGTTAATTTTTTACCGATTTTATATGATTTTATATCTTTTTATATAATGAGTTTAGCATCACGGCTCTACGCTGCCTAAGCTGCAATACAATAAAATTAAAAAGGGCAGGCTGAAGATCTGATGTTGCCGAATTGATTCTAGTTATCAGGATGAATCTTTATTTTAACAAACTTAGCCTATTTATAAATACAAAAATATATCTTACACACTAAGAATTTAAATATACACTTATTCTATATACATATTATGAATTTATATCTAAGCATTAAAAATACCAAAAGCAATAATAAAATCTGTTGAGTAATCAAATTTACAATGCCTATGTCCCATGCCCAGGGCCGGCCCCATCGAAACTTGCGCCCTGTGCAACATTTGTAGAAAGCGCCCCTTTTTTATATTTGCGTACATACGAACATACACTGATACACATGCATAAGACTTTTCCACATTACCCAGGAGGTAGACTTTGAATGCGTAGGTCTAGTGAGATCTTTAATTTTAGGATATTTTGAGTTAAATTCTCCAACAATGAAAGTGAAGTTAGTAAGGGTGCAAGAAATAACTTAGCACACTTGTGATGGATGTTATTTCGGGATTATTTGAACAAGTTTTGTGGTTAAAATCCAAATGGCAGTACATATTTGTTTGCGCAAGATCAGGTTACATTTTCTTGCTCCTGGTAATGCGCCCCCAGAATTTTGCACCCTGTGCATTTGCACATCTTGAACATATGGATGGTCCGGCCCTGCCCATGCTCCATTGATGACATACAAATACACTCGGTCGAATTTCGAGCATAAATAATGCACATCGTAGAGGCAAGTGAACTCAGGCGAATGCATTTGGCTCTGGAAATATTAAACCTCAAGTGGCATTAACCATATTATTGAATGGAGTGGACGTAGATGAAAACTGAGTGCAATACTATATAGCTAGTTGGCAATATTATTGTGACCATCAACTGCGATAAAATTGGAATGTCATATACAGTTAGGTGCACAAACGGTTCTCGGCCCTTGTCGCGTCAATTGTCTTGATTTAAAAACAATTGAAATGTCAAACGAAAATGAATGGATAATTGTTCGGTGTGAACGCTTTATGAGTTTTCGTAATTTTTTTGCGGAAAACCCTGTTTTGGGTTTGGTGTGAAAAGGCTATAAGTCAATTTTAAGAAAACTGGGTTTTAGTTTTTTTTTTTTTTTAAATCACATAACCGAATTAGGTATCCCAGGTTTTTTAAAAAAAATGGTCTTATTTTTGGATTATTAGCCTATATATTTTTAATGCTAAAACCGATTTTATTATAATTTTGCAATCTAGTGCTTCTCAATAGTTAAACAATTTTTTGTTTTAATATTGTTTTATAAACAAACAAAAATAAAAAAATAGTGGATATTTTTAACTTTTTATCGATCTTAATTCTAAATAATTGTAAGAAAAAAAAATTCAACATTTTTTTACACCAACTTTTAAAGCCCGACTAACTTTCACTAAATGACTTAAACAAAAATTATCTTATTCATCATATTATCATAAATTTAAAGTTAAGTTTTAGCGATCAAACTTTATTTCCCCGTTGCATAAGTTTTGCATGGTGACGCAGCATTATCATCACACTATTTGGACCTGTCAAACTGTGCATCGGTCTGTGCTTCTGTACGTCCACTTTAATTTGTCCTAGAGCATTAAGGAAAATAGTATAATTTTTAGGCTATTCACGTTCATATATCGTTTTTTAATGACTGTACCGATTTTGTGCGCTTAAATATTTACAAAAAAATAATTTAAAAATTTTACAATTTTTTTTTTACAAGCAAAAGTCAAATATAAAATTAAATTTTAATATTTATTGTCATTAAACCTTTAACAATTAATTTTTGCAATGTTTATAGCTACATAATAGTTTTTAACCACAGGAGCAAGTTCGGGCGATCAAGTATTATATTTTATTTCTTTTTCAGAAGCACATCGATTGGCATTTGGACACATTCAAAAAGAGATTATTATGTGAAACACCAATTAAACAAAGTATTTATGTCATTTTAAAGAGCTATATAATCAGAATGATGATTCTAAATAAGTTAATATCATTATCAAATCATCAAAGGAAGGCTTTGGCATCCTGCAGGATTTTACTATTGAAACTACGTCATTGATAGTATAACTATACAAAAATAAATATAGTTGACACCAGAGGGGTACACCTAAAAAGAATTTGCTAAATTCTTCCCTTTAGATATGATTGCATCAATTGAACAAAAACTGAGAGGAAACGGAGAGACGAAAACTTGACAAAAAATATGACTGTGAGACAACTTGTCGAAGGCCTAGCCGAAGGGCTCTTATCACTTCTATTATGAATCCCTTACCTTAGCTAGAACCAGGAAATTACAAGTGGGACTTAAGTCTTCGATGTTGGAGACTTAAGTTCCACTTACGCTGGCTTTAAAACTTAGCCTAAAGTCCTAATATGAAAGGCTTAAGTGCAACTTATTCCGGTAAGTGTCGACTGTGAAAGTGGCCCTAAATGTCTTCTAGTTTTTGAGAAAATTGAAAATAATAAATCTACTTCACTGCTAAATAAGAGGAAAACGATCTTTAGATCAACTTAAACGACGCCGACGGATTGAAGTCAAATTTTAGGAAACTTGTGTATTTAAATTTCAATTTTCTCAAGTTAGGACTTAGGAGGCATCTGGTTTTTAATATTTGAACACTAAAAGCAAAAACACCACTTAATAACGTACAATTTTAAACAAAATTAGTTTGAACAAAATTTTTCTAATTTTTTTTTTCAAAGTTTTGATTTTGAAAATTAATTCTTCAAAAGCTATTTACATAATTAATTTGAATTAAACACAGAAATAAAAGTGTATGGCTTTAAAAAAAAGGTAAAGCATGGGATTGTAAGCCTTGCCGTTGATTTTTATTGAATTTTTTTTTACTTCAAGTCAAATTTGTTGAAAATTTCCCCTCTCGTTTAAACGGGGGGAAATAGCCCCTTCCCCCATACGATGTTTGTCTTGTTTTGTCTTGACCAAAACACACGCCTTACCTTTTGTCGCATCTTATATGCAAGTATTCCTGTACATATATGTATACATATGGTCAATTTGATAATCCTTCTTAATAGTTTAATTTTTGAACCACGCACACAGTCGGATTTTCCCAAGAACATGCCCAAAACTATAAAAAAAAATTTGCTGTAAGTTTCGTTTCCACGTCGAGCTCATGGATTTGTTCAACGGCCACAAGCTGATTTTTTCGAGCTAAGTTAAAGATTTAAAATGAGAAAAACTAAATTTTATTCTTATTTTGAACCCGATGAGTTATACGTCGTTGCTCAAATACAACTTCTGCAACAAGTGAAAGTAAATTCTTGTATTGTAATGAAAACGAGTTTTTTTTTAAACTACAACACCCGTATAAAAGTATTTCTTTGTGAATAGGAATATTTAGTATATATTGTCAAATATATATAAGGGAAAATCACCTGTTTTAAGAATTCTGGAATAAAAATACCAAGTCTGTCATAGCAAATGCAAAAGCAGAAATTCCGTCAGACACACTTAAAGTGACGTCGGCTAGTCCCTCAAGATGATCTTCGGAACCACTAATGCTATGGGTGGTGAAGCGCCACATGTATGGTTTTTCAGCTTAGAAAATATAGTGAAGTTTTTGACCTTATCAGTTCGACGAAGTTACAGGGAGGTCAAAAATCGACTATGTTTGTTCCTGTTAAAAGGGTTAATGGCGAGAACTCGGCTGATATGCCTATTAGAGGTTTTTATTTAGGTCAACTGAAAATTAATAAGATCATTGAATAGGTACCTACTTTAAAACTGAAACAAGTATATGCATATAAGTACTTATTACATACAATTTTGAAAACAAAAATTTTAAATATCAGTCGGAAACGCTTTTTTTTTTAATAATAAAAAGAATGTTTTTACCCAGCATGGGTGCTCTTTGTATTTTTGGACAATGCATGGAGAAGTCCTATTTTTCCATCTTTAAATACATCAAATTTGAAAGAATCGGTTGAAGAAACAAATCAGTTATATACATATACAATTTACTTGTACATATGTTAAACATCAGACAATTTTTATACTCCTTTCGAATAAAAACGAAAAAGATTTCATTGTTCGTGCTCGAGTGGGATGTCATTATTTCTATATATAGTTTGGGAGGTAGAGTTGAATAGTTATAAAAGAAACAAAAAACTCTAACGGCCAATTTCTTCACAGAGTCCTAATGCTATTACCGGTACTAGTCCTAAAATTAGTACTCAAATCGGTATCAACTCATTTTTTCACACAAGTTCTAGGTCATGGTCCTGTCAATTTGGTACTCATTTGGTATTTGGCTCCTCAAAATCAGCTAGTACCTGGTTATTATACCAGTTGTTAGTACTCAAATCGGTATCAACTCATTTTTTCACACAAGTTCTAGGTCATGGTCCTGTCAATTTGGTACCGAGTACTATTTAGGACTTTGTATTAGCTAGGACTTTAAAATCGGCAGTCTAGTGGCGCTTATACCTGATTCAGAGTAATTTTTTTCATTTTCTTCAATGAATCCGTTGGATGGACGTGTGTTAATGCAGTCGTAAAAATACATATTGCCACTGTTTATGGACATTATATCGATAAACACCGTCATATCTAAAACGATTAATAGTGTTGTGAACAGTTTGGACAAGCTATTAAAAAGGCCTTCCTCAAATATCCCATAATTTTCAGATATGCATTGTTGTTTTTGCATTTACTGTTTTCATAAGGGATTAAAACAAACACAAAACCTATCCTTCAAGCTCTGGATATTTCCCCGAAAGCCACTAATGCATTGCATGGACCGCACATGAAATGCACACAATAAAGGGCATTTTTCCAAGACTGTCACACACATAACACCATAGAAAAATGTCCAAAACTCTACGCAAAAATTAACATACAATGCTCTACTCAAATCAAATGCTTCATCTGGAAGCTGATTCAAAACAGAGCACCACTGATCACTTCTGTAAATATCGGTAGGACTTTATGTGCATTCTTTATCTTCCCACTCTCTATAGGTTTGTAGCAACGACGACGACCGTTTTGCTAATAACTGCGTAAATTGAAGACCCGAAAATTGTTGAGCACAGTGACAAATTTCATAGTTGATGCTTGATGAGACAGGTATCGTGGAATGGATATTATGTCCCCTTTTTGTTTAAATTGACATAATCCATTCGAAAATAGAATAAAATAAAAATCGTTTAGTCAAAATAAATATAAAACTATTATTTGAAATGCCAAAATATTGTCAAAATCAGAATTAGACCAGTTTTAGACGTATTAAGTCCTAGTGTCGCTTGTTGTATTTAGATCCGGTACTAGTGATGTGAAGAAATGCTCAGGTACTTACTTTTCATTAGGACCGAGTACCAGGGCTAGTACCTGATCTAGCTAGACTGGGTACTAGGCTGGCTTAGTACTTCTGTGAAGAAATTGGGCGTAAGCTTTGCGAGCTGAAGTACAATATAGTCAATTTTCAGTTAAGTTCCCTTTATGAAATGTATGGTTTTTGCTGTGATTTATAGAAATTATTTAAGTTTAAAATATTACCCTCAAAAATGTTTTTGATATTTAGCGAGTGCAATAGACATCAGGGGCCAAATTATTGCGTTAGTGACTGATCGAGTGAGTGCCATCAGTGATCGAATGAACGAGTAAAACCTATGGGGATGATGGCTCCTTACCGTGAGTGGTAATGCCAAACTCGTATAATTCAATCACGTATTACTCGATGATGTGGTGGAGCTATCACTATAACACGGAGTGTTTCCAGCGGCAAACTTAATTGACCGTGAATTGTTGAAAATAGAATCCTAGGTATGTGATATTAATTGAATACAAATTGTTAATTTTTCAGTAGTAAGGTAGGATATATTTACATATGCACCATATCTTTGTAAATTGTGCAATTTAGGTTTAAATACAAATTTTATAAAAAATTGGTTACGATAAAGATCTATCTATCAATACAAATTTCATACAATAAAGAATGCGAATCTGAAGTATTTCCCTTTTTTTACAATTATGAACTCAGCCATTACTTTAAAACTGCAACGCTAACACAAAGACTATTAGCATCCTTGATTGAATGAAAGAATATGAACACTAGTGGTCGTACGTAACAGACAGGGGCAGGCACTTTTTGAGAACTTCAGTACCTAACACAAGACAAAAGAGCACTCTGGATATACCTTCAAGAATTGTTTGTATCTATTTTGGTCAGATACATTGCTTGTTTCCCAGAAATAAATGAATGAATCAATAGGGGCATTAGGTGGGAAGGTGCGCTGGCGCTTTCATTCGTGTCCTCTGCTCGTGTCCTTGCTGACTTGAGAACTAGTTAATTAAATGCAACAGAGTGTGCTAAAGTGGGATTTTATTTTTGTCTTTTGTGCAACACAACGAACAATGGTGTTCAGTTCATTAGAATGCCAATTTGTTGTCACTAATTATCATTTAATTGGATTCTTCGACAAAAAAACGTTCACACTCGTTTTGTATTCTAAAAGGTGTTGGAAATAAAATAAAAAAAAAATGATTTACGTAAAACCCTGCAGTACCTATATTTAAATAATAGGGTCGCCTGTTACTCTGAAAAAGAAATCAATGAACTGGCTTCCCATTAAAATTGGCAGACGAATACAGTGTGGGCTGTAAATGCAAATCATTTCAAGTATATGTTTTTTTTTTTCACTTTAAGGATCCTTTCCATGGCAGCAAATTATGCTCATCAGATAGACTTTTCATGAATGGCTGCGCATTTCATTCAAGCGCAGACATTTTCATTGCTCTTAAATTTAAAAATCCTCAATGAAGTAGATATAGTTATTGCCTAAACAGACATTATTTGATGACATTTTCAAAAAGACAAAATTGTTTTTGATTTTACCGAAGTGGTAAAGTGAATGTGACTTGCAAGAATGCGGAAGGTGGTATTAAGGATTTAAAATCAAATTACTGGTCGACTTCGAAGTAGAAAGCTTTAGGGCATTAGGACAAATAACTGTACTTTCATCCTTTTGTCGGGTGAATTAAATCGTGGAATGTTCAGATGAAACAGAATAATCATTGTAGGTAAGCTCTTTATATAAGATAGGCCAGTCGGAAGAGGAAAAAAAGATTTTTCATATAGCAAAAAGTATATGATCAAATTTTTTGATTGCAATTGGAAGCTGGGATGTTCTTGAGTATAAAAATAAAATGGCGTAGCTGTAGGTGTTATACGTCAGTCGCCATTTTGAATAACGCGTCTTAACCAATATCTCAAGAACGGCTTACAGCACATTAAATTTGTAAGCATATTTTTATAATAAATTGAATTATCTTTCTTTCTTTTGCTGAACATTTTTGTGTAGATTTTATAATTTCAGAGTTAACGCGTCTAGAAGTATGCTATCTTTAGTTTTAGTTTATGCCTCACATTTCAGTAACGGTTTCTATTATGAAAAAAAAGGTAGAACATTAAAATTTCTACAAGTTTTGCGCTTAAGTTTTTTTTCTACGACTTTTGGTTTGCAAGAAACGCTTCTACAGCTCAAAATGGTCTAAATTTTGTATGGCGATACCGGTTCAATTTTGTATGGCGTTGGCTGTCTGTTTTCTTCCATTGGAGATTGTGTTCCTTTTTTCATTCTTTCAATTACGGAGTTAAAGTGAAGTTCATATAATTGTTTTTTGTTGAAAGATAAAGTGGTAAAAATGAATAATAAAATATTATATAAAATGTATAAAAGATAATTTTAAAATAAAATATTAAAATTGTTTTCGATGGCTACCCTGAAAATTCTTGTGACCTAGGTACTAAAGGCTCAGAAATATTACGCAGATCAAAAAAGTATGGTGCATTTCCTCAAGAGAAATTTTTATCAATCGATAGTAATAAAATCCGTTTCATTGAGATGTTGAAAAAGAGTTACAATATGTTAGAATTAAAGTGGACCAAGCGGTGGAAGCTGCTGATTTTCTCACTGTCAACACTGATTTAGAAATGTCGTCATTGTAGGCAAGAACGTAGACTTTTTGGTATTTTTAACAGGTTTGACAAATGACTTTTTCCGTAAGCTTGGAAAAGGTTGTAACTCCAAAAAGATACATGCTCCATCCAGTGGCGTAGCGTGGGTTAGGGCCGCCCGGGGCAGACCCCATTTTTGCCGACCATAGTCATTTTTTTAACACACCCAAAAAAATACTGCGATAACTTTGTTGCGGTTCAGATTTAAAAAAAAACCTTTGCCTACGGTTTCAAGCAGTTATACACATACGGTTTCAACAGTTATACACATATTATCTTGGCAAAAGTTCTCTTCAAAATTTTGTCAACTGTTATGTTCTAGCAAGCAAAGCAAAAAGGAAGCCGCAAATTTAAAATTTTCCCATTTAAAAATTTCCGATTTCCCAATCTCCAAGCGGATAAAAATTACTTACCTTAGGATATAAAATAAACAATGTTAATTCTCATTAAACTTTGATTATCTAAATTAAAATTCTTCAAAAAAACAGAAGACATACAAAAATATGTTTTTAACTTTGTCCATACTTAAAGTAACTTTTTTTTTGAAAACATGGAACCATATGGCTTTTTGTACTGATGTTTCTTAATCAGAATCTATGTATGTGCATAAATTAATTTTTTTAAATTAATTTATATTGAATTAACTATATTTAATTATTTTTTTTTTAATTAATTACATTAAATTAGTTTGGTTTATCAATTAAATTCAATTCATTAATAAATAAATAAATAGTTACATACATACAATTATTTAAGAAAATGTTTTTTAAATGAAAGGACGAAAATATTAAATTTAGTTTTAAGTTAAAGAGAAAAAAGTTATGTAGGTAGGTACATAATGCAGTTGCATAATACTTAATGCATTTTTATTTAATTCATTTTTACAAAAAAACTTCTTTAAAATTTTATTTTCCTACTTTTCATCAAAGCAAAATCTCTTATTATTCGTTCAGTATCGATAGTCTCTGTAATTTTCTCCTCTATAGGCATGATACCCAAATAAGATAGCCTTAGAGTGCTCACTGTGGACCTTAAATAATCTTTAATAAGTTTTAATTTTTAGAAACGGCATTATTGTTATAATAGGCAGAATAACTTCTAGACTGAACTGTGAAATAAATTCTAATAGTTAGAGTGGGCTTTTATTGGCTAGTTCATTTCTTTTGCCTATGTAGAATATAAAATTCTTCCTTATCAACTTCATCCTCATGAGGTGCAAGATCTAAATTGCTTTCATAGAGTTCAAGTTCAAGAGTTGGGCTGGTGTGAGAAAGTCGAACTTAGTCGCCAAATTTCGTAACTGCTGAAATCTTTGTTGTATTGCAGCATACTGACCATGTCTGAGGAAGAAAATAATTTTTGTCGCAGTTCATTTTCATAGGATAAAGCAGCATCTATTGCCAAAGATTTGTTTCTTTTTTATTTTCCTCAGACGTTCCATTAAAATTCCAAGTTTTTGACAAAAATTTTAAGCATAGGTAAAAGTACCATCTACCAATTCATCTCGTTTTTCCGTAAGAAGAATATGTAGCTAAAGCATTTATTTTTTCAGCACATTGAGAAGGTTGAGTCCTTCTGTTTGCATGTATGTATGTATTTTTGCGCATCATTACTTTCGTGCAGTACTGGCTTCCAAAAGCCGAAAAAACACATATGAAAACAATTGCTATGATAAAAACAATGCTCCTGCATCCATCCGTGAGTTAAGGCCTTACCCTCATAATGGTTCAAGGTTATCTCGACTGCATCAGTTCTTGCGCTCCATCTTGTTTCCTGCAGCCTCTTAATGCCTCTTGCCTGAAGTACCAAGTAGAGCATCCCAACGGTGTGTGGATACGAAAAATCAAAACAGTATATGCGTTCTAAGGTATCAAAGAAAATGACCGAATTTGTCTCAACAGCAGCAGCATATTGTAACAAACCAAGTTCAAAGAGTGATTGGAGCAGGGTATAAATTCTTCTTTGGGGCTTATGTTTTACAGCCTGTGCTACACTCCAAATTGCCGCCCCAAGCAGAGTGCCGCCCCTAGCAGAGTGCCGCCCCTAGCAGAGTGCCGCCCCCAGCAGAGTGCCGCCCGGAACGCATTTTATATATGTATGATATAAAAGTATAATATAATATAAATTAAACAAAAATATATAAGAGAGATGCTAATCGAATTGCGGAAGCTGGGGACATTTTTTGGGCAGCAGTATTTGGCGGTTCTTCAACTTAAACGTGTATCAACAGCCTTATTCGAAAAAAAACATTTCATAAAGACCGCAACAAGAAAGAAAGCAAATCTTTCAGCACTGACCCCTACTGCAGTGCGTTTGCAATGCAAGCAAGGTTTGGGGAATTTTTGAACCCTGACGAATGGGGTTGGAGTCAGACATCACGGTGATTAGAACCAACTACACTACCATACAACCTACAGCACCACCATAGCTGAAACATAACCTGAAATTGACTTTACCTCTTCGTTGGTGGTTAAATGACTTTTTAGAAAGTTGGAACTAAAAACCATTTATTGGAGAATTTATTTTTTTATAAAAATCTGTCCAAACCGTTTTTGAGATATAACCGGTGATTCGTTTAGCCTTTTTTTCAATAGATTATTTTGACAGATACCGGGTATTTGTCCGAATGGTGGCGTGTTATTCTTATTCAGGATTGTTTGACAAACCATCATGGAAAGTCTAACACGCTTAAATTCCAATTAATGGGCTTTGCAACAGTTCAATGGAGTTTCGCGGTTTTCGTATCGAATTTCGTGCAGTGTTGAGGCCCATTTCTGGCTTAACGTTTATGTAAATAAAAAAAAAATTGCCGCATTCGGGCAGACGAGCAACCTGAAGAGTATTTCGAACTACCGATACATTCACAAAAATGCAATGGTTGGTTTGGGTAATGGGATGGTAGAATCATCCATCGGTCCGTATTTCCTTAAAAGTGAGGCCGGACAGAACATAACAGTCAATTGCAAGCGCTACCGCACCATGATAACGGACTTTTTGTTGCCGGGAATTGAAGGCCGTGATGTCCGCAACATTTGGTTCCAGCAAGACGGTGCTACGGCACAAACGGCACGCGAAACAATAGCTATATTGAGAAACAACTTCGGTGGACAGCTAATTTCCCCTCTAAACTGGCTATCTAGATTGTGTGATATGACACCTTTAGACTTTTTTCTTTGGGGTTATGTGAAGTCAAAAGTCTTTACCAATAAGACAGCTGCGATCCAGCATTTGGAAGCCAACATAACTCGCGTGGTTGGGAAAATACCGGTCTCAACGCTATAAGCAGCGATCCAAAATTAAAACTTCAGAATGGACCATGTACGGTGTAGTCGCCGGAAAGATTTACAAATATAATTAAAAAACTAAATGTCGGACACTGTTCTTTCATACCATCATAAAGTTTCTACCATTCAAATTCATTTTATAAGTTTTATTTTTAATTTAAAAAAAATGGTCTTAATAATTAATCCTTTATAAGTTTCCCCTTACCCGCCGACAATTTTTCTTTGGTAATTAAGGTCCTGAAATAAGTAATAAAAATCCACCGAGCTGCCTAGTTTTAGTTGATATAAGCCCCCAATTTACTTTAGGCATTAACTCCCCTAAAACTTAGGATATAAATACTCAGTCTAAGTGATTCCTCTAATATGGAAATAATCCACACCTTCAACAGAAAAATATGCCCGACTGCATCGCACAAACTTGCTTTTGTGGTTATCTACTGTACTTTTGAATAGCCACACATTGAAGATGCATGATCCATGATGTTAAAATATATTTAACAAGAAAATAGGTATAAATAGAGTCAAATGCACTAAAACTTGATTTTGTTTTAAATTTTAAATTTCAAAAAAAAAGTTTTTCAAAATTTTGAAATGCAAATTTGTTTAATCTTTTGAGAAGCACCAGATTTCTAAAATTGTAACAAAATTATTCTTCCTATCAAAAATAATTGAATAACCCAAAAATAAAATCATTTTCTCAAAGAACCCGGAATGCTTATTTCCCGTTATGTGAATATTGTTGCCAAAAATTTCAAACTGAAATTATTACACCCTTTCTTAAATATCCCAAGGGAATAACGATTATCTAAGGAACCCACATCTACTTCCCTGAATCTGTACCTATACAAAATTTTGTTAATATTCATATGATAAAAGTGAACTTTTGGATACAAAATTGGCAAGAAGTCCACCTTTCAAGAACATAAATAATTATAAAGCGCTATTTGCTTCAACGAAGAGCAAAAACTCTAGCTAGTTCAAAAATAAGGAGCATGTGCTTCTCTTGATGGAGTATTTCCTCCGGTATATCCATACCTTACAATGAGGAGGGAGAAAGTTAATTTATTGTTGAGCACCCCCTAAAGTATCTAATTCATACCAAATAGAGCAGCATACCAAATATAGCACCTACTTCAAAAAGTTGAGTTTTAAGCTCCATTTTATCCCTTTTACCTATTATGATTGCAAAATTGAAATTAGTTTGCTGAGTAATTTCCCCCTTAATTAATACAAAATTTGTGGTTCGACTGCCTGAGCCAAGCAAGGCTCAGTGATGCCATATGAAAACAAAAGAAGTACCTAGAGCATAGACAAAAATTCCCTACATTTACCCTACACCCGCACAAAATGCATAAAATAAATAAAAATTACAAAATGAAGATATTTTTATTTGTTTATTTTTCTCTTTTTTTTTATTTTATTTATAGTTTTATATATGCGCAAATAAATAATAATAAAGTTAACAAATACTTAATAGTATTAAAAAAAAACTGTAAAAATGCATTATTTAATAAAAATTTTAATGCATTATACAAAATTTTTGCATGACAAAAAAAAAAAAAAAATTGAATGCAAGTTGAAAATTATTTGCATTAAAAAAATTCAAATTCAATTCGAAAATTATTTGCATTAAAAAAAATTCAAATTTAAATCGAAATTTTTTTGAATTGATTAAAAATCCAAGAACATTTCTTTCATTAAAAAAAATGCTAATTTTATTCGAAAATTCTTTGCAATAAAAAAATGCAACAGTATTTAATTCCAGATGTGTTGCATTAAAAAAAATGCAAATTTTATTCAAAATTTGTTTGCATTGAAAAAATGTAAATTAAACTCGAAATTTGTATGCATTAAAAATATGCAAATTAAATTCAATAATTTTTAAATAACAAAAATGAATATTTTATTAAAACATATCTTGCATAAAAAAAAATTTATATTTTATTTGAAAATTTATTTATTTTTTAAGAAAATTTTAATATTTCAAAATCCGTCCCTTTTTCCCTAAGGCGTAGTTATCAAACCAAAAATCCCTAAGTGTAGGGATTTTTCCCACCGTGTGGCATCACTGCCAAGGCTTAGTGACCTACAACTCTCAACCATTAATGTGATGTGTAATGGAGAGGACCTACAATTTTCTAAGGTGAGATGCACTTATTCATTACAAGAGGATTTGTCACTTACTCGCTAGATTCATAAGTAGTCCGTTTTTTGCCCTTGTTAATTCATTTAAATTAAAAACACACATTAATATTAGTAATTTTAAATAATGTTGATTTATTCATTTATCAATTAAAATAAAACAATATTTACATCTAATGTCATATTTCAACAACACATTCAATGTCATACTTAGCCAACTACGGCAATGAAACCAAAATAAATATCCTACTTTAGCCAAGCATAATATCAATACATTTAATAATAATAATTAGTTCGCAAACGGGTGTTTTAGTTTATAGTTTATTTAATTTCTGAATCAAAAATCTTATGGTCCTTAAATTTGTTCGCATCATTAAAAACATATAATAATTGTCTCTTATACAATAGTTCAAACACTTATTCTAATAAAAGTCATACTGTTGCGATAGTTTTTTTTTTTTGTATTTATTTATTTGCAATATTTATGTTTTTGTTAGTATTTATCTATTATCTTTCAATATTTACACACCCTGTATTATATATTTTTTTTAATTTATTTTTTTAATTTGATTAGCTAGGATTAGTAAGTCTATGATTTTGAGACTATTATAAATTCAGTGGTAATTTTAAATATTTGTATATCTTTGTCTACATTCACAATTCGTTAATTTTTTTTTCTTAAAACTATATTTAACAATATTAGATTATCTATTGAATTTCTATATTTTTTGTTTTGCTAATTTGTTTTTTTTTTTTTTTTTTTAATTACATAAAAATACAATTATTATAAAGTAGTTTTAAATATTTGTTTGTGTTGCTTAAAATTGATGCAAGTTTAACAGTAGGTATTATTTATACTTATTTATAGTGTAATTTAATTTATTGGAACGATATTTATAATATTGAAAATTTTGCAAATGTATTGATAAAATTTATTTAACAATTATAAAAAATTAATTAAAACAAAACAAAACAAAAAGCAACTTCCTTTCTCTTGGGGCTCTAAGAGAGAAAGTGGTTACTCAAAACTAAATTCAATTATTTATTTAACCTACCTTTAAGAACTATTTTTTTTTTTCAAAACTTCTAACATTATAATTGTGTAAAAATTGATATATTTATTTTATTGTAAATATTGATGTTTTTTTTTTAATTTTATCTAACATGAATATAGGTAAAAAATTTTGTATCAATCTCAAAACATTCTTTCAACGCACCTTAGAATAATATTTGTATTTACAATATACATATATGTTTTTTTTTTTTTGTTAATATTAAAATTACTTTACAAAATGTACAAAAACCGAAATTATGGTGCAGTGTGTGTTTGTTAAAAGCTGAAATAAAAGTGCAGTTTAAAATAAATTTAAATAATTGCATTGGAAATTGAAATAATAGTATATTTTTTTTTGAACAGATTATACGAAAAACAGGAAGGGTGCAATAATTAATTTTATAAAACGAAACATATAGACGACTTTTTTCTGTTTATATACAATTTAAATTATAAGGTGGAATGCCTACTGTCATGGTGGTTCTTGAGCATCTGTTGTTTCATACATATTCAATTCATGTCACGTGTGTGGGTTGTGGAAATTTAAATTTTAATAAGAAATATACTGAGGATTATACCAAATCTGATGGGAACCTACATTGTATTTTACCATATGCTTTCGAAAACTAAAGAAATTTTTTTACGATTAACATCAAACATTTTCTGGAAAAAGGTGCAATATTCTTAATGTTAGGTCAGAGCAAGCTGTATTTATTTAGTTTATATGGATAATGTGCTGTGACCGTGTCACAACAATACAAGCAACATTTATTGATCCGTCATAAGCCAAAGTGTCTTTTTGTCAAAAATTCATTTTGACTAATGATTATACAGGAAATTGAGCAATTCACTGAAATCTGTTCTCCCTATACTCCAGCAGCTAAGCTTGCCGTTAATTTCCGTACTATCTCACAGAATCATTGATTTCCATTTAACTGGCAAATAATTTGGAGAACAGATTTAAGTCGTGGGGCTGAAAATAAACACTAAAAGGTCTTGGATTGAACTCTCAGCTTTATGGAATCGTTTTTTCTGTTGAGGTTGGGATGAAACAAAATTTCAAAAACGTTCTATACAAAGTAAAAATAATTTTAATTCAACAGTAATCGGGTCCACCGCTTAATAAATTACTTTCAAAGGCAGCCAATTCTTTTTTGTTTAAAAAAAAAAAAAACCAATGACCTTTTCCTTGACTTAACGAAAAAATCGTTGTTTAATGTACAGTTTCATAAATATATGAAGGACAACTCATTGAAGCAACAAAGTCGAGATTAGCTGATTGTAGGACCGAAGATTATTTTGAGTTTGAAAAAAATCCTTCTGGAATCAAGCTGCAGGAATGACTAAGCGAAACGTGAAACCTACATGTGCTGGTCACCCTAGAGCTATCGCCAAGGGAGGTTCTAAAGCAATAGTTCGAGTTTGCTGCAGTAACTGAAGATCAACGGCAAACCTTTTTTGCATTGCTTTATTTTGAAAATTTAATGAGTGATGGGAATTAAAGAAAGCGTTTGTGACGACTTTAGTAATTCAAAATAAATCACAGATTAAATCCGTATAACAATAAATGTTGTTCTCATTTTTAATTCATAAACTATGGTAGTACGAAAAAGAAAGTATTACGCAAAATTCTGTTATGAGGGAGTGCGTATACATTAAACACCATTAGTGTGAAAATTCCACTTAAATTGTATTCCATTTCTCAGCTCATTTTGATATTGAAAATTATAATAATTTCAAAAAACATTTAAACAATAATTTTTGACAAAATGGATTCGTATTTAATGTTGTGTGCTATTAAAATACTAATTTACTAAAAAATATAGCATTTGTATTTGTATTTATAGTAGAAAGGTCTTCAAAAGAAAAAAAAAAGAAACACTCCGCTCTTCTTAATTTTGATCGATTATAAAATACATTTCGTGGTTTCAAGTTGGTAGCGCTGGCATTTGATACCTGTTAAAGTCAGCTGTCATTTGAATTATCATAATATTGGTTGAATGTTTGCCATTTAGGATAATGGATCACTTAACAATCGAACAACGCGTTCGAACGACGACAACGACTAGAAAAGTCGTGATTCAAACGTAGCCGGCCGGCGATTGAAGATTATGACATGGACGATATGTGGTTCCAACAAGACGTGGCAACAAGCCACACAATATGACCAATTTATTATGGCTTCATTGCGTGAGATGTTTCCTGGTCGCGTAATTTCAAGTTTTGGCGACATCAATTGGCCACCAAGATCATGCGATTTGACACCGTTAGATTTTTTTTCTGTGAAGCTACGCAAAAGACCATGTTTACGCGAATAATCCCCGAACTCTAGACGCATTATAAACCAACATTGATACTAAAGTTATGGCCGAGAAAATGCCCAAAATGTGCGGAAATTGGTTAAAAATTACCTCAAAAGAATCGCATGCTGCGAATCTTCCCGAGGCTTCCATTTGAATGATATTGTTTTTCACACTTAATGGCAAAGTCCAAACTTTATAATGAAATAAAATTTTCATCAAAAATGTATCGCCGTGGTTTTTTATTTAGGTTTACTTTTGAAACCGAAAAATGAATGACCCTTTATTTTCACTTCAAACTCTAAGAGTCATATTATTGACTTTTTCAAAACTAGTTTCATTGCTGAACTAGTTTTATAGATGTTTGGAGGTGCTCAAACCAGTATTGTTCAAAAACATTTCAACACCTATAAAACTCGAAAAAATAAAAATAGCTTTGCATAAAACTCTAACTTCATAAAGCCGTGCAAAACTTGGGACTCCAAACTTCTATAAAACTAGTTTTGCTATGAAACTAGTTTTGAAACAAGTCAATAACATGGCTGTAAGTACTTTGAGATGTTTTTCGTTTTCAGTACTTGCAGAATGAGTGAGCTTTTATTATCGGGTCACATTTTCCAAAAAAACCGTGCCAAACAAAACACAAGTTTTTTCAAAAAATTAACTTACATAAATAATGCAATATTATTTGGAGTTCATGTATTGTCCAAAAAGAAGGGTTTCTCCCAGTTTTGAAGCCATTATTTTAGCTATTTTCATTAAACTTCGTCAAAATCACCTTAAGCAATAAAATGGAAATAAGAAAAGCGCGCCATATTTTGTCCATGCCACCACAAGTTTTTTTGTGCGCATGGCAGACAAAACTGTCAGTCATAATTGATTATATATATATATAATGGTGTACATTTAAAGTTGGCCAAATTGATTTACTCAAGAAGTTTTAGAATTTTGTGACCATATACGGAAACTTTATACTAAACTTTAATTAAAGACACAACTTGCTGTCAAATCCAATAGAAATGTTTGGCATAAGTAGCCAAAAGCAACAAGAAGTGGCAAGGTAACAAACATATGTAAAGGGTGTTTTTTTTTAGACGTGTGGTTGGTTTTCAATCTGGCAATACTTTTTTCGGAGATAGTATTTTTTACAGCTGTCACTTGATTTATGCTCAGTTTGGTTTGTCATTTCATAATTAATAGACTTACTCCTGAACAACGTTTGCAAATCGTGCAAATTTATTACCAAAATAATGGTTCGGTTGGCGCGACGCATCATGCGCTGCATCCAATATTCGGTCGACATAATCGCCTGTAGTAGAGTCGGTAATTCGAGCAACCATGTATTGAGCGTTCTGAAAGGTAAATTTCTAATCCGACGAATAATTCGATAAGAGGGCTTGATGTGATGCCAAACCGTATTTTAAATGCTTTTGAAATATAAAGTGTAATCATCTTACTATCTTCAAAACGATTTAAAGATTGGTTCCGCTGTTCGGTGAAATTTACCAGTGGACCTATTGCTACCAAACCCTTTTGCCACTCATTAAGGAGCTTAAACCGTTTGCATGATTACTTTGAAAAGAAGGTATACGTATACGTTGGATTTGTTGCGACAGTTCGTCCTGTGGTGAGCAAATTTGAGCGATATGGCAACGTTAGAGTTGTGAGAAGTACGGGCAGATCTAGTTATAAACGACCGGCCAAAAACATTCAAGCCGTTCTTGGAAGTTTTGCAGCTGGTCCTGAAATCCATCAACACAGTTGGTTATACCACGTGGTATGATTTTGAAGAAAGATCTGCACCTGTACCTCAACAAAATTCCAGTTGGTCCAAAGCTCAATCCTGACGATTCAGAATTAAACGTTAAGATTACTTCAGAGCTGTTTGCATTTATGTACATAGGAAGGTCTTATTTGGCTCACCCTGTAATAAAGGACGACACTTTTGTACCGTCTACTTTCAATTACAAACGAAAAGGAAATCATTGTAACTCTTCTAAGTACTTACTGGCACTTACCTCGAACATTATGATATGATGTTTTTATTATAAATTAATAATAAAATTAATGAAAATTCCTTACCACAAAAGTCTGTGCTAGTTTCAAAATTATGTAAAGGGTTTTTCAACTGGCGCAGATTTTGGCGGCCTGTTGCGGCCATGTTGTTTTGGTGACATCTGTCAAATCTGCTAAAAAGATGCTAAATCACCATTGTAAGTAACACGGTTGAACAGCACTTCCAAATGATAAAACTTTAATATCAAAATCTTTGGGGGCAACGATACGTATGCGTCGACCGACTCAGTGAACAATTAGTCAACGCCCTTGCGTCAACCAAACGCAAGATCAACCGAAAACATCGTCGCTATCTGTCAATTTTTGATGGCCACAATGGAAATTCTGCATGAACGATTTGAGGGTAAAAGGTTATCTCTCGCAAAGGTGGCGTGAATTGCCCACCAAGGTGATGGCCATTTGACCCCGCTAGACTTTTTCTTGGGGAGTTCCTGAAGTCGCAGGGCTCAGCGAATAAACCACAATCGACCGATGCCCTTAAAGTGACCATCACTCAATTTCAGCCGGATCCATGCGAAACAGTCTTTGAAAATTGGACCACTCGGATCAGTGCCTCCGTATAAGGAGCTGAGGCGGGCATTTGAATGATGTCATATTCCGCACAAAATATCATATCTACATGGACCTTTAAAATAAAAAAGAATTTTGGTAATACCTCACACGCAGCTTGTTTTATTTCATTTCAACATCTTACCCGCCCTTATTGAAAAAAAAACCTTTACCAAGAGAATTTTCTACAAACTTAATTTTGTGTAGATATTAAGGGCATTATACTGGGGAACATTTATCTTAAACGTTCTATTGATTTCGCTACGAGATGCAAGAATTTAAATTGCATTACTGAAATGAATTCCATTTATCTCCGTTTGAGTAGAATTGTGTTTTCCAACATCAATTTATTCTCCTTTATGCGGTTCGATAACTTTATAAAATAAAAACTACTCAGGATTTTGGTGGATGAAAAATGATCTAATTTGTTTTCAAGTTAAACGAAGGATCAGGAATGGAATTTCATTGTCAATTTCCTTCCAAAAAGATGTTTTTAAATCATTTAGAGCTACAATTACTCAAGTCTTCGTGTTGTTGTTGTTGTTGTGACTTGTGAGTGGAGTTCGGGGAGGGTTCACTCTAAGAAGTTAAATATATATAAATAATAAATGGATAGAAATAGAAAACCGGAAATAAGATTGAGGATGACGAAAGAAAAAAAAAAAAAAAAAAAGAAAAAAGGTTTAAGTGTAGTAGGTATTCTATTATTGTGAGAGAGTATAAAATTTAAGACATTTACAGCATATCGATATTTGAAGTGCCATTTCCAGTGGTCCTTGTTGTTTTTGTAACTTGATTCGGATTTAGCAATGGAGGAGGACTGCCACACCATACAATCTGAAATAAAAAGCAAACAAAATGGATAAGGAAGAATAAGAGTAGAAACATTGAAATATAAATGATTTTCTGTAACCTTTTATAAACGAAATAAAGGAATTTTAATTAATTGATGAATTATTAATATATATCTTCTCAACTTTGTAAAGAAATTGCGAGTAAGTTGTAACTTGTAACCTTTCAAATATTAATGCATAATTTTCCTTTTTTGTTGAAATAAAATACTCTTAAAATGAAAGCTTATATTTATTTAGGAAATCAAGCTTTCGGTACTATGAGTATAGTTCTTAGAAGTCTCTGCGTTAAGAGTGCAGAAGATTGAGATAAAAGACTGGATTCCTTGTGCTTTTATACCATTATAGAAAAAATATCACTTTCAAAGCCTTTGGTGAGAAAAAAAAATAACATAAGTTTGTCTACATGATGGTGGAGTGGAGAATTCCTGGGGAGAGAAAATACGTCAAATTTTGTTTAGACGCTTAAAACATTAAGGTCAGAACCAGTTAATTCGGAAATTTTTTTTTTTTAATTTTACCATGCCTATGTATCTAAAAGTTTAATTTGTTTTTTTCTTAACGATAGAACACTTTAAAAAAAAAAATAAATAATGTCCTATATTTGAAAACAAAATATATTTTAAATGATTTTTTTTTAAACTGGCGGGCTTCAATCACTTTTTTCCTATCTGCTCTGCTTTTTAAAATCCTCCTCAAACCTTATTCTCTGATATGGCTTCGGTTATCAGGTAAAAAAAAAGCAAGCAATATATTTTCTGGATGACAAAAATACGAGTTACGCTCTATTACTGGATGAATTACTGCCTTAAGATATTTTGGTAAATATTTTGAAGCTTTTATAATTCCTAAAATATGCTTTGGTCCATCCAAACAAGAGGGCTTGGTTTTTATTTTAAACCAGGCAAGTGCATACACTTTTATTGTTTACGTTAACCAGAACGGCATTTCCATAAGTTGGGGCGATTTGAACAATAACATCAGTCGAGAAACGGTTAAAACTGAAACGAAACTAACTTTATCGCATTATCGGGTTTCTTTCCATAACTTTGACAGTCGATAATCTTATCATCGGACGGGAACACGCGGAATAGAAAACCTGGAAAAATGCAATAAAATGCGTTTCTGTATCTTTGAGAGCTTTGTTCCATTTTTCATCGTTTTTCGACTGAAAAATGATGCGAGAGTGACTGAACATGGCTCCAGATCTTAACTCAGACATTGGGAAACAGGCCATAAATATTATAATGAACTGAATAGTACCGTTTTTATTTAGTTTTTTTTTCTAATTAAAATACAAAAATCTAAAACTTTAACGTCATATAGGAACCCTAGGATGACGTCAAAAGGTTCCCATATTCAACTTTTGAGTATATGAGCCCTCAAGATTTTCAAAAAAAAAAAAAAACTAAATTCCTTCCACCATAATGGCCATAGTACCGATACCGATTTCAGACTCGATAACTACTCTTACATAAAAATAATAAGGGCAGCGAAGGTGTATCTAGTACATCGAAGGTGTAAATATGTGATTGTTGCCACTGCGGAATTTAAAAAGCCCGTAAAAAAGGGTCACATTAGGAAAATTTTGTAATATTTATTCCTTATTAATAACAAAGATAATATAAACAATTTTGTTTGTAGTTTATTTAAAAAGAATTTTATCATTTATAAAGGGTGGTTAAATATTAAGGGCCGATGTTGTATGTGAACCACACCTAAACGTCAAGTTTTTTTCTGCATTTCATTTGACATTTCTCAATTTCAGACTAACTCAATCTGAACCATGGAAAGATACACAATCGAGCAACGCGTTAAAGTTATTCAGGCTTATTATGAAAATGGGCGTTCAAATCAAAATGCATATCGTGCACTTCGTGATTTTTTCGGTCAAATTAATCGTCCAAATGTGCCTACAATCGGAAAAATCGTGCAAACATTTGAGCAAACCGGGTCTGTAGAAGATGTGAAAACACCAGTGCATGCTAGTACAGCTCGTACTGCATAAAATATTGCTGCTGTTCGCGATAGTGTGGCTGAAGAGCCGTCCACCTCAACTCGTCGTCGTGCCCAACAATTGCACCTCTCACGCTCGTCGTTGATGAACGCTATGCATAAAGACTTGAACTTACACGCTTACAAGGTGCAACTGACTCAAGAACTAAAGCCTCTTGACCATTTCAAGCGTCGTCAATGGTCAGAATGGTGGCAAGAAATGGCAACAGTGGTCGATCAATTTTCACCTCAGTGGATTCGTCAATAAGCAGAATTGCCGCATTTGGGCGAATGATATGTCGAAAAACCAATGTACCCACAAAGAGTAACTGGTTTGGTGCGGTTTATGGGCTGGCGGCATCATCGGGTCGTATTTTTTCCGAAATGAGGCCGGTCAGGCAGTTACTGTGAGATGATAGAGAACTTTTTATGGCCCGAATTGGAAGATAGTGATGTGGACGATATGTGGTTTCAACAGGACGGTGCCACTTGCCACACAGCTAACGAAGCAATGGCTCTTTTGCTCGACAAATTCAATGGCCGTGTTATCGTTGGAGTCGAATGATTTGCTGAATGAACTTCAAATATACGTATTAGGCTCGTTTCACACATATTTGCGTTTCATTCAATTCGTTCGGTATTCGGTTCATACTAAAGTTTTATTTTCACGAGCGAGTAGTAGGCGACTGGGTTACGATCCCTGAATACTAACCTGATATGAACGGTGTGCGTGTGAAGAGATCTAGGGGGAAACTGAAAACGAATCGCATACTTGCGGTTCTAAAAAAGTGCGTGAAATGAGCCTTAGGAATGGCAAATTAAATTTTCACCGGCAATTCATCGTCCTTTTCTCATTTAATTTTAAACGTTCACAATAGTTTCTCAGACACTATTTCTCAGTCCGCTTGTTTTATGTGGTGTATCGGTGTGTTATCTAGAATCTTATTTTTTAGTTCTGTTATTTGATTGGAGGTATTTCTTAAATTTGTTTTTGGAACAAAAACTATTTGTTAAAAGTATATGGAAAAACAAGGATATCACCCAATTCCTATGATTTATTGATATGATTTGTCCAAAATATCTTAGTTTAGCTGTGTGACTGTGTAAAAATGTAATACCATTGCTTTCTATGGAGGATCAGAAAAGTTGCAATGTTTTTATAAACGGTAAAAAAGAAAGTTTTTAAAAAAATCGTATCACAGTCGTATGAGGCAAAAAAGGGGTAAAATGTGACTAAAGTCGCACAACGGAAACCCTGGAATATACTCTTTCACAAGAAAGAATGTTTTATCGTATCGATTATTGGTATCGATATCGGCACTGGTGGTGTGAATCTGGTCTAAGGAACACTAAATTGCAAAGTTCAGAATTTTATACATTTTTTTTTTTTAGGTTGAGTGTACACTAATTATTGCAAAGTTGTTTTTTGGGTGATAACACACTCGCATTAAGGCTGCAAAGCTTACGCACCATCATATTAATATTGAAGGTTTTTAATGAAACAACAACCACTTGAGTGAGCTACCAATAAGTCATTATAGGCTGAAGTTATATTTAGCTATTTCACGGCTGCCAGGCCAATCATCAAACTCCTTTTAGTGGTGCTTTGTCTATTACGTTCAATTTTAATTTGAAAAACTTTTTGCTCAGCGAAATAGCTATAACTCCAGCTTATTGTTAACAATCAAACGGTGCATCGATGAAATTAGGAATATGAGCAGTCAAAACCCCTTCTGTTCATGGTAGTGTTAGTGTTAGGGTAGGTCCTGCTTGTGCAGCTCGGTGAGTGTGGCAGATGGATTGAGTTAAGATCGCATTCCATATCTGACCATCAAAGGGCGCTCACCGAGTTAGCGCGATTAATAAGCGGAATTAATACTTAACTGTTGAGAGTTTTACACTATAATGAATTGGTGGTAGCTCACTGAAGTGGTTGTTGTTTTGTTTCATTCTAAACCTTCTCTAATTGTAAAGCTTAAGTAAGTTTTAAGTACATAAGATTATACTTTAGTGTTCCCCAAAGTTCAGTTAACAATTATGTAGGCCACCCTCCAGTGCTCTTCCCCATTTCACTGCTTTTCTTAACAAAATTTGTTGTATTTTGGAGAGAGAAACTCAAAATCCGCCTCGAAAAGTGGAACAAAGAGATGCTTTGCAAAATACCTTTGTGGCCTAAAACATGCTCCACTTGGAATTCTGAACATCTCTTGACTCAATTTCAATTTCTCAGTAGCAAGTGCTCAAAGTTTCCAATTTTCACTTTTTCAGTTATTCTTTAGCTCAAAACATGAAACAATTGAATATTTCAAGTTTGTTTGTTATTTCTACTTGACTTATTTAACAGATTGGTTTATTCTGTAATTTTAACAAATTGAATTATTTTCTTTTTAAGGAGCACATCGATTGGTATTAAATTTGGGATTAATTAAAAAGATATTGTTTGTGAAACCGTTACGAAATCAGACTGGTTACATATTTAAATAATTTAGTATCATCAGCCTAGACAAGCAGAAGCACCCTACAGTAGAAAGCAACTATAAAAAGGAGTGGACTGAGGTGACTACCTTGGGGCACACCATATTCCACATTTAATGACTTTGAAATAAGTAAGTTCTTCAGACACGATTGAACCAAAAAACTCTAGGACAACTTATTAAAGTATGCCCTCAATAGTTTTATTTGTTAACGTCATTAACTTAAGGAGATTAGAGTGAGTGCTCCAATAGTTTTTCAAACAAAAGCAATATTGCAAACAAATTAGGGTCAATGTGGGTAAATGTAAACTGGGGGAAATGAAAACATGGCTCATATAAAACTTCAGTTAAGTCTCTTTGACGCATACATTAGTAGAAACTGCGGACGCATGCATCCTTTGACTTATACGTCAAACTCATTGCCGTCAAAAGAGAATTTATTTGACGGACGCATTTTTCGTGAAAGTTAATTTTTAAAAGTGCCAAATAAGTTGTTAATCTTTTAGAAAAATTTAATATTTTTGCAGATTCAATTGGGTAAGTATAATTTGCGAATACCTTTTTAGTTTTAAATTTTGATGTAGATTCTATGTGAAATAAAAAATTTTAAAAAACCATGATATTTATGTCGATTCTCATGTGTTTACATTTAACCCAGAATATTTTTTCATATGGGAAAATGTGAACAACATTCTGGAGGTAAATGTTAACATATATTTTTGGTAAAAATGATTGGTTTTAATAAAAATTAATTTATTTTAGTTAATTACTATTGCTAATATGCCGCGGAACTACATATTAAAGAAGCCGCCACCATCCTATTCAGTGGATGATCTTGCAAAAGCGGTCCATGACGTACAAAACAAAAATATGACGTTCAGAGCAGCTCAAGATGCATATGGGGTGCCAATATCTATCATTTATGTCGTTACAAATAGCATAAAGACCCCATTTACTAATTCAAAGCCTGGACAAGAAATTGTACAGAAACTTTATGAACAGACACCCCGAATTATCGTTAAAAAAACCGGAGCTGCTGCAAAAATGCAGGAAAGATGCCAGAAAGCCCCAAGTCATTTACGAATTTTATAATAAGTTGAATAAGGTTGTAACTGGATACGGGCTTGACGAAAAATCAAACTTTGTATTCAATGCCGATGAAAGCGGGTTTTGTAATGACCCAAACAAACTTAAGGCAATAGGAAAAAAGGGAGTTCTAATGAGTAGACTCACTGGAGGTTCGGGACGTCAGTCAACCACTGTTTTGGCATGCGTTTCTGCAGATGGCTATGCTCTGCCTCCTTTAATTATCTTTAAAGGCGCAGCGGTACAAGTTCGATGGACAAATGATGAAGCATATCCTGGTACTTTATATGGAGCTTCAAAGAACGATTGGATGGAAGAGCCACAGTTCTACCATTGGTTCATAAGTGGGTTTGTTCCCCATGTGGCACGTCTCAGAGAACAGAACAATGCTATTGATCAAACTGCCCTATTGCTGTATGATGGACACTCCAGCCATATCAGCGTGCGAATAGTGGAAGCTGCTATGAATAACAATGTTCAATTGCTTCGATTTCCTAGCCATTTGACAGACAAATTACAGCCGTTAGATAAAGCCCCTGTCAAGGAAACACGATAATTAACAATACTTGTTCTTTTTAATCAAAATTTTGTATTTTTGTATTTTAAAATAAATCTTTAATAATGTTAAATTGATTTATCTTCTTTTTTTGGGGTTAAAGTAAACACTCACTTTTTGTATTCTTCTCACTGCCAATAGTCATATATACGCTTTTGTATTCATTTTCCCCATAGTAGCTTCTCTTATCATGCCTAGTCAACGAAATCACTGTTTACATTTACCCTCGAATTTATAAAAAAATAAAGACATGGTGGGGTATTTGTAAACATACCAAATTTGACAATAATTTGAACGATTGAAAACTGAAGTCAAAAATTTAAAAAAAACATGAAATTGTTTACAATTACCCACATTGACCCTACTACAATTTTGTTTATTGAGATTGGAAGCTATTCAAATGACTAACATTTCTTTGACATCAAGGTGCAAAATTATCACCACAAAACGAAAGTTTAAAGAAGGTTGAAAACTTAAAAAAAATGGTTTTTGATGTGTAAACATCTATGCTGGCGGTAGAGTGAAAAAAATAACGTGAAAGTTCGTATGCAACGTTACGTCGTGCAACGTTACGGTGTGCAACGTTACGATCTGCATACTAGGATGGGTGCGTTCAGTGAAACAAATCTTAAGCTCCCCTTCAAGCAAAAACAAATCCGTTTTGGATCCGCGCACGTTGATGTTTACACATATTAACCGTGAGTCCCGGCACTCACACAATTTTTACTTTTCTCGTGCTTTTGTACTTCAAAGTAGATTTTGAAAAATGTTTCGGATCAATAAGACCATTTATGTTTCTTCATAATCATTGGAAATCTTTATCCAACGAGAGGATATTGTTCTAATTATCCAATTCGTTATACTTATTAATAACATTTTACACGCTCTATGATCTAACCCTGAGGCCACACGAGCAAGTACCTACTGGCAAGCAAGTTGGGTTCATACATTGCCTGCCAAATTCGTATCTGTGTACTAGCTGTGACGTAGGTGGCACTCCACTTGCCAAGCAAGTTGCTTGCAAGTAGGTCGTTCTTTTTCTCTACTATAGTAAACAACTTTGGTTGATCTTTCAAACAAAATGGATTTAAAAAAAAATCAAAATACATTTGGAAAAAAAAATTTAAGAAAAATGCAAAAATGGTTAACAAACTTTAATAATTGAAATTATGGACAGCGAATTCATGTACCAAAAAAAAACTACAGACGTCAAAATAAAGTTTGTTAGCAATCCGTCTGTTAATCACAAAACTTTCAAATTCCTTTGAAGGTTGTATACGATGTCAATGGATTAAGAAACCTCTAAAACTCCGATTTGTTTTCCATTTTATTTTTCGCTCCGGAAAAATGCATTTTTAGGGCAATCGTTTGACATTTGGAACGAAATATTCTCGATAGGATCAAGTATAATTTGTTCCCTATCTGTCAAGCCATAAACTTTCAAATTCCATTAAAGGATGTCTACGATGTCAATGGATTAAAATACCTCTAAAAATCCGAAAAAATTGAAATTTTATTTTTTGAAAAGGGCAATTTTAGAGCCTTTTTGGTGATGTGTAACGAAATATTCGTAAACGTCAAATATTCTGTCGTATGAAAGTGAATTTTAACATTTTTAAAATGCAATCAAATTCGAAACTAAATTTATTTTAACTTATTTTTTGCACAAAATCCATTTAATTCAGAAATTTTAATAAAAGGATCGATGATTGTTGATATAGGTAAAAAATGAACGCCTTTCTTGCTTCTTGCTTCTCTACTGGCTGCTCAACTGGCTTCGAAAAAGGCAAGCCAGTTGACGAGCAAGTTGCTTGGGTTTATATGTGTTAGTGAAAAAATGTGTATGTGGCTCGTGTGGCCTTCGGGTAAGTTTCGTAGACTGATAAACTATGGGCGTTTAAGAGCGGGTCGTTAGAGACGAGCAAGCGCCTCCAATTTTTGATGGGTACCTACAGATGAAATGGTACATTCAAAACATTCCTGACAAAGAAGTTTCGTTTTACCACGATATACCTCCATTTAAAAGTGCGTACAATTCAACGTTTTTAATAAGTTTGTTTAATAAAGGAAATCTCAGTTTTCTTGATGTCAAATTCGAGGGAGTCATTATAAACATTGAAATCAGTTGGGTGAAGATGAGAATTCATGACAAACAGCAGGAGATGGTACAAATCAACTTTCATCATATAGCTGAGGTGGACATTGTTCAACAACACAATTACTTGGGTTGGTCGAAACAAATCATATCTATATGTGTCGGCCAAAGAATTTTTTTATATATAGCTAAGTTGGTGTAAGTAACATGATATCGCACACATTATCAACATAGTTTGAGGGGGAGGGGAAACGTTGGGTAGCCGTTAAACATGTTTTGTTATCAGAAAAATCCAATTCCAGATCGAAAAGATTGCAATCTCGTGCGAGAAGGACATCATCAAGAAGGTTTTTAAGAAACATTTACAGTCAAAATTCGATAACTGGAACTACTGGTTATACACAAAAATAGTTCGACTTATCAAGCTATCCAAATTGTTTAAAACAATTAAACAGTTCAATATATAAAATACATTGCTTAGAGCAAATATATTCTGCTTTTATTTAGTCTTTCAAAAATTCCAGGCCTTTTTGATTTATAATTCCTCCAGGCACAGTATGCAGATATGTTCTGATTTCCATCCGATGTAATCCAATCAATAACTGCCGTATCAACACTTTTAAAAATTGGTTTCCTAATTCGTTAATCTTATACAAAAACAACAAAGGAGCAACTTAATTAAAAAATAATGCAAAAACATTGAATTGTGCACCGCATCAAATTAAATTTTTCTGTAGTTCCGTAACAAGTTTTCCACCAGCAACGAAACAAGTAATACAAAAGTCAAATCTCCTTTTCAAATAATAATTCTCTTCAAGAACTCGAATTTCAAATGCATAATATGTGATTACTTTTCACAAAATGGGGATTCCTCTAAGAAGCTCGACTCTTGCTTTATGCATTATGACTTATGAAAATCGATTTATAAAAGTTCGAGTTATCAGGGATAAGATGTAGGTATGGAATGTGATCTTTAAACAATGCTGACACATAATTTTGTTCGACTTATGTATACAAAAATCAAGTTATCAAAGTTCTAGTTACCGAGGTTTGACTGTAGTTAAAATCATTTGAACAAAGTACAAAAGCGGTATTCTACTGTGTATATCTACATCTACATCTGCATGTGCACAACGCACAAAGATTATGAAGAAATCAATAGAGATTGCTGGGCAAACAAAAACATCTTGTAAAATCAGATAAAAGGTACGAAGGAATTAATTAACGTAACGAAGACGATAAAATAATTAATTTCAAACTGACACATATTGATTGAAATTTTGACCAAAACATATTGGCATCCAATCGAAGCTGATTGATATTTTCAAATTAATTGATAAAATGACAGAAGCTTCTTGCAAAAAAAGCAACTTCGCACTGGATGCTACGAAAGTAGAAAAATAAACTTAAGAACTACGTTCATTAAGGGGTGTTTAAGCAAAGGCTTAATATTTATTTCACAACGAGTTTTTATGTTATTATAACACAATATCAAAATTGAAGAAATTATTCATGAAATTCAAAAATTTCTATTCAAAGATCCCTCAAAGAATTCTTTAATTCAACTGAACGAATGTATAGCAAAAACTATTGTACATACTAACAAATATGAAAGACTTCTGGGATAGAAAGGAATTTAATTTACTTAAAAAACTCCAATTAGGTTAAAACTTAATATGAAAAATTTCCTGTGGGAAATGGGAAATAAAAAAATTCATCAATAACTCATTTGTGGGACAAAAAGGGAATTCTCCGACTAACTGAAGGGATTTTTCTTAAAAATGCCCCCGAGCACTGTACGATTCATTGTAAAACTTGATGGCATAAGTGACTTTGAAATGTTAGATGCCTTCCATTTGTAGGGACAATTCACTGAATTGTTTAATGACCAGTAGTAATCACTTAGTCAGATAAATTGGTTATATGGAGTTTTTTTCTGGGAATAGTTTTCAAAGAGTCCTATTTTCTGGTGAAATCGTTCTCTGTTTATCACTCAGTTGGCAAAGATTCTTTAAATAGATCCAAATGTGTTTGGAGGAAGTGGATTGTTTATAATTACACATTTATTGCAGTCCATTTGTTCCTAGAAACTACAAAATAATTATTCTTCATCTAACTTGCTCCTGTCGGGAATCAAGACATTAAAATATTTTACAACTCTTTGACGTAAACCCATGAATCTAGGAGTATATAGGGTGATTCGCATAAGGTGTGACAAAAAACTAAGGTGTGTTAGTTGGGTCAACATAAGAAATAAATCGTATAGGAGGCGGGGTCTATCTCGTTCAGACGGGAAAGGCAATTTTCTTAAAAATTGACTTAAAACAGGAGAAAATTATTAAAAAACAACGGTAGGTAACTCTTCAATGCCATTCTTTACTTTTTAGTAAAGCCTCAAATCTCTTCTTTTATTTTATTTCCAAACAAAGTTGTTTTAGTTTAAAAGTTTTTGAAAAATTAATTTTTAAACTCAAAATTTTGAAAAAAAAAAATTGAAACAAAAATTTTAAAATATTCTTTTTTCAAAATTTTATGTTATTAAGTACTTTTTAGATTTAGAACATATTTTATACTTAAACTCGGGTATACAATTTTGTTTAAAAGTGAATAAATAGTAATCATTTTATAACTTATGTATAAGCTAGAGTTGAATGATACATGCATTAATATATTTTACAAATGAAACTGATGTGGGGTGACAATCAGAGTTAATAAATTTAAATTTAAAGTAATAATAATTAAAGACTTTTAAGATACAACATTATATAAATAAAAATTTAGTTTTTTAACCACATTATATAAAAGAAAGGAAACACAATTTAAAATTTGTAGTATTACTATAAGTTACCGAAAATAATTTTCAATATAAATCAAGTCCACCGTGAATAGCCAGTCTTTTACTTTTCTTATAAAAGAATTAAAGTTTCGAGTTATTCTAATGGGCATTGGTTGTTTTCGTAAAGCATTAAAGGTGCAGAAGCAGTGACAAAAATAAGAGAGAAATGCGTTTTGTGAGCTGTAGGTTCATTGACAAGATGCATATTGTTTATACGTAGATTGTATAAAAACGATTTTCTACTAGGTATATTACCACTTTGCTTGAAAAATTCCTTAAGCACTTTGAAAATGTAAAGATGTCTCATAGGCAGAATCCCCAGGTCTTTGTATAAAGGCCAACTTTCAGCGAACCAAATTTTTGTTAAAAATAATACGAATTAAATGTTTTTGTACAATTTGTAAGGTATTGAATGTATTAAGGTATGAACCTTCCCAGCTAGATAACCCATACTGCAGTTTTGAGTGTGCGAGACCATTATAAATTAAAATTAAAACTTTCTTAGAGTACAAAATTGTTTGAGTGCCGGGACTCACAGTTAATATGTGTAAACATCAACGCGCGCGGATCCAAAACGGACTTATTTTTGCTTGAAGGGGATCTTAAGATTTTTTCTTCACTGAACGCACCCATCCTAGTATGCAGATCGTAACGTTGCACACCGTAACGTTGCACGACGTAACGTTGCACACGAACGTTCACGTTTTTTTTTTCACTCTACCGCCAGCATAGATGTTTACACATCAAAAAGGTTTTAAAAGATACATTTTCCGAGTTATCAGCATCAATTTAGATTTAATATTACTTATATGTTCTTTCCAGTTAAGATTATGATCTATTGTAACACCTAAAGTATCTAAAACTTGGTACTAATTCTATTTTAAAACATGAATTTGAGCAAGAACCGTTTGGATTAAAATTGATTTTACCACAATCGTGAATAGGGAAGCTAAAATGTTTACAGGTAGATGCATGAATACGAAGATCGTAGTCAGAAGCTTGATAACCTGATGTTTTGAAAGACATTAATTTAGTTTTTTTTTCACTTAAAATAAGCTTGTGAGTTGAAAATCAAGTTCTTAGGCTTTCGAGTTCTTCTTCAATTTGCACTACACAGTTAAGGTCCGAAACCGACTGGTAGGTGAAGGATATGTCATCTGCAAAGGCTGTTGAAAGTTGTTTATATAAACTAAGAAAAACAGAGGGCCAAGCACCGATCCCTGAGGAACACCGTTTTTCAAAATTTTTCTTTTCAAATTCAATGCTCTCATAAATTTTTAGTCAAAATCTAAAAACCGAATCTTCATGTGTGTCAAGTTTCACATGAAGTGGCATTTGCAAATTGCAACAATATTTTGACCAATAATAAACGATCTACGTCATTAACTCTGCGCATATACATACATACATATATGATGCATGGCTGTCCCATTCATAGAACATGTGATCTTAGTGGGTACCACCCAATTCTGGAATTTCAAACACAATTTTCAGCACTTTCAATTTGCTGATTATTTGTTAATTGAGTGTAGCGTTAGCGTAGTTAATGAGAAAAAAATTCTTCAAATTGTTTCTTAGCTAACTCTATATCAATGCAATCCATGGCAACTTAATCTCATTATATGGAATAATGTTATAGTCAGAAGGTGGGACATTTGATTTAAGTTCTTTATGCCGTGTGTGAGTTGAGTTGGATTAAAATCACGTTAAATTTTATACCTAGTTTAATTTTGTACACTAATATTCGGTTTCACAAATATTTAACAGTCTTTTAAATTTTTAAATGTTGTATAAAGGGCTTTATGATATCGGCCATAATAGCCGATTTTTCAATCATCAGTTAAGCAGTCAGTTAACTATCAGACGAATAAATATGAAAAAATGTTTGATTTATCTGGAGAATACGAACTATCTGATTTTTAACTGACTATTGAAAATAATTGTCCCTAAGGCACCAGTTATAGCTTTGATTGAAAACCATCATTGGAAATTAAAATTTTAAGTTTTGAGGCACTTAAAAACCAAAGTCAGTGGATTCTGATTATTCTGATGCCAACTTAAAGGTAATACCTATTATAATTAAATATTAAGTCTTGCAAAAAATGACCCAATCTTTCACACATGATGACTTTTAAAAGATTACAATGATCATTGAATTGACAAAAGTCACGTTATGTAGACGGTTGGGTGAAGATTATTTTTGTTATCCGGAAATAATACTTAAGAAGGAATATTTGACTGTTAACAGTCGAATTGTTTTATCCTGAACACCGTTTATTTTAATAAATATGATTTAAAATCACGAAAACAAAAACAAACCAGCATAAAAGTGTTCATAGTGTGTTCAGTGTTCTTTGAAGACTTGTAGCGACTATATAATTCGCAGTTGCTCTTTGTAGCTCGGATTATATGGAATCTCGATTCATTCGGGAAAATATGCGTCAAGACAAGGTGTAATGGTCATCTTCTGATGAGCCCAGCCATTACATCGGGGCGAAACGCATATATGAACACTTTTATGCTGGTTTGTTTTTGTTTTCGTGATTTTAAATCATATTTATTAAAATAATACTTAAGTTTTTTTTTGGCATCAAAATATTACTGATTTTACTTTCTAAAGGTCTAACATCAAAATTTAATCTAGGATAATTAAAATTTGAATCCAATTCACACACGGTGTAAACGTTAAAAACCATTCCTTACATTTATTGTTTAAAGATCATTTCTTTCAAATGTTGAATGCAACTGCGGGCCATTTGAGTGGACTGGTATGTGACAAATGACACGAGTAATGTTGGCTTCCAATTCCTAAACCAAAGCCGGCTTATCCATGTACACTTTGGACTTTACGTAACCCCAAAGGAGAAAGTATAGAGGATTATCATATGATCTAGGGGGCCCATTTACCGGTCCAAAGCGTGAAATTAACTGTTCGCCTAAATTTTCTTCAATTTCTGGTAACAAATGGATCGATGTAAACCACACCGAACCGGTGTTTGTTTTGGATGAAAGCTCTTGAACCTCTTTGGGTTGCTCTTCAGCCCAAATATGGCAATTTCGCTTGTTGATGTAGGAATCAAGGACGAACGCAGGATTTTTAACTCATTCAAGAAATAATTTATATGACTTTTTTATATATGTTGTTATTATAAAACTTAAAAAAAAAAATTAAGATAAATAAATAAATTGACGAAGATCCGTGTGACTTTTAGATTTTTAATTAGGTAATTCTTTTTACTTTATATTATAAAAATGCACTTAATATTAGCGCAAAGGGAATTGCCCAGTTCTAGGCAAGAGTATGTACAAGAACGAGTTTGATATCAAACGAAAAGTGACGTTAAATATTTTCCAAATAGTAAATGGGAAAGTCTATATATTTGAGCTTGAATTTGCTGATTGAAAAATAAAAATTTCAGTGCTGTTTTTGTTTTCCAATTAATTGTTCATAACGTACGCAATTATTGACGTATAGAAAAACGATATTAATGTGAAATGAAAGGCAGTTTTGTCTTTAAAATAATAACAAACATTTTGAAAATATTTCATTTATATAACAAGCTCAACGTCACCTTTAATTTGATACCAATCTCGTTCATGCATACTCTTGGCCAAGGCTCCATAGTAAAATAGGCAATCCCTTTGATAGTTTAAATCTTAGGCTTCAGTTTAGTTTAGTTAAATTTGGCACAGTTTTATGTAAACGATTAAATTATTTCAAAAAGGAACTTTAATGTTAAGTTAAAACGTAATTTTTATGTTCAAAAATATCATTAATGAATTTGCTTTTATAATAAGAAAATATAAATACATAAATGTTCCATCTAAATTAACGCCGAATGGCGTGGATCTTGTGCCAATTGTTCCAATACTTTTTTTTATTGTTTACTTCTCAATTTCCATGACCGTTTTCCTGTGATTACGATATATAGGAACGATTTTTGATCATGGTTGAACAAGCCAAGTTTTGACTCTTCTTAAGGTAGGTACTAAAAGTCCTTTCATTACAACTGATAATACAAGGTAACGCTAGTGCAATATTAAGTAGAAGTTTTTTGTTTGTTATTAAAAACCTCTGCTTCTTATAGGACATCGCACAGTTCTAGTTTTGACGATCTTCAGCGGGCAGTTTTTTGTTTTCCAAAGAGCGTACCACAGTTCAGTTTCTCTAATAAAACTTTGTAGGGAGCGTATAACTTCCAAAATGTTCTTGAATTTTCTTTGAGTTCGTTTATGTTAATTTTCAACATATTCGCTGGATGCAAATGAAATAGAGAATATGCTGGTGGGTTTTCATCTAGGAATATATATGTTTAAGCGCTACAAATAGGAATTAAAACTAAGGCGGCCAACTTTATAAAAAGCCAATGAGGGACATTCTTGTGGATATGGGCTGGGGATATGGGTTGATAGATTGTGAGTATGAAGGGATGAACTTAAATAATAAAACAAAGAAACTTTACTTACTGTCATTATTTATTTTTAAAATCATATTTTTCACAGGAGTGACATTTTTTAACTAACTCTGGATTTTTATTTAGAATGTCATGAAAATTTGCACAATTGCCCATATTAAATTTAAGAAAAAGCATTGCACGTAGTGTTTCAATTTTAAGTGAAGATTTTTCAGATGTCCATGAGGCATTCATAAGCGAAAATACACGTTCCGTAGGTGCATTGGTCCCTGGCAAACAAAGAAGGTAATGGACGATGGCCAGGCAGTTTTTGTACGGTATTCCTTTGCCTTCAAAATTTTGGAATACATCCATCCATCGTTTTTCTGTGTTGTCCCTCATTTCTTCCCATTTACTTAAGACATCTTGGTTAACGAAATTTGACACGTAATTGATTTCAGCGAACAAGCTTTCCTCGTTTAAAGTCATAGTCGCTGCAGGCATCTGTAGCAATAAATGTTGATATGTCAGCTGTACATCAGCCCATTTAAGACTTTGTTTTAATAGAATCCAAGAATATGTTTTGAATTCATTGTATTGATGAATATACTTTTGCAGGTACTGAATGCAATTGTAGTAAAAGTTACGAATATGACCCATAAAATAATTTCTGTTGATTTGATCACTCTCAACAAGTTTTGTCAACTCATTTCTTATGGTTAGCGGAATATAGTCATTTTCTAACCGATTGACGTACTTGTTTTTTAATTCCACAAATAAGTGGGAAACTTCTGTGAAGCTTATCTTCTCTCCTTCCATCATTCTTACGGAATCGTTAAATAATGAGGCTTGCACATGGATAAATTTTAGCCACAGCTCTGAGCATTTAATAGTATGGTATTTCGTTTGTGTTCAATTCCTATATGAATGCAAAAAACTACATAGAAGAGTTAAACTATATAAAATATGCCGCTGAGATAAACGGCTATAACAGCGAAATGATAACAAGAATGGTCGAAAAACAATCTAAAATAATTAAAAGAATAAGTTTAACAACACATAAAGCACTTAAAGAGACTGAAGAAAAGAAAAGAGTAAAAATTTATTTTGCACCTTCAATAACAAATAAGCTCACCAAAGAGAAACAAAACATACAATAAGTTTATTCATCCGAAGGAAAACTCAAATCCAATTTAAGATCAACAAAAGACAGAACAGAAAACAATAAAAAACCAGGCATTTACGAAATAGCATGTAATAATTGTGAACAGAAATATTATGGACAAACAAAAAGAAACATTGAAACAAGGTTTAATGAGCATCTCGCCAACAAAAAGCTTAACAGACCTTATAAATCTGCGGTTGCCTTACACATGATAGAGAACAAGCATAGTGTGACAAAAGAAAATTTAAAGCTCATCAAACAAGTAAGTGATGACAGATTTTTGGACGCATATGAAAGCATTTACATGCACAAAAACAACAACATCTTAATGAATACAATGGATGCACCGATCAAGTCTTCTCTCTTCAACATCATAAGAAGAAAGTAGTTCTATGTTGTATTAGTTACTTGTTTTTCTTTTATTTTCAACATGTTTAATAAATCGAAAGCTTAAGTCATGAATATATTTTTAATGTTTTTAGTCAATAAAGAGAAGTGCTGAGGATGGCATGTAAAGTGCCGAAATGCATACAAGAAATTGACGTTTGTTTTTATTTTTTATTTTTTTATATTTGTACATTTTTATAATGGAAAAGTAAGAACGGGCGGGAAAATAAAGTGAAGTCAATAAGGCGTTTGACTTAATACTCATTGTTAATGGGCCCCATTGTTGAAAAAAATTTAGTTAAAAAAGCAGTGGATATTTTTCAAGAAAACTTAAATCATCCAAGTTATATAGGTACATCTTTCAATCAAAAAAGCATATTTTACGAGGAGTTGAATCTTTTTTCGAAATATTGGAAATTGAATGAAAATAGTGTAAATTTTGTGATCTTATATCCAAAAAGCATAATCACTTTTTTCCCCTGAAATGGGATTTCGGGGGTTATAGGTTGAATTTCATTTGTATCATTTTAACCTGTACGACTTCCACCAGATTTCGATTCAAGTAAAACTTGCCTGTGGCACCTTAAAACCAATAACTCAATCACTTAACTTAGTAATCCTCCCTTAAAGAATTTACACAAGACAAATTTATTGAATGATTTGTTTATAAGATATTTGCTTATTATTAATAAATTGAACTCGAAAGATTGCGGGGATTTTTATATTATAAATCGTTATATAAACTTCCTCCCTCATCTAAAATGTTTTTGTTTCTATTTTTGGTTATGTAAGTCTTCCCCATCGATAACTCCTTCCATACCTTCGTTGTATCTGTTTCAGTGTATAAAAGATGATAGAAAATCTTGAATAATTGCTATTCTTGAAAATCCACTTGTTGTCTTAAGTGCATACTTAAAAGCTTCAAGTCCCACGCAACCGTAATAAAACAATAATGATTTTAAGTACTTTCGCTCTGTTTAATTAGACGGTTTTTCTCAAAAGAACCCATTAATTAATCCCTTTTCGAAGTCCCTCGATAAAACGCGCACGTATAAATTATTTTATTTATTTTTTTTTGTTCATTCGAAAAGGATCCTTTCAAGGATTTATCTATTTTATCAAATTTACTCATCAACAAATTGAAACAGTTGCAATAAAATGACAACTAAAAGAGTAATTTTAAAACAAAAAAAACTTACCTTTCTAAATGCCTTTCGGAAGTTATCCGATAAAAAGGCGTACAGGATCGGATTTATGCAGGAATTTGTGTAGGCCAAAACATGTGAAACGATTTGTAGAATCACAGTAACATGAGTGCTGGCATATAAATTTAACGCCTTCAGGACAAGTATCACCTAAAATAAAAAAAAGAATCGAACTTATTTTTGGACAAATAACAAAACAAGAAATGAATGCATTTTAAAACTTCAAAACCCCACAATACACCAATTAAGTTCGACAAACATATATTTATGTCTTCACAAATTAATACAAAAACTGCCTGGTGATTGAGTTACAAAAAATAGAAGTTTTTTAAATGTAATTGGAACCAACTTAAAAGTCTGGTGTGTCGGACAATAAGTTTTAACAGAAGAAAGTTTTCCTATAGGGTATAGTAAAGTTATTTGGTGTGGAGAAGTTGGTAACTGTAGTCGGTCGGTGAGGTGTTTGATGTTATAAAGCCAGACATTTCAAAATATCAGGTGTAGTGGGTGACTGTACCACAAGGATAAAGTTTAAGAAGTGTTTATTTTTCTTTTTGATACATAGTTCTGCTTATATAGGTGGTTTTCATTAAATGGTGTAGGTAAATGCTGAAAAACATTTAACACTAAGAGTTTATACATATATAATTGTAAAAACATTCGTAAATGCTATTTGTGAAACTTTTGTTTCTCTTGTTGTTTATCAACAATTTGATTTCAGATGCACTTACAACTGGGGAATAATTCTTAATAAGTGATATACACTGTGTTTTACATAGAGGTTTGGATTAAGATTTCGCTGCACTGATTCTAGTGACAGTAAAATAGATTGAGTTTACCATTGTAGTTTGACTGTTAATATAATAAAGGGTCTTCCAATAGGGACTTCTGAACTTTGACAGTTGATAGCGGTTATATTGTTGAAGCTACATCTCCATCCATCCATGATACACCTTTTTGTAAAGCCAGAAATCTCTTACTGTATTGTGTTTTTAAATAAAGTTGCTTTAGAGCCTAGCGGACTTCATCTAACGATGAAACTGAAGGGGGAGTGGATGTGGCTGATCAATTAACTCATACAAATAACTTGTATGTATGTACTCTATTTAATAATTTTTAAGTAATCCTCAGTTTTGAAAAATATTTCTTTCAATTTTTCTTCTTAATATTTTTCATTCTAGTTTGTGATTTTAATTAGTTAGTAATAAAAGTTATTGTTCCACGTGGGGCGAAACGCATTTGGACTATAGATCGCAAAAAAATTTCATTTGAATTTAATTCATTACAGTCTACTAAAATAAAAACAAAAATAATGCATTTCTATTGTTTTCGTTTTCGTCTTCTTCGATTTTAATCATCTCCCGGAAAGTCAAGAAGGTTTGTTGGTGCGGACCTGCAAATCGAGTATTCTCTAAGACAGATAATTGTTCCCTTGCCAGTTTCATCCTCAACCTCAAGATGTCTCCCTTAGCAGCACTTTCTAAAGCCAAGTGTAATAAGACGAAACGAAATAGTCAGTGATGTAGACGTGTTTTGATTTCGCTCCTAACATTTTAAGCCGGAATTTTAATTGAATAAAGTTGAGAAATATTACATTTTTTTAATGTTTAGCTTATTTAACTTAATATCAGATCATTGTAATCGAAACAAAGATAGGTTGAATAAATTGAACATAAATAATTTCTCATTTGCTGATTTTTCGCGCCTGCCTCTTGCGTATCACTAATTTTCAAACTCAAAGCTTCAAAACAAAAATTGAAAAAAAATTGAAAATAATTACATATGTTCTACTTTTTCCTCAGCGTAAACTTTCACATAAGCTCTTATGTTGAACATCAACTCTTAAGTGTCATTTCAGCAAATGGCCCTAAGGAGTATTTTTGTTTTTAATATTAAATGCTTCTATTAGTTTTGAGTCAAGCACTTAAAAGCGAATGCTAATATCTCTTCTAGTTCTTTAGAAAATAACAGAAATAAAATTCCCTTAATTTGACTCCAATCCGTTGCTTAAGTTGCTCTAAAGATCCTATTTCAACTACGTAGCTAGTAAAGTAGATTTAGTTATTTTCAATTTTCTCAAAAAGTAAAAGATATTTAAGCATCCGGTTTTCTGTTTTTGACAAAAAATAATAAACGCATTGAATTTTGAAAACAAAATTAGTACTTAATTACGTAAAATTTTGAAAAAAATTAGTTTAAAATTTGTTTAAACTTTTATTTTCAAAATTTTAAGTTTGAAAATTAATTTTTCGAAAAGTATTCTCCAAAACAACTTTATTTAAAACCACCATAAAAGAAGAGATTTCTGGCTTTACAAAAAGGTGTATCGTATCATTGAATGTGTAACTGTGCATGGTATATGTGTTACTGTTGTTTTTTAATATTTTTTTGTTTCAGTTTTAAGTCAATTTTTTAGAAAATTTCCCCCCCCATACGATTTTTTTCTTGTCTCAACCCAACCTACACTCTCTAGGTTTTTGTCACACCGTATGCGAATCACCCTTCGTATTGATGTTGGTTTGTGCAGGGCATACATATTATTTAATGGATTTTTAAACAGTGACCATTTGTTTACTACAAATAATATCATTGGATGAATTCAGAGTTACGTCGTATTTATTTCCGACAAAACAACAATTTCTTGAATTTAGTAATTTTGTAAAATGTACCTAACCAAAGGTGCAATTTAATGAAATAAAAAATTTAATTTTAGTAATCAAAGTGTGTATTTTTAAAACAGTTTAGGTCTAGCATTTTCAATCTAATATTCGCCTTTAGCTTAAACCAATTGAATTAAACTGAAATGCAGGTATTTCCTGTCTTATTTTGACCATACTATGCATATTTGATATAGAATTGATTTCCTATCCTTACCTTATATGTCTTGTGGTTCATTATATATTATTTATATAGTGCGTAAATCCTTAGAAAAGGATATATTCTTCGTATTTTGTTATGAAATGAATAAACAAAATATATACATAGGTACAAAACATATGGGCGTACTAAGTTGTCACCTGAAGTGTGATTAGGTTTTTGAACAAGACGATTTCTTTAAAACAAAATATTTTATAGGTCTCTAGGGAGCTGTTGCTCGTATTAAGATGAATATCTTTGCTATGGTTTATGTATGCAAAGATACCTATACATAAGATTAAGTATACCTGTACATGTACTTGGATGCAAGAATTCTATACTTTTTTGTATATATATCCGAATCAGAATATGGGCATGTTATAGGTTCTCTATCATAGTAAATTGCAGATTTAATTGACATTTCGAGTACGGTATTTACGATTGCAAAACCCCATAGGACTTATCATGTCGCTCCGAAAGAAACCGACACAATTCAATTAATTTCATTTTCGACAGAGGCAGAAGAATATTGAGTACGTAAATATTTGAATTTCTATTAATCAATGGAAATGCCAACAAAGAGCTCTGAAAGGTCAAAATATTGAACTAGACACTAGAGCCTTATAATTTCTCAACGGATAGCTTTTATATGTACAAAATTCAAAAATTGTATAATTTGATCAGTTGTCATTGTTTTCTTCTAGACCGACGCGAAGCACAGTTGGGCTACTATAGTAATATCTATATAGAGAGAGTGATAATAAAAAAAATCACTTATAAAAAAAAAAGTATTCGGAAAATATGGTTGGGTTTGGGTGATTCCATGGTAGCTCACGTTATATTCCTCCATCATTGTATAATTAGTTTTGCACTATATGTTTCCGACTTGGAAAAATAGAGTGTTACTTAACTTTTCCGAAGTATTTGAGTCCAAAATTACCAAATTCCTACAAATGACGTTAAATGTTGTTTTGATATATTTTGTATTTAAATTTATCTCAAAAATTTGACATTTTTATGAGTTCGGGTTTGAACTAACCGCAAATAAAACCGAATTTAGTAACAAGTCTTACGTAGAAAATATACTTTGTGATGTTGGCACCTGCCCTGCGGGAATTTTTCAGGCTGCGTATTCAAATTCTGCACACCGAAATTCTTCGGAAAAGTGAAGTTGGGGAGTGAAATTTCATAACTTACATTATTTATGTAGTTCCATACTTTGTCAAAATGAACTAAATATTACTTTATTCATTAAAACATAATTATCCATCATATCAAAATTCTTACAATATAATATAATTAATAACAAATAGCCAATTTTGCACCACTGTATGGGGATGTTTGTTTACACATATACACATATACATATATCAATAATCATTATTTACTTACATACATTCTTTTCTATTATTTGCGAGAAAAGTTGTTGTTTCTGGAAATAACCAAATAATTTTTACTTCATTGCAGTCGCAAAATTCCCTTCTTTTACAGAAATCTTGTCTTTGTTCCCTTTTTATTTCCCACAGCATACAAAGAAGATATTTGCTTCAAGTATTTACGAAGTTGGAGTTTTTGTGAGTTCATAAAATTCCTTGTTAAAAAATAGATACGATTAAATTTTATCCCAGAAGCGTTCGATATAATTGAAAGAATTTATTTGCTTTTCAGAATTATTAAAAAACGTCGCCACATTTAAAAATAAACATACAAAATTATAAAATCGTAGGAAACGATTCAAAAATAATGAATTTTTTATAAAGAAAACTACGTTAACATTTTTAAGAAAAAAAAATTATAAGAATTTGTTAATGTGGAGTTAAAAACTTTATTTACAAAAAAAATCTTACACCCGCTTGCGAAATATCGAATTTTCAAAAAATAATTTTGAAATTACTTTTTTGAAAATTTTAATATGCAAAATTATTTAAACTTATTACAAGCTTCTGTTTAAAAAAATTAGTTTTAATCGGTAAATCAGACAAAAAAAAACTCATATTATGGGAGGTGCTGGTATTAATTGCTCAGTATGAAATTTGATAATTTTAAACACTTAACCTTACTAATAACGTTACTCGAAGACATTTTTTATCAAAATCGTAGGAGTCGTTTTTGAGACAAAATAAGTTTTCTTTAACGGTTTTTAAACATTTTTATGCGAGGTACCGTTATTTTTAATTATAAGAAAAATTGCTGTCTAAAATCTTTTAGATAGTGTTAAAAAATATTTTTTGCCAACTTTAATAAAAATCGACAAAGTCGTTTTTGAAATATCGAGTTTTCAAAAAAAAAAATACAAACTTTTTTTAAAAACTCAAATAATATTTTGGTAGAAAATTTTATTTAAAATGTATTAGTCCTTCTTTATAAAAAATTGATTAAAATCGGTAGAACCGTTTTCGAGAAAATCGAAAATCAAAAAATGGTTCTTTGGGAGATGCCATAATAATGGGTGATTTTTTAAGAGGCTTAGAACTTTTTTAAAAAAAAAACACAAAAAATTCGAAAAAATAAATGAAATATTTATTTGAATCGATAGTTTGAACCTTGCAATTTAATGTTTAAAGATAATTTCATGCAAATGTTGACCGCGGCTGCGTCTCAGGTAGCCCATCCGCTGAGTCCAATTTTGGCATACTCTTTCACACATATCGGCCGGTATCTCACGAATGAATGCATGGATGTTGGCTTCCAGTGCGTCAATCGAAGCGGGCTTGTCCCTATAGACATTAGCCTTGACATACCCCCACAAAAAATAATCTAATGCTGTCAAATTGCACGATCTAGGCGGTCAATTGACCGGCCCGAAACGTGAAATTAACTGTTCACCAAACTCGCCTCGCAATTGCGCCATTGTTTCGCGTGCTGTGTGGCATGTGGCACCGTCTTGTTGAAACCACATATCATGCAAGTCAAGAACTTCCATTTCGGGCAAAAAAAAGTTTGTTATCATCGCTCGGTAGCGTTCACCATTGACAGTAACGCTGCGGTTCGCATCATCTTTGAAGAAATAGGCCCAATAATGCCGCCGGCCCATAAACCGCACCAAACAGTGGCTTTTTCGGGATGCATTGGTAGCTGTTGCAATGCTTCTGGCTGATCTTCACTCCAAATGCGGAAATTTTGCTTATTTACGTACCCATTCAACCAAAAATGAGCCTCATCGCTGAACACAAGCAGCGCGCGATGAACATTTCGAACCGAGCACGAATTTTGATAGTAAAATTCAATAATTTGCAAGCGTTCTTCATTTGTAAGACGATCCATGGTTAAATTGCAAACCAAACTGAAGCTGTTTGACAGTGACACAAGGTACTAAACACACGTCAGCTGTCAAAACCAGTGTTGCCAAAACCAAACCAGCTAAAAAATCACCCGTTATAACCAACCATAATAACTATTTTTCTGAATCATTTTTTTTTATTTAACGGCAGCTTATAACTATTTAAAATTATTGAGTTTAAAAAAAAAAATTCTGTGGAGCCGACTTTGAGAAAAATAAAATTTCCCTTTTTGGCCAAAAAATTTTATGACAGGTACCGTTAGTTTTGGTCTTAAACAAAAAGAAAAAAACGTGTGTGGGAAATGTCCAAAAACTGCTAGCTAAAAAAAAACGACACATCCCTTTAGGCTGCAGTCGAACAGACAGACAGACAGACGGTAAACGGACGTTTTAGCGAGACTCACTTGTTTCTTCTTCCCTAACATCGTAATGTCAAGTTTGATCAAAATTTCAAGTTTGATTTTTTGTACGAATCCGTAACTTTGCAGTTGAATTAAAGACCTTTTGGGGATCTTAGAGAATGAATTTTTGTTCCCATTTTGTTACTATTCTTTATTTTAAAAATGATGGTCTAAAACAAACTATACATGGGTATTGTATTCACCTTCGTAAATTATATTGTATTATTTCTCCAGTCTCACAAAACTTCTTAAAAAATAAATCAGATTTTTTCAAAAATGGTAAAAGAATTTATTATAACTTTTTGAACCTCTTTTTTAAGAGTAAAATTTTATTAACAAGGAATTCCCACAAAATTAGTCGGTTTTCCCTTTCTCCCTTTGGAAGACAAAATTTCCCAAGAAAGGAATTTTTTCCTATAATCCCCCAGCACTGCTTCATTGGTCGTTGTAACCAGTTCTGGTTTCGCACTACGCCCAATTTTACTGTAAGTTTAACTTTCTAAATTTATCCAGAGTTTGTTAATTATGAATAGTTTTTTCAACAAACTAGTACGTAGCTTTATGTTTTTCAAAAACATCTCTTCAGTTAATCCAGAGTTTGCACACAATTTGAAAGAGCTGAATATTATTAACTGAAATGCATCTTTTTCGAGTTAACTCGAGTATTTTGACCCCGAAACTAGAATGATGCCCCATTGAAAAAAAATTGGTACTAAATGTATATGAAAAGTAAATTCAGGAAAAACGATATTTCAATTACAGTAGTGTGTTTGAGTGAGTTTTATGTCTCTAAGGATGGGTATTTGTCTTCACATATCCACTTGCGAGTAGTTCTGTTCTGGAGAGCAGCTCACAGTGTTCTATAGACAATTGCTCTCATCTCAAATGAACTATAACCTTAATCTACATCAATATAAGGCTACACTACGAAAATATGCAAATTAAGTTCAAAAAGTTTTGTTTGTAAAATTATGTTTTATGCAAAATCTGGAAATCTATTTTTTAACAGTGATGACTTCCTTTTACAAGAAAATACCTATCTTTATCGAAAGCAGAGGTAAAATACACTTTTTGCAGAATTGTCCTTCTTATCGAAATCGAAATGTTTGTTTATTTTCTGCAACCTTATTCCTTTTCAATTTCCCCTTAAAACTTCCAATCTCCGTATGGCGTTCTTGGCTATTTTTAAACTCCTGTTGTACAAAAATAATGGGTGTAACCTAAAAGTCACCGAGCATTTTGTTTGCTTCCTATGGAAAGCTCATATCCATTTTTACACGTGGTGGTGCCACAACCCGTCTAGGCAACCGGAACCTTTACCTTACTTTTATTACGAAGTCATTTTATATTTCTTTATATAAGACACTTCATTATCATACTGAAACATTATTATTTTTCAGTTATATTTATAGAAGAAGGTGATTCTGATAAAGGATTGGTACACATGAGTAAGTCCTTCTCCTTGTGTACGTGATGTACCTATGGGTAATTAATATTCTTCTTCTTATATGAATATGTATGTATATCTTTTATGTGGAATTGTGAATGATGCTTAGTGCATGCTTTTTTTGGGGCGAATAGTGTTTGTGTTTATATTCTCTTTGAAGAATTATCAAACTCCAAACTGTCCAAAAAGAACTTAATATGCAGGTATGTTAATTGGTGATTTCCTGTTTGTTTCCATCTTATGTATGTACATTGTAGGTACATACATATACCTAAAATATGTTTCGTAAAAGCCAATTTTACTAAAAAAGCTATGTCTTTAAATATTACTTTGTTTCCGACTTCGTTTTTAGTATGCCCATACTCAAGAACTTAAAGATAGTCTCGCATGATATATTTTTCTCGCATGATAGTTTTTTCTCCTATGACATTTTGTCTTGCATGAAAGATTTCTCGCATGATATATTTCTCGTATGATAGTTTTCTCGCATCAGGTACTCACTAAAGTTAAAATCTTGTGTTTAAATCAATTGATAAATAAAAATCTTGTTACAAAATAGGTACAATGCCTGAAAGGAGACATTTGGCCGCTTTAATGATTAAAATTTTGTATCGTGTTGTATTTGTACAGACTTTATTTTTTCAAATAGATCTGTGCTAAATAAACTGATAAAACAAAAAATAGTATACATATTCTCAAGGCCCTTGATCGTCTTATAAAAATATTGTAACCTTAATGCTATTAAAAGTTGTTTGGAATTCAACAATTCTAATTAAAAAGTAACTAGTTAAAAATTGATAAAAAAAGATTAATTTACATAAATATTATTTTTTTTTTAGAAAAATGTAAGCTTTAAAACAGCCAGCATTTCAATTTTTCTAAACACTATGTTTTACTCACACAGTTAATCAACTTAATAGGTAAGTACTAAGCAGGTATCTATATTATTTATTTTCGAACGTGGGTTATTTATTTTTTACTACTAAAGCACATTTTCACAAACAGCACAATAGTTTGAATTGAACTCAACCAATATCTCGGAATCAACTTAATATTCGAGCAAATGCAAGAAATCTTCGTCACTTACTATCCGTATTAACACTTTACCTTGAACCCCGATACAGGATACAACATTTTATACTTAAATCAACAGGTTCAAGGTGATAGACGCTGCATTTCCACAATGAAATGCAACTGTGGCAAACAAATTTGATGGTTTACTTTTTCTATGGGAATTGTATTTTAATTTTGTCCCATAGGAAAAAGCAAGCAAGAAAAAGATTATTATCATTATATTAATACGTAAACAATTTTCTTGTACTCCCTTGTTAATATACTTAAACCGAACGCCTGACAATTAAAAATATACCATTTGAAAGCTATTATTAATTAGAAGTGCCATCAGAAGAGATTATGTGAATCCATCGATTACTTACATGTACAAATTTTAAATAATGGTTTCCCATACAAAGTTGGAAAAAAAAACAAATTCACGATACACACGGCTGTTTGTCAACACACGAGCGTAGTGTACCATACCAAAAGTTCACTTCCAACGTGTTTCATGTAGCTTGGACTCAATATTTGTTGTTTCGTTCCGAATGATGTAGCTACTCTACATCTACTTACAATGAGTAGGGATCAGTAGTGAAATTTCGGGGCAGATTTGTACAAAAAAATGTGGAGCAAAAAGGAAATTTCTGGAGTAGATTTGAAAAAATAGAAAAAACCTTCAAAAATTGGATTTTTAACAAAAAACAAAATAAATCACATACACAAATTAACTTTCAGAACTGAATAGAATTTTAAAATTTTAAATGTTCAGAGCCAGAGTTGGTTATAAAACTGAAAAACACAGCCCTTTTATTTAGTTTGGCCAAAAAATGTTTGATATTTTTAGTGCGGGCAAAAAGGAGTAGATCTAAAAAAAAAACGAAGTGGTGGAGTAGATTTATTTTCTCGAAATTGGTAGGGATACTCTACGCACACATGCAACACCAAAAGCTGCAAAAAAATATCATATATATATTAGGCACAGGCGATACTAGCTTGTTTTAATGTAACAAGTTCTTCCCCGTTTCAATACAAAAGAAACTGAGAGCTTTTGTAATACCCTCAAGACTCCAAGGCTCCTTCTAAGGAAACTGCTTGTTGACAGTTTATTGGTCAACGGTCTAGAAAAGAAAGTTTTAGCGGAAACTAATTGTGTATCTGAAATTGACAGCACAACATAAGAATTGTAACAACACGCCAATTGAAGTGGGACCTAATACAATTGAAGCTTAAGAGTTTTTGTAGAATCCCTAATGCTTACGAATGAATATTACACTGTACCTACATATACAGTGAAGAGTATTAAGAAATGTTGGTTGAATGCGACATGCATTAATCTGCTCCGAGCTTACTCTGTATTCAATTTACATTTAATCCGGTTTCATTCAATGTGTAAATATACAAATTATATTTATATACTAAGACATAGCGCAGTCTATCGGATACAGAATTTGAAATTTTCTAATTTTTTGGAACTAAGCCAATATGAATGGTGAATAATGAGATATTTTGATCAATAAATATAGAATTTATTAATAACTTGGCAAAAAATTCCGAGACGTTGATTGAGTTGCACTCAAACTGTTCGTTCTTTAAATAAAATATTAATAACCCACATTGGAAAATAAATATCGTAGCTTAAAAATCAAAGTGACATAAAGTCAAAATTTTAAATTTTAAGTTCAGAATACACAAAAAAGTACGAAAAACATTTAAAAAACAATAGCTATTCACTATAAAATCATGTAGGTACTCATCACCGACAACCGAACGCCTTTATTGGCATACACAGTTGTTAAAAAAAAACTGTAGGTACAATGAACAAAAAGTGCTCGACTGGATCGCACGAATTTGCACTTATAGTTAAAAACTGTAATGCAGGCACGCCGTGAAGATTAATGTTAATAGTTCAGTAACAGGTGGTCTTTTTAGTGTACCAATGTATACCCACTTAAAAAATAATTTCCGTTTAAAATACAACAACAATATATCTCTCCTCTATAATGAACTAAGACCATATAACAAAAGAAGTAAATATTATAACTAGTATACATGGCGTGCAAAAAAACGCACTTTTATATACAGTGGAACTTCCATAAGTCGAACCCTCAAAATGAAACGAGTTTTAGAAACTTCGATTTAAAGAAATGAGACAAAATGTTTAGTTTTATTGTTTTATTTCAGTAAATGGAATATTAAAAAGATGAACATGATTTTTGTTTAATAGAAGCTTAAAAAAAATTCACTAATCATTCGTTGACGTTTTTTTTTATCATTATATGATTTATAAAAAAATTCAATCTCGTGCATTGAATAAACATTCCAGCGTGTTTTTTTAACAATGCCATTTCTAATTGAAAAAAATATCGTACATACAAATTTGTGATGCTTTATAACTGTCCCTGAAATCGAGAGGTTTTCATTCCTTCGAAACTGTCTTGCCAACACTTAAGTTTAAGAGGTTATTTTTTTCATTGAGGTTTTTTCGTTTTTTGAAGTGTCAGCATTTTTTTAATACTTTCTCTGTTGTTCAGTGTAATGGAAAGTGTACTTTGAGGTAAAATAAATTTTATGACATTCAGATTTTGTTCAAAAGGAAGATGCCTGAATTTTCTTCCTGAAATTAAAATTCATGAATTCATCCTTTGCCCACAAAAAAATTGAAACTTAACTATTAACTTCGGCGCATGAAAAATGTTTAACTCGTCCAAAACCGAAGTTCAAATAAAAAACATACAAACTCTGACCACAGCCATCCCTCATCCCCCAAAAAAACTTTCGAAATTCATCACAGTTAAGGCTCTCCTAAGCCAACGCGAAACATTCGGAGCAAATATGCTACGACTGGAAATGTTCGAAGATTGGCATCGCGCCAGTGTGAGTGCTCTCATAGATCTCCATGTAAATAAATTAAGACAGGTGAAAATTTCGTAGTCGTTCGGAAGTATTCGCGTTTATTTGGGAGAGCCTTGGTCTTAAGTACTTTTCAAACAATTGAAATAAAAGGGATTTCCCTAATTAGAGAAAAAGTTCGAGTTGAAGAGACGGCATCAAACGCAATCTCAAAAATTCCAAATATAGAGAAATTCAAGTTACAGAAGTTCGAATTATGGAGGGCAAAATTCATGAAAATAAAGTTGAAAATGCAAAGTCCTGAAAAAAACTTTGAGTAATAGAGAAATTCGACTTGAGGAAGTTCGAGTTATGGAAGTTCGACTGTATTTAAAGCAAACAAGCGAGTACAAAAAACACACCTTATATTATAATACCTACCTATCTTCCACAACAAAATGTTAAAAAGTCAAAAGTAACACAAAAATAGATTTTCTTGTTTAATTTTTTTTCAAAATTTTTATATGCAATATTGTTTGAACTATTAGGAAGCACCAGATTGCAAAACTATAAAAAATCGGTCTAAGCATGGAAAAGATATACGCGATTAACCCAAAAACAAGATATGTGTGCAGAAATTAATACCATGAGTAAAAACATACACATATGTTCTAAAATAGAATCTGATAAAGAATCAAGATCAATATAGGTAGGACATGAATGTTATTCACTGTAAATTTGGACGAGACTAAAGAAATTAAAAGTAGATGTGTGTTTGTCACTGTAAAATTCAACGTGTCAAAAACTGTTTTTTTTTTCATATTCCAAATCCGTGTTCCTGCTTTTGTTCTTCTTCTTTCCAAAAAGGTGTTTCATCTAATATACGTATTCTGGGAATAAGTAGGGCAGCCATGGTCCACTCTTTCAGGTTACCTTGGAGAAAGAAAACGGAATCGAAATAATCGTGGCCTTAAAAGTGAATAAGCGGTTCACTTTCTTATAAAGATCAACTAGCGGGCAGTCTGTATGACAACAAATCCAAAACGAAGCGTAGGTGAAGTTTGGTCCCCAAGCGTACTTTATAATATGACAGATTGAAAGTCGTAGTCGAATCGTGGGTGACAGTTGGTCCCTGTCCTCTAGAAGTTACTCTTTTAAGAATGGCTGAGTGAGTGCCCAACGTATCAAACTAATGTTTATAAAAGATAAACCGTTAAACACTGGCCCCCAACTGCCCCAAATCTGCGCACAATTTCGATAAGAATAGGGAAATCTCTTCCTTCTATGAAATTTGTTTAGGTAACTTAGCTTTCCACCAGGATCACACTATCAATGGGTTATTTTGTTTTCGTTCGGAGGGGAAAAATGTGCGCGACACAATATTCAATTTCCTTTTAGTTTTTGAAAACTTTTCTTTTCTAGTTCGAAATATTGGGTTTTATGGTAGAATGCGTTCATCGAATTCGCCACTCCTCTGATGGACATTAAACCAGCGGTTGGCAAAATTTATGATGACGGTGAATTGGCCAAGGAGAGTGGGAGTAAGCGAAACCATCGCGTTAACTCTCCAACAAAGGTGCGGAGAGTAGCTGAATGATAATGGGACGAAAAACCGCAGCCACTGATTGGATGAAAGCACCGGGGGAACTGAAGAAAAGAAGAGGTCGTTTGGGTCCAAGAAAAACGTGGAAGCGCACTTCAAACTTGATTTTTGACCAAGCCAGAGTCAGAGTTTCTTTCAGACGTAAATAATTATATAGAAAGTAAAACTGAGCGCAAACAAAATGGAAGTTCAGGCGTTACAATCGAGGTAGAGAAGAAATGGGGATGTTGATAAGTAGGAAATTGTGTAAAAGAAAAGTTTGGAAAGAAATAGTGAAAAACTAGTGAGGAGAGTTAAGGAATATGGTGTCCTAATTGGGGGAGGAAATTTGCATTATATCGGGATCTTAAGGGGCTAAGTATTTTTCTTTTGTGTCATTCAGTCAGGTAATTTTCGAGTTATTGTACTCAAATTTCGACCGTCTGACATTTACTTCGCCAAAATTCCGGTAAAAAAAACGGAAATAGTGACCCTTTTTCAACTAGTGCTTATTTCGTGAATGAGCTCATGTCTGATTTGACAGATAATTAGTTTTATCCTTCCGCTGAACGAATATAGTTGTGTATACGCTTTGCTAAGTGGGCCTGCAATCGACTTAGAGAAGATGCCGATTTTGCCAAAAAAATCATCTTTTCAGATGAAGCTCGTTTTGATCTTGGCGGGTAGTAAACAAGGAAAATTGTCGCATTTGGGGCACAGAAAACCCGCACGCATACATTGAAAAGCCGATACACCCAAAACGAGTCACTGTTTGGTGCGGATTGTGGTCCAGAGGCATAATTGGGCCATTTTTCGAAAATGAGCAAGGAGTGGCCGTTACAGTCAATGGCGATCGTTATCGGGCCATGTTGAACGAATTTTTGTTCACAAAAATTGAAGAGGAGGATATTGGCAACATTTGGTTTGGCCACACAGCCGAAGCTACACTCGATGTTTTTCGCCATTTTCAAAAAAAAAAAGTTATTGGCGGACCCTTTATAAGTTGTTTTGTTCGTTTGGGACCGAGTGAAAACGGGCGATCTTACCAAATTGTCAAGTCTTAATTCACTTTGTAAGAAACAATTTTGGGTTTTACTCCTATGCCGAAAGGTTTCCCAAATAAATTGTATCTTATTTAACTAAAATTCTAAGTGTTCTTATTAATTTTCTAAATGGTTTAATTTGTTCCATTATTATTTTCTTTCAACGTCACTTCCGCTTCAAAAAGCTTGCAATTTCCTTTCCAACAAAAAAATTGCTGGCACCCTTTTGTTTTTATTATTTTCAGCAACTACGTGCTTGCTGTGACTTTGACAGCCCACCTTTGCTCTCGTCTTTAAATTTTTAAAATCTTACTCGTGCGTCGTTCCGGTCGCTTTGATTTGTTTTTTTCTTCTATTTTAATTCGAAATCAAGTTCCCTTAAAAAAAACCTTGATGCCCGAAATATGCCCCCTCTGTACGGCGGGGCCTTAACAATCATTGAATTGTAGAATAATATAATTTATTTATCACAGTTTGGACCTATCCAGGTTTCGCTTTGTTCAAAGTAGGTAAATTGTGTTTCATATAAAATCTCCAACTTGTTTTATTTTTTTTTTTTTTTTTTATTATAAGCGCGCACTCAAGGGGTTATGACTACCCTTATAATGATAAACATAGTGCGAGCGTTAGGAAAATAGGGAAGGGTTTAGTAGGAGATACCGATGCACATTGGTTTTGAATTTCTGGTTATTACAATGGGAGGGAAAGATAGAGCTAGGCAAAGCATTCCACATTCGAGTTGTGCGGCTAAAGAAAGAATCTCTGTACTTGACTGTACGTCCGAAATTGGGCTCAAGGGTAAGCTTATGTGCATTCCTAGAAGCGCGAGTATTACGGTGGAATTGTTTTAGGGGAGGAATGCAAATGGCTATTTCGCTAGAACACTGTTTGTAAAAATAGCGATAGAATAAAGATAGACATGAAACACTGCGGCGGTGTTCCAGAGTTGTAATTGTATCTGTTATATTTCTATCACCTATCATTTTAAAAGCTCTATTTTGAATTCTGTCCAAGAGATTCAAGTGAGTTATAGGAGCACCTGCCCAGATGTGTGAGTTATACTCAAGCTTAGGACGGATAAAGGCTTTGTAGATTATAGCCAGATCAGAAGGAGAGAAAAATTTCTTGCATCGCCGAAGAAAGCCTAAACACTTCGCAGCGTTTTTGGCAACGTTAAATATGTGGTCATTCCACAAGAGGTGGTCTGTGATGTACATTCCCAGAACTGAAAGCTGTTTAGTTTCTTCAATACAAGTACCGCTCATGGATAGCGGCATGGAGGGTGGGTTTCGCTTCAACGACAGGAGACAGCATTGAGTTTTTGAAGCATTAAATTCTACGCGGTTTTTGATTCCCCATTGGACAATGCTATCAAGATCAGAATTTAATGAGCTTATCATACGCTGCCGCTCTAAATCCACATCCGAAGGACAAGGATGTGACTCTAGAAACGAATATGAAAAGCTGAGGGTACTGTCGTCAGCAAAACAATTTAATGGATTAGAAGTTTCAGACAGAAGATCATTGATAAATATCAGAAAGAGAGTCGGAGACAAAACGGAGCCCTGGGGCACACCAGCGTTTATTTTATGAATATCAGACTTAAAACCATCCAATACGACTTGTATTGAGCGGTTAGAAAGGTAATTTCTAATCCAACGAAGAAGAGATTCATCGATACCAAATGCACGCATTTTCGATAAGAGAGCTTGATGCCAAACTCTATCAAACGCTTTTGAAATATCAAGTGCAATAATCTTACTTTCGCCAAAACGATGTAGGGATTTGTTCCACTGTTCGGTGAGATAAACCATCAGATCACCAGTGGACCTATTGCTACGAAAGCCATACTGCCGGTCATTTATAAGCTTTCGTTCTTCAAGATATTTCTTAAGCTGATGATTAATCAGCGTTTCCATGACCTTGGAAAGAAGGGACGTAAGTGCAATTGGACGATAGTTAGAGGGTGAAGAAGATTCGCCTTTTTTAGGGACAGGCTGGACAGATGCTGTTTTCCATCCACTCGGAACGAGACCAGTAGAGTAGGACAGATGGAAAAGCTTACGCAGTGGTTTTGCCAGCGTAGAAGAACACCTCTTCAGAACAATAGGAGGGATACGATCCGGGCCAGCGGATTTGTGCACATCAAGGTCCTTAAGAACTCTTGCAACTGCACGAGTGCGAAAGAAGATTCGTCCCATGAAATCGTTAGCGCTCTCAAGTACAGGAGGAGTCATAACACTTACTGGCAACGTCGAATTAACAGCAAACTGTGCTGCAAGCAAATTGGCTTTCTCTAATGAGCTAACAGCAGGGGTGTCATTGAAGACGAGCGTTGGAACCGAAGACGATGTAGTATTTCGTATTTTTTTGGCAAATGACCAAAAATTTTTACTACCTTTGGGACATTGTAGTATTTTTTGCCTTAATTTTTGGTCGTGCAAAAATTTGGTTCGTCGAATATGGACGTTACAGGTCTTTCTAGCTTGTTTGAACTTATTCCGGTTTTCCTCAGTGGGGTTGGCTTTATAACTTCGGAAACTTACTTCTCTAACCCGGATAACCTCTTTACAGCTCGAATCAAACCATGAGTTTTCTTTTGGTTTGATAGATTTTTCCCTATTCGGGATAAAATTTCTCATTCCAAAAAGAATTAAATTTGTAATCATATCTGCACTGGAGTCTACGTCACTACCGAGGAAGCATAGTGACCAGTTAAAGTTTTTGAAGAAATCGTTGAGGCCGTCCCAGTTGGCTTTCTCGAATTGCCAAACGGTTCTCTTGGGAGATTTTTCTTTAACTGGATTAATTTGGCACGAGAAATTTGCAGATATGACACAATGGTCTGACGTGCCTAGAGGCGATAATACACTGATAGTATATTTACCAGGGTCAGAGGTAAGAAACAAGTCTAGAGTGTTGGCGGTTTGACCTGCAACGTCAGGTATTCGAGTTGGCTCGTCAACAAGCTGAGTCAGTTGGTTTAACTCGGCAAAGACCTCGACGTACCTTCCTTCGGGTGTTGTCTGGCCTGAAAAGCGAAGCCAACTAGAATTGTGTACATTGAAATCGCCCGTAATGACGATTTCAGTGTGAGGGTAATGGGAAACAATTCTTTGGATGGAGTCAGACAGAGCATCAAATTCGTTAGAAGTTGAATTTCTGTCCAGATTAGGACTTCGGTAAATGAAGCAGGTATGTATGATGCGCTTATTAACCGAAAATTTAAACCACATAAAGTTGAAATTGTTAAATTAAACTGTGTTTCAATTATTTTTCTAAAAATAAGGATTTCTATAGAAATATTACATATTTTCATATTTGCACTCTCTACCTTCTTGTTACTAAGATTATTTTCAAACCAAGTTTGCATTGTTCAGTTTATCATTCTCTTCAAATGCAAAGTGTATGCCCAGCATTTGTGTACATAATATTTCCTTTTATAATGTGGATCTTTTTTACGATACGCTTCTAACAAAAATAACGATATCTTTTATTTATGCTCATGTACACTTCCTGAAAAAAAATAAATTAAATTCTTTATACTGGTTACTGGTACTTACATGAATTGGAAGCCAACATATGGCAAATGCTAGGACGACAACCACTACCATACGAGTAACTCTTCTTTTGCCTTTCCTAAAATTATAAAAAAAAAAATAAACGTGAACAAAAACATAATGGATAAAAAGAAGCCACATTATAACAAACAATATGGAGGTATGTATTCAAAGAATACCTAAGCAGTGTTCTGAATTTGGACAATAATTTATAAAACAAATTTACTGTACGTGTATGTGTAATTGATAAGAAACCTTTGAAATTCACATGTTAAACTGAAATTAGCACACAACAATGTAGAGAATGACTTTATCGTTTCCAATGACATGAATTAGCATGAGAAACAATATATTTGTACATAGATAGCTTTTGTGGTAGAAAAGCCAACTAAAGCCCTATTTTTTTTGGCGCCCCCATAAAATGTACGTTGTGAATTTTTAAACTTAAAAATAACTTTAACTCCATTTAAAAAACAGAACGCAATTAATTTGTGAAATAAAGAAAGAACAACTCAGTGATTTTTATTTGAAAATGTTCCCACGCAATTTTAATGTAGGTACCTAAGATTTAGCATTCAAAAATTTTAAGGAGCTCTTTTATTTATTCAACACGTTAAATACTTACGCAGTAATCTCTTATATTATGACATTATGTACATTAAATCCACTTATAAATACTTAAATCTATTTTATAAATTTAATTGTAATGTATGAAGAACATATTCTTAAAATTTTGTGATTTTACGTTAACATTAATTGATTGAATTAAGAAATAGTTTTTATTGAAGATATTTATCAAAATATTGAGAGGACTATTGGCCCAATAGTTAGATCTACTAAAGATATTACAAAGAGGCAATTGCCTTCTTAAGCTGCAACGACTAACACTAAAACTCAATCTACACAGAACCGATGGAGCTGTAACAGTTCCGCTAACAATTCCCACCATAAAACAGAATTGCAAGTACTCTCGATGACTTAAAAGAGATGGAGGATTTATTAGTTGAAGTCTATGTGAATATGGTGGCAAATCAATCATACTAGACCAGGGAAGAAAACGTAAACAAAATCTCATAAATCTTCTTTGAAGACATTCTATTCTGTTGACATGAACCGCGTAATATGGGGCTCATATAATACAACCGTATTCCAGAATAGACCTAACAAATGAAACATACAGAATTTTAAGCACATAAGGATCACGAAAGTCACGAGCAAATCTTTTAATGAAACCAAGCATCTTATTAGCTTTTTTTATAATATAATTGTAATGGTTAGTGAATGAAAGTTTTGAATCCAACACCACACCGAGGTCAGAGAAACTTGAAAGACTACATAATTGAGACGTGTTCAACAAATAAGTATAAGACAGGACATTGTGTTTACGTGTAAAACGCATTATTTTACACTTGTCAATATTTAAAGACAGACGATTAGTATTGCACCATTCCCAGAATTTTTGAAGATCTTCTTGTAAAAGTTCACAGTCAGCTACTGAGTCAATTTTTCGAAATATTTTCACGTCATCGGCATAAATTAAAGACATAGAGTTACTTAAAACAGAAGGAAGATCATTAATAAATAAGACAAACAATAAAGGACCAAGGTGACTACCTTGAGGTACACCCGAATTAACTTTAAACCATTGGGAAAATTCATTTCTTAATACAACACTATATAATCTATTTTTGAGATACGAAGAAATCCATAAAATAAAGCGATCGTTAAGTCCAATGGTGCTTAGTTTCTTAAGTAATATTGATTCGGAATCTGTCAATCCGTTAGAGTAAAGTCGGAAATAAAAAAAGAATAATTAGCCTTTTCTTATCAGTAATACCTTATTGGCAACCGTATACATTATATGGACGAGACTAGAGATATGCCAAATTATAATAGTTATAATAGTTTTTCGCCATTAAAAGTGTGCGTGCGTTAACGCGCTCGGCGCAACTTGGAAAGAAACTCTGGATGCCAGAAGTATGCCCACCGGCGGAGGACCCTGCACCTGCGGGGCCGCATAAACAGTTCTTTTATAAACCAACATTATGAAAAATAAACAAAGATTTCTGTAATAAAAAGTGTTGTCTTTTTATATTTCATTGCGTTGGCACCGGAAAACTGCAAGGGGCACTTAACATCTTAGTTACGACCTGAGCCAGTTTTTGGTGAGAAAATTTTACAAAAATATACGGAAATACGCTCGCACGAAACTATTAACAAAAAGCGTTACAGTGGACATTTATATTTATAGGTTTTCTGATTTTTATCTTATTAAGGGGATGAATTGAAATTTTGGGGTTTAAAATTATCAAAATTACCTTTTTGATCGATTAAGTAGAATTACGTTATTTTTTATAAAACTTCTTTTCTAATCGTGAAGGTTAAAATCTTTGCAGTTCAAGTGTCAGGCTAGGTGTTAAACTATATAAACAGTATTGGGTAAACGCGAAATCATGATTGTTTTTAAGGGTCAATTTTGCAGCTTTTAATGTACGCATCAAAAAACACATCTACGCTCTATCCAAAGTAGTCCCCTTATAGTACAAGAGCCGACAGCACGTTTTCATACTTTGGGAGTGGATGAAAAGCAAAAATATGTGTATGAGCATCAATCTTAAAAAAACCAACTTAAGTATATAATTTTTCGAAAATCTGAAATTTCTTATCAACTTTTACATTTTTAAAAAGAAAATCAAATTAATAACACATGGTTAATTTCCTATAGTCCTTACATAACAATTTTTATATGTAGCCTGAAATTTCATCATAACCTTGAAGATCAGACAATAAGAAACTAAGTTCATTATCAGTTGTTTTTTTTTCGGTTTTTCATAAAAAAACTTTGTTAAATATACTTTTAACGAATAATAGTAACGAAACTTGGGTGGATTTTACTAACACAAATTTCTAAATTTTTTCTCGCTAATGAGAAAAAACTCTGAAAAATTCATCAGAATCGTTAGGCAAAGCCGTTTCCCAAAAACCAAAAAAATTAAAGTGATCATTGCAGAAATAGAGAAATAGATCCGTTAGCGAGAAACCAAAAATAAGACAACTGGGCGTACTAGTAATAGGTTTTTACTAAATCTTGTTTTTAAACTTTTTTATCGTTCATTAGTTAAAGTAGTTCATCACAGTTGAAGCAGTTTCTGGTATACCGCCAATAAATGAGAAAAGTGGCAGGGGATGGATTTTAAGAAAATCAATTTCTTTATTTATTCTCGCTCACGGAATAAAACTGAAAATGTCATCCAAATCTTAAGCGCCATTTCCGAGAAACCAAGAAATCATAAAAGTAGGCGTGTCAGTGGGTGGATTTTCCTGAATCAAACTTTTTCATTTTTTCTTCATTCATTAAAATAAACTCGGAAAATTTCATTAAAATAGTTTTTTGAAAATATGAAGAGTGGGCGAGGTAGTGGGCGGATCTAACTTAAAACTTTTTGAAAATTTTGTTCTTGGTCATCAAACCAAACTCTGAAATTTTCATTCAAATTATTAGAGCCGTTTCCGAAAAACCAATAAATGATAAGAATGGGTGTTCTAGTGGGTGGATTTTAATAAAACCAATTTCATAATTTTTGCTCGCCCACGGAAACAAACTTTTTATATTCCAACCAAATCGTTAGAGCCGTTTCAGAGAAACCAAGAAATCATAAAAGTGAGCGTGGCAGTTAGCGGATTTTAATAAATAATACTTTTTATTTTTTTTTCTCGTTCATAAAAGTAAACTATGAAAATCTCCATCCAAATCGTAAGTCTTTTCCGAGAAACTAAGAAATAGTAAGAAAAGTAGGCGTGTTTTTGTGGGCGGATCTAAATTATCACATATTTAAATTTTTTTTTTGCTCGGTTAAAAAAACTGAAATTTTCATCCAAATTGTTGGAGCCTCTTCCGAGAAACCAAGAAATGATAAAAATGGGCGCGGCAGTGGGTGGATTTAAGATAAAACCAATTTCACAATTATTTCTCGCCCACGGAAACAAAGTCTTAAAATTTCACACAAATCGTTGAAGTCGTTTCAGAGAAACCAGCAAATCATAAAAGTGAGCGTGGCAGTGGGCGGATTTTACCAAGTCTTAAATTTTAATTTTGTTCTCGTTCATAAAAAGAAACTCTGAAAATGTCATTAAATCGTTTCCGAAAAAACTGAGTCATAAGAAAAGTGGGCGTGGCAGTGGGCGGATCTAGCTTATGATATTTTTAATTTTATTTACTTGCTCATAAAAACAAATTCTGAAAATTTCATCCAAATCGTTAGAGCCGTTTTTTGAGAAACCAAGATATGATAAAAGTGGGCGTGGCAATGAGCGGATTGTACTAAAACTATTTTTTTAACTTTTCTCTTTCACAAAAGAACAAACTCTGAGAATTTCATCCAAATCATTTCGGTCATCTCCAAGAAATAGAGGAATTTGCGAGAAAATATGAAATAAAAAAGTGGGCGTGGCAGGGGGCGGATTTGATTAAAAATATTTTTTTCTCGTGCATTAGAGCAAACTGTGGAAATGTTATCAAAGTCGTTAGAGCCGTTTTCCAGAAACCAAGAATATATATATATATATATACAAGTATAGCTCGTTTAAAGTATTAAGATTCGGAAAAAATGATGTTTTGTGCATTATCTGTTACAAAAGTAAAATCCTTCGAATTAACTTTTAACAATATCTATATAAACAGAAAGAACAAGAGGATGCAATTCTAGAAGATTTAACACTAACCATGGTTATGGCTGAAAATTCTAGATATATACGTCTAATTCTAAAAGTCACCAGTGATGCTTGTATAAGTTTATCCAAATAAATTTGTATAAGTTTCCTTAGATTATTTTATCCAATTTGCGTAAGCCATTTCCTATACAAAATTTGACAGTTCATTTACCAAAAGATAAACTTATCTAGTGTTTTACGACGTTGCAGGAATCCCCTTAATAGTTAATTTACTATTTTGTACTTGGGGACTATGGATTTGTTTATTTTTCAAAAAGTGTCTGTTTTGGATTTGGTTTTGCAGCTAACAAGAAAATATTTTTAAAAAAATTGAAGTTGTGCTCTTAAACGTTGTAGGGACCTACTTGGAATCGGTTGATTTAGCACTGTTTTTCTAAAAAAAAATGGAACTGGAAAATCTAGCCGTATTATCTTTACAAAAACAAATTTTGCTGTTCAACAACATGATTAAATATGGGAGTTTTACTGTATACCTACAATAACCTACAATCTGTGATATCAAATTCTGAACAAACATTCTAACCACTTCCATTCATTTTGATTGATATAGGTAAGTACTCAAGTTGATATTTCGAACTATGCGACGATATAAATGGTTGATGAATTTCACTGCAAAATACGTACATGACAGAGGCAGGCAGTTTGCCTACCCTGAGCTGAATTGATTTATGGTATTTTGTGTTACGTGTAGGTATTTTCTTAGGTGTACATATAGAGAAACGTCCGTGTCGGCATGTTTCGGAACTACTAAATGACCAAACCATCCAATGACACACCAATGTGTGCACATTTAAGACAAAATTACCTCAATAAATCAACGCAAACTACATATTTATATGGAACCGCAATTTAAAGTAAGAGCAATAGTGACAGCTTAAGCAAAAGCCTTAGTGCAACGCAGAACAAAAAAAAAAAAATAAAAAACAACTAAAAATGCATGCTATGTGTGTCGGAAGGACATATCCATTTGGAACAGAAGTCAGATGGGTCACAGTTAGACAGGTTAATATCTCAAGTCTGACAAATTACTCGTGTTTCTTTCTCTATTCGTTGACATGGCAATGGGAACCTTTTTATGTCAGTTAAATACAAGAAATAGTTTACACGGCACAGATACCACATTCTTTCATGCTTTTGTTCTCTTTGTCTGGATTGTCCTTGTTTTCTATTAATCTGCTTTTAAACTGAAGCTGAAATGCACTGTTGATAGTGTGATAAGAAAAAAGGTTTTATCTGACTGGAAAGGTACATCCGTAACGAGTGTCGCATAGAGGAAAGGATAAAAAAGGAATTATGTGTGTAAATAATAGCTTAATTCATATTTGAAGCTATATGTACATATGTATAATAAACATTTAATAACAGTCTGGCGTCTGGGGTTTGTGTATATGAGCAACATTATAACGAGTTAACTATTTAATCTGGTGCCCTCTTTGTGGAAAAAGATTATGTAGTCAAAAATGGATTTCAAAATGTGTGTGATTTTTGAGTTTAAACTTTTTACGCGTCAGTCATTGTAAGACACAATAAAATTCCGTAAGACTTAAATAAAATAATTTATTTTTTTATCAAAAATGAAAGATTAAATCATTGGTGCAAAATTTTAGACGATTTAGTACCATGTTAAAGCAATGTAGTTGAAGTATGATTCTAAGTTAAAAAGACGATTTTCCAAATTTTAAATGAGCTATGCCCGATTTCATAAAGGACTTTTAAATATTTAAAAGCCAATTTAGAGTTAAAATGGGATTTTTTTGTTTCACCAAGTGCTTTTAAATTTAAAATGCTTTTAAATGCCCTTATAAACTAAAAGCCCATTTTCGTCTCAGTAAATTTTAAAAGTGTGATTTGTGAAGTCTAATATGTCAGATGTCAGCCGACGAGTAAGAAAATTATAAATAGATGATATTTTACAGTCACTTTTTTATTTAATTTCTTGCAAATATTTATAAATTGTGAATAGGTCGAAACAAAAATATAGTTTGTGTGTAGATAATAATCTTTTAAGGCTCTCGCAAGCCAACGCGAATACTTCCGAACGACGATTAGACTTTCGCCTTTCTTAATTTATTTACATGGAGATAAAGGAGAGCACCCACATTGGCGCGATGTGAATCTTCAAACATTGTTCAGTCATCGCATATTCGCTCCAAATGTTACGCGTTGGTTTCGGAAAGCCTTAATAATTTGTTTGTTTTTAGAATAATTGATTGTTCATCTGAGGATAAAGAGCAACATAAAGTAAGACGTCCAAGAATATTCCGAGTTCATATTGGAATCCGTTTTCAAATATTTTTTTTTTCGTAGCATTTTTTTCTACATATAATGCTTTTTCACTTGCATTTCGAATGTGAGAGGGAAACAACCTATTTCCATATCCAGGGATGTGTGACAAACGAAATTTTAACTAAAATTTCCCTAAAATTTCCTTTTTTTAGATGGTGAAACTGGAAATATTTAAAGGTCTGATAAAATTTAAGACGACTTTAGATAAAAGGGATTTTAGTGTATTTTTATGAAATCGGGCATTAGCATCGTACTGTCTTTTTGACATTTTACAAAAGTAAAATTCACCAAATGGAAATTTTCTTTTTAGTATCAAACTAACTGCATAATGTCATTTTGACAATACAAAATGTGAAAAAGGTATGTTTGCTTACTTTTTTGCACGAGCTGTCACTGTTTTGGGTGTGTTCAGTTGAGTTTATTAAGAAAACACAGGTTCTAGTATGATACCAGTGTTAAAAGTTGCTTAAAACTGTGAACATTTTAGTGAGGAGCTTAACAGTTAGTAAATTGCTAACTAGTATCAAGCTTACAACCTTACATTCAGGCTGTTTAAAATTTTTCGCCATTATGTTTTAAAATTCATTTCCCAACTATAGGCCTATCAGTTAAAATAAAGGGCTACCGAAGTTGAAGGAGAATTTGTGCACTTAAAATCTAATCTTTGTTATAGATTCATCAAAGCTTTCGGTACTATAAATCCTATTGATAAGCAAATTGTCTGATGCGATCGGTGCTTGGAATGCATCACAGTTCACAGCATTATGAATATATTATATTGCAAGTGATATAAGAATTCAAATTATATTGCACACTACTAGGTTATCATTTCACAGAACTTCAATAAACCAAAATAAGAACCAAGATAAGGTTTGAAATCTTGCAAGCCGAGAGATATTTTCGTAAGGCAAACATGTCCAGAAACACAACCAACACGTATCTATGTATGTAGATATGTATAAGATCTCTTCAGTATTGCAGTTGTATAGCAGGAGACCGTGATAGCAGCTATATTACCATAGCATACGATAGAAAGCATCCTTTCATCGGATACAATTTATCGCATGCTTTATGGCAAACAGAACTGTGTTCTAGGTATAGTGTATATGTATTGGTAACCACTATCCACTTGTACTAAAAATTAATGCAATGAAAGGCCCATACAAGAAAATCTTGCAGTTTGTTTGCTGTTTGCTTTTGCGATTGAGATTGAGGAGACGGCGGGCGCCGGTGGAAGCCCATATAATGGGTGATTTTTTAAGAGGCTTAGAACTTTTTTTAAAAAAAAAACACAAAAAATTCGAAAAAATGAATGAAATATTTATTTGAATCGATAGTTTGAACCTTGCAATTTAAAGTTTAAAGATAATTTAATGCAAATGTTGACCGCGTAGCGTCTCAGGTAGCCCATCCGCTGAGTCCAATTTTGGCATACTCTTTCACACATATCGGCCGGTATCTAACGAATGAATGCATGGATGTTGGCTTCCAGTGCCTCAATCGAAGCGAGCTTGTCCCTATAGACATTAACCTTGACATACCCCCACAAAAAATAATCTAATGGTGTCAAATCGCACGATCTAGGCGGCCAATTGACCCGCCCGAAACGTGAAATTAACTGTTCACCAAACTCGCCTCGCAATTGCGCCATTGTTTCGCGTGCTGTGTGGCATGTGGCACCGTCTTGTTTTAACCACATATCATGCAAGTCAAGAACTTCCATTTCGGGCAAAAAAAAGTTTGTTATCATCGCTCGGTAGCGTTCACCATTGACAGTAACGCTGCGATTCGCATCATCTTTGAAGAAATAGGCCCAATAATGCCGCCGGCCCATTAACCGCACCAAACAGTGGCTTTTTCGGGATGCATTGGTAGCTGTTGCAATGCTTCTGGCTGATCTTCAATCCAAATGCGGCAATTTTGCTTATTTACGTACCCATTCAACCAAAAATGAGCCTCATCGCTGAACACAAGCAGCGCGCGATGAACATTTCGAACCGAGCACGAATTTTGATAGTAAAATTCAATAATTTGCAAGCGTTGTTCATTTGTAAGACGATCCATGGTTAAATTGCAAACCAAACTGAAGCTGTTTGACAGTGACACAAGGTACTAAACACACGTCAGCTGTCTAAACCAGTGTTGCCAAAACCAAACCAGCTAAAAAATCACCCGTTATAAGACAATATATAACTATCAATTTATTAAAAAAAAAAAAATCTAATAATTAACAACTAAAACATAGATAAATGTTGAAAAAAGAGCCAATTTATCGTTTAAGAAAAAAAGTAGGTTAAACTAAAAAGCGTTTGGTGAAGTCACAAATTGCAATTTCAAGCTTTAACGGCCTGTTGAACATTTAAATGACTTTTATGATGTTGGCCATCACACCTCGAACTTACTTTAAGATTTCATTACTTTTCCATTTTTTTTTTTACTTGAGTAAAAAAATTCAACCTCGGGATTTAAATAAAAAAAAACCTGACAACCCGACTTATGAGCCAAATTGTCGTATACTTGGGCGAAACGCATTTGGACTAAGGGTCAGAAAAAAACTTTCAATTGAATTCAAGTCATTACAGTCCACTTAAACAAAAACAATGCATTTCCATTGTTTTCGTTATAAAAAAAAAATAATATATAATACTAGCTGGCCCACCCGGCTTCGCACGGGTAGACAAACCTAAGCTTCGCATACAAACTATATAAAATAAAATATAAACAAATAATTAAGGTAATTTTTTTTAATCGAATTCTACTTTATGGGTTTTAACCTACTTCACACTATGAATGGCTTAATATGTAAGACCATGATACTATGCGTGTAACCATTATTACTTCCCTAATACAGAAAGAATTTTTGTAGGTCATCAAAAACCACTTTTTTGCTTTTATCCCATTTGACTCAATAAATAGCAATTTTTTTTTAATCACCTTTCAAACACAAAAAGAATTTTTGAAATCAGATGCCACTTTTCGTCTTTACGCCATTTCACCCTATAGATGTCAATTTTCTGAAAAAAATCTCTAAGGCTATCCACTCAAAAAAAAAGAAACCTTCCAAACACCAGAAGAATTTCTTTAAACGGGTATTTTTTATTCTTACCCCATTCCACCCTACAAATATTAAAACTTTGAAAAATATTAGGTATCCCTTAAGACATTTCCTAAGAAAAACCTTTCAAACAAAAAAAAAGGAATTTCTTAAATCGGACAATTATTTTATTTTGACCCCATTTCAACTAACGAAAGTTGAAAAATGATATCCCAAAAGCCATTTCCTAACCGCCTACAGCGCAATCTGTTGAATAATAATTGAATTGAACTGAACTGAAAAACAAAATGTGCGCCTACAATTACTATATTCGGAAGTGCGCCATATATTTTTATACAAGTTAAATGAAAATCGACAGATACCACGCCTCTAAGTAGAAAACTTCAAAACCAACCATTGTGAGAAATAACAAGATTATTCGGTGACGGTGAGGCGTCTAAAAGTGCAAGATAATTTTGATGATCTGTCAGTAAGTTACGGTTTTTGCGATTTTGTAAGTCCTCTCAGCAACCACTTATGCTCAAGAGTTAATGAGGCGCCTCAGAGTGGTAAAATTTGAAGTTGTTTTTTTTTTTTGTATTTTGTATTTTGCATACCTATACCTAGTGATATAGTTATAAAATTGTTCTACCTATAGTTCCCGAATATTTTGCAAGATACATGACTCTTAAGTCCACATTTATTTTAGTTTTGAAATTCATATAAATTTTCTTGCAATAAATTGTTGGCTAGAAAACTTTAAACATTTTAAATTTTTATTAAAATAATTTTTTATTTGAATATAGATTGAACCTTAAGCTTAAAAAACAAACATTTTTGTATATAGGAAATGATGTTCTGCCATTTTTCCTGATAGAAAAGATATAAATAAATCTTCTTAAGTTTTGTTAATAACTCAAAATGTAAGCTTTTAACCGAACCATATCGGCTTTTTTTGAAGACTGTTTTTGTTGATTGCTTGTGTTGCATAAAATCTAAAAATACAAATTTACTCTTGCAGGATTTGTCTTTTTCTCGTAGAAGGCTCGTAGCCGGTTTTTTTGTACTATGGTGCACGAGGCTTTGAATCGAACCCAGACTTTCGGGATTACAGTCCAACGCACTAACCATTACGCAAACGGCAAATAATTAAGGGGTCATTTTTGTCGCATTGCGTTGAACTATTATAGTAAAACTGTTTCCCTTCGCTTAGCAACTTAATCATTCGTTGACTTAAGAATATATTTTTCAATAAAAGCCATTCGAATAAAGATAAAATGTAATCCATTGTATACGATTTGCATAAATTGACTTAAAATATTTTGCTTCGAACACGTCACAATTTAGCTTTGAACTAAATTTTATTTTTCAAAATATGCAATCGTTTTAACATTTTCCGTCCTACCTATTATACAAAGAAATCTATAAGTACCAACAGTTTAAGGCCAAGTTTCTTGTACGGATGAAGAATTCAGCTTTTGTTAATATAGTAAACACTCATGACTTTGTATTTGACTGTTCTAGAAAGTTTTAAAAAAAACAGGTGTAATAAACTTTCCCGTTTTCCAACGTTTTATATAAAAAAAATATTTTTTATTGGTGATGTTTTAGGGTCCATATAATGTGGGTAAATATAAACTAAGCTCAAATTCCATTAAAATAATGCAGTCTTGACAGCACCCACTGAATATCTATACCTTCCGAAGCATTCACTATCTGATGTCACTCATTCGTATATTTACAGTTTTCAGTTGGAAGTTGTTTCTTTTATGAAATATTCAATTAAAAAGTGCTTTACAAGTCTGCAGGCTTCGTGAAATATAAATTTTTTCTAAACAAAATTCAGACTTGAGTTTTTTTAATACCTATACTTTTTAGTTAAAAATTTGATTGACATTAAATTAAAAGACAAAAAATCCCAAAATCTCGAAGGGATTTATCCTTTTTTTTCTTGTTTAAATTTACCCTAGAAAATTGGGGTAATTGTAAACATTATATTTGTTTGAAAATTAAAATTGGTAAGAATTTAAGTGTGTTATTTCAAATAATTTGTTGCGAAATACATATCAATCGAAAATATCCTTCGAAATTACTATGCATACTCATTGGATGACGTTGCCAAAGCAAGCTATTCTGAAAACAACAAAATCGTGACTTTCAAAGTTCAAATCTGATGTAGGTATGTAATTTAGCTATCATCGAATGGTTGCCCCTGAAATAAAAAGATTTAAGAGTTCTTAGAGCTCAATACGTTGCTTATAACAACTGAAAACCTCTGTTCCAAAATTTCAAGATGACTTTCATTACTGTTTACATTTACCCCATATTTTAGAATAAAAATAAAAACAGAACTTGGTAAATGTAAACATAATAATATTAAACGTTGTTTTTAAATTTTTAAAGTAATTTTTATAATCTTTATATCACAAAGTATTTTGTCAAATTTTCAGTTACGAAAATTAGAAAAGTTTTAACTCAAATTTTTCAAAAAAAATATATGAAATTGTTTACACATCGTACCTTTTTAATATCCTACTTTCAAATTTGTATATGCATGATCTGTATAGTCAAAAGAGACATCCGAAATATGTTTAAGATATTTAAGATTTTATGACTGTCGGATTTTAATCCGTATAAATTCTCGAAGCACGGCATCTCTTATTTGGGTGTGCGGTTTCTCACATCAAAAGCTTGATTAAGCAATAAGTTTTTCAAAATTAAAGGCAATTATTATTAAATTACCCACTCTCTATATACCTACGAAGAAAACTCCGCATAACTTTATCTTGATCACATCAAGAATTCTTAAAATTATTTCAAACAACAACAGCTTACCACTTCATTTAAATTGGCCTAAAGAACTTGCAAAAGAACATGAATGTTGAAATAACTTGTGTGTTTGATAAAAAATGTCCAAACATTCTTAGCTCAATCATGCTTATCTCTACCGACATATTCCACCGCACGAATAAAAATGACTTAACTGGGGCTTCGTCTCTGGAACGAAATGATAAATGATTATGGTAAAGTTATCTAATTTAAATATTAAAACACATCCAGCATCCAGGAATGTGAAATCTGACATGGAATAGCTTTTAATGTTATGAAAAGTTAATTTTTAAATAATCCACCAGTACCAAACCAAACCAACACCCAACACCCAACCCACATCCCACATGCCACGTGGACTTCTTGTTGTGATTTTAAAGAAAATCTTTCCTACATAAACAATATATCCAAAGAGAATATTCATTTGGATACAAATATGTACCTACTCTTTTCTTTTCAAGACAAGCACTCTGGGGTACAAGCAAAATTTATTACCATCTTAATATGTTGGTTGTGTATTTGATCTAATAAATTCCATTTTCAGTTGAAGGACTTTGCCCTCTTTTGTATTGTTTAACCAAACCAAACCAGTTCACGTTCACAATACTTCCACTCTTGTAGCTCTCAACTTTCACTTCTGGGACTCCTCGTCGGCATCGTGTATCTTTTTTTTGCTTTCAATACTTTGTTTTGAGCATTAAACTCAGGGGCATATTAAGCAACCCATACATTTTAACGAAATTGGACTTTATTTCCATGAACAGCTTCAAGCCTTTCTAAACTTTGCGTACAGTAGAATACGGATAACGGATCAGGGAGGGGCCGTCTTAAGATTTTTCGGGGCCTTGGATCTGGAAATAACTTTCTATGTGGGCCCTACTAACTTACGAGGACTTTCATTAAGCGCTTCCTATCTTTAAAATTAAATAAAACAAAGTGTGTGTGAGAAATCATCGAAATTTTGTATTCGTTATCCTATCGATGCCATTATGTATGGAATATATCCAGGGCTGTCGTTTCATTATTTGAGAAAGCAGTACTTCAACAAAAAAAACAGCAAGTGCGGATTCGGCGTCCATATCGAATAATGCAACGTGCGAAGATCGAGTGACGATGTTAATTTTCGGAAATATTTTCGAATGATACAAAAATGCTTTTTCTTATTTGCTCAATTTGATTCGCGAGGACATTGACGGTGATCCGACTCAAAAGGTGTCATTTTATTTCGCATTTCGTATTACTGTGTACATTTAAGGTCACGTGAGTTGTCTGTTGAAGAAAAATTGCTGGCAGTTGTACGTTTGATGGCCGTTGGGAATTTCTTGCAAATATCGGCCGATTTTATATTGGAATAGCGCAGTCCACATTGTCAAAAATGTCGCCCCAAGTTTGCGATGCTTTTTTAAAGCATTTCGACACATTTTCCTCGGTGCATAGGTGCTATTGATTGCACGCACGTCAAAATCAAAAAATTAATTCAACTTGAAAAGATAATAAATTGGCAAACAGATACCCAAAAGCCTTCTAATTTTAAAAAAAATTAAAAATAACAGGAACTATTTATGCCAAGAAACCAGTTTTTTAGTTTATTCATAATTCCGATGCTATGCGACGTTCGGTTTAAATCACAAATTTAAACCGACGTAAACCGAATGTCATTTTTTGCTTAAACGGTGTGAATATTACCAATTTAAACGAGATTTTTTCGTTAAAATTTTATCGGTTTAAACCGAGTTTTAAACGGCGTGAATATTACGGCGGTTAATATGATACTAGGTTAAAAGGAGGATTTTGCTAATTTTAAACGAGTTTAACATGGTTCTATCTTTTATTATTCTACTAAAGTAAAATCTAAGTTCTTTTGAATCTAAAGTTAAAATCGCCAGATTGCTGTTTTATCTTTTTAACAAATAACTTAATCCATATGTCACTTTGACATATAGAAAATCTTTAAAAAGGTATGTTTGCTTACTTTTTTGCACGTAATCTCACTGTTTTAGAGGCGTTCAGCTTGAGTTTCGTAAGAAAATAAGCTTAGTATGATACTAGTTAAAAAGTGTTTAAAACTAAGAACATTTTAGTAAAGAGCTTTAAAGTTAGTAAAGTGTTAACTAGTATCATGCCTTCACCTTAACATTAGGTTATTTAAAATTTTGGGCCATTATTTTTATTTCAAAAATAAGGAACACCAAAATCGGTCCAGTTATGTATGTTCTTATGTTCTCCGTAATGTTTCGAAACATAGATATGAGTTTTGCTAAACATTTACCCAAATTTCTTGGCTTTAGTTTTTGCCATTGGAATAGAGTTTCGTCGTGAAAATCAAATCTTTTTTATAGCTTGGCAAATAGTTTTGTAATATACCTTAGGCAAATTGATTTTATTTCGATTATGTAATTGTATCACAAAGATATTCCTCCAAGATAAAATTTGAATAAAATGTTTTTGAAAATCCTTTAACTGTGGTCATCAACGTATGGATGCTGGGGTTTTCAGCTTCAAACAATCCATCTTTGTTAGTAAGTTTTAAAATTTAGGATAAACAAGTCAAGAATATTTTATTTATAGAATTTAATTCAATATTTTAAAAGCATCACAACCTTGTTCGAACGCATTTAAAAGAAAACAAATATTTTAGAGACACTCTAAAACGCTGTTGATAACGCCATCAAGAGACAGACATCTTGTGAAAGACAGTTTTATAATTTTATGATTTTCCTCCTGAAATTTTTTTAGAAATATGTTGGCTTTTTTCCCTTTGCAGTAGGAATAATGAAAATGATTGATTTGAAGTTTTTGTATGGAAAATTTGTTCAAGAAAAAAAGCAGTACAATTACTGCAATTGCAATACTTCAACAGCCCTGATTGTATGTCAATGATCTGAGAAATAGGTCCGTCTTTTCTTGAGGGCTCTGATACTGCGGGCACCCGTTAAACTCACTCTTTCGGCTATGTGTTTGACAGCGCTGATACAGATACAAGAATCTCTGAAAATCCAAGAAATTTCTTAACTACGTATATAAGAAAGAAAGATAATTACAAGCAATAGGTAACACATCTAATCATCTGTTGCATTACAAAGCATGTCAAAGACACATGTAATCAAATGTGGAAACATATTTATGCAACAATTACCATTCTCAAAGCCCAATAATATCAAATGCTGAAGTAAATATCTTATGTATTGACGTTTATTTCTCTTTTTGAAATTAATAAATTAAAATAAAACAGAGTTTCTTATAATCGTGTTTTTCTTATATGAAAAAACGTGGATCATAGTGATTCATAGTTATTTTAAATCTCTTGCTAATTTCAAACTGAGTTTAAATGAATTTTTATTTGTTAATTTGTAGGGTTAAAAATTGCCAATGTTTGAAGTAGAATAAATCAATAAACTTAAATTTTAATTAATACAGAAGTTTTGATAAGCTATCAGGAAACAATGACATCTTAGAATATAAGACTTAAAACTTTTTGTTTATAATTTAGCCGACCGCGACGGGTTTAGTGTGGTGAGTACATATATCTTCAGGGCTATATGGTTCCGGCTACCAATGCAAAGCTTTTTTAAACTTGTCAGTGTTTTGTTTGATTTTATTATTTTCATAGGAATTTTTGTAGAGTATGATCACTAAAAGAGGCTGGTTGGATTTTGGCTGTTGTAGACAATACCTATAAAGGTAACAACTTTTCAGATAGCTAACTACCTCTTGAACATATTAGCAATTTTTGCCAATATGGATCTACATTTTCCTTGTTTGTTGGGAATGTGGACTGTTTTACGTAGCGATGAGATTTTTGACGTTAAATGTTGAAGACTGCCTATTTTTATATATTTTGTTGGAATATAACCCCTTCATAGCCAACTTGGGAGTTCCTCAGGGAAGTCACTTAGGACCCCTTCTCTTTATCTTAGCTATCAATGATGTGCACCTCTGCATACGTTATAGTGAGATACTAATTTTTGCGGATGATATGAACATTTTCAAAAGCATTACATCTGACAATGATCGTGGTCTTCTACAAGATGATGTTACCAGATTTGCTACTTGGTGTAATAAAAACGGTTTGAATCTTAACCCTATTAATTGTCAGGCAATGACTTTTTCTAAAAAAAAACGAATTCCTAGGGTCAATGACTATATTATATCGTAGCACACTTTACGTCGAGTCCATGGTTTCAAAGACCTTGGAGTTCATTTTACCTCTAATCTTGATTTTTCGGAGCATATAAACTTAATCGTCAACAAGGCCAATTCAATACTAGGCTTTATTAAGAGATGGTCCAAGGAATTTCAGGACCCGCATGTTACTCTCGCTCTTTACAACTGCTTAGTTCGCCCCCATCTTGAATACGCGTCCCAGGTATGGACTCCTTTTTATGAGATCCATAAAAATAGATGAGAAGCGGTACAGTGTAACTTTATTCGTTTCGCTTTAAAAGGCCTACCGTGGTCCGATCCCTACAATCTTCCTCCTTATGAACATAGGAACTTCTTCAAATTCAGCCCCTGTCACAAAGGAGGATCAATAATGATATAGTATTGTTTCATCAACTTATAACTGGCGTCATTGATGCACCCGATTTATTAAGTTGTATTAATTTCAATTATCGTGAAGGAAACCGCGATATTCGTAGTTTTGATTTAATGCATCTTACCTTTCCTTACCTTACCGCCGTACTAATTATGGCATGCATGAACCATTTACTCGCATGGGCAAACTTTTGAATTTGAACTCAAATATAAGAGTAAGTTAGAGTAGTCTTAAAAATACATTAAAGACCAGTGTTCCACACTCTTAATGTTTGCGTTATGTAATTTTAATTCTTGTCATTTCATTTCTTGTCTTCATTTTATAGGTATATGTATTTGTTTCTTAATGTTTTGTAAATTTTTATTTTTCTTAATGTAATATGTCCAGTTGTCTTGTAGTGTGTTAGACTTATGTAATTTATCTACCTGCTAACAACTAACACCGCGCTAAGTGATGACAAGTTGTTTTTCCCAGTATCTAAAGGCGAAAAAGCCCGAAGAGAAAAGAAATATTGTTACAAAATGCTTCCAATAAGCAGTACCTACTGATAGCGAAAAAAATATACCTACAAGAAGTTCCTCATGGGCAGCGAACTTTGGAATATTCATATAAGTGGTAGCTCCAATTTACATCCTACAATAGATATAGTTAAATCCAATTAGGCATATTCATACTTCTTCGATAAGTTCTAACCTTGTCTTCGCTAAACCTAACCTCGAGTTTATATTATTCAAAGACAATTTAAACCCAATTTTAAACGATAACCTGGGATAAAATCCATATTTTTACCACCAAAAAAGGTGAAAAACTACCTCCAGTCACCAAAGGACTACTTTCCCCTCCAAACATGCAGTCCCTTGTTGCTGTGGGTCTTCGTATGTTGAAAAAACGCAAAGAAGCATTGCTTCCCGCCTAAAAGAGCACATTAGTGCTGTTAGCAAAAAAAAAGCGGGAAATTGTGAGCACATCTTGGACAATCTAGTTGAACACCACTTTATTCATTTTGACCAAGCAAAGGTTTTCGCTCATGAAACTCACTTCATCCCACGGCTGATTCACGAAGTGATTGAAATCAAGTGGCATCAAAATTTCAATCGGAACGACAGTTTTAAGCTTTCTCGATCATGGAACCGGTCATTAACACACATCAGTCATCCCAGCAGATCAAACTTAAAACACCCTGTGATGTGGTCAGCATTGTTTGCTCCCAACAATCTGCATCTCAACAACAACAACAACATGAGATAGAACCATCTACGCATCGCTACAACTTGCGTAGCCAATTTCAACTGCAGTTTCCCGGTGACCACGCTCAATGCCATTTGATGCGAAACATTCGGGGTAAGTACTAAAGTGTACTCTTAAAAAAATTACGCGGGTAATCCGAAAATTATTATTAATCATGATAGCCTGGAGTTTAACAATAAACACTAATGAAACGTGTCGGCTAAATTATGAATAAAATAATTACCGTGGTACAAAAGAAAATAGTGTTTTTAAAAGATATCTTTTCTTTTAATACAGAAAGTAATTTGGTTACCAAATTTCTCTATATAAATGGTTCCATTGGCTTTTGAACTGTGGTTAAGTAAGTGTTTTGGATTACTTTTCTTCTGAGTGAGTTTTTTTTATATAAGAACTAGAATAGAACTAGAATAGAATTAGAATAGAATAAGAATAAAATTAGAATTATGTATTTTCAATAAAAATATATAAATTTACAATAAATAGGTATACAACTAAAAAAATTGTGGCCTTGGTTTGAAACCGTCTGCCATTAGTTTTTTTTTATATTATTGTTTCTTATATCTATAAAATGTTCCATACTTCAATATTCACTTAATCCTTTTTTTTTCAAAGATTTAATGAAAATAAAAATAAATGAATGAAAAATAATAAAGTCACTGATTTACATTCAACGCAGTTCGGGCGACTGCACTGCACTTCAGGGCCGCATAAACATGCACTTTTATAAACAAAACTGTTATAAATTGTTATTTCCAATGAATAAACCTCATTTTTTGGCTTTTGAGAATTTTTAAGGAGGTTCTTTTTGCACTCCAGTGTACACGACTATGTATGTAGGTAGGTACACTGTAAAAGTTACAGCAAGTTGCAACGGTGAAATAGGTACATAGTTTTTCATTATATTTTCAGTTGGTTTGATATTCTTTCTCTACCGTGTTTTTCTTTAAAATAAACAACAACAGTTTAATGGTTTGAATGTGTCCTACAAAGTGGAACAAAATGAAGTAAAAATTTGTCGAGTATGAAAGAAAACATACTAGGTATCTACCTACAATCTTTACCTAGGTATGTATGTATGTGTATATGTAGTAAATTATTAATAATGTCTTCTTGGTTTTGAAACTGTATATATAGCTAAGTAGTTTTGTTAGATGGGGCCTGTGTGTAGTGTGTATTTGTAATGTCGGGCTTAAGTGACTTGCTATTTGTATACTAACCTTGATTCAGCTGAGGGCTTGCATCCAGGAGCACTCTTCCATAGACGCGCCAACATGCCCATGTAGAGGAAACATATTAACGTTAGAGGTGCAACGTAAGATGATAGGAAAAACGACACCTGTTGGATAAAAATAGAAAGAAAAAAATTAAACGAAATCAAATTAACTCATCACTTCTTCAGGAGGACATACAATTTTATTATTAAGACAGAATGCTAAAAGGCAACCACTAGAAACACGATACCTACATAAAAGTTCATACGTGAATGCTGCAAACAGGGAATATAAAGAAGGATTGCTTGTAAATGGATTTCAGAAAATTTTAAGAAATTGCTTTTCCAACTAAGTTCAAAAACGATAAAAAGCGTCAAGAACGGATAGTGTAGCACATACCCGTTGTCGTTTTTAATTTCAAGATGGTTTACAGAAAATACATTTTGAGTAAAATTGCTTCAGAAAACCTCTACCTACAAACCTACAATATTACCTTCAAGGTTCCACGATATTTTCCTTACTTTTCTGAAATTCTATTTATGTTCAAGTACAAACAGCTACTTCTGCAATCAGTAAATCATATGCTAAATTATTAGATACTTCAAATGGCATATCTCAAGGGACGAGACTAGAGACATGCCAATTTATAACAGTTATAACAGTGTTTTGCCATTAAAAGTGGGCGAACGTTACCGCGCTTCGCGCGACTTAAAAAAAAACTCTGGGTGCCTGAAGTATGCCCACTGCCCACCGGCGGAGGGCCCTGGCCCTGCGGGGCAGCATAAACAGTACTTTTATAAACCGAAACTTTTATAATTGGCATGTCTAGAGTCACTTCCTATCTTAAGATAATACACTAAAGGGAGATGCTCGAAAGGAAGCTGGTGATCTACTGAATAAAATGAACAAACAAGAATTCGCTATGATGCTTGTGGTTTGTGGCTATATATTACAAGGTTTAAAAAAGTCAGCAAAGTTTGGACTTTGCCATAAATAGGTGAAAAACAATATCATTTAAATGGCCGCCTCGGGAAGATTTGCAGCATGGGATTTTGAGAAATAACTTCACTCTAAAAAGTGAAATTAATTCCCATCAGTAGTAAAGTCTTTTGCCATGTGAAGTTATTTCCCAGTGAAGTTATTTCCCTGCACCAATTTTTACAGTTCCATCATTATATTTTAGATAAGACAATATCTGCTTGTCCAAATGTTGATACATACTACATTTTGCTTATAAGTTACAGATGGTGACAAATTGTTCTGCGGAAAGATCATTCTCTCAATTAAAGTGCTTAAAAGGTCCTTTTCGAACCATATTATGACGCTGGTGAGGCTTGATAAACTATCCATTCATTGCATTGAGAGTTATTCGCTGTTCAGAAATCCAGAAACAAATATATTTAAGACAATACAATATAAAATGTGCATAAACCTAGGATTTTTATTAACATTTGGTTTTGTTATTTTGAATTCTCTAGGCGTGTCTTCTTTTTTGATTTATTTTTTATTGGATAAACTTAACAAGATAAAAGCAAATATAAACAAGGGCGCCTTTTATTCTTAAAGCCTAGGGCTCAAAATTGTTAAATCCAGCGCTGGTTACACACCTAATTTGTGTATTGATTGTGACTACATGCATTTTTTCCTCAGTGGGAAAAATAAATTTTTTTTCAAAGGGCAGGAAGGAATACATGTAGATATGTATTTTTGGTATAATGTACAAAATTGTCCAATAAAACATTTGGAGAATGTTCAGAAAACATAAGTTGCATAGTTAAATGAAAATTGACCCATAATCGACCTATATAGGTATTGCAAATAATAACAAAACACGTATTTCTTTTAAAGGTTTCGATTCCCTTAACGTGAAAAAAATGTAAAATTAAAAAAAAAATGTCTAAAACAACTAAATTAACTAAATCCCTATTGGAATGGAAAGCACAAATATTAAAAACCTATACACAGTACCGGAATCCTATCTCAGAAAGTACAACTTATTATTTTTAATAAACGTGATTTTTTCAAAATAGCTTTTAACGGCCTTTAGTCCATAAAAATTGGCGTTTCGTCCCGGCGATCTCACTTGGACTCATCAGTTGACTAGTGAGGGCCTTGTCTTATTTTCCTTAATTTACTTAATACTAGGTTTACAATTTCGAGATATTATTTGACTGAGACCAATCGTAAGAATACAAACCAACCTAAATCTAGTTTTGTAGATATTTTATTTCTATATAAATGAGCCCATTTGATTTAACGATCTTCCTCAGAATAATAGTTTTTGTTTTATAATAAAAATGTTCTCAGAAATTTCACAAAACAACAAATTATTCCAACCCCCAATCGAAACCTTCAACACAAACTACATATAGATGTAAGGGGGGTGTCAACATAAAAAGGCCATAAAAGCAGAAAATTCGTATTTTGTTTTAGCTAAGGATCCTATTTCCGTAACATAATTGCCAATTCTAATTTCCACATTTCCTTGAATCTCCAATTGTTTTGTTGCATTGCTGCCAGTTTATTGCCTTATTCATCACCATAATTTCCATTAAAAAGACGTTACCGTCACCTGGTTTGGATTTTATGGAAAAATTTAATGCCGGCAATAGATATACATTCAGGAGATTTGCTGAGCTAATCATGCTTTCACAAATGGTTTTTTTGCAGGTTTAAGGCGTGTACGCAAAACCCGTATTGTCCTTTGATTGCTAATGAGAGTTTTAAGTACGTCATAAGTCGTTTTAATGACTGATAGAAAAAAAAATTACAAAAAGTTCTGTCATATAAACCTACCACTAAAAAGTTGAAGCACACAAAATAGGATTATTATAGCTTTGGTATACCTATATACATAATTGAATGTATACCTAGACAAATTTTTACACAGCTTGGACAAGTTAGGCACTGGCATTTCTATTGCGCTTTCCCCAAATCGGGTCCTGGAGTAACTCTTTCATTGCATGGATTGTCAAGTAGTTTTAAACCTTCATTCCTAAAGCAGGGTAGAGTACATTCTTGTGTCAGAATTGTGTCAGTGAATGCCAGGGTGTTTTTCCAAAGAGTATAGCGATTTGCATTTTGTGAAGGTTAAAAATCGTAAAAGTATCCCGTGTTTTGAAAGTGATTCTGCAATTTCATTTCCATTCCTTGTCCTTGCTTCTTGATGCCTGACTGGACCCAATCAAAAACTGGAAAATTTAACTTTTAGAGTGCCATACCTACAGTTTCTAGTTTTAATTTGAAGAGAAAGCTTTTAGAGCAGCTTGGTTTAATTAGAAGATTTTTCGTGTGCTGTTTCAGAAACAATTTATCCTCCCGAACTGATTAAAAAGCAAAAACTTTTGCCTGGAATATCTATTTTAGACTAATGTTCCATAAGAGGCTGTTTCAAAAGGGGCCATGTAACGTTATTACATTCAAAATAAAACTGTAAATTTTGTTTATAAAAGTTCCTTGTGCCTTATTCCCTTGAATTCGAGAAAAATTATAAAATTTAATTAGATAATTAATTTTAATAGGTGCAATCAATTTTAGTAGTTGGTGGCATAATGGTTACTGCGTAGGAATGTCAAGTTGGAGGTTTGGGTTCGATCCTGAGCCTCTTGCACCTAAATATAAAAATACTGCATCCTGCATCTTGCGAGGAAGTGACATATAATCTAAAGAGTATCTCTAGTCATGAATAAGTTTCTCTCATCACCTAAGCCGTTTGGATCCGACAAAAAACTGTAGGTCCCCTAGATTCCTGCAAACAAACAATACGCCCACATGAATGGTTGAGGGTTGTAAGTCACTAGGATTTGCCTCTCCAAGAGCTCTCGTGCTACAAAATGTATTTTTATTATAATGTCGATACTACGACTTTTCATGCACGACTGGATCGATCGAACTTGCTTTTGTGGTCCCAAAGTAGGACAATTTTCTCAAAAAAACCTGGAATTCCTATAATTTCCGTTACGTGAATTTTTTGCAAAAAATCTGAAACGGAGTTTTTCACAATCACTTTTTTCTTTACAGGTATGAAGTTTAAATCGGCTGTAAATAAATTTACAGTGGATGCACTGACCGGCGGACGGCATGTATGCATAACAATTGACAAAAAACACTTTTTGGACTTCTCGATCTTGGGGTCTTAAGAATAAAAAAAAAAAAAAAACAAAGTAAAAACTTTTTTTGAAGGAAGCTAAAGCCAACTACTCATAGCTTTTACTAGCAGCTAAAGCTAGACAGTTCTAGCCTAAGCTTTGTTTTATGTGAATAAAAAATGATAACAGTAAATAGCTTGAGCTGGAAAATTCTAGCTTTAGCTTCGTTATTAAAGAACTGTTTTTATATAGACCGAAGAGAAAAGGAAGGTTGTTTTGCCATAACTGTTGTATCTGTTCTATAAGGAAAGTATTGGTTGCGGGGAAAAAATTCTTTTCATCATATTATCCATCATTCTCTTCTTTTATGCGTTCACTGTGGAACAATTTGTTTCAAATTTGTACGTAATGCCCTAGAAGAGAAATTTGATTTTATAATTCATCTAGGCTGGCTAGCTCCAATAAAACAGTTCTGATATTTAGATATTAAGTTTCGCAAAAAATTGTCTTATTTTTGAGTTATTCTCTAATATTTAATTTACACCTGGCACAAGTTTTTAGTACCTGCTTCATACTTTTCCACCAACTTTGTGATTGTATACCTATTCTTCTATTCATAATCTAGCCATCTTATAGCAACAGCAAGTTCGTGCGATTGAATCGTACATTTCATTCATGAACTGACCCTGGCCACTGGGCGTCCACACTTGTGAATTCTTCGGCTGCATTGCATTTCACTTGAACATTAAGGCTGTGGAAGCCTCTCAGATTAGTCTATTCATCAGAAAATCTTGAGGGTTTGGAGATAGTAATACGGGTGTAGTCTATTGCCCTAAAAGCTTCGAGAAACGTATATTTTTCCGCCCATTTTTCCTTTTCTGTTTCGATCTCTCTGCGACTCGACAGAAATCTAATATGAATGTGCGCCTTTTCCATAATCTTGTTGGCCACGTGCTTTACAGTCTTGCATACAGAAGAACGTTCAACTCCAAGATCTTGTCCTACACCGCACTTAAATCCAGGGTCACTCAGATATCTCAAAAATATCTGCATTCTCTGCTCAGAGTGCACCTCTTCTACGCTATGTTGAATCTCCTTAAAAGTAACCAGAAAGCCACTGAACATTTTCTTTTGAAAACCGAAATAAACTATGAAAATCCTCATCACTAATTTAAAACCGATTATTATATATTATTGTTTTTTTTACGCGTATAAACTCGGCCATATTCGTTCTATAACTAAAAACAATATACTAAAAATATAAGAACTAGTCAAAGCTTTCTAGACAGGTAAAAAAAAACCTTAATTTTTGTTTGTAGTTTTCACTTTAATATTCTAGTTTAAGCTATTTTAATGTTAGTTTTGATTGATTAAAACCGCGATTTTTTTTAGCGACTTGCCCTGTGGAGCAAGTAAAAATAGTAGTGTCGGAGTAGATTTATTTCCTTTCTTTTAAATGGAGTAGATTAACTTAAATTAGACTAGGGTCCTAAAGAACGCTCTTGCTGATTTAACTCCGAGTAAAACCAGAGCCAGTAGTAAAAATATTCAAACCGTGGTTCAGTAATTTTAAGGGTTCAGGGTTCAACTATGTGATTATAGCCAATTATATGCTTGAACCCTAGTTGAACCTAAGTTAGTCCGAACCGAACCGTTGAACCGAATATTTGTACAACTGGCCTTTAGTTTATCCCGAAAATAAATTAAATTCAAGTTAACTCTGAAGTAATTTTTCAGTGGAGGATTAACTTTAACTTTTAGTTGTCAAAACTCTGTAGAAATCGTCTTTTGCATAGCCTAGTACCTATTTTTCGATAAATTTTTGATACGCATCTGTCCAGATTTAACTCACCATATTTTTGAGTTAACTTGGGGTGCAATGTGACTAAAAAAAACATGCTTCAAGAGTTAATTCGAGTTTAACTCCGAAACTATAGGATGATCTCGCTCTGAAAAAGTGAGTCAACTATAACAAAAAAAAAAAAAACTAAAAATATTTAGGCAGCACTGAACATTGAAAATAATTAGATAGCACCAGTATGTACTTAACTACACGATGTCAGTAATGTAAATGCGGCACTAGAGTATCGTAGATGACGTCTAAAAAGGCTTGTTCCACGAAGGAAGAATCGTTGAGCTCTCAAAGGTTTTTTTTGTTGAGTTGGACACAACATTTTTAGCTGCCTTCATACGCTAATTGTACCGAACGCGCCTAATAGTCTTAAATTCTTAAATTCTAGAATAAATAAAACAACATAGTTCGAGGTATTTATAGACTTTTTCTGAGAAACAATTCCGAGATGCATTTAGCCTTCGATATTCGAAAGAGTATCAGAAAACAGCTTTTTTCAAAATTGCACTTGGTGTAGTTTGGCCATCGTTTTGTTTTTAACGGTAATTTTGATTTTCGCACGTAACTTGCGTATTTTAGATCCTTAACAAAAAAAGTTGTGTTACAAACTTCTAGAGAATTTAATTTCCTACAAAATATTTCGATATTTCAAAAAAACGAAGCCCGAATTCGTCTTCGAGATATTTTATAAGAATATCGGTTTTTTTCAACTTAAATGCTCTGCAGAGCAAGAATAGTAGTTCGTAAAGGTAAAATATATAAATAATTGAAGGATCAAGTTAATTAAAAACGACAATTTTTTTTTTAAAGGTAATTAAAAAAGATATGACAAACATACAATAATTGACCCCCACTTTTTAAACATAATTAACTGTAGCTTTTTAACGTGAGTGAATTTCGAAAAAAGTTGCTTAAAATATTTAATAGGAAATTAAATTTTCTGAAAGTTTGTAAAACAATTTTTTTTTCTACGATCAAAAATACACAAGCTAAGTGCGAAAATCAAAATAACCGACAAAAACAAGATGGTGGCCATCATACAATTGCGGCTTGGGCCCTATTTCATAAACATTGACAATTGCGACTGGTGAGAGTTTGTTAATTCACAAATATGTTCCATAAACAATTAGACAATTTTGAAGAATTCTCGGAAAATAGCCGACAATTTTCAACTTTTGGGTTCATAAACAAATTGTCATGACAATAAATTGTCAAGTATTTTTCGACAATTGTCAGGAATTTTCTGACGTGTAATACACCGGCACCCTTGACATTTTAAACGGAGGATAAATAATGATTTTGAAGCGTGCCTGCGTTCTGTAACTTCTAACATCGAGAAAATCGGTGGAGAAACGATGAAAATTGAAACCAAAATGCATTGGTTTTGTTCCATTTTTCATCGTTTTTTGACTTGGCCAATGCATAAAGTTATGTGGGCCATGAAAAACTTCTAGATCATACAATGACAAAATTGTTTTTTTCTGACAAATTTGTCACCTGTCAATATTTTATGAAATACATATTCGTCAGACAAGTGTGACAAATTTGTCGAATTGTCACCTGTCAATTTTTATGAAATAGGGCCCAGGTGCAATTGTGAAAAATGCAGCTTTCGGCTAGCGTACTGAGAACTGCTGAGACTCTTTCCAATATCGGAGGCAAAATGCGTCTCGAAATTATTTCTCAGAGTACCTACCATATAATTAATTCTAAATACCCCGTACTAACAACAGAATGGAATATTCTTGTGAATAAAGAAACGCAAAAAGCTTATTCCGAATATTCTGTATGTTCCCAAGAAACACACTCACCTGTAGTTAACGTCTAAATTGTTTTAAGTCCATTGTTGCGATGCTGATTTTTACATCTCATAATCAGCATCTCAGGATACTTAATTTGCTTGAATAATACTAACAGTTACCTACTTTTCTGTGTCAATAAGACTAAAAATAAAATAAAAGTAGGTTCATACCCGTACATATGTAATATATGTACGTGTCGTTCATTTAATATGAACACTGAACACTGAACACAGTACAAAAAAGTCGTAATCCTAAAAGAAATAAAAAGTAAAGCTAAGGTTGGTGTCTTCATTCGTTCTTTATTGCCTTGTGTATCTTACCTGATGGTGATGGCATGTGGCATGGCCTTATTTTTTGTCCAAAGCAAAAGTTATGCAAAATCCCCAATTGTCGTAGGAAAATTTCACCGGGAACAACACAGATGTACATATACCTAGGTATCCCAGCAGGTGATACCAATACCAACCCACATTAATACACATTACATAAAACCTTGTGAAGAAAAATCTCATCCTCATTTCAGAAGCCCATAAATGGTTCTTATGGCAGCAGCTGACAAGGCACAATACAAGCCCCTGCCAGAATCTGATACAGTCATATCGTCCAGACCTAACCATGGGGAACTAAAACGGGCCATCAATGCTGCCGAAAGCTATTATTTATGACTATTCGTTAGAGAATTTTTCTGCCCACTCACCTGAAACCCAACCAGACTCCAAACACCTTCCTCTGTCGAGAATACACAGGCCGTGTAGTTGTTGCCTCGGAATTTATAAATCCGGACTGCGTGTGCCAAAGCTACGGGGGTTGCTGTTGTAACGATCAGTATCCACGCTAGGAAAATCGCTCTGTGTGGAACAAAATAATACATTAGGTACCTTCATTTATGCATTTTGAATTAAACAATAAATTTCTATTATATTGACATTTAGTATTGAAGAGATATCCCGTTATTGCGGGATTGAAAGGATTCCATACTTACAGCATAGCGTTACGCTCCGTTCGCAGAGACATGCTGGTAACCGGATGTACTACGGCCAAAAATCGGTCGAAGGACATAAGGACAAGAGTGTATACGCTGCAGTGACATGTTACCACAATCATATACTGGACAAATTTGCACCATAAATTTCCGAAGGGCCACTCCGGTAGAACATAGTCAGTGGCCGTAAATGGTACACAGAATATCACAAAAAGGATATCGGACACGGCCAAGTTTATTATTAGTAAATTTGTTGTGGAGCGCATTTGCTGGTTCGCAACCACCACTGAAAATACAAAAGCATAAAATCGTATAAATATAGGTATGCTTTGAGAGTTAAAGAGATAATGTAGCTTTTAGCAAAGTAGGTATTTTTTGAAAAATAAAGGACAAACTTTATAGAAGGAGTACTATCATTTAAAAGAGGATAATGTTGCCGAGGTCATTAAACCGTATTTTTATTTTGTACGAATATAACAACTACATTTAAGAAGATATGGACTACATTAATAAGAAAAAAAAAGGACGATAAACCTTTCACAAGGCTCTTTAAATTGAGTTGAGTAATTTTTCTTTTTCCGTCATCAAGAGTTGAACTAATATCACTGCAGTTTATTACGCCATGTAGATAAAACTTACATTATTTGGAGTAACTATATTTGGAAAATAAAATCCAGAACTGGTTTTACGAGCCTTATGGCTTAATTTTACGAAGTGACTTACCATATTGAGGGTTGATAGGGACTGGACTGGAAAGAATTTGAGTGTGTTCAGAAAAATGTTAAACAAAATTATTTAAGATACAAAATGGTCGAGCAGGAGTTAAGAGGAGACATATCAATAAATAAAAACATGACTATTTGAATGTTTTAGAATTTTAAAATTTAATATTCCACTTTTTCGTTACTCCTGCAACTATTTAATTTAATTTAAGCACCAATTTATTTACGTTATTTAAAAAAAATAAAGTGAACGACTGGGTTGCACAAACTTGCTCTCATACTTCAAGTGGGTTAGAATTTCAAAGAATTTATACCCTATAAAATTATGAATGCAATAAATTAAATAGAAGTGACTCCAGACATGCCAATTATAACAGTTTTGGTTTATAAAAGTACTGTTTATGCGGCCCCGTAGGGCCAGGGCCCTCCGCCTAGCCGGTGGGCATACTTGAGGCACCCAGAGATTTTTTTTTTTCAATTCGCGAGAAGCGTGTTAATGCACGCCCACTTTTAATGGCGAAAAACTGTTATAAATTGGCATGTCTCTAGTCTCGTCCAAATTAAATACATTTAAAGGAGCAACCACAAAGTTGTAAAGGCTGGAGCTATTTCACGGCTAGCAAACAGATCACCAGACTTCTTTAAGGGTGTTTACGTTTAGCCCAGTGCAGGATCTAGGAATCCGTCAAGAAGGGGTCCAACTGAACTTAACTTTTTTTTGACCGGTGTATATAAAAAAAAAGTATTTTTTTCGAACGCTGTTCAATGCTACATCATTGCATCATAACCATAAGGAAAAGTTTAAACTATTTTCCATTAGACTTTTGCCATCCATATGTCACACATTCCGATCACAAAAAAAAAAAAAAAACATACAAAAAACAGAGTGCCACACCAATTGAGATTGAAAAAAAAGTATGGCATCAGCTACCCGTCTTAGATAAGTTAAACACAAATTCCAATTTCTCTTCTAGGAAATCACATAAAAATAAAATGTACAAAAATTTAAAGCAAATCATTCAAAGGCTCTAGCTCAAATTCAAAAATTTGGTACCTACTCATAGGGTGAAATGGGGTAAGAACGTATGTTTATATCAATGGTTTTTTCTAGGGGATAGTTTTATTAATTTTTTTTCCAAAAATTGATATCTACAGGGTGAAGTGGAATTAAAACAAAAAAGAGATATCCAATTTTAAAAATTCTGTTGGTGTTTAAAAGGTTATTTAAAAAAAAAATGATTCATAGTTTTGCTATTTTTAGGGTGAAATCGGGTTAAATGAAAAAGACGTATTCGATTGAAAAATTCTTTCTGTGTTTAAAAGGTTATTCTTAGTTAATTTCTGTAATGATATTTTTTCAAAAATTTGCTATTTGTTGGGTGAAATTGGGTAAAAATCAAAAAAAATTTTTTTTTGTTTGAAAGTTTAATTTTAGCAAATGGATGAGGGGATATTCTTTTTTTGAGGTTAAAATGAAAAAATTGTCTGATTTAAGAAATTCTTTTTTTTTTTAATTTTTGAACAACAACAACAACTTAAAGGTCCTACCACCAATTTGTTTACGAATTAATTTCTAATTCGTTTATTTGGCTAGAGATACAGCTGTTTCAAGGTATGCCAAGACGCCTCTATCATCAGTCTCCTCTTTATTAGTGGTGCTGAGCTTTAATCCAATTTTATTATGAAAACCTTTCTACATGCCCACCATAGGGATCGAACCCACGATATCAGATTTGCTCAGTCTTAGAAGCCGTATGCACTACACATTCCGCCGCCTGAGACCACTGACGTCACAGATCGAAAATGGGTTGTTTTTTGTTTATCAAATGCATTTGGAGCATCAGCATTTTTCTAAGCGGCTTTAAGTATGCTGTCTTGTTCCGCCTCCATTTTTCTCCATAGCTTATTTCTAGCCAAATAAACGAATTATAAATTAATTCGAAACAAATTGGTGTTAGCACCTTTAAGTTGTTGTGGTTCAAAAATTCAATGGAATTGAAGGAATAAAGAATGGTCAAGGCTAATAAACTGACATCCTAGTATGAATTTATTTTTAAAAGGTTTTTTCTTAGGAAATGGTTTAATGGAAATTTCTTTTGGTGTTTGAAAGAACATTTAAAGTTTGGCCTTAGGATTATTTTTTTAATTTGGTACTTATTGGGTGAAATGAGGGTAAGCACTTATGTTTATATCAAAAGTTTTTTTTTTATAGGGGATAGCTTTAGGAATTTTTTTTTCAAAAACTTGATATTTATAGGGTGAAGTGGAGTAACAGCAAAAAAGGGATATCCGATTTAAAAATTCTGTGTGTTTGAATGCTTATTTAAAAAAAATAAATATTTATAGAGTGAAATGGGATAAAAACAAAAAAGTGGTTTTTGATTACAAAAATTCTTTCTGTGTTGGGGAAATAATAAAGGTTGGACTTAGAATTTATTTTTAAGAATTTAATCATTCATAACGTTAACAAAAACCCAGAAAGTAGTATTCGATTACAAAAAATAGTTTCAATATATATTTATATGTATGTATTTTCTTTTGTAATTTTATACGAAGCTTAGGTTTGTTTAGTCTACCCGTGCGAAACTGGGTGGGTCAGTTAGTATTACAATATCGGAAGTACAAAATAATATGTTACTATAGTTTGGAAATAGAAGCTGCTAAATATTTACACTGAAAAAATCAATTTTATAATTATTATAAATTGCAATGTTTTAGTTTAAATTTTTTCTGCGAAGATCACCTAGGAAATGAGACTAACGGTAAATGTAATTCCAAAAAATACGATTTCGCAATAATATTTCACATATGCGAAATATAGAGCTTTGTGGTTTTTGAGAAAGTTGCCTTGATTTTTGCCTATTCCCATATATCTCGTTAACAGCTGAATTGCTTTAGAATTAACAATCCGATACTTTCTAGTAGTTCAATTAATATATCATTTCCATTTTGTATTTCAGTCAAAGAAAAAATGAAGAAACAAGAACAAAACAACATAATTCCTTTTGTTCTTGTTTCCTCTTTAAAAATATCACTACAGTATTGAACTATCACCATACATGTTAAATGTATGGTGATAGTTAAAAGTAAAAATTAAAGCATTGAAACATACAAGACTTCATGCGATAAAGTCGCGCATATTTATTTGTGTTAAATAATTATACTTTACTCTATCCATGTGTTTTATTTTATAATAAATTCTGTCGGTTGTCTGTCCTCGAGCAACGTGACACCTTCCAAACTGAAATCCTGGATCCGTGCCTAACCTGTGACCCTTAAAGGAAAGTTTATTCTCTCAAAATTATAATATTAGAATTTTTTCTGTTCTTTTGTTCAAGGTGCTGGAGCAACAACAATACTGTTAACTAGCAGACGTGCTGCATGTATGCACTATAAATTTCTATTCAAATATGCTTGACACCTATTTCTAGCAAAGGACACCATCAACCACACTGACCAAAGGAGAGAGGAGACGGAGACTATCAGATGCAAAGATAGGAGAAGGACTTTGATCAATTAATTGCATCCTTTTGTGGTTGACCAAAGCCCAAGCATTTCCATTACTTCGTTGTATTTTTTGCTTCGAACACATTTTTCATTGAAATTCCTGGTCAATCCATTTGTCACGGTCGGTGGCGGTGGCGGTGGTAGCGTTACCGGCGCGGCGGCGGCGTGGCGTCCACAGATGGTGGGTATGTAAATTGAAATTTACAAAAAAGACATACATAAATTATATCTATCCTTTGGGAAATGCAAAACATTTTTTTTGTCAATGTATGTACATAGGTATATGCAGCATTCAAGGACAATTTCTATTCTCAAACATACATACCTATATATAGTATTGAAATAAATTTTGTATTCAATATCAATATAGTGAAATAGATATCTGCATAAGGTAATTAACCAATTTAAATTTTGTGAAATTTTGTGAAAAGGATTGAAATCCAATTAGACAGGTAGAGGAGGAAATTGATATTTTCGATTTTGTGTAGTATGTAGGTATGCGTTGAATTATTTTACCAATTTAATTAGCATATATGAGGTTTTCAATTGAAATAAAGGGCACGGCTGGGTCACAAGTACCTATATATTCTAGTTTAATTGGTCTTGAATGGTTAGGATTATTTTATTAAAAAAATGTATATACATATGTATTTATAAGAAAAATGTAAAAATAATTGAAACTGAATAGGAAATTATAAAAGTTTTTTTTTATAATTGAGATTAGGACCATCTTTAATATGTTATGCATTTTGGAAGCAGAGGGAAGATTGAGCAGGAGTCCACGATTTAAATTTGCTCGAAATGTCGCTTAAATATTAAAATCGTCCTTTTTTACCTACAGCCCACTAATCATTTTCAATTTGTTGCATAAGGTCAAGCAAATAATTATTTATTGATGTACCTACGCACATTTGATATAGGAAGGAAAAACAGTGTTGGGAACGGAATTCACCATTCCTAAAGAAAGAATCTGCCCAATGGTGCCCATCCAAAGTTAGGCTCAAGGGTATAGTGCTGAGCGAGCATTCCTGACTGAGTATATATTAAGATACAATTATTCAAAGGGAGGAATGCTGCTGGCTATTTCACTAGAAAATTGTATACAAAAAGTTATTAAAAGAGTGGTAGCTACATTTTGATAGATCAGCGACAAAAATGCTGTTTTCCATCCAGTTTGGAAGTATCCTGTAGTAATACTGAAGAAGGACTTACATGACAACCTTTTCTCTTAGCGGCATTTTAGTTGACGCCGGGACTCTTTTGCCTCAACGAAAGTTATAGCCAAGGTACAATACCTTGACCAATGTTGATTGTATATTTGGTTCTTTTACCAATATACTCGTGAGTTTTGAGAATGTTTGACAAAATCTAGACTATTTATATTGAATTTTTGGTCCCATACGAGATAGTGAATAAGCTACAACTACGAACTGTAGGTATACGATTTATCTCGAACCTGATATAGTGACAAAATAAAAGCTCTGTAGATAGAGTATGGGCAGTACACCTCGGTTTATGGCAGGAGGTATCGCATAATTTGTGGTTTTTCTTTTTCGCCTTCTATAATGGGTTCATCGCTATTAGAGACGACATTTTTAAATAGGTGCAGCAATTTATCAAAAAATTCAAGTATATTGTAATTTTTTGATATAGCTAATCATGAAATTAGTTTAAATTATTCAAACATTCATGAAACAAAATTTAAAACATAAATATTAAAGTTCAACATACGAGCTTATGTGACAGTTTACGCTGAAGAAAAAGTAGAAATTTTGACCTGTCACAAGTGTTAACTTTTATCAAACAATCGACAAGTTTATGTATAGCTAATTATATTTAATATATGCATGTATTTTTGAAGGTACCATATCCATTTGAAAAAATCGAATTCGAAAATTTTATCGAAATTGACATAACGAAGTTAAGGAAATCGAAAAAAATTGATGGGCATTATTGTGTTGTCCAGTGAGCCCATATTAAAGTCACATGTGTAAAGTTCAGACTGTTGTTTTATTCTTATATAACTTAACTTCTACTTAAAACTATAACATTTTTGTCTATTAAAGGGTTTTTCAAAAGGGACGCTACAAAAGTAGAGCAACATAAACAGCAAACGACGCCATATTTATTGCCGCTTTTTTGACATTTCTCTTCAGTAAGGTTTGCCATTTCATGATGGAAAAATATACGCGCCAACAACGAGTCGAAATTATTAAAATTCACTACCGAAATTCGGAGTCACTGGCCTCAACGTTAAGAGCGCTACGTTCGAAAAATCACCTTCAGCGATGAGGCTCATTTCTGGCTGAATGGCTTCGTCAATAAACAAAATATGCGGTATTGGTCAGGCAGCAATCCACAGTTCCACACGTACTCCATGAGTCATCATTGCATCCCGAAAAAATAACGGTTTGGTGTGTTTTATGGGCCGGCGACGTCATTGGGCCGTACTTCTTCCGTGATTATCAAGACTGGCACGTTACTGTGAATGGGGATCGCTACCGTTCAATGATAACCGAAAATTTTTGGCCCCAATTGGATGATATGGACTTGGAGGACATGTGGTTCCAACAGGACGGCGCCACAAGCCACACAGCCAATGTCACAATCAATTTATTGGAAACCAAGTTTGGAGAACGTGTTATCTCACGAAATGGTCCAGTCGCTTCGCCGCCCGGTCGTGCGATTTGACGCCGTTAGACTATTTTCTGTGGGGCTACGTCAAGTCTATGGTTTATGCCAACAAGCTAGCGACAATTGATGAACTTCGTACAAATATCGAACGTGAAATTGCAGAAGTATCGGCCGATTTATGCTTGAAAACCGTTGAAAATTGGGTTCAGCGTCTGGACTTCTGCAAGCGTGCCCGTGGTGGCTATGTAAAAGAAATCGAGTTGCATACATAATGGTATCGAACGTATACTTTCACAGGAATTAAGAATTTCGTTCATATCCAAAACCGTTTTTGTTTTATTTAAGAAAACTCTTGTAGCGCTCTTATTGAAAAACCCATTATATACTAAACCTTACTAATGCACCTAAGATGTATGGTATGAACTTCACTTCTCAACTGCATTACATAAATGTTTATACAACAGTCATCTGCTACGCTAGTAAAGGCCAATCAAAATATTTAAGCCTTAAGGGTACATCTCATAATTCTCAAAAATGTTTCCAATAATTTTTGAAAAAACAAAAATTACGTATTTGACTACCTCTTATTATAACGTTAACGTTTGGTAGAAATTTCAAACAAATACATAATTATTAATAATATTCGATTGACCCAATTTTTTGATTTTCGACTTTCTGCAATACGTTTTAATTGATTTTCCTCAAATCCTTTATGGAATAACAATAGGTATTTCGATATCCACTTGATCGATTTTTTCCGAAGGTTGAAGAACAACGAATTTTTAATAGTAGATACACCTACTATAAAAAAAAATAAATTTGGTGAAGTAAAAGCAACCAGGGCCTGGGGACGTTCATCCCTTAACACTAAAATATTTCGAATATTAAAAAAAAATGTTCTTAGAACCAAATATAACAGTAACTTATTAATATATATACAGTTATTAAATTTACCCTTTAGAAAAATCTTATTAAAATCTAAAGCGTTCTCAATGATTTTGATACATTTTTTTAGTGTGATAAAGTTAGTACGATCTAGCATTAAAAATGAAACTTTATTAATAGTAAATATGTACCTTCCATAGAATACCGTGTTTTCTCGATTTAAGACTTTCTCATTTTTAAGCTGTAAATTATTCAATTATTCATGCAAGATAATAGGATAATTGTGTATGGATTCATAATTAACTCTTATGTTGTTTAATATGTTCCCTGAAGATTTATTTATAATATTATTATTTACGTTTTAAAATTATTAAAATGAATTTCCAGTAACTTGAACAACCCTATAGCTTGAACATACCAAATTAACGAGCGTCCACTGTTTTTCAAACATTTTTGACCGAAGCAGGACTATTCCAGTGCCGAACTTTCACCGTTGGACACTTCACCACCAGATTTTCACCACGATTCTTTTAGTGGTGTTCTGTCGTTCTTTCAACACTAAGACTTTTAAACACTGTAATGTAGTGTTAATAATTCAATATGGCCATTGTTTCTTTTGGAATTAAAATGTGGTTAGTCACAATAGAATTCAGATTTGCCAGTAATACCCGTGATTTTTTGAAAAATTTTGCATGGTGCAACATTTTATTCATTGCAATGTTAAGGTAGTGAAATCTTGTTAAACAAGCGAATTCTGTGTGTGTTTCTATTTTTGACGCAAATTTCAATTTGCTATTATTGACAATAAAACATGAAAAAAATGTCTCCCGCCAGTAAAAATAGTTTTAATAAATGATTTTCTATTAATTTGCATCATTTATTTTAAATTTTCATGTTTTGCAAAAGTCGCTGTTCTGCAAAATTTCCTAAATAAAATGCAAATAATATAATTTGAAAAAGAACACGATTTGTTATTGAAAACAATATATATGAATTCTTTTTGTGATTTAAACATTTCTTATAAAATCTACACTACTTCGCCAACACGAAAACAAAATATCCAGAAACGAAAAATTTGACACTTAAACGGGCGGCATACAAATATTGAGCACTTAATGCCAGCACTTCAATATCCAACACTCAATCGGCCGGGGGTGGTGAAATGTCCGTCTATCAATTTGCGTTGGCCAATGGTACCGTACCGTTTTTGACAACTCTTTTTAAATAAAAAAAACAATCCCTGTTGAAACAGTGACTTAAAAGGCGGAGCAGGAACTAAGATTATTATTTATACTTAGTTTTTATTTTGAAGTATTAATTACTGTTTTACTCCTACCAATAATTTAAGTATAACAATGTTTGAATAAAAATATAATAAAAGTTTAATACAGTAGTCTCTCGATAATGTGAATTTCTATAAAATGTGAACCGCCAAAACTTTACATTGTCATCTCTATAATGTGAACTTTCGAAATTTTCACACTCTAAAATGTGAATTTCTTTTGCAAAATTGTATAATATTTCTCTTTTTTCTCTTGTTTGTATTTCGTGCTATATTAGGAACTAATTAACTGTTATTTGTCTAGACATATTTCAAGGTTTTTGATGCAGCTGTAGCCCAGAGAGTATGTTTCTTGCCAGTTGTGTAGGTACATTTTACTCTGTTACGCTTTATGCATTAATTCTTATTTATTTAATCCGTTAAGTACTAACGTTAGAAAACTTAAAACTAAATAATATATACATTATAAGTATGCATTTTATTACAATGATGTATTAAAAAAGTTTACTTTAAATTTACTACATTTTAAATTGTCATTAATTGAAGAAATTAAAAAATTATACTTATTGAAAACTGAAATCAATTGATTTAAGGGACTGTTCACACCATAGTTTGTTCTGCTAAATATAGGATATAGAGACCCAGAACGTTGATTTCTCAAGCTATCTTGACTAAAACTAAAATTCAGGCGACACAGAGCTGATGGAGATATTATTGATCCGTTGACTAATTTTATAATATAACATAGTTGTAGATACTGCCTATGCTTCCAGAGTAAAGGAAGATTTATTAAAATAAGTCTGTTGTTATAGGGGGGCAGTGTCAATCTTTGTGGCCAAGGAAGAAAACGAAGACAGAATCGTAAGAATCTCCTTTGGATTCCCTCAAGTCTGTTAATATGAACTGAATAGAATGGCGCCCAGACTACACAGCCATATTCGAGTACTGGTCTGACAAAAGATATGTAGAGAAGCTTGAGAACGTAAGGATCCTGGAAGTCACGGGAGAATCTTTTTATAAATCCCAAAGTTTTATTAGCTTTTTTAATAATATAATTGAAGTGATCAATAAATGTTAATTTAGAATCTAGAATAATCCCTAGGTCGGAAAAAACGGACACTCTGCATAAAGAAAAAGAATCTAACATATAACGGGTGATTTTTTAGCTGGTTTGGTTTTGGTAACACTGGTTTTGACGTGTGTTTAGTACCTTGTGTCACTGTCAAACAGCTTCAGTTTGGTTTGCAATTTAACCATGGATCGTCTTACAAATGAACAACGCTTGCAAATTATTGAATTTTACTATCAAAATTCGTGCTCGGTTCGAAATGTTCATCGCGCGCTGCTTGTGTTCAGCGATGAGGCTCATTTTTGGTTGAATGGGTACGTAAATAAGCAAAATTGCCGCATTTGGAGTGAAGATCAGCCAGAAGCATTGCAACAGCTACCAATGCATCCCGAAAAAGCCACTGTTTGGTGCGGTTTATGGGCCGGCGCCATTATTGGGCCTATTTCTTCAAAGATGATGCGAATCGCAGCGTTACTGTCAATGGTGAACGCTACCGAGCGATGATAACAAACTTTTTTTTGCCCGAAATGGAAGTTCTTGACTTGCATGATATGTGGTTTCAACAAGACGGTGCCACATGCCACACAGCACGCGAAACAATGGCGCAATTGCGAGGCGAGTTTGGTGAACAGTTAATTTCACGTTTCGGGCCGGTCAATTGGCCGCCTAGATCGTGCGATTTGACACCATTAGATTATTTTTTGTGGGGGTATGTCAAGGCTAATGTCTATAGGGACAAGCCTGCTTCGATTGACGCACTGGAAGCCAACATCCATGCATTCATTCGTGAGATACCGGCCGATATGTGTGAAAGAGTATGCCAAAATTGGACTCAGCGGATGGGCTACCTGAGACGCAGCCGCGGTCAACATTTGCATGAAATTATCTATAAACATTAAATTGCAAGGTTCAAACATTCATTTTTTCGAATTTTTTGTGTTTTTTTTTTTTTTTAAAGTTCTAAACCTCTTAAAAAATCACCCATTAGTTGTAAGTTAATAAATTTTTTTGCGTGTAAAACACATTGTTTTACACTTGTCAATATTTAGCAAAAGACGATTTGTATTGCACCATTCCCTGAACCTATAAATGTCATCTTGAAGTTGTTCACAGTCGCTGATGGAGGCTATTCTTTTAAAAATATTGATGTCATCGGCATAAATAAGCACAGATGAATTTATTATAATTGATGTCAAGTCATTGATATATAAAATAAATAGTAATGGGCCTAAATGACTGCCTTGTGGAACACCTGAGTTGACCAAAAATTGATCAGAACGCTCATTACGAAAAGTTACCCTATAACTCCTGTTTTCTAAATAAGATAATATCCAGACTAGAAAGCTTTCATTGAACCCTAAGCCATTTAGTTTATTGATTAGAGTTTTGTGACAAAGCTTATCAAAGGCTTTGCTAAAATCGGTAAATACACAATCTACCTGTTTTCGATCTTCAAAGGAATCGATACAAAAAGAGGCAAACTCAAACAGATTTGTGACAGTCGACTTCTTTTGGACAAAACCATGTTGGCTATCACAAATAATAGATTTACAGTTAAAAGACGAGACGTTACAGATGATGGACTCAAATAATTTAGGAATTACAGACAATTTAGCAATAGGGCGATAGTTAGTTATGTCGTTTTTTGTCCCTTTTTTATGGACGGGTGTTATGAAAGCACTTTTCCAAATAGAGGTAAACATTGATGAATTTAAAGATTCATTAAACAGAACATATATGGGGTAGGATAAATAAGATACACATTTCTTTAATACACTAGATGGTACGCCATCAGGACCGGGGCTAAAAGAATCGTCGAGTTTCAAAATATTTTCAACAGTAGATTCTTCACAAATAGAGAAGTTAATTGAGTTAAGGTGTGAAAAAATAGGTAGGGAAGTTGAAAAATCTGAAGGTTCGTGAGAACCAGACTCCACAAATGCATCTTTAAAAAAAATTGCAAACATATTAGATATTTCTAAAGAATCATGACTGCTTACGTTATTGAAAGACATAGAGTTGGGGTAGCCGTCAATTTTTCTTTTGCTACTCACGAAATTCCAAAAATTTTTAGGGTTCAGTTTTAGATCATTTTCGATTTCTAAAATGTAATCGAAATATAAAATATTAGAGTAGTCAGAAAACATAAACTTCAGTTCGGAGTAAGATATATAATCTTTATCAGCTCTGGATTTGGAATATTTCAACCATGCTTTGTTTCGTCTATTTTTTAAGTTTTTAAGCTCAGTGTTAAACCATGGTGGATTTTTAGATCTACTGCAAGATTTACGTAGAGGAGTTGTTTCATAAAAACATTAAAAAAGGATATCATAAAATTTTAAACACTTTTCGTTAATATTACAATTAAAAAAAACTTGATTCCAGTCTACATTACACAACAAGTTAACAAGTTGATCAAAATTACATTTTTTGAAATTGAACTCAAGATTTTCATTTGAATTGTTAAAGTCATTGCACGGGCTAATGTTTAGTGATATATCTAGAGCTGGGTGGTGTCGATCTTCTTTTAATAATATGATATCAGCAGGAGTTACAGATGTATCAGTATTTATTTTAATTTAATTAATACCATTTTACTTTTATTTTTTCTAAAATTAATAAATGTTGAAACTGTGCTTTAGGAAATTATTTTGCGTTGTTATAAATGAATATGAAAGTTGTTTCAATCAGTTAATAAGAACTAAAAAATGTCTGAGTAATGTGAATCCCTCTAAAATTCAAAAACCCTTTGTTTTAATTAGTTCACATTAGGGATGGGAAAAACCGGCCGGTTAAAACCGAAACCGGTTTTTTCGTTTCGGTTAACCGGTTTTTTCGGTGATTTTTTTATCTCGGTTAAAACCGGTTTTTCTTCTAAAACTCAACAACCGGGCGACAAAAAACCGGTTATATACTTTAACACTTTAACATTCCCCGTTTACACCAATAAACAAGATACAGAAAATTTCTTCGAAAAAAGTTTAAGTTCTTCGAAAATTTTCAACAGAGCTTAAGAGTTCTGTATATAAAATAAGAAATACAAATTTATAAAATAATTTTTTTTTTTGTTTCAAATCAGTTATACTAAGTTTCATTTCTAAAAAAAAACGTGGAACACAATTTAAGAAAAGAACCATTTGAATTCAATGTCATTAGTTTTATAATATTAATTTTTTTTTAAATCATTTTGATGAAAACCTTCCAAAAATGTTGTTTTTAGGCAAAAAATACTTTCCAGTAAAAGTGCAACATTATTTTTTTCTAAAAAAACCGAAAACCGGTTATTTAAGAAACCGGTTTTTTTTGTCCGGTTAAAACCTACAGTTTAAACCGAAGAAAATAAAAACCGGAGAAACCGTAAACCGGTTATTTTGCAATAACCGCCATCCCTAGTTCACATTATCGAGGAACTACTGGAAAACACAAATCTAGGAATTTTATGGATAGTCGACTCGCTCTAATGCTAGATTTACACGACTGACAAATTAGCAGTTTTCTGTCAGTATACTGCCAAAACGAATTAATTTTTCCATTGCTCTGCCAGTTGTTTGACAGTTAACTGCCAGTGCCAGAATGCTGCTAATTTGTCAGTCGTGTAAATTACAGCATAAGTCGAATTTCTCTCTAACCCGATTTTTTTGCCATATTTTGGCATTCCCCTCAATTTTCCGTGTCTCTTTCTCTGAAATATATTCTTTGGCACGAGTATGATAACTTTGGCGCCAAAAATTGATATACAGTCGACTCTCTCTAAGTCGAATTTTCACGGGATACCAAGATTTGTTCGAGTAAGAGAGAGTTTTGGACAAATTCGAGTTATAGAGAGAAAGATTTTTTTATATATATTTTTTTATTTAGGTTAATCCTACAAACTTACAAAAAGTAAACAAAAAAAAATATAGCTTCCTGCTTATTTAATAAAAATAAAATAAGGACTCATGAATTCATCGAAAGAAAACAAAAATATAAAATACAAAAATTAAAAAAACATCTCCTGAATAGGAAGAGACAGACGATGATGGCACACGCGATGCTACTACTACTACTACTAGTTACATATATACATATGTATATCGAAATACGAATTCCGAAGGGATAATGTATTTTTATTTTATTTTGTGCTAAACAAAATTCGACTTAAGGGGTGACAAAAAATGCCAGTAATCAAGAGAATGTGTTCGAGTTAGAGAGAGGTTCGACTTAGGGGGAGTTCGACTTAGGGAATGGTTTTTGTATGTAAAATTGAAGGGAATGTTAAAATATGGCGAAAAAGTACGAGTTAGAGAGAAATTCGACTTAGGGAGAGTACGACTTAGGGAGAGTTAACTGTGTTTTTTTTTAGAGGGGTCAAAAACAAGCATTTTTTACTATGGGAGGGGGGGATCCATCTCGCTCCGTTTAGTAGGTAGGGGCAATTTTAGAAAAAAAATGACTTAAAATGACAAAATAATTATTAAAAAACAACGGAAACACTTACAGTAAATTAATATACCGATTCAAAATTGATATATACATTGACCACAAAAAGCCAATTTAGCGCATCATTTCTCAATTTTAAGAAAAATTGGTCTAACCTTTTTTTTCAATTTTTTTTATCAAAATTTTGAGTTTGCCTGCGATTTTTTTAAAAACCATCGGCTAAAATAATTTAATTTAAATGTAGGATTAAAGTATATATTCCTAGCTTTCAAAAACGGTTTACTGTAAGTGTTGCCGTTTTTTTTTAATAATTATTTTTTCATTTTGAGTAATTTTTTTCTAAAATTGCCCTACCTCCTGAACCGGACGAGGTAGACCCCCCCACCCATGGTACAAAAATGCTTATTTTTGACCCTTCTACAAGAAACCATTATCAATTTTTGGCGCCAAAGTTATCGTACTCTCCCCTATTCTTTTGATCCTTGTCATATTTCCAATCCCTCTTAGTCGATTTTTATTTCTTCTGCGGGAAAAAAATTAAAAAACAAAAATCACCCCTCTAATTCGAATTATTACAAAAATCCCTATAAATCTAACTAATTTTCATATCCCATGAAAATTTGACGTAGAGGGAGTCGATATTATATACATATTATATCATAAAGCTATGAAGTATAGTGACTAATATATTGAGTAAATAAGGTTACAAGTAATTGATTAGCAAAAATAAAATTTAAGGCGTGATTTTATGACTTTAAAATAAATAATAATAAAATATCCCGTAGATACTCATTCATACTTGTATCAAAAGTTAGTATCAAAAGATGATTAAACTATTAAATTCATAATTACATTAATTATTTCGAATGAATCAAAATTGAACAACCACAATTTAATTTTCTTTTTGAAAACAAAAAAAGAATGGCAACAACGAATCTCAAAGGGAAACTAATTTAAAATTCTGAGTGCTACTGATACTTAGGTATAGAAGTTTAGAAATCAATGATTACTGAAAGATGAAATGGAAGCCAAAAAACTTTTATATTTACGCAGACCATAAACTTTTAAAATTCTGATTTAGAAAATTACCACTTCTCGTGTAAAAGACATTAAAGCCTTTATAAAAGCATAAATGTTTCAATGGAAGTATTAAATAAATTGAAAAACAGAACAAAGCACGACATTTTTTTTCAAATAAATATTTCAAATAATTATTTCAAAGGTTAAAGGTTTTTTGTAAGGGTACCTCCCAAAATCCCAACTTATTAAGCAATATTGTAACTTAGATTGAAGTTATGCATAATATACAGTTTCAAGGAGATTCTTTGAACAGAATTTTCTTAGATGATAATAACTTAGTTACTTTATACCTGCTAATTATAACAGTTTTGGTTTACAAAAGTGATTATGCGGGACCGCAGGGCCAGGGCCCTCCGCCTAGCCGGTGGGCCATACCTCAGGCACCTAGAGTATTTTTTCAAGTCGCGCAAAGCGCGTTATCGCACGCCCACTTTTAATGGCGAAAAACAGTTTTAACTGTTATAAATTGGCATGTCTCTTCCATATAATACATTTTGTTGAGAGAAGATACTTTTTTAAGTGTTGGGTATATGTATAGTCCAGTCAAGTTAATTTATTTTATAACTGAGCTAATTATTAGCTTTTGAAAATACATTTGCAGTTCATGTTTAATTGTTAAAGAAAGTTAATTTAAATTTACTTGACAATATTAATGTATGATCAAGCAAATTAAAATATTTATCATAAAATAAATTAAATAATTGAGACATTTTATTTAAGAAGCAAATTGTTCATAATTAGTCCGATAGTTTGAAATATGTATGCATTCGAGCAAATTCCTCAAGTTTCTTTGGGGAATATTAAAATTAATACGAGACAAAAGATGCAGAGTCTATTTTTCCATTTATTAATTTAAAACTGAAGACAAAACTTGAATAAGAACGTCTGCTCTCAAAACTAGGCATATCGATAAGTTTAAGTCTGTTGAGGGAGATAAAGGGGTTTATTTCATCCTAACCCTCTGAGTGCAAATCTCAGAAACCTGTCTTGCACCTGTTTTTAAGTCTGGCTATACGAAAAGCGTAATTTGGTGCTCAAACTTGACAAGCGTATTCGAGAACGAGTCGAACAAATGTTATGAAAAGCTGCTTTGTAACAAAAGGATCAGAAAATTGCCTTGACTCTATCTTAATCCAACCAAGAATTGAATTTGCTTTATTAGTCATTAAGTTCATGTGTTTTATGAATTCAAGCTGGCATTTCAAATGACTCACCAAGGACAGACATTTCGCTCACACGTGATAAGGATACGCCATTAAACAAATAATTAAAAGAAATTACTGAAAGCTCTCTCGTAAAACTCATACTTTTACATTAATCGATGTTAAGAAACAATAAACAGCTAGGAACAGACCAGTCAAATAAGGTATTAAGGTCGCATTGCAACTCTGCACAATCACGAGAATTTGAAACAGTTTTGAAGATTGTAACATCGTCCGCATAAACAAGACACTTTGAGTGCTCCAATACAGACGGTAAGTCGTTTATGTATAAAATAAAAAATGTAGGACCTAAATGGCTACCCTGAGGTATTCCAGAGTTGACGTTAAACATTTTAGAAGTACGACCATTGAAAAGTACAGAATATCTGTACCAAACCAGTATCAAGATCATAGTTGATACTGAATTACTGGAATATAAACATGCTATGTCATCAGCAAACCCGGCTTTATTACTTTTCAATTGTAATTTGTAAATTCATGGGAACAAATATCAGGAATAAAATTGATCCCAATACCGAGCCCTGTGGAACACCAATTCCAATATACAAAGATTCAATGAAAACACTCCGTACATTAAATATTTGGTTTCTTTCCTATGAGGTAGGGTTTCAAGTTGGCAACGCTGCCATTTGACACCTGTCAAACCCAGATGTCATTTGAAGTGTCATAATATAAGTTAACTTTATAATGAAACCAACTTTTCATCAAAAATTTATCGCTGTGTGTGTTTTATTTAGCTTTACTTTCGAAACCGAAAAATAATGAAATGAGTGGCATAAAACAAAGGCTTCGGACAACTGATTTTAATTGTAGTGTGATTGTATGTACATAAGAGCAAGTAATTGCGACCCAGTTATGTATCTATAATAGATACTTCATGAAATGAGTATTCGGAATGGCAACAAATTGATATACAAGCATACACTTTACTATTTCTTATCTTCTAAAATTTCAAAAATATATTACTTTAAATGTAACAAATAAATTCAATAACTATCTTGTTCAATAATCATATATCGTAGGTATATAAAATATATTTTTGATAGAAAACAATGCAATGCAAAGTATTTGTAACTACAGGGTGCTTTTTCTAGTTACAACAGGTAAAGAACAGATACGAATGTGTATGTATACATAATTTGAAGGCCAATTGAGGTGAAAACGGAATCTAATGTATTTTTACATTTCAGATTGTTTATTCCAAATTTTAAATAGATTTTTCGCAAAATATTATTTCTAAAGTTGTTTTTGGTAAAGAAATAATAAAAATAGAAATAAAAGGAAATATATAAAAATAAGAAAAACGAGAAAACACATTATTTAAGTCAATTATTTTAGGTTAAGTAATTTCAAAGTAATCAATGAATTATAAAAATAATAATAATTAATTTTCTGACTAGGAATTGCATTGAAAATATTAATTTGGAATAATGCGCAGTCTATTTTACTTCCAATATTTTTGAAATGACTCGAAAAGTAATTAGAATTAATTTGCTTGCAATATTTTTTTGAAATATGTATATCTTAAATATGAAAACAATTTTATAAATTGTTAAACCGAAAAAAACGGTCAGAAACAACATTTTCCCAAAATTAAAAAAATAAAAACACCCTGTTTCAATTTTGAGACCATTACTGATAGTGGGTTTTGGTTTTCTAATATACAAAGAAGTGTAAGGGGGAAATAAACTACAATACATATAAATAGGTACCACACCAGACGAGCCAGCAGTATTTAAATTGGTCTTCTCTATGGCTGTATGCACTCCAGGGAAACAAACGGAAATGGTTTTCCATAAAGGATGTTCTTGGGATACTTCAAAATTAGTTTTTGGTTTAGGGATGTTCTTGTTTACAGTTCAAGTTAGTTTCAAGCATGTATATGGCAATAGATACTTACGTTGAAGATTCTGAAAAGAGACTGAAGGTGGTATGTTTTGAGGTTAAACTTACACAAGATTAAGAGGATGATGCTTGTTTTTAATTAAATTTCGATTATGAAAGTGTCATATGAGGTCTGTTATGATGCAAAATAGAAATGACCATATACCATATATAGTAGGTATAGCTGATTTTGCCTGAAATCATCTGATTTGTTCAATTTTATTAGCTAATGAGTTCAAATTTGCTTTGTAAGCAACAGAGGTATTAATGAATAACAAACAGTCCTATAAAACCAGCACAAATATTTATAAATAGATGGTGGAGAGTAAGATTTAAGGTAAGTAAGAATTCGGTTAACAAACACATTAAACAAACAAATAAACATACATAGTATACGTATACAATATACATATAAATAAATAGCAGAACGGTCAACATAATAAAAATAGTGTACAAATTCTAACATATTATGTTTTGAGCAAAAACCTATTTAACAAAAAAATGAAGCATTTTTCTTTTTTAAACAAATTAATTAGTTATAACATGTTCGATTGTTATATATCATTTATTTTTTTAAATGAATCCATGAATTACTCTTATAGTTCCTCAGTATGCAAAAAAAGAAACAAATAGAGGCGTGCGTACCTACTGTGCACCGCTGTTGTAAAAAATATGCAAGACTGGATCGCACGCACTGGCTCTTGTGGTTAACAACTGTAAAGCTGACACATCCTGAAGATAAATGTAAATGGTTCAATAATAGTTGTGTTTTTAAGGGATGAGACTACAGACATTCCAATTAATAACAGTTATAGCAGTTTTTCGCCATTAAAAGCGGCCGTGCGTTAACGCGATTTGCGCAACTTAAAAACAAAAAATCTGGGTGCCTGAACTATGTCCACCCCACGGGGCCGCATAAACAGTACTTTTATAAACCAAAACTGTTATAATTGAAATGTCTAGAGTCACTTCCAACAGAAACGCAGTTTTCTTAAAATGACTTTCCATGGTACGAAGTTTTTAGCAAAATTGTTAAAGCTGTTTTTGAGAAAATTTGAAAAAAAATTTTGTAAGCCAGAAGAGCTTAAACATAAATTCATCCCATAAATCACTTAGAATCACATAAAAATGCTCTGTAACAAACTTGAAGCAAATCGGTGCAACCGTTTAGGCACTAGCTTTAATTAAAGTGGGGGCGCAGACTACCAGTAGGTCTGACGAAGCCCATTTTTGCGGACTTCGCCATCATCGTAATGATAATTTTGTATCTAAACCTCGAAAATTTTCTTTTACACGAACTCTTTAGACCCAGTCAAAACTGAAATTTCTATGAAGAACGAAGATGGCTTTTCCGCCCCCCAACCATTGCGCAATTTGCAATGCCCTACGTCGGCGTCGTCGCCCACAAGTAACGCCCTGTTTCCTTGTAAAAGGTGTTTTTTTTAGACGTGTGATTTTACGGCCAAGAATTTAGCTTGAATATAAAGATAAGTGTTTGCAATTATGTTTTAAAAATTATTTTGAGCAAGTGGCCGCCGCTGCTGGATCGAGTAAATTCCAGCCGAGAGGCTCAATTTTCGACAGCTCCAATTGTTGCCCACGATGGCGGATGGACTCATTCGGGTCTTCTTCGATACTCTGCTTCACAGCAACAATAGCGTCTTCGGTGCGCACTGTACGGCGTTTCTGGGGATGCGCATTATCCACTAGATTAAACATGGTGCGATCAATGGTTGCTCGAATTTATGCGATTTTGCGATTATGTCCACCGAATATTGGACGCAGCGCGCGATGCGCAGCGCGAACCGAACCATTATTTTGGTAATAATATTGCACGATTTGCAAACGTTGTTCAGAAGTATATCCATTAATTATGAAATGGCAAACCAAACTGCGAGCATAAATCAAGTGACAGCTATCAAAAAGACCAACTCCGAAAAAAGTATTTCCAGTTTGAGAACCACACGTCTAAGAAAACAAACCCTTAACAAAATTACTGTACCCTTTATATTTAGCATTTAGAACAATAGGGCTATTAACAATAGCTTACAAATTTACAGGGTGGGCAAAATACAAGTTTCTTTTTTAAAACGCAATAAAATGAAAAAAATTAAATTTTGTCCATGTATTATGGCCTTATTAGTAACAGCAAACATTCCCTGTAATTATGCAACACAACGTCGTCGTTCAAGTGGCTGCCTCGGCTGGCTTCGCAGCAGTGCATTCTGTCAATCCAATTTTCCAAGACCTTTTGATGGTTTTGGGCTTTAGCTCAAGGATTGCTTGGATGATATTAGCCTTAACTGCTTGAATCGTTTCCGGATTGTTGGCATAACATCGGTCCTTCACAGTTCCCCACAAAAAAAAGTCCAAAGGGGTCAAATCGCAGCTCCGAGGCGGCCAATTGACATAGCCAAGACCGCTGATAACACGATTTGGGAATTTGGGCATGGCCAACCATCCTGCATGAACCAGAGGTCGTTCAAATCCATGTCTTCAATTTCAGTAAAAAAAAAAGTCGGTTAACATGGCTCTGTAACGTCCACCGTTGACCGAAACGTTGTCCCCGGCCTCATTTTCGAAGAAAAATGGTCCATTGATGTCACCACTCCACAATCCGCACCAAACTGTCACTCTCTGTCGATGCATAGGCTTCTCAACAATAACGTGCGGGTTTTCCGAGTCCCAGATGCGGCAATTTCGTTTGTTAACGTAGCTGGCGCGATGAAAATGCGTCTCGTGAGAAAAGATGATTTTTCTCCTAAAATCTGTTTGGGCTACACAGCACTCACTTTGGAAATAAGTTTTCAATATTTCAAAACGTTGTTCAAGCTACTGACTTTCTGTCAAGATTTCGAGCGGAAAACAGCTGTCAGTGTCAAAACAACCTATGATTTAAAAATAAACCACTAGATGGCCCACCCCTTAATAAAAAAATCATATTTATTCGAAGTGAGTATTGGCGTTAACTGAAATAAAGTGAATTTTTTTGCAATTGGAGTAAATTTAAGGTTAACCTATATTGGACACACACACTCGCTACTTTATATTTAATGTAAATAAATATCCATACACATTTACGAAAATTGAGTTGATGTGCGGTGATATTCTGTACTCGTATAGCTACTTATACTTAATCATAGATTAAAGGGCTTAGAATATTTTCTAATATCCAATCCATGGTGTGGGGTTGCTGGCACTGGCACGTTATGCATATACACCATTAATAATTCCATAAACGCAAATCCAAAATTGGTTCTTCGATTCAGGTGCGGAAGAATTTCCAATAATGGGATCTATTGCGAGTTATGTTAGTTCTATTTCGTAAAGGAGATTTTGTGCTTTTCGAGTTTATGTTCGATTTGAACAGCAGCAGCTGTTGGATGAAGGGATCATATTATACCTACATAACAGACATTATGCTGCCTTTTTCCTTTGAATAAAATGAAAATATTACAGAGTATAAGTAGATGATGGGCAAGCTCATTTGGTAGTCAAATCCATCATCAGTGTTGGCTTTGATTGCAATAAGGGACCTAATTTATTTATTGAAATTAAAGCAATGTGCACATTTATGATTGATTTTCTGGCATTCTTATTAAGAACGCAATTGAGATTCAACCCAAAATCAATTATTGATTTTATCTAGGTACAGTAGGTATGCAGAAAGTTTTGTATAGTCAAAGATGTAATTTTTATCGGCGGCGCACAGTGGTTCGGTTTGTATGGGAAAGCGGAAAAAAGTCTGTTTTATCTGAACGGTTCAACGGATTTAAATGAAATTTGGCAAACATGTTAAGATTAGTCTTATACATCATCACCATCGTCGGCTTAACAACCGGGGCCGGTCCTGGCCTCCTTCAACAAGTCTCTCCACCCATCCCAGTCTCGAGCCGCCGCCATCCAGTTGCGCACCCCAAGGCTCCGGGCGTCCTGGTCTACGCCATCTCTCCAGCGCAAGCATGGTCTACCACGCTGTCGTCTACCATAGAATGTACCACAAAGAACTTTCCGAGCAGGTTCCTCTTCGCTCATGCGAGCTAGGTGCCCTGCCCACCGGAGTCTACCGAGCTTAATTTTTGTCACGATATCTGCTTCAAGGTAGATTGTGTACAATTCATGATTGTACCGTCTCCGGAATCGTCCTTCCTCACATATGGGGCCAACAATTCTCCTTAAGACTTTTCTCTCGAACGCGGCTAAGAGGTCGGAGTGCCTTTTGCTAAGCACCCAAGTCTCGGATCCATATGTGAGTACTGGCAGGACCATGGTCCTGTACAGCAGCAGTTTTGAAGTTATGGTGAGATTTCTGGATTTGAAGAGCTTTGACAGACTATAGTAGGCTCTGTTGGATTTGAGAAGCCGCCCGCGTATTTCTTCTTCTGTATTGTTATCGGCTGCTACTATTGACCCAAGGTATTTAAAGGATTGCACCACTTCAAATTCGTGCTCCGCTACCTTGATTGTTTGACCAACTGTTCCTCTCGCATTCGACGCCACCATGTACTTTGTTTTACCTTCACTAATGTGCAGCCCCAGATTTTGTGCCGCCTGCTCGATCTGGATGAAGAAATCATGTACAGCTTGCTCGGTTCTTCCGATGATGTCGATGTCGTCTGCGTAAGCCAGTATCTGGCTGGACCTGTTGACGATGGTCCCTCTTGTTGCCATGCCAGAGTCACGGATTGCTTTCTCCAACGCCAGGTTGAAGAGGAGGCAGGCCAAACATATTTGGTAAAAATTTGGTTGAAAAAAAAATAATTAGAAACAAAGTTATTGATATTTTTCTACAATTTGAGGGTTTTGATGTTTGTATGGGAGAGCGGAAAAAAAATCTGTAACAACTGAAATGTTTAACGGATAAAGATGAAATTTGATTCGCATTTTAAAATTAGTCTTATACACATTTTGTCAAAATTTGGCTAAGAAAAAATCATTAATAAAAAAGTTATTGACATTTTTTCTAAAATTTGAGTGTTTTGATGTTTGTATGGGAGAGCGGAAAAAAGCCTGTAAAATCTGAACTATTAAACTAATTTTAATGCAATTTTACACACATGTTAAAATTAGTCTTAAACATGCTTGGTCAAAATTTGGTCAAGAAAAAATTATTAGAAAAAAAGTTATTGACATTTTTATAAAATTTGAGGGTTTTGATGTTATTTAATAAAAATTAATTTAATTAATTAAAAAAAAATAAATAAAAGTTTTTTTTTAGTAAAATCTTAACTTTTTATTTTGAATAAAATATTATTATTTACTATGTATATTTTAATGTATTGAATTCACTATGTATGTTTGTAATTATATTTCACTTCACTTTCACTTATTGGTTGATCAAAGAGTAAACATTTTTCTTACACACCTTGCACAAATCCTCAATAACTCAATACTGACTTTTTTTCATTTATCCTTTATATATATAGATTTAAGTAAGAGATTTTATTCTAATAAGCCATTACTAATCCTTTACAGTTAATAACAAATTACGCAATACACAACAAAAACAAAGCAATAAAACTTAAAAAAAAAAAACACCTTTTTTTATTTTTACCTGCCCTATTTGTAGCGAAAAATAAAAAAAAAATAAAGGATTATCCCTAATCCTTTTCTTTATTTTGTATTAAGCTCTATCATATAATTCAAAATATCATGAAACTATATTATTTTTCGTGTGTTGTTTTCAAGAAAATTGAGTTGAAAGTTGAAAAATTTTCCAGGCAGAAATAAATGGTTTCGCAAAAATCGAAATTCTCAGACCTGGGTCAATGTATCAATTTTGTTTTATTTTTAAAATGAAGTTTGACATTTTTTCTTAAAATAATGGACTTAACCAGTTCATTCTGACAATTAATACCGAAGAAATCAAACTTTTTGGTAAACACCACCGTCAAGACGGAGTTTGTTGAAATCCGATTCAGTGAAACATTTTTGAGCATAACTTCCACATCTGCACGTATCTGCAGCTGATTTTGTTTGTGCTTTAACATGAATGCATGGATCATATGCTGGCATACTTACTTTCTTGGTATCTTTTGGCGCTTTTTTTTTAGTACTAGAGCTACAGGCTACTCATAGATGGTATCTTTTATAATTAACCCATATTTATTTTTTAATTTTTGGATAATCGAAAATAGACCAATTAAATTATTTAAGAAGGTAGAGAATTTATTTAAAGGAACTTCGCAAAAAAACATCTCAAAATTTGTTGAAAATACGGTTCGCGATTTGAGTAAAATTATTTTTCAACTTTTTAAATCAGAGCATACAATATATATGTTAAAAAATACTTTTAAATCATACGCTCGGGTTATCTTATCGGGAGTACTTAAACATAAAGTTTAAAAGGATAGATATGACTTTTTCTAAAGACTTTTTTCCGCTATCGCACCACTGTGCGTCGGTGTGTCCACTGTAATTTGAGTTAGAGCCTAAACAGGTTAACCGATTTCATGAAATTTGGTACAGAGCATTTGAATGCGATTCCCTAGAGGGGAAATTCTAATTTTTGTTTTAGCTCATCTAGAACGGGTAGCTGCCACACAAACATTTTTATTTTTATCAAATTGTCTCGAAAATGGCTCCAACGATTTTGATCAAATTTCGTACCCGTAATAACTAAATCAATTTTAAGAAAACTGCGTTTCAGGTTCTTGTCAAAAAATTAACATAACGGAATTAGGTATTCCGTTTTTTGAGAAAATGGTCTTATTTTTGGGTTATTCGCGTATATCTCTGCCATGGTTTGACCGATTTTGTTATAATTTTGCAGCCTGGTGCTTCTCAATAGTTTAAACAATAATGCATTTAAAAATTAAAAAAAAACAGTTTTTATAAACAAAAAAAAAATCAAACAAAAAATCTATTTTTTAGTACTTTTGACACTTTTAATATTTTCTGGTAAATATATAGGTACATCATGCATCTTCAATATGAGGTTACACACAGTCTTTAACGACAAGAGCAAATTCGTGCGATCCAGTCGTGCATATTTTTTATTAAAGGAAATGAAGTTAGTTCGAGAAAATTTCGAACTTCAGTTTTCAAATTCTGTATTTAAATTAAAACAGACTAAGATGGCTGCTCTGTTTTTTGTAAAAGAAATAGTAATAGATAGTGATACATTTCTCTGGTTTCTTTGGAAAAAATTGCTTGCGACTGAACAAGAGTGGCAAGAAATTGAATTGGGGATGGCCTAGTGTTTACCAAGGCCAAGGGGTGTTTTGTTTTAGAGGTATACAAATTGAAGTTGGTAGCACTATTTTAACTGGCGGCCATTTTGTCAGATGTGAAGTGATTTATTTTTAAATAGTTTGGTTTGGCATTTCAACACGAATAGACTGACGCCTGAACAACGCTTCCAAATTGTGCCCAAATGGGCCAAAAACAAGATTTTCATAAGCGATAAACAAAACTGCCGTATTTGGAGTGATGATTATTTTTAAGTGTATGTTGAGACACCGTTACATCCACAAAAACTTACCGTTTGGTGTGCTTTATGGTTGGATGGAATAATTGGTCCGTACTTCTTTAAAAACGATGCTGGTCAGAACGTTACAGTCAATGGTGACCGCTATAGAGCCATGATTACTGACTTTTTCGTTCATCAATTCAACAACCATGATGTGCAGGAGCTGTGATTTCAACAAAACGGCTCAACATGTCATACACCTGTCACCGCCCTTTTTTTAATATAATTGTTTCGTAATTAATCATCTATTAAAAAAAAAAAGTATAGAGAGTGAACCCACCCTTTACTGAGCATAGTCATGGTGGCAGCACTTTTTATTGCTGCCTGCTGCTGTTGCACTCCGGATTCGAATTGCTTTTGGCTGTCATTCGTCTCCTCGGGTACAAAAATTAATAAGTCGTGATTTACTATTGTCATCGTTCGTGGGTTGATTAATGCGTCGTAAATTAATTAATTATCAAGCAAATTAAATTGTTTTTTCTTTTTCGATTCGGTTTGTGGCAGAAAAGTGCAACAATAGGAGCAGGTTCGTGCGACCCATTCGTGCATATTTTTTCTCATAATTTCAATCCCGAAAAGTTTTTTGATCTTTACCCTTGAGCATTTATAGTTTTATCAGGACTGGAGGTTATTATAGGTGCCTACACTACATTCTGATTTTTGGTCAAATTTGATCAACAATTGAGCACGACAATTCATGCATTGGCTTTATATGCAGTAATCAAATGTATATACCTTACAAAATATTCAAAATCATATAAAATTACTCAATCCATTAAATTATATAATTTGAACCTATGTCCAAAATTAGTAATGCACTCGGACGGAAAATTCATAATTTGGTATAGGTAGTGTAAAATGCATGTTATATATGAATTCGATAATAAATTCGGCCGCATAGGTCACTTCGTGACTTAGAATTTAGACAAAATTAATGCACGCTACATAAAACACTCACCCAATATCACCAAAGCATTTCCCAGTAGTCCAGCTAATCCAATTATTCCGAAGAACACAGGCACCACCATCGAAACAACACGCTCCAGTGGCCAATCCGCAGTCTCATTGAGTTCCAATTCAAAATCAACGTCCAGCAAGTTATCCTTGAACACCGTCGATAGATTGGCATTATTGCTGCAGTCGGTAAAGTTTGGCCATTGACACGAACGGTTGTACATTTTGTCGCATTAGTAGTATGGCTCCGATTGGTGCCTTTGCTATAGTGTGTTTATTGTCCACCAGATGGTGTGAAAATAACCAGGAATAATGAATGTATTCCACATCTACTGGGAATAGTGTGTCCAGCGTCTTTTAGATATTAATTTATAACATGAGTAGCTTTAATGCAACACCCATGGCAACACCGTAGACACAACATGCTACCAATAAAGGAACTGAGGTCCTTCGCGAAAACCCATTTGCTTTCTCCTAGAGAAAATATATAATGTTTGTAGGAAAAGTATGGACGGTCAGGAAGCTTATGTTCTTCTTATATTTTATTTTATTTCTTCAATGGCAGCGCAGATTGTGTTTAATTATCCTGAAATGAAAAGATAGAATATTCGAATTTATATTTATTATTATTATTATTTAACAGGGTTGTTTAGTAAGGTATCTTTTTACTAAATAAGCACAGTGAGTGAATCATTTCGAAGAATTAATTTTGATGGGTTTCTTATGAAGGCCAATGTTTTAATTAAAAACACATAAATTGGAAGAAGCCGCATTCAAAAAGATTAGGTATTAATAAAATGTACGAAACCATCGTTCAAGGTTACAAGGTCTTGATTGAGTTATATGAAAATAATTTATATATACATACGTATACCTATATAATGTATTTAGGTTCAAATAACCAAGAACAAAACTTCGAGATTTTTATTGAACCTTGAAAAACATTTTTCAAATCGAATTTCATTGGAAAATGGAAGCCAGTTATTTTGTGATTAAACTCATACACTGAATAAAATGTAGAACAGACCAATATTAATATATTATTTTGAAATTAATTGCAAATAAGGTTAAACAACTCAATTTTCGAATGTCTCACAATAAGGAATGAAGACTTTATTTTTAATGGGGACAAATGTCGCATCTGCCATCAATATAAGATCTGAACTTAGGTATGTAGATAGGTATATATAAATTGAAGGACATATTTTTAATGACATTATACAGCGTGTCCCAGACCTGGCTGGAAGTATTTTAGGGTGTGGTTCTTATGTATAATCTAAGAAAAAAATCATTTTACAGTAAAGGTCCATCTCCATTTTGGACATCATTTATCGGGGATTTGAGAAAACCCATTTGCTTACTTTGGTGTTCACTGACCCAAGTTAACAAAAATTGCTCTGCTAATTGTTGTGGAAAAAACTTCATTTCGGACTTTATTTTTAGAAAAAATCTTAGCCTTTAAAACTGCGTTTAAATAAAGTTGATTGTCTCAGTATTATGATATCCAGTTTCTAGCCTGTTCCATTTTTCCTGCCCATGCTATTTTTTTTGTATTTGTGGTCGATTTTATCGAGAAAATGCGTAATAAACATACTATTTTTTTCTTGTGAACGTAACAATAATAAAAATAAAAATCAATAACAAGATCATGGAAAATCCATAGATTTTATGACATTGGGGAAAACCAGCAGCAGGTAAAAAATGGAATTTATGATTTTTTGCCTACGTTTCTTTAAAAAAGTTGACAATAACAGTGGTTTTCTAAGAATCAACAATTCTTCAATAATTTTTAAAATAACAAAGCTATTAAAAAAGTGTGCGTGCTCTTTATTTGACTATCTGACATAACCCTCATTTCTTTACCCCGTTTCTTAAAATTTCTCAGAAAGAGTTCGGTTAGGGGTATAAATGTCTTATTTGAAAATTTACCAAACAAAAATGGTATAAAGGAATACAAAAATTAATTCATTCATCCGTTTAATTTTTAACGCCCAAGGTACCGTTGGAAACGCTATTTTAAATGTCTATATTTACAAACGAAGAATACGCTGACATTGTTTAGGTTTATCGGCTATTTACAAGAGATTGGTTTACAAATGTCCACAATCTCCGTAAATGAGATCTGGATAATCCACACACAAAGAGACATAAATCATTTCAACACAGATTCAGCGTCAATATGTGTGCAGTTGTAATTGGAAATAAATTATTCAGCCTCTTCTAACCACCACCCAGACTGATTTCTATACACACTTCCCGGAGTTTTTGCGAAATGATTTACCAGACAGAATTGTTGGAAGACATTTCACTGATTCAACTAGCTTCATCATATTTCCAACAAGATGGGTTTCAAGCTCATTTTTTCTTCAACATACATTATTATGTCTATTATCAGCAAACGGCTCTAAGAATTGGCTAGAATCTAGCCGCTAGATGAAGAGTACGCTGATCGTTAGAGAGGGATCAGTTCCCTCTTAACCTTATTGTATTTTTTTTTTGTATCGGCAACAATGAAAGAACTTGTTTATTCAACAGAAATAGCAACGTTAAATGATTTGCAAGAGCTTATTCCCGTCTTCTCGAAGCATTATCAAAAGTTAGGCAACAGTTAGCTTCAATAAACATTCACAGTGAAATCATGCCATACAAAGCCAAGGAAGACACTTTAAGCACCGTTTGTAACTACATATGTATGTATTTCAATACACAAATTAATCATTTCTATTGATATCTTTTGGCACTTAAAGCAATAAAACCCTTGTTTTCTTTCTTTTTCTAGTTAATCATAAAGTCTATGGGTTTTTCCGCAAACTTGTTATTTTCAATTATAAATGGCTTTTATTTAATTTTTTGTTTCTTTATAAAAGTTTAACAACTTTTTGTTGAAACAAAATTTAAAATTATATACATATCTAGTTCAGAAATAAATAAATAGCTTTACGGTATAAGTATTTAATCTAGAACATTTCATCAACAATGGATTTTCTATATCGCAGAGCCCAGCTTATATATTTATAAAGGTTCACCCAATTTTGGCCATTTAATATATTCAACATTTCGTTGTTTGTAAGATGATTTTTTCCGTACACATTTCTTCTAATTTCCATCAAGACAGGGCAACTACCTAGGAAGTGAAGCACATCCTCTTTTTCTCTCAGGATACAAAGTCCACAAATTACTGGAAGAAAGCTCATGGTTGGGATGAAATTGAGAGTTAGTATCCCTGCTCTGGCTTTGAAGATAAGTGAAATCAAAGCGGTTTGATAAGTTGGTTTGATTGCTGCAAAAGTTGTGGTTAAGCTCAAAATCAACTCTTGTTTTTATTTCGACCGCCTTTATGAGGTCATATAATTGGCTTTTCCAAGCATCCCAGTTATTGTTTTCAAGATCAAGTGAAAAGTTGCAGTAATCCGCCAGACGTTTCCAACTCTGCCATCCACGAATTTTGCTTTCTTATTACAATCTAACTGATTTTCTTAGGTAATCTTCTGTCATCGAGTCTAAGCGTTTTAAGAACATAGTCCACTTGCATTTTTAAGGTCGAGATGAACAGAGGAGAAAGTCCAGTTTCTAATAAGAGTAATTGATTTGGTGTCGTGCTAAGTAATTTGAATCTTCTCTTCAAAAAGTATCGCAAGAGTTGTTCCACTTCAACAGAGTCTATATTGCGCCGAGTGAAACATAATTGCTTGCGAGTGTCTACATCTTTATGTGCCATAACACTCCTCCAGGTTGAGTTTAGTGCATTTTCGATTGAGCGAGTTTTACTGCTTATTTCTGGTAATAACCATACCTAAATAATTGTATTCATCCACAACCTCAATGTCCTGATTTAAAAACTGCCACTTTTCGTTTTGGCAATTTCTGCCACCTGCCTGCCGAAAGATCATAACTTTCGATTTCGTAAGGTTAATCCGCAGCCTCCATTTTTCACAATAGCCAGCCAGCCGGTTTATCATCAGTTGGAGTCCATGTGTTGTTTCTGCAAGTGTGACGATATCATCAGCATACATAAGATTTCCTGGATGTCGTCAATGTAAACCCAAAACAGTAAAGGACTGAGGTTACAACCTTGCCTTAGGCCAATTTCTACTTCGAAATATGTGGATAGCTCACACCCGTTGAAAATAACTGAGTTTGTGTAAGCATACAAACTTTCGATTATTTTGCCAAACTTCATAGACATTCCTTTATTGTGTAACTTGAGCATTAGAGCTCTCCTGTCTATAGTATCAAAGGCTGCCCTAAAATCTATAAAAAAAAACGTATAGTTTTCGTTTTGTATCTCTATAGAACTCACGGATATTGGAAAGTGTATAAATTTGATCCACCGTTGAATAATCTTTTCGGAAACCTGCCTGATTTTCACTTAAGAGATTGTTATCTTGTTAACTTGTTAGTTAATGAATTATTTTGTATTGCTGTTACGTCATAAGGTAACAAAGTTTGTCAAATGATTTGTGTATTACACATTTTTTTAAGAGAAAAGTGACTTGATAGTCACAATTTAGCATGATGGACAAAAAATGGAAAAGGCTTAAAAATTGGATATCTGAAAACTTAATCAAGATATTCGTTTTATTTAAACGCAGTTACAAAGCCTAGTATTTGTTCTTAACCAAGGACAATAAAACGACCAGGGGCCTATTTCACCAAACACTTTTCACTTTGCAAAAAAATAATTTCCTGTGCAGTAAAAGTGCGAAGTGTTTCACAAAATTTTGAAAAGTGAAAAGTAAAAGTGTTTCACCAATTTAAAGTAGAACTTTGCATTTGAATTCGTATTTTGCAAAGTCGCAAAGTAAAACTAGGATTGTAATAATTTGAACGTAGGACAACAAGGTTGTAACTTACTGATAGAACTTTGTGTTTCGGCTTAGCACTTTATTCTAGTAATGTGATGCCTTGGAGCAACAGGATTCTATATATCTACAACGTAACAATGTTTTATCTACTATACTCTGATTTTCTTAAGTACATAAGGTTCCATTTGGCTAGTTTAGAACTTAAGATCGAATGGAATATGTGTCAAACATGGAACCCTGTTCCCTACTTTTTCTTTTATTATTTCTCAAACCGTAACAGATAGAAAGAGACGGATAGTGCCAACCATAAAAGAGCAAAGCCTATTTAGTTACGATTCAATATATAACCCAATTTTGACAAAAAAGTTAGTGATGACCTTGTTGTTCTAAGTTCGCGAAGAATATATACATTTCATTCCAAAACTGTTTAAAATGATTTGCTTCGTCCTTTTATGAGCCCTGTTAAATCTATGTTTTACTGGATCTTCCGGATTCGTGGTGTTATTAACCATAAGCGCTTATCTTCTTAAATCACTGCATTAGTAGAAGGTCGATGTCCTGCATTGAAATTGTCTGCCAAAAAGAATTCCTCAACACTCTTGCATCATGCACGATGTACCCAACCTGGCCAGCTTACGTTTACAGCATAGAAAGACCGATCAGGGCCACAAACATGGTTTACATGCCTGTTGACAAAATGTTCTTCATCCAGCTACGCAAAGGTATCTTCCCTGAGAGAAAATTTGAAAGGCTGTTTCTGGAGAATTTCGTGTCCAGCTATTTGTTTTTGGGAGAAATTAATTAATTAACTTCACTAATATTTACTTTTTCATTTTCCAAAAATTCTTCAAAACGGTTCATTTGTGTATTATTATTTCAACTTTTCACATAAACCCTACTCGATTCCTGCGCTGAACCCGAGGTAGATTTTAGTTGTTAAAGTATAACATTTCATTTGGAAACCCTCCTACATGTCAGCACAAGCACAAAATAAATTTGGAGTTTGAAAATTTGCCCAAGAGCTTCTAAGTTAAAAACATTAAATACGCTACTTAAACTCCCCTAGACCACAGCAAAAGATGGGTGCTGCAACGCAGGAGTACTCCACAATACAATTTAAAAAAAAATATTGTTCCAAGAACAGAAAATATAGGTAGCTGCATTACAAATATTAAAAAAACTGTTAATAAAATCTTGTTTTAATCGAAAACGGCTCCAAGAATTTTGAAAACTTTTGAGAAGGTACAGGAAATTATTTTAAATCAAGTCGTTATTATAACAGTAGATACCTTTAATGTAAGTAGGTATAGAACGATTTTTTAAATTTTCGAATTTGGTTTTTCACTATCGGCTTTCCAGATTTCGATGAAAATATGAAATAAAATATGATAAGCAAATCATTCTATTGGTTTTATTTTATTTAAATAAATATAATTTTATTTGCCTGGCGGTCGACGAATAGCTTACAGCAGGGCACGTAAATACACAATCCGGCAGATTCCACTGTTTGTTATAGAAACAAAAAGCACATTATTGAACTTCTTCATTATAGTGATTAGGCTGGATTAAATCCTCGACAATTTTTTCAACAACAAGTATCTATACATATATATAAAAGCAGAAGAACATTAATTTCCTTAAATTACAACTGCCCAGGCCATTTCAAAAACCTTTTTATCATCTCCATCACCATTCACCACACTGTTTGCACAACTGACCCAAATTCATTACGAGTGGCTGTTGAATCATTGATGAATACGAGCCAAGTTGAACAGTTAAATTGGTTGCTAGGGGATTGTTCCTAACTTCTTGGATCAACGTGGTAAATTTGGTTAAATACGCTATTGTATTTACCATGTAGCAATAGGATAGGTTAGGTATATGATGAACAAAAATGGAAATCCTAATTCTTTCACACACATATAGACACAATGCTTTTATGTGTTTTAGCTATTAGTGCGTGGAAAAATCTATGTGAACTGAAATCAGCGAAGCCTAGTTGAGAGTTTTGTAGACCAAAAATCGCTGAGAATTCCACGAAACAAAACAAGGCCACCAATAAATGGCATCGTGGGTATAGTTTATATAGTGCCAGCTGTAGGTATATAGCCCTAGATTGCCTACCTCCTTTTTTTTTGGACAATCGCCAGAATGCTGATGCTGATGTGAAATAATTTAAGCCCACTAACATGCAGATAGTGCAGTGAATTACGACCTGGTGCACAACCTGGTTCGGTTGCAAACATGAAGTATACTTTTCATTGTTTACATATAGGAAAAGCGAAGAAAAAAGTGGACGTATAGGTATACCTTGTATGCATACAGTAGTTTGCACCTGTAAAAGTGCACTAGAAATGTATTATTCGGTAAATTAAAAAAGAAAAGAATTTTGAGCTACATAGAAAATGAAAATGTGTTCATTTGAAAGTTTCATTAGTTGAAAGTGCAAACTAAAATGGTTTATGTACATGGTTACCTTATATTTTTATCAAGGGAATAATAAAGTCCGCAAAAAGTTCATATTTTGTTTTGTAAAATATTTAGGTAGGTACTTATAAACCTGGGTTTATAAGTGAATATAAATTCATAATAGTATTCACAAATTTAACTAACCAAATAGCAAATGTGTTTGACCAAAACTCAAATAGGTTAAACCAAAAGAGCAATGGCGGATCCAGAAGGCGGATAATGACCACCCCAGAATTCCAGAGAAAAGGATAAACAACACAAACAGTCGTATTTATTAGGTTTCCCCATAGCTCTCTTTGACGATTGTTCAACTAGCCACTGGCTAAATGGGCGGATAGATGTTGAAATAGAATAAAACACAAGTAGCACAAAAAAGTATAATTTCGGTATGACATTTCTTAATTCATACTTTATTCAATCTTAAATTGGAATTACAATTTATGGCTTTTTTATTTAATCTTTATTTCTTCTTTATTAGGTATTTTCTTCAAGAACTTAAATTAGTATCTTAACTTCTACTAAAAGTATTCTTTAATACTTCTTCAATTGGCATTTCTTATATCCGTGTTTTTTTTTTTTAATTTCTTTAGTACTTCTTTAATCCTTCTAAAAATAGTTTTTTTTTTTGAGGAATTGAATCGGAATTTTTGTGATTCTTTAAGTCTTCTTTAAATAGTGTTATTAATAGTTGCATAATACGAGTAGAAGCCGGTGGTGTATTCATTAGTGCGTAGGACTTTCATGCCGGAGGCCTGGGTTCGATTCCCTGCCTCGATTCAAAAAAATATTATTTTTTTTTTGAAAAATCAATATTTTGAAAATGGGTTAATGCATTTGTTTGAAACTTCGTTTAAGGTGTGTATTATTAAATAAAAATGGGATTGCATGTATTCAAGAAATTTTACTTACAAACAAATATTTTTTTAAGAAAACCGCTCAACGCCTTAGTATAAATGGCACGCATTCGACATTCGATGTCGGAAGTATACTTGCTTAATTTTTACCATGAGTCCCCTACGCCAATTCCTTTGCACAATTGAAAATCGAAAACGTTCTTTCAACTAGCTCTTTATTTAGACAAGTTTCGAAATGCATCAGATTGACTGAGTAGGGAGCGCACAGGAACGGCATGCGAAAGAACTCGACTTCGAATCCCGATGGCAGCAACAGGTTAAAAATGTATAAAAAAATGACTACTACAGTGTTTAATAATAATATTATTACATTAAAAGTCAAAACTAGATAAAAATAGAGAACAAAAGTACAAAAATGAAAGACCAACTCAAATAATAAATACAAAATAAATAATAAAACAAAACAATAAATGCATTTTTTTTTCATAAAAAAATGTTATATCTCTCAAAGAAGGAGTAAAGAAGTATTTAAGAAGGCTTTTTGAAGTAGTAAGGAAGTATTTAAGAAAAATTTAGAAGATTTTAAGAATCAATTTATCTTCTTAATTCCTGCTATTGGACCTCCCATTTGCGCTTTTTCTTTACTTAATATGAATCCGTTTTAAAGAAGAATGCAGGAAACGCTTTAGAATTCTTAAATCCTTCTTTGAGTAATTCTGTGCTACTTGTGAACAAGCTGTGTGAGCGGTATTAATAAAATTCTTTTTTAAGTGAAATTTGAAAGGCATATGGAATATGACATCGTTCAAATACCGGGCTCGGAACGGATCCGGATGGTCCAATTTTCAATGACTTCCGCATAGATCCGGCTGAATTTGAGCGATTGCCTGTGTTATGTTCACCTTTAGGGCATCGGTCGATTGTGGCTTATTCGCATAGACTTGCGACTTCAGGAAACCACACAAGAAAAAGTCTATGGAGGTCAAATCGCATGACGTTTTGTGGCCAATTCACTTCACCTCTGCAATAACCTTTGTAACGGTCCGAGGTGTTATCGGCGAAGGCTCTCGTCGGGATGTTTCATAATCTCTCTACGGAGAGGTGCTAAAACAGAAGAATATCATAACAAGACAGCACATTTTAGAAACACTCCTTTTAGAGAGTCCTCAAAACCTTCCCTTTTCATACCACCTTTCCAACCCATGCTTACAGGCACAGTGGGCTGGTCCTGGCGGCCGAAGGAAAGGGTGTTCAGGTTACGACTTAGCGTGGCATGCTAGCATATAGCACGTTCTAGCTCGTCGGGGGGGGGGGGGGGGGGGGTCCTTGCTATCGCAACGCTGAACGGTTGTTACGTAATTACATGCCGGGGTAAATTCACAAAAGTTTCGGGATCAAAAGTATGAAGCCCAATTTCGTCCTGGATGGGTTGTAGTTGGTGTTAAATTTTCCCACATTGAGGAGAGACCACGATGTTCTTGTCTCTCAGAGGTTTTACCCACCCGCGTATCAAAATGATACATCCTTGGCTATTAGTCCCTCATTTATTTATAATAGCCCCTAAAGTTCATCGATTTTGGGAAGCCTAAATCATCTCTCCCAAAATCTTCAAAAAAAACTAAACTTCCAAACGCAATCCGAACTGCAGCTAATTCTTTATCAAAATAAAATCATTTCCCTAACGGTTACCGGTCTACATCACTCATCTCTCCTTCGCCACATCCACCTTTGACTTTATTCAAACGCAATTCATGCCTCTTCACCACTCGACTGGATGCTGAAAAATAAAGCCAAATCTACTTCCCAAGAAGAAAACTCCATCGAGCAGAGAAAAATAAGAAGTGCGAGTATTTTCAATTTCAAAACAACATATGTCAGGTTTTATTCATAAAACGTATTTAACCTAACCAAAATTTGTCTTAACCTATCCCAATATAACTATAAATATCTATACTACCAGTTTACAAAAAGAAATTTCTGAGTAAATATTTTTTCTTTGAAAAAAAAAAGAAGCAAAATACAACCAACAGTCCAGTACGTTTAAACATTCCTTAAAGTATTGATTTGAAGGATCGATTATTCTGGAACTGATTTTTTTTTTTTTTTTTTGCTTTAATATTTAGCGTAATACACAAAATTGAAAGTGTACCTAGTTTTTTTTTCTTAATATTCAATGATAAAATATCAAAATAAAGAATTCTATTACAATTATATTCACCACTCAATTCACCAATGCACGAACCGATCTTGCATTTGTAGGGTTTTAAGCTAACCACATCAAGTGCGTTTATTGATGACAAAAAAAAACTATGAACTTTAAAGGTGTATATATTTTTTTTTTGTTTCTCTTTCACAACATTAAATACGTGATGAACCCGACGTTGGTGTTTAAAAATCGTTATTCAAATTATATTTAAAAAAAAAAACTTACCAAACTTTTCCTTTGGGGTGGTGCACCGCTCCATAGGTTGTTGAAAATGACCTGCAGGTGTTAGGGAGGGAAATTTTTTTCTTTTAACCGTCTTACCGTCACTTCACACCACGAATTTTCTGTTTAGGGATTCAACTGGATTTGATTATTTTTTTTTTCTTTAAGTATTCAATTGGTGAACAGGTGGGATATTTTGTTTTATTTTTTTTTTTTTTTTTTACAATATGATTATCTAAAGGAACAATATGAAATTAATCTATAAAAATAATTAAATTGAAATAGTAATAATTATTCTATAAGATGTATAAACATAAAAAAAATAGGGTGAGCTGGATTGTGGGATAATGTGTATGGCATCAGGTTTAGGTGTCATCAGGTGATTCACAAGCAGGACTGGGTGAAATTGGCGTTGAACTGGATCGATTATTTTAATCGATCGAAATATGGGCGGGTATATTGCCCTGATAGATTTTGATTATTTTTGTTCTGTATGTTAATTAGTTTTTTTTTTTTTCTAGGCACTTCGCATGCACAGTGAGTTATGGACATGGACTACCGAGAATGGTTTTAAAGCGTGCGAGTTTTTTTTTTTTTGCTGATTTTTTTTTTCTTTTTCAGACGTTTTGGGAATTGTGTCTTTCGTGTGGGTCGCGTGGGTATTTGTTAAGGGTTTTGTGGAGACTGTACCTATTTTTCTATTTTTTTTTATATAGGTTTTGGGTGGGTTTTTCATTAACTTTTTTTGGGGGTTTCACGTTTGGCGTTTTTGGTTTTTTTCTTAAACAAGCGCGCGGGTTTTCCTTTCCTTTGGTTGGTTTTTTAAGACTTTTTTTTTCCTTTTACGGGGAGTAACAATTAGTTTTTTTTGTATATTTAGCTTTTATGTTTTATTTTTTTTTCTGTTGTTTGTGGACAGAAGGCGATTGTATAAGAATGCCTTTCTTTTTTTCCTTTTAGTTTTTAAAACACGTGGGCTTCAACCCAAGTTTAATTCTACACATTATGCCGGTAACGCCGAGTGGTTTTTTTTTTTTTTTTTTTTACGTTTTTTTTTGCTTTTATTTTGCAACCGCGTTAAAGAAACGATTTAAACAAAAAAAAATTTAAATTATTTAATTTTCCATAGGCATGCCGATAGTATAAAAAAACTACCACGTAAAAATCAACTTGTCAATTTACCACGCCACGACCAAACAACCTTCCACAATTTCGACCACCGGAAAAAAGAAGCCTGAGTTGTCGCAATCTCCCCTTTTATAGGCAGTCGTCAACCCTGGCCGAGACTTGAAATTTTCGAAAGATTTCGAAGAGAGTCTCCGATGACATGGCGTCTAGAAGGCTTCCGATGTTTCCGTTTTTTAACCGAATCATTAACCAAAAAATCAAAAATTTGGTTCCTAAATTCGTTTTTGAATTTTTCACAAATTAGTGTGATAAAATTTGGATTCCCTGGTCAAAACTCACCCAGGAAAACAACACCGGAAACACTTCCATAATCCCAAAAATCGGATAGCATACGCATGTATTGGTGTCACTTCAACCCAAGCCAGAGTCTATTTTTATCTCGCTTTGACTCTCTTAAATTTAGCTTCTCATGCAAAGCAAATGGATGACGACCGAGGAACAAAATGTCAATTCACCATTTCGACGCTTCTCTTCTGACATTCATAACCACGTACACACAACGAAAAGACCTTCCACACCTTTTCACCAACTCCTCCCACAAATCCAATTGGAAGGTATTGAAATTAAAATAAAGGTTCAAGTATAGGAAAACGGAAATGATCTTCTCAAACTGTGACTGTTGGTTGTTGCCTATTTGAAAATTAATTACAATATAAATTTCTAAATCGTTCCCTACACAACTTTTACATTTATCAAGTTCTAACTTGTAAAATGGAAAAGCAAAAATGAACGATACCTATTGTACCTCAATAGACGACCCACGCCTGAAAAGAAAGTCTCAGGAGCAGACTGAAGCTAGCCGGAAATCTATACAGTCTACCTCTTTATATCCTTGGAGTGGAAAACCCCTAAACTATTTCCATCTGAATCCTCTAGTTCATACAAACTATTCCCTATGATCTTTCGAACTTTAGTTTTAACAAATTTGGGACACAACTTCGCATTAATGCGATTCGCTTTGTCGCTTAACACAAAATTTCGTTGTATACGATGTCACCTACACTATATTTCACATTCTTACTCCTCGTATTATAAGCGTGTTCATACGTCACATGGGCTTTTTGCAATGAGTCTTTAAGGGCAGAATGAAGAATGTTCATTTTAGAAGCTTTCGGTAAAAGGTCTATCTCGGAATTGTTGATACAGTTTAGTTTGCGTAAAAGAGCGTAGTCAGAACCATGCTCGACCATCTTCTGTCCGAATAATGCCTCGTATGGAGACATACCAATGACGGAATGCGCAGCGGTTCTCAACGCGCAACTTATTGATGGGAGGTGTAAATCCCAATCTCTTTGATCCTTTCCAATATAAGATCGTATGGCAGCAAGAATCGAGCGGTTGACTCGCTCGCTAGCATTTGCTTGAGGGGCATAGGCAGCAGTTTTTATGTGATGGATACCATAGGTCGATAACAACTTAGAAAAGGAAGAACTAGTAAATTGCTTACCATTATCAGATAAAATCGATTCTGGGACTCCAAAAGTACATAGAACTCGATCATTCAAAAACTTTATAGCCGTTTCAGATGTAGCTTTTCGTAAGGCTTGAAGGATAACAAATTTGGTTAACTGATCTAACACGATGATAATATATGCATTTCCAGCCTTCGAACGAGGATAGGGTCCGAGGAAATCTATGTAAACATGCTGGAAAGGCCGTTCCACCTTGATAGGATTACCCATAGGTTGACGAAGGATCTGGTTCGACGCCTTTGAGGTTTTACATGTTTCACAGCTTCCTATATACGATTTAACCTGCGTGGCCATGTTTGGCCAGTAAAATTGGTCTCGAAGTCTACTCAATGTTTTCCCTAAGCCACCATGCGAAGCTCTTGGTGGTTCATGAGCCAAGGATATCAGACGGTTGGTCAGCTGCGATGGAATCCATAACTTCCATCCTAGGTCATCCTCAAGAGGATTCCCTGTGCTGTGTCGGACCTTCTTATACACAAAATTGTCTGAGACTTGAAGGTCCGGTAGCTGGTCTTTTTGATTTTCGATGCTGTCAATGATCTGAACATATTCCTCAGATTGGAAACTGGGATCTGTTAGATCTATGTGCAGCACATCGTAAGAACATGATTTCGATTTGCTATCTAGGTATAATTCATCCACCGCAAAAGCTCTGGACAATGCATCTGGCACGACATGCTGGGAACCCTTTCGATGTTCAATATCGAAATCATATCCTTGCAGTTTAAGACTCCACCGAGCTAGTCTTCCGCTGAGATCCTTTTGGCTCATCAACCATTTGAGGCTCGCATGATCTGTCACTACCAAAAAATGATATCCCTCCACATAAGGGCGAAATTGATCTATGCTAAGAACAGCAGCTAAACATTCCCGTTCAGTGACACTGTAATTACATTGGGCTTTATTCATTTTGTGTGAGTAATAATAAATAGGCCGTTCGATGCCTTCTTCGTCCTTTTGACATAACACGCCACCTATTCCTGTCGAAGAAGCATCACACAAAATGATAAAAGGCTTACTGTAATCCGGGTTCACTAGAACGGGAGCTGAAGTTAACATGTCCTTGATCATGTTAAAGGACTCTAATGCTTCAGAATCAAATTTAAATTTCTTGTCTTTTTTTAATGTGTTGGTTATAGGAGTGGCAAGAGTAGAGTAGTCCTTAACAAACCTACGGTACCATCCAGACATACCTAGAAAACGGCGTACCTGTCGCTGATTTTGGGGTATCGGGAAATCGCGAATCGCTGAAACCTTTGCTGGATCTGTTTTGAGACAACCATCACCTATGACATAGCCCAAATATTTTAGTTCTTTAAAACAGAACTTTGACTTCTCTAAGTTTATAGTCAACCCGGCATTTTTTAGTCTGTCAGCGATGATATTTAGAAAACGAATATGTTCTTCAAAAGTGCTAGAGATTATCAGAAGGTCATCTAAGTAAACAAAAACATTTTCTCTAAGTTCGTGGGGTACCACTTTGTCCATTAGTTTACAAAGACGTTGAGGTGCATTGCAAAGACCAAAGGGCATTACCTTGAACTGGTACAGAGGTCTGCCAGGAACCGTAAATGCCGTCTTTTCCCTTGACGATTTCTCAAGCGGTATCTGCAGAAAGGCGTCTTTCAGATCCACACTAGAAATATAGTGTGTATCTGAAATACGACTTAGCACAGCTTGTACATGAGTCAAAGGATACGCACTTTTTTTCGTCTTTTCGTTTACTTTCCTGTAGTCAAGGCACATACGGTTTTTACCAGGTTTCCGTACCAAGACTACCGGAGAGCTCCATGGGCTATTACTTTCTTCGATTATGCCCATGGCAAGTAAACGATCCAATTCCTCATATAATAGCTTTTGTACCGCAGGAGAAACGGGATAGTGTCGTTGTTTTATAGGTTTGGCATCCCCTGTGTCGATTTCGTGTTCCTCCAGCATGGTTTTTCCCAAGCCAAGTTTGGCATAGGACGGGAACACACTGATGGCTGTATTAAGTTTACTGAACTCCTCATCTGACAGCTTACGCATCTCCGAAGATATGTTGGTTGAAGCGGGAATAGGTGGCGAGATTTCAGAAATCAAATGCGGAGCGATTTCAAATGATTTCCAAAAATTGATACCTAAATATAATTTTTGTTGCAATGCCGGAACTAAAAACATTTCAATTGGTTTGGTAGAATTTTTGTAGGTGATGTTAGCCACAAATTTGCCTACGATTGGCTGGCTGTATCCGTCAGCTGTTTTGACGCTGGATGTAAACGAAGTGAAATGTATTTGGTGTTTTCTCAGAAAATCTTCGCCACCAGCCCCTAAACAACTAATACTAGCACCACTATCTAGTAATCCTAGCATGCTTTCGTCAAATATTTTTACAGTCGCATAAGGGCGAGGATCATCTGAGCAACATAAGGTTGTTACTTCAATGCTTTTCATAGTCTCTTTCTTTTTTCTTTTCCGTTCTCGAATCCTTAAAATTCTCTCAGAAACATGAGAATTTGGTTTACCAAAAATCCTGACTCTGGCAGCGTAATACTCAACTAAGCGTTGGTGAAGATTTTTGGGAGGAAGTGCTATTTTTGGTGTCGTAATTGACGTTTCTGGCACTAACGTTTTTGAATTTTCTGGTCGTTTTAAAATTTGAACGGGCGAGATATCATAAGGTTGTATACTTAGGTCGGAATATGTAATTTCCGGAATTAAAGGGAATCCGGTTTTCGGTTTTGAGAGCAAGCCATCCCGGGAGATGAATTGCTCTTTCGGAAGTTTCCCGAGCATTTGAGGCTAGTGCATTGGGGAGATGTTGTGTCCGACTTGCCACAGCGGTAACAAAACAATGACCTTTGAGGTACAGGACATTCCATGTAACCATGGCCAACTTTCTTACAATTCCAGCAGTTATAGTTACTGGTATCTCTACTGTCACCTATGGCTTCGATAATTGAGGTAGGTGGTGAATAAAAATCTTCTCCTGTCTGAATTTCATTCACGTTTCTGCGGAATGGTTGAATTACTGGACCTTTATCTTTTTGCTCATTTAAATATTTTTCAATATTTCGGCAAACGTAAACCATTTCATTCAAACCTTGAGCTCTATAGGTTAACAACAATTCCCCCATACGCCTATTGACATTCTGTTTGAGAAGCTGAATGAGTTCATGGTTCGGTTTGGGACAGAGCAGTCTAGTGTTAAGTTTTTGAACCGCCATAAGAAAATCATCAAAAGATTCATTGTGCTTTTGCCGACGATCATACATCTGCCTGGAGATCTCAGAGTCTGTTTCCAGAGAACGAAATTGTTCTATTAAAGTGAACCGAAGAGCAGGCCACTCTATCCTAGGATTGCTTTTGAGAAAGACCCAGAACCAGGTATCCACTTGCCCACTAACAAATTGATGAAAATTAAGGACGATCTCTTCCCATGTGGCACCATAACACTCTTTCAATCTTTCCAACCGAAAGATAAATTCATTTACTGTCATATTCCGATTATCGTATTTCAAGCCCCATTTGTGAAAACTATGGACCTTGAAGTTCGGATTCCTGGACAAATTACCTAGCGATTGGGTTTCTAAGGGCGAAGGTCTAGCATAGCTGTCATTTAAATTCATGTTCCGAACTCGTGCAAGAAATTCATCTGCACTTGGATTCAAATTACTCGACTGAGCGGTCTTTTGGGCTGCTTCATGAACATAACTCGGGATTGTGTTAGAAGGAAGGCTATTAACTTGTGGTGGCGGTCGTCTACGGATCTCATATTCAGATTGAACTGAAGATGGATTTTGTTGCAGGGTTTCGCGAATGATTGTCGCCATTTGATTTTGTAGTTCAGCCCTATTCGCTTCTAACTCTTTACGTATAACTTGCATATCTTCTGCTCTACTAGCGCCTATGGATGCAGTTACGAGACCTTGGACTAGTGTAGTCAATTCAACCGCATCATTCGAATTTGGAGGGATCATAGTAGATTGAGTTGGATTTACGGTAGCGGTGTTCCCAGAACCTATACCCGAAGTACCCGCTTGTGAGCCTGTTGATATTCTGAGGTTATCCAAAGCTAAAAGTAATCCACTTCCATCAGTTATTGTATCTTGACCGGTTTGACTTGTAGGAGCCGAATTAATAGATTGGGTACCTGTAGTTTCCCCAGGTGTAACTGAATTTGGTGGTGGATCCATTGTTTTCCGGCGTAGGTGGTTACTAATGCCCCGACCTCGATTGCTTCCTCGACCACGACCGCTACTATTAACTCCCTTACCACTAGGGTTATTACTATATCCTCGACCTGACCTTAAATAATGGGATTGATTTTCTCCACGAGACGTCATAAAAACTCAAAAACAAGACTATGAATGGGTTTTAAACCTCTTATACGAAAACGAAAAAGTAAATGCGAAGTATGTGTGTACCCAAAATGTACTAAGGTATAGCTAAAGTATAAAAGGAAAATAATTTCAAAAAAAAATGGAAAATAGAAGCAATTAAATACCTCCAAAATAAGGTCGTACTAGGGACAAAAGGAAGGTGAACGCAAAAAAGAAATCGAAAGTATTCAATTAAATAATAAATCAAAAGTAAATAACTAAACTAAATAAAAAAAAGGATTACTCTGAATTAAAATCCTTTAATTGACAATCTATAAAAACTAACTCAAAAAGCATCAAAGAGATAAATATAGAAAATTAATCAAAACTAAAAGAAGAGAAAATATCTATAGCCTTATATACATAAATAATATAGTGCAAGAATTGTTTTAGTTAAAGATATTTTTTTTTTCATGGAAAGTTTGGTGGATGTGACGAAGATAAAATGATTTTTGGAAACAGAAGGTATTGAAGGGTTTTTTTTTTTGTTTGTTTTTCATTTTTTTTTATCATTTTTTTTTTTTTTTTTTTTTTTTTTTTTTATTTTCTCAATGGAATAATTACATGTTAAGCTGCAATCTTATAAATGCGGTTCAAGAACGAAAACTGACTTTGATTCAAGTTTGATTGTACTATTAATTGACTGAGAAATTTCATCAACTCGCAACAGTCATAGAACTTAGCTACGACAGCTTATTCTACCGGACGATCGTTGAAGGTTTCCTACGAACAAAATTTAAATAAACATGTCAACCAACTATAATCTCGGCAGAGCCAAAAAATACGGAATCAACAATAAATAAACTTCGTGATTTTATAATTGGTGTTGATTGAAGTGTTAGATTGTCGCAACAGACTAAACGGAGAAAAAGTTCTGATCCATTTACTGGACGTCCGCTCTAAGCTTCAATCTCACAATGACTTTACATAAAAAGGAAAAATACTAATCAAACGAGGAACCAAGAAAAGTCGTATCAATGGCAAAAAAAGTTCTATAAAATTTTGAACAACAACAAAAATTTAAGATTTTCAGCTTCCCTGTAACGGTCCGAGGTGTTATCGGCGAAGGCTCTCGTCGGGATGTTTCATAATCTCTCTACGGAGAGGTGCTAAAACAGAAGAATATCATAACAAGACAGCACATTTTAGAAACACTCCTTTTAGAGAGTCCTCAAAACCTTCCCTTTTCATACCACCTTTCCAACCCATGCTTACAGGCACAGTGGGCTGGTCCTGGCGGCCGAAGGAAAGGGTGTTCAGGTTACGACTTAGCGTGGCATGCTAGCATATAGCACGTTCTAGCTCGTCGGGGGGGGGGGGGGGTCCTTGCTATCGCAACGCTGAACGGTTGTTACGTAATTACATGCCGGGGTAAATTCACAAAAGTTTCGGGATCAAAAGTATGAAGCCCAATTTCGTCCTGGATGGGTTGTAGTTGGTGTTAAATTTTCCCACATTGAGGAGAGACCACGATGTTCTTGTCTCTTAGAGGTTTTACCCACCCGCGTATCAAAATGATACATCCTTGGCTATTAGTCCCTCATTTATTTATAATAGCCCCTAAAGTTCATCGATTTTGGGAAGCCTAAATCATCTCTCCCAAAATCTTCAAAAAAAACTAAACTTCCAAACGCAATCCGAACTGCAGCTAATTCTTTATCAAAATAAAATCATTTCCCTAACGGTTACCGGTCTACATCACTCATCTCTCCTTCGCCACATCCACCTTTGACTTTATTCAAACGCAATTCATGCCTCTTCACCACTCGACTGGATGCTGAAAAATAAAGCCAAATCTACTTCCCAAGAAGAAAACTCCATCGAGCAGAGAAAAATAAGAAGTGCGAGTATTTTCAATTTCAAAACAACATATGTCAGGTTTTATTCATAAAACGTATTTAACCTAACCAAAATTTGTCTTAACCTATCCCAATATAACTATAAATATCTATACTACCAGTTTACAAAAAGAAATTTCTGAGTAAATATTTTTTCTTTGAAAAAAAAAAGAAGCAAAATACAACCAACAGTCCAGTACGTTTAAACATTCCTTAAAGTATTGATTTGAAGGATCGATTATTCTGGAACTGATTTTTTTTTTTTTTTTTTGCTTTAATATTTAGCGTAATACACAAAATTGAAAGTGTACCTAGTTTTTTTTTCTTAATATTCAATGATAAAATATCAAAATAAAGAATTCTATTACAATTATATTCACCACTCAATTCACCAATGCACGAACCGATCTTGCATTTGTAGGGTTTTAAGCTAACCACATCAAGTGCGTTTATTGATGACAAAAAAAAACTATGAACTTTAAAGGTGTATATATTTTTTTTTTGTTTCTCTTTCACAACATTAAATACGTGATGAACCCGACGTTGGTGTTTAAAAATCGTTATTCAAATTATATTTAAAAAAAAAAACTTACCAAACTTTTCCTTTGGGGTGGTGCACCGCTCCATAGGTTGTTGAAAATGACCTGCAGGTGTTAGGGAGGGAAATTTTTTTCTTTTAACCGTCTTACCGTCACTTCACACCACGAATTTTCTGTTTAGAGATTCAACTGGATTTGATTATTTTTTTTTTCTTTAAGTATTCAATTGGTGAACAGGTGGGATATTTTGTTTTATTTTTTTTTTTTTTTTTTACAATATGATTATCTAAAGGAACAATATGAAATTAATCTATAAAAATAATTAAATTGAAATAGTAATAATTATTCTATAAGATGTATAAACATAAAAAAAATAGGGTGAGCTGGATTGTGGGATAATGTGTATGGCATCAGGTTTAGGTGTCATCAGGTGATTCACAAGCAGGACTGGGTGAAATTGGCGTTGAACTGGATCGATTATTTTAATCGATCGAAATATGGGCGGGTATATTGCCCTGATAGATTTTGATTATTTTTGTTCTGTATGTTAATTAGTTTTTTTTTTTTTCTAGGCACTTCGCATGCACAGTGAGTTATGGACATGGACTACCGAGAATGGTTTTAAAGCGTGCGAGTTTTTTTTTTTGTGCTGATTTTTTTTTTTCTTTTTCAGACGTTTTGGGAATTGTGTCTTTCGTGTGGGTCGCGTGGGTATTTGTTAAGGGTTTTGTGGAGACTGTACCTATTTTTCTATTTTTTTTTATATAGGTTTTGGGTGGGTTTTTCATTAACTTTTTTTGGGGGTTTCACGTTTGGCGTTTTTGGTTTTTTTCTTAAACAAGCGCGCGGGTTTTCCTTTCCTTTGGTTGGTTTTTTAAGACTTTTTTTTTCCTTTTACGGGGAGTAACAATTAGTTTTTTTTGTATATTTAGCTTTTATGTTTTATTTTTTTTTTCTGTTGTTTGTGGACAGAAGGTGATTGTATAAGAATGCCTTTCTTTTTTTCCTTTTAGTTTTTAAAACACGTGGGCTTCAACCCAAGTTTAATTCTACACATTATGCCGGTAACGCCGAGAGGGTTTTTTTTTTTTTTTTTTTACGTTTTTTTTTGCTTTTATTTTGCAACCGCGTTAAAGAAACGATTTAAACAAAAAAAAATTTAAATTATTTAATTTTCCATAGGCATGCCGATAGTATAAAAAAACTACCACGTAAAAATCAACTTGTCAATTTACCACGCCACGACCAAACAACCTTCCACAATTTCGACCACCGGAAAAAAGAAGCCTGAGTTGTCGCAATCTCCCCTTTTATAGGCAGTCGTCAACCCTGGCCGAGACTTGAAATTTTCGAAAGATTTCGAAGAGAGTCTCCGATGACATGGCGTCTAGAAGGCTTCCGATGTTTCCGTTTTTTGACCGAATCATTAACCAAAAAATCAAAAATTTGGTTCCCTGGTCAAAACTCACCCAGGAAAACAACACCGGAAACACTTCCATAATCCCAAAAATCGGATAGCATACGCATGTATTGGTGTCACTTCAACCCAAGCCAGAGTCTATTTTTATCTCGCTTTGACTCTCTTAAATTTAGCTTCTCATGCAAAGCAAATGGATGACGACCGAGGAACAAAATGTCAATTCACCATTTCGACGCTTCTCTTCTGACATTCATAACCACGTACACACAACGAAAAGACCTTCCACACCTTTTCACCAACTCCTCCCACAAATCCAATTGGAAGGTATTGAAATTAAAATAAAGGTTCAAGTATAGGAAAACGGAAATGATCTTCTCAAACTGTGACTGTTGGTTGTTGCCTATTTGAAAATTAATTACAATATAAATTTCTAAATCGTTCCCTACACCTTACCCTTAAATAGTTAATACAGAATGTCCATTATGGCGTTCGCTGTGTGGCACGTAGCGCCAGCCGTTCTGTTGGAACCATATGTCGTTCACATCCATATTATCTAATTGGAGCCAGCAAAAAATAGTTATCATCGATCATAAGCGCTATCCGTTGATGCTGATGGCAATGACATAGTCGTTTTCGAAGAACTACGGACTCTCACAGACAGCGACGACGTCTTCGGTTGATCTTGGGCTACGTTGACGCAAGGCGTTGGCTGAATGGTCACTTAATCGGTTCACTCAAATAGGCCATCAAGTTTTGGATAATCGACTTCTAAGGACAACCATGTAATCCGTAAAATGAGCCCAACCAACGTTGCCAAAAAGATTTTGATATTAAAGTTTTATCATTTGGACAAGCTGTTTAATCGTGTAACTTGCCACGGTGATCTGTCATCAGTAGGTGAATAATATACAACAGATTTGACATATGCCAACAAAACAACATGGCCCCCACAGGCTGCCAAAATCTATCCGCGCCAATTGGAAAACCCTATATAAGAAAAGGTTCGAATCAAGAGTTTAGTATATTTTTTTGTAGAGGAGTGTTATAGGAAAACACCTTTCTCGAATATTATTTTTGAGTATTTCTCAAATTGTTCACCATCTTTTGCATTTTTAAAAGTAAAAAACAAATTAATGAGGTATTACCTTTAGTATTAAATTGAATCCTTCCTTAATAATTTTAAAATGATGATTGGCATAACAACAAACAAAAATGTAACCTGTTAAAATAATTAAAAAAAAAATCCCAATTCCAATCATCATTCTGTGGTACTTAAAACTTAATGCGATTATACAGAATTAAAACTTTGTTTGACTTCGTTATCAAACATTAAACCAAACACATACATATTAAATGTGCATTGCAATTTTACCTTTAATGCTCAAATAAAAAAAAAACTTATTCTTTTGAAAAGGCTATTAGCTCCAGCTCAACAGGAGCATATCTTTATTTTCATCCCCTAAAGAGAAATTATTGAACTGCTGCACAAAAAAAGTTGTCAATTTTGTTGATTGCATATTAAGTTACATGACACTTACGCGTCATTATGTATGTTTGTACATATATGTATGCATATACTTGTACATTTATGTTACCCAGATAGATAGATATGTATGTATATTTTTAAATGTTGTGTTTCTCGTTTCGGAAATGAAAATTTCAGGACACGTAATTTGACTTATTAACGCATGTTCAAGCACAGTGAGAACTGAAAAAGCAATATTCTTTAAACAAAGAGTCAGACAATTGTATATTAAATTACATATTTATAATAATAATAATTATGAAAACAGTATTTTTAATGTAAAAAAAGACTATTTAAATAATGTTGCATTTTATTGGCAGCGCTGTGCTAAGAAATATCGGTCAGACTTCCCATTATAAAATTAAAGTAATATCGACTGTCATATTAGCCGTGTTTTTTTGCAAGCCCCGAGGAAATCGATAGAAAAAAACGACTTCCTGTCCTGCAATTTACATGTTAAATGCAACAACAACTAATCCCCTTCGGGCTTAGCTAAGCGCGGAGAATTCTCAGGGCCTAACTTAAGAACGGAGAAAAACTGTGTTACCGGCGTGAATTGCATACTTGTTATCTATAGTTTGTATGGAAACTCCATTTTGTGTCTGTAATGGCGTCGCTAGTCCCCGATGTCGTTTTTTTTCAACCAAATCTCCCCGGGCTTGCAAAAAAACACGGCTATTAACAGTTTCAGTTTCGTATAGAACGCATTTCATCATTTTACCATGGTTTATATACATGGGATCACTACGTTTTCCCACAAATCAGATGCCCGTGTAACGTTTGCACGCCGATTTGAAAGGAAGTTTTTTTTGCTACAATCCCGCAGCACGATATCCCGCGGAACGATTGCCTTCACAAATTTTTCGCGGGATTGGCGGCGGGATAAGCAATACTATTAGTACTTTTTGACGGGATCATTACGAAATCTCGCAGCACAGTACCTAGAAAAAAAACTTTTTTCATTTTTTTTGAAAAAAAATAAAAAATAATGGACTTTATAAAAATATATAACTTCCTGCCGAATGTATTCTATATTTAGACAAAAATATAAAGTTTACGGCAACCCTTCACTATAGGATTTGGAGTACTGTTAAAAAAGAAAACTGTTGGTTTTCCTGCCTGACGACTGAACATACCCTAAGCTGAGCAACGGCGGAGTTGCGTGAGCGGGTGTGTCCCCAAAAATGGAGTTAAAATTCTTAGGGCCAGCGAAGCGGGTCACTCAAAGTACTGTTTATTAAAGATAAACTGCAAACACACCTATTGATAGCATACATTATAAGAAAAAACAATTTTCATCTTTAAACGCGATTTGCGGCTAAACGGAGCCTCGTAGACCCCCCAAAGTTGACAACCAACCAAGAAATAATAAGTAGAGATATCTCTTCTCTTGAATACAATGAGAATGAATTTTGTTTATTCGCTCTCGCTTTCCATTGAAAAAATTAGGAATCGGCGGGCAAACGTTACACGGCAAACTGTGAATCGGATATCGTTCTGCGGAAAATCGTTTTGCGGGAAAACGTACGCGGAAAAACGTGACGCAGGAAAACGTGAGACGGGAGAACGTAGCCAACCCATATTATGGTATATTTGAAAGAAATCTGTAAAAACTATTTAAAACGTTTTTTTTTTAGTTTTCCGGAAAATTCATATTGCATTGTTGCAACATTTCCCGATACTGGTTCATCATTTTACATGAGATTATAATATATACTGATATGGAAATAACGAATTTCAATCAATTTCACTTGATTTTCTCCTTAACGCCCTCTAAGGGCTGTACAGGTATGTATGATGGAATAGGTACTTGACCTCAAGACAGCGCCACCACAAAGGATATCTAAAAATCTGAGTATGCAGGAATTAGGACCTAATTAGGTGCTAATTAAGTGCTGCAATATAAATTGAAATGCTTAACGATTTCAAATTTAAATCAGATGCAATAGCTGCTTGCAATTTGTAGGCGTTTTATTTTAGACCTTTTTGTAGGAAATTAAACAGCGAATTTTAAAGGCTGGCCAAACAGAGGCCGGTCTAGCGTTTTTCGTAAAAAAATACATCAACAAATTGAATGTCACGTTCTTTTCTTGCTTGTGAATTGTTGACCGATTCACCCAATCGCATTCTCTTTAGCCAGCCCTTAGGATACTATTATGTACCTTTATTCAAGGCGCCATCTTGACGCACACCTAAATATGAACTTCTTTGTCATAATAAATTAAAGTTTATATTAAATTTCTTTATTGCCACTTTGGCCCCCAGTTAGTAAAGATTAGTAAACTCGTTCAATGGCCATCGTACTGTTGAAATTATAAGATTATTGTTGGGCCATGCATATTCTTATAGTGCCCTTTACACCCAAAGACAGAAAAACCTTTCCCTTTAAAGAATTTTCATACAAAATTTTGGATTTTTTAAATATTGGATTGATTGTTAAAATATTTTAAAAATGTTAACTACATTGTTTTTTGTAGTTTTATTTTTTTTTAATTATTTCTTTAACCTAAAAATAAAATATAGTTTCCAATATATACAATTTTTTAAAAATTGAAACAAAAATGAAATGCAAAAAATCAAAAGTATTAAGATTTAAAACCATAAATATTAAATAAACTAATTTTTTTTCTTTTTTTTTCTTAAGAACGCAGTATTATTTGTAACAACAAATTAAAAACTCTCAGCAAACAGTAGGTAAATCCTTATTTTCGTTATGTAAATTTGTCAGTAAGAACCCTGAATCGCTGTTTTTTACATCTCAGAAACGAAGTTTGATCAAAATCATTAGATCCGGTTTCGAGAACATTATTAATAGTTTGTAAGCTATCTACACTTAACATCAAAAGCAAAGCAAAGTTGTTAACACAAAATTAGATATCGAACAAGATTTGGAGCGGTACATAACACTTTGAACAACTCTCATTCTACAACATGATGATGGTGGCTCGATTAACTTTAACTACCTACTTCAAATAAAAAATGAACGTGTTCAACAATCATACCAGCATATTTTTGTATGTAATTCTCAGAAAAAAATATACAAAACCGTTTTGATATTATTTTACCCTTCGTCTCTAGAAGCCATTTTGATTTCTTGCCTTATTTGAAATTTTTTTAGAGAAATTTATATTCTTGCAAATTGTTTTAAACCTTATTTGCAATAATACCACCAAAGAAAGAACAGTGTCAGTTCAGTGAATATAATATAGAGATACAAAGAAAATATATCACCTGAAATTTCAACTTAAACTACAAGCAGACGGGATATAAAAGTCGCAAACTATTGCGACTCTGACGTCATTTTTATGACATCATTTGCGACTTTGATAGCATATCGTCTGAACATCCTTTTCGAACAGTCCGTACGACATATGCTCGCAAACCATTTGCGAAATATGTGCGATACCCAAATTGGATAAAAGATGGCGACTTTCTTGCATATCGTGTGAACACCCTCGCATATAATTTGTGACAGTTTATGCGAATATGTGTGGCTATATTCGAATTGCGACGATCCCAAACATTTGCCATGGCACGAAAACATAACATTGCACATCTCCCCATATGCAGTATATCAGCTGTTGTGATTCCTCATTTTGCTTGGAGTTGTTGTTGTGTCAAATTCTTACATGTACTATATACTATAGTCTATAAGATTTACATTTAAACGAAATAAAATGGAACTTAATTATTATATTCGTAAATTTAAAATTAAGCATGAGAAGTTCTGGGGGTGATATTTATGTAATTCAGCAACAGGGTTTTCAAATTTCATTAAAAGTGTTAGCATTTTTATATTTGTTTAATCTTTTTATTGGCAAAATACAAAACACAGCAAAACTATGTAAGGTTCGATGAAAAAATTACTACACAATATTCCGATTCTGGCTGCTTTTGACATTTCCGCCATCACAATCCATTTTAAGGGTGATTTTTTAAGAGGTTTAGAACTTTTTTAAAAAAAAAAAACACAAAAAATTCGAAAAAATGAATGAAATATTTATTTGAATAGTTTGAACCTTGCAATTTAATGTTTAAAGATAATTTCATGCAAATGTTGACCGCGGCTGCGTCTCAGGTAGCCCATCCGCTGAGTCTAATTTTGGCATACTCTTTCACACATATCGGCCGGTATCTCACGAATGAATGCATAGATGTTGGCTTCCAGTGCGTCAATCGAAGCGGGCTTGTCCCTATAGACATTAGCCTTGACATACCCCCACAAAAAATAATCTAATGGTGTCAAATCGCACGATCTAGGCGGCCAATTGACCGGCCCGAAACGGGAAATTAACTGTTCACCAAACTCGCCTCGCAATTGCGCCATTGTTTCGCGTGCTGTGTGGCATGTGGCACCGTCTTGTTGAAACCACATATCATGCAAGTCAAGAACTTCCATTTCGGGCAAAAAAAAGTTTGTTATCATCGCTCGGTAGCGTTCACCACTGACAGTAACGCTGCGATTCGCATCATCTTTGAAGAAATAGGCCCAATAATGCCGCCGGCCCATAAACCGCACCAAACAGTGGCTTTTTCGGGATGCATTGGTAGCTGTTGCAATGCTTCTGGCTGATCTTCACTCCAAATGCGGCAATTTCGCTTATTTACGTACCCATTCAACCAAAAATGAGCCTCATCGCTGAACACAAGCAGCGCGCGATGAACATTTCGAACCGAGCACGAATTTTGATAGTAAAATTCAATAATTTGCAGGCGTTGTTCATTTGTAAGACGATCCATGGTTAAATTGCAAACCAAACTGAAGCTGTTTGACAGTGACACAAGGTACTAAACACACGTCAGCTGTCAAAACCAGTGTTGCCAAAACCAAACCAGCTAAAAAATCACCCTATAATAAATTTTCAGGTGGGAATTTCGCAGCTTAAGAAAAATATGAAATGTTCGCAAACCTGCATACGATTGGAATTGGGTGATATGCGGACTTTATATAGCACATAGTCTGAACTCCTCGCATATCGACCACAATATTAGATTTTCGGACACATGATGTGTGAGTGTGAGTGCCTTGATCGCAATTGCATTTGCGACTTTTGGGACAGTTTTTGCATACCGTGTGAACACCCCATATGCAAGTTTGCGTGCATTGATATAGAATTTGCAAAACATTTGCGACTTTTAACATGACGTCAGAGTCGCAAACGTTTGCGACTTTTATTACCGTCTGCTAGTAGCTTTAATGTGAAGGTGAGAAACAGCACAGATGTCAGTAATATTCAAGTAGACGTCAACTTATTTTTCAATTGATTGCCACATAAATGGTAAGAAAAAAATGCTGAACTCGATTTCATGAGATCAGTTATTTTATGAAATGTGTGGTCTACATTGGAAATATTCATTGCATGCCTGATTTTATGAAATGAAGCCTGTTTCATAATGCGACGAGGAAGCGCGACGTGAGCGTGACGAGAAATGCTGTCATCCTTTTCTGGTTACAAAATCATTGCCCAATTCACAATGCAACGAGCATTTTTACGACAAAAACTCATTTTTGTAAAAAAAAAATCAATAAAATATAAACAAAATAGCATACAAAACAATAAATTTATCAATAATTTTATTTGTTAAATACATTTGATCATTTTTTTTTTTGAAAAATCTGTAAATTACTTAGCAAAAATGAAAATTGTAGTCACGTCGCGTCTTTTTTTCAATTTTTCGAATTCTTGGCGTGACGTAACGACAAGAAACGCCTTATTGTGTATATCCAGGTATGCTTTTATGGTTTGAAATTGGTTTGACAACTACAACGAGTTCTTGTCACGCTCACGTTCAGTTTCCTCGTCGCATTGTGAATCAGGCATGAATCATTGCTTATAGAGACCTAGGGTTACCATACAAACGGTTTTCCATGAATATTTCATTTGCGTTCCAACTGTGTACTAGAGTTTAAAAACGAATATTTTTCACTTTTATAACCAAAACAATCTCTTAAAACCACACACACAAAAGAAAAGCAGTTATTATTATCTTTTATGATATTCTGATATTTTTATTAAATTTTTTTTTTCGCTTTTATTTAGCTTTCAATTTGAAAAAAAAAACTTTCTTCAGCACGTAGGCAGGCACTTGGCTTTCAATTTTATCCTGCCATATACCTACCTGTAATGGTTGAAATTTTCATAATGCTTCATAAAAACATACTTTTACCATAAAATGAAGCTATTTTTAAGTGCGGAAATCTTCAGTTCATGTTGTCCTATATGTACCTATCTTTTAAAGGATATACCTTCCAGTTCCCACCTTATGTCGATACACTTTACATCTAGGACTTTGAAACTGAACAATGCAACAAAAAGTAAATTGAGAAACTTTTATCCTCAAGGAACTTACTGATGCAGGTAGGTGGAGGTAGTCAGTCGTTGTCCTTCGACAAGTTTTTATTTTTGTATTCTAACCAGCAAACTTAGATACCACTTTAATGTGGAAAAAAAAAATCTGTTTGAAATTATTCATAGGAACGCACCCTTTTGCATTTAAAGATTGTGGGAAGCGCTTTTAGTATATGGTTGTGGTTGGTATTCAATTCACGTTGTCAATCTTCAATGTCAAGGATCAAAATGCTTCTGATGTAAGGTACATCAAAGAAGGTTCAACAATAACGACAGAGATCTTATTGAACTGGAAAATACTGCATCACTACTTGAAGTGTCGTTAAGTGAGGGTGAATTTCACAAGAATATGGCGATGGTTCAATTTCAATCGAGATACAAAAATATCTTTACTTTTCTATTTATATTGATGTGAAGGCTGTAGGTGTAGGTGCTAAGGGCAATTTTTGCATTCGTAAAAGATCTAACCCAGGATACAGGATGTATCAAATTATGGGCGTCAAGCGCAAAATACAAGGGCGAGTTAATTTCATCGTCAACGGCCAGCGGCTAGTGCGGTATGATAATACAGTGAATAAGGAATCGTCTGTGAAAAAGATAAAAATAGTTCATGTTTGAATGAGGAATTCTAGAAGGTCATGGTTATGTAGGTATATGGCTTGCGCTTGTAAGCGTGTTCGCATGATAAAGAAAATGAAGCCTTATTCGAGCTTGTAAGAAAACCTAACGAAAATCTTTCAGAAATAATGAATAAAAGAAGGATGTTGTGTTTGAAGAAAAAAATAAAAGTATTTAAATTTAAATTATGCCTGTGCCATTAGATCCGTCTGCAGCATAAATGATTTGCTTCAAATTTTGTAAGCCATAGAAAAGTGTTTAGAAATTGTGTTTCACATAGCGATCAATTCAGTTCAAACCATTTTACCTAACTAGTTCCTCTTTGTACATCATTTATTTGACTATAGTTCAATATACATAAATTCCCACTAGAGAATAAGCTCTTTGGAGATCCAGCAAAAAAATAAGTAGATTAGCAGATTCATAAGGGATCACTACGTTTTCCCACAAATCAGTTGCCCGTGTAACGTTTGCACGCCGATTTGAAAGGAAGTTTTTCTTGCTACAATCCCGCAGCACGATATCCCGCGGAACGATTGCCTACACAAATTTTTCGCGGGATTGGCGGCGGGATAAGCAATACTATTAGTACTTTTTGACGGGATCATTACGAAATCTCGCAGCACAGTCTGGATCTGGACGGAGGTGGTACAAAAGTGGGTCTGGACCTGGATGGAGGTATGGGTCTCTATCCGGACAAAGGTGGGTGTGGATCTGGACAAATATGGGTCTGGACCTGGACGAAGGTGGGTCTCGATCTGGACAAAGATGGGTCTGGATCTGGACGGAGGTGGGTATGGATCTGGACAAAGGTATGGGTCTGGACCTGGACGGAGGTGGGTCTGGATCTGGACGGAGGTGGGTCTGGATCTGAACGGAGGTGGGTCTGAACCTGGATAAAGGTGGGTCTTGACGGAGATGAAATTTTTTTTGAAAAAATTACCTAGAAAAAAAACTAAAAAATAATGGACTTTATAAAAATATATGACTTCCCGCCGAATATATTCTATATTTAGACAAAAATATAAAGTTTACGGCAACCCTTCACTATAGGATTTGGAGTACTGTTAAACAAGAAAACTGTTGGTATAGGCGCCTGCCTGACGACTGAACATACCCTAAGCGGAGCAATGGCGGAGTTGCGTGAGCGGGTGTGTCCCAAAAAATGGAGTTAAAATTCTTAGGACCCGCGAAGCGGGCCACTCAAAGTACTGTTTATTAAACATAAACTGCAAACACACCTATTGACAACATACATTATAAGAAAAAACAATTTTCATCTTTAAACGCGATTTTCTGCTAAACGGAGCTTCGTAGACCCCCCAAAGTTAACAACCAACCAAGAAATAATAAGTCGAGATATCTCTTCTCTTGAATACAATGAGAATAAATTTTGTTTATTCGCTCTCCCTTTCCATTGAAAAAATTAGGAATCGGCGGGCAAACGTTACACGGCAAACTGTGAATCGGATATCGTTCTGCCGGAAATCGTTTTGCGGGAAAACGTACGCGGAAAAACGTGACGCAGGAAAACGTGAGACGGGAGAACGTACCCAACCCGATTCATAATCATTCATTATTATGTAACTCTTTCTTTAGTTCATGACATCGGTCGTGATTAAATCTTCAATAAAGTTTGTTCGCTCCTAAATTCGTTAAGTGCCTTGCACATGAACAGTGACCTACGAATGCAATTAAATTTTTATAATCAATTTCTAGAGCAAATATAAACATTATTTTTCGTTTTTACTTTCCGATGGCTAAATAATTAATCCAATGAACAAATGTAAATACTTAACACTGTGTAAAATTAGTTTAAACTGTAAAATTTTGTTTGTTAATGTTTTGTGATCAAAAACTTATCTTCTGCAAACTGTCAAAAGTAAATTCGCAATGCACAACATCTGGACCCATTACACAAACTTTCGAATAGAATATTCGCTCGAGTTTAACTTCAAACACTCATTTTACTTCTTTATGTTTAGTGACAATTCGCAGTTGTCAGCGACTACTCATGTGAATGAAATATCAACATTCGCGACCAATTGCAATTCGCAGGTCGTGCCTCATGTGCAAATCACTATTAAAGCACCTCCTATTAAAGCACCTCCTAAATATCTCACCGAGATTAACACAATAAGGCCCACTTTTTCATTGGTGAGTTAAACCAGAGTTAGTTAACTCAAGAAGTAAATTAACCCACGGTTAATTGAGGAAGCAGTTTTTTGGTGAAGAATGCAAGCTGAACGACTAAAAAACGACTGAACACTGAAAAACTGGAGCTAAGTTAAACAAGAGTGGGGAAAATAGTTTTCATATTTTGCTTCAACGCTAGTATCCAGTTTTACCATACAGCATAGTACGCTGCTGATGCGAAACGAAAAATCCCATTCCAAAATTACACAAAGAGATCATAAACATAAATACTCCACTGATTCGTGCAAAACTGATAATTGTAGCAGATTAGCTGTTTTTTCGCACAGAACTAAGTGCCCAAACCAGAGATTATGATTACAATAATGATTGGAAACCTCGGCTGTCATTTGGGTTTGCCTACAAGCTTAACAAAATGGCGGACCACCCAACTAACAAACTCCCGGAGTTAAGCTCTTCAAATCTGAAAAAAGCTCCCATAAGATTCTTTTAAATCCTATTGCTATAATTAAGAATGAATCTCTTGTTATGAAACTAAAATTCGTCTCACAGCATTTTTATTGTAAGAGCTAAGCATTTTTTAAATTTGAAAGTACTTAAATCCTATTTCTAAATCTATTAAAGTCTCATAAGTATCTCGTTATGAAATTAAAACTCTAAACATCATTTTTAGTCTTTATAATCCCATAATAATACTTCGATGAGACTATTCGTAAATAAGTATTTTTCAAGATTCTAATAGGAGCTACGACGCCAGCTTTGAATATCAAACGAACAGATGTTATAGTTGAATTGTACAGTGCGTTCTTTTTGTTGACAACACTTGCTTCTGTTCATGTTTCTATCGGATTGGTTATTTGATTGGTGGTGGCAGATGTAATTTTAGATTTCAAGGAAAAGTTTGATTCTTTTCGTTGCGAGCAAGTTTCTTTGGTTGATTTTTTGTTCTCTTTGTTTACCTAATTTCGGGGCTGTAGAACTGGAAGTAGTGAATTTGATCATATTCATAAATATTATAACAACAATTTTTAGCACCGAAATATACTAAACAAAAAGCACACATTTCAAACTTAAGGTAGTTAATATTACCTATATTAGTGTTATTAAAAAGAGGAAACAATCTGCCGAAAAATCGATCTCAAAAGCATTATTTTGATAGAATTGATCGAAACAACCTTATTAATTGTACTAATGGAAATCACCATGAGTATCCCATAATGTTTATGATATATCTTATACTGTTGTTGCATCGGCTGTCATCAGCTTTGGAATGATTTAAATAACACCAAGCTATATCCAGTTAACTTTGATTGTTACTTTATTCGAAAAATTATTAGGTTATAATTTAGACCCATTGTTTCAAAATATTAATCTAACACAACTATCGATTTTTTGCTTTCACATTTAAATTTCTTAATAATAGTTGGCAATTGCAATAAAAAGGAACGCCCCACAGACAAATGTGTTTCGTTTGAAAGTTTAAATTTATATTTACTGAGAGCGACACTTCTTACGGGAGCTCAAGCGTTGTAATGGGACTTCATCATCATCCAAAGATCTCATAGAGATGTTAAAACAAGAGCTAAAGTATCAATCAACAGCAGCCATGTTGCGATATGAACAAAATGTTTTCATTATATTTTGAGGAATACCGTAGCTAAAAAAAAAAATTTCTAAATAAATTATCTTATTTGGTTTTCCATTCTGACAAAAACTTTTAAAAAGTCTTATACGGCATATTCATCTTATTTTCTCTTATTTGCTGTCGATATTAGTTGTATAAAAAATGGATTTGTATAACTTAGTATACAGCTACTATACCAGAGAAGAATGAGCGTGGACATTCTTTTTTGTGTTATGTCATTATTTAAAATTTGTGAGAGCAGTATATTAACACGACACAAGTAAAATGTCATCTTTAAAAATCAGTTGTTTTTGTCAGTTTTTAATGACAAATATATTGGAAAATTTCAGAAAATCTTAATAATGAAAAAGCGTCATATTTTGTACACCTCTAGATCCAATTTTTGTCATAAAAGCACGATAATGACAGTAATTGGAAAAAAATATGGTATGAATGATCGCATTTTGCGAATTGTATAAAAACATACTTTGGTGATTTTTGCACCTAAAAAAATATTAATGGTAACCCTATGATAAGATTATAATTAATAACAAAATATTTTAAATATGCATAATTTTGGAAGCGCGTTGTTATTTTTCGAAGCAAAATGTTTAAATTAGTAGATGCAATTTTAATTGCACCAAGAATTTAGCCTACATATGCCATGATTTTTACAAATATAATACGTCAATTAACTTGCGAGATAAATACTCGCACCAAAAAACACATTATTTTTTGACATGAGAGAATCACGAACACACATAAAAACTATTCGCCTACCTTCTTCAAAAATAGAAATTAAAAATGGGAAAGATATATGTTTTTTTAAGTTTACACACACTCGTTCTCTTTTTAACAACTTCTGTAGGAAGAGACGCACTCCCATAGGAAGAGTTCAGAGAGTTTTACTAGATTTACAAAGCGGCGTCTATAATCGCATAAGAAGAATAAAACTCTTCCTATAGGATTAAGAGGCTCCCATAACTAGGCCATTTAAGGCTTTTAACAATCTTATAAGAATCTAGAAGAACTTCTCAAGAGTGCATTTAGCTCCCTAAAATAAGTCTCGTAGCGCTCTCGGAGCGTCTTATGAGAGGCATGGTGACTGGTGAGTTCATATTTTTGCACTAGTGTGCGTGTTTTAATGGGCTGAATTGTTGTTGCAATTCACATCTTCATCGACATGAGATGAAATTATGATAACAACATTGGTAAGCAAATGGGTTTTGGGGGTGAAAAGTACTAAGGTTTCTCATCTTTATATGTATTCATAATCTCTGGCCCAGGCCATTAATTGTGTGCAGAAAAGTGACATTTGTTTATATGGCTTCTTATGATTTATTTGCGTTTTTGTCTGTTTGTTTTTTGCATTGGTTGTCATTTTTTCGCTGTGGTTTCCAAAAGCATTACGCTGCCGTGTTAGACACCAGACACCACAGAAAACCACAGCGTATTATTTATAATACTTAACTTCAAACACTGATAGATAGTTCGATGGTTTTAACCAATCCTAAAAATGTTCATGTATTGTATATTTCTATACTCTGTCCAACAAAAATTGGCACAGTATAGGCAAGATATGACGTTTGCTTTCATCTGGCTACAGTGGATTGCATAAATCTGTCCTCCATTAAAGCTTTCACAGGGTTGTCGCAGTGTACACGATAACACTCATCATTAAAAGCTTTTTCTTACAGCTCGAAAATCAAAAGCACCTTAACAGAAACTCAAGGAAAAATAGCTGAACGAATTACCAAATGGACACGGGTAACTCTGAATGTACATCAAGCAGCAGCCAATCGCCATTGGCCACAGAAATTCAGTGCACACTGCACACTCAGATGTGCCTTGAATAGGACGTTGGTTCTGTGTCAGATGCTATTGGAAATTCACGGGCGGGCACTTTTTGTGGAGGAGTTATTTCAATTTAATATGGAGCAAAAATATGGCACGCTACTGATTTTGAAAAAGCTTTCGCATAAGACTTGTACTGCCTATTTTTGTTGGACAGAGTATAGAAATATACAATACATGAACATTTTTAGGATTGGTTAAAACCATCGAACTATCTATCAGTGTTTGAAACACACTGGTGTCTGCTGCTGCTTGCTTCACACCTTAACTTAAGAAATTGCCACTGAAATAAGAAACAAAATGAATTACTTACATTTAAATTGTTGTGTAAACTTCTTTGAGCTTACGTACATCCAACCATGACCTATCTGCTCCCCAGGTGAAAGGCAAAGGAGACTGATCGCCAATTTGCAAGCTGCAACCAACCCTTATCCACATTGTGTTGAATCAGAGTTACCATTGCCTAGTTGATGGAAATTCATATGGCATTTTATTTGGTTTTTGCTACGTAACATTCAGGATTTAAGCTTTTTAGAGCTTTTGATAGCAATATTCTTATGAGATATGCGGCAATTTTAAATGATCACTACGGCAACCATGAGAGAGCTTTAAAATGGAGATAGCTTATTGAAATCGATAAAAGTATGGGTGAAAGGCAAATATCCTATCTTCCCTGTACTGCACATTCAAAATGAACAGAGTATAGTTCACTTGCAAGAACAGCTATTTGAACTAGTTCGTTTGTGGAGTCGCGAACTACACAAGCATATAGTAATCGTAACAAGCATGCAGCTGTGTTTTTATTAAACTTAAAAAGTGACAATTTAGAGCTTTGGGAGGATAAATAAGGTTTGTTGGGATAGGTATGTAAGAAGGAGTGCTTTCTACAATAATACTGAACGTGGCAAAAATAGTATTGAAAAATTCAAAATAGTATTGAACTGTTTTGAATTTTTATATTTTAAAATTGTGTGAATATTTTTAATTTGCACTCATGAGATTGTTGAAATTCTAGATACTGAAGAATGACATATTTTATTTGTCATAGCTAAAGGCTTAATTAAGAACTCAGTACATAATATTGAATGGGATTTTTTTTTTATTTTTGTTCGCATTCTACAACATTTTGGCTTTTATTTTACATCGTTTTAAATACCCTATCGGTCAAATAGCACCTTCCAGACTCTATACACTTTCTTCGCAATTTTCGTGCACTCTTTCGAGCATTGTTATTGGAATTTCGTTCCGGATTATAAACTGCGGTCCAGTTCAGACCATGCATACACCTGCTGTAGGGCGTAGCCTCATGTCTTCAAGCTTCATTTCTTCCAATGTAGGATTTGCAGAATAGACAAATTTAATAATGGATCATGGTCAGGAACGTTAATTTTCCTCAAAAATTAAGCTTTTTAGAGGTCTTTGGTGAAGAGTGAAGCTCTCTTGGATTAGTCGCTCTGTATTAAAGAAAATTCTGTTTGCCTCATCATAACGTAAGAGTCAATATGTATAAAGTATCGAGGAAATGGAAAGTACTTTTCGACAGTCGACACTATAAACGTACACTCAACGGAAAACTTCAATTTTGCAACTGAAATTGATGTAAACTCAAATTCCCTATATATACTGTGCAATACTTGGGCAATTCGAATAAAAATAAAAATTGTTATATTTCAATTCATTTCACCCTCATGTCAATTTAAGGCAAATGTGTCATCTACGCTCCACCCTGTTGTATATTACAAGCATATTTTGGAATTTTTGACTATTAGGCCTAGTTTTTCAGTAATGAGTTAAACCAGAGTTAGCCAACTCTAGAAGTAAATTAACCCACAGTGATCTGAGGAAGGAGTTTTTCGGTGGAGAAATCACGCAGAACGACTAAACAAACTCTGTGGATAAAACATCTAAGGCAACTGTTCATTTAATCCCGAGTTAACTCACCAAATTTGATGATTTAACTGAAAAACTGGACCTTAGAAATAAAAACACAAACAGTTGAATTAAAGATTATTTTTTAAATAACAAAAAAAGTAATTTGACAACCCTGCTCACTAGTCATATACCTACACCTTAGTTTCTGTTCTTTAAAGTTTAGAAAAAAAAACTTTAAAACTTGAAGAGACGTCAATACATTATAACACCTGGTAAGACTGGAAAATACCACAGATATTGCGAAGTAACTTTTATGCATTCATTCGTATAGTCGTTGATTAAAACTGATGACGAGCTTTTCGCCTGCCTTGCAAGAGACAATGTCGTTGAAGATATCCACACCAACATCCTTGATACGTGTTTAGCAGAACTATTAGTTTTTTACATACACAATCACAATTCCCAATAATTCACATTCAAATCCCCTTTCTTTCCATCTCCGACGAAGAGGACAACGACGAGGTCATGATCTAGGATGAGGAAATCAAAACCTCTCACTTCACTTCGTGTACCTAGTTATTGATTCACCTTTCTGTTGAATTTTTCTACCCTTAAATGAGTCTATTTTTGTACATATTATACAGAGTCAACATAGTTAAACATTTATAACTTTTGTAGGAGTGTTTAAACACGTTGGTGCTCAAAAATGAAATTTTCGATAGAAAAGCTAAAATCGAGATTTGGTCTGTTTAATTATTCGAGGCCGGTTATGGTAAATTTGTTTAACTTTTAGAACTTATTTGATTGCTTTGTCTTTTGTTTGCACACACCCATAACACAAAAATGGCCTCGGGTGTATTAATTTCAAAATTTTGACACGATTGTTTGCACAATGTGAAATGGGTATCGGTTTATCTGTTTTCATTGAAATCATTTTGATTTCTCAGTTCTCACCAAATCACAGTGGGATATAATGACATAGAAATTCGAAATAAATGAACTATAGAAATTTGAATTTTTCAAAGGAACATAGTTGCCAATGGCAAAATATCGATATGCTTTCCAAAAAAATAGCATAAGTAAACATAACTTCATGAACGAAATATTTATGTTTTTTAATTGGATTTTCCAAGGATAAACACTTGTTGATGTTGTTGATGTTTAAATGGAATAAAACAAGCTTTAGGTGAAATATTGACGAAATTATTTTTTATTTGGAAGGCCCATGATGTATGGAATATGACATCGTTTAAATATCCGCCGCGGAACCAAAAGTAATAATTTTCAATTAGAATTTGAGCGATGGCCTGGGGCATAAGCCTGCGACTTTAGACAACCCCACAAGATTAAATCTAACGGGGTTAAATCGCACCATCTTGGTCGTTAATTTACGTCACTTCCGTGAAGAATAACCCAACTGTCAAATCGTTCTTGCAGAATGTCCATTGCGGCGTTCGCTCTGTTGCACGAAGCGCCGGCCGTTCTGTTTGAACCAAATATCATTCAAATCCATATCATAATGATATGAGGACAAAATAAATTGGTTTTTTATCGGTGTGTAGCGCTTACCGTTGATAGTGATTGCAATGACATCGTCGTTTTCGAAGAATTTTTTATGTTTCGGAAGCGGCGGTGTTTTCGGTATATCGTTGACGTACGGTTGTTGGCTGATTGATCACGTAATCGGTCTACTTAAATTTGGCAACCAAGTGTTGAATAGTCGACTGGTAAGGAAAACCATTTTAACCGTAGAATGGACACAACCGCGCATCGTTGCCGCAAGAGATTTTGATACAAAAGTTACATCATTTGGAAGTGCTGCTTAATCGCCTAACATGCATCGGTGATTTGCTTCAGTGACTGAGTAATAAACAACAGATTTGACAGACGCACGCCACCAAAACAACATGGCCGTCGCCACAGACTGTCAATATCGACCCGTCCCTGTTGAAAAGCCTTTTATAATGCAAAACAACTTTATGTTTATTAGGTAATGCTCTGAAAGTTTATATTTATGAATCTTGTCACTCTCTCACAACATTTTACGCGCATTCAAGTTATTTTTTCAACCCTTGTAATGATTATACAACACAGTGCGAGCGTTTAGGATAGTTGGAGAGGATTTAAAAGGAGATGCACATTGGTTTTAAATGTCTGAACATCGCAAAGGCTAGGAAAAATTGAGCCGGGTAAAGCATTTCAAATTCGTGTAGTACGACTGAAGAGAGTATCTCTGTACTTTACAGTACCTCCGAAGTTAGACTCAAGGGTAAAAGAGTATTCCGGTTTCATTGTTTTAGGGGAGGAATGCAACTGGCTATTTCACCACAACAGTGTTTATAAAATTAGCGATAAAGTAATGAAAGACATAAAACATTGCGGCGGTGTTCGAGAGTTGCAATTGCTTTCATTATAGTTCTATCGCCTATCATTTTTAACGCTCTCTTTGGACTTCTATCGAATAGACTTTAGTGGGTTATTGGAGGACCAGCCAGCTCCTGAGAATTGTATTCCATTTTAGGACAAACAAATGCTTTATAGATTACAGCCAGAGCAGCGTTATTGGCGACATCGAATATGTGGTCATTCCACAAAAAGTGCTGCAAGTGCCGCTCATGGAAAGTGGCTTAAGGGTGGGTTCCACTTTGATGACAGAATAAATCAGGTTTGTTTTTTATTGAAGCTTTAAATTCTAAGTGATTTTTAGTTCCAACAATGCTGTCGAGATTTAATGATCTTATCATACGCTGCCGTTGAAGTTCCACATCCGGAGGACAAGGATGTGAATCTAGAAACGAACATGAAGGTTGGTTACGACAGATGAGGTTACGACTTAAAACAGTCCAATACAACTTGTATTGAATACAACTTGTATTGATCGGTTAGTTAAGTAATTTCTAATCCAACCAAGAAGAGATTCATCGATACCAAATACACGCACTTTCAATAACAGAGCTTTTGATACCAAACTCTATCAAGTTCTAAGATCTTACTTATGTCAAAACGATGTAAACGATGCCACTGTTCAGTGAGATATGCCATAAGATCACCAGTCGACCTATTGCTACGAAAGCAAAGTGTTTTTACAGCGTAGAAAAAACCTCTTCAGAACAATAGGAGGGATACTATCCCTGTCAGCGGATTTTTGTATATCGAGATCTTCCAGAACTCTTAAAACTATACGAGTACGAAACAAGATTGGTCCCATGAAATCGTTTACGTTCTCAAGGAGTAGTCATATCACTTTTTGAAAGTGTCGAATAAATAGAAAACTGTGCTGCAAGAAAACTGGCTTTATCTATTGAGTTGACCTATTACTTAATGTTTTTTTTTAAATCCCTGTAACTCGAACTAACCCCGTGAAAATTTGACTTAGAGGGATTCGACTGTATCAGGTGTGTTTTCTCTAAAAGCATATAGCCAGTTCAACACATTTCTGTTTTCAATACATTGCTTCGCAAAACTATATTCTTTTTTTTTTTAATTTCTATGACTTTAATATCCAAGTTGTCCCACTGTGTGACGAATGATTATTTTAAATATTGACCTTGTACACACATGTTCCATTAAATTACCTACGCGTATTTTAATATCCAAAAAAACAAACATGAATATTTGTAAATTTAATTGTTGTAAGTTGGAAATGTAGAAATAGAAATTTAGACTTCGCAATTAAGTAAATTCATTTTGCTTGTTATTTTAATACAATGAATGTAATAATTAAGTTTATGCATTGTTGATTTTATATGAACATAGAAAATAGATCAACCGCAATGAAAACCATTTTAATTAGAATGTCGATGGTGTATAAACTCATTAGTTTGAAAATATTATATTAATTATGTTTTGAAAAATTGTTGGTCAAAAAAAAAAAAAACATTTTATTTCAGTTTAAGAATTGATTGAACAAGTATTAGTGCCAAATATAGTCGTTATGTTGATATTCAAATAAAATTTCATATTTTGAAAACAACGTAAACTTTATTTGAGGCTCTGTGACAGAAAAAGTGGTAAAACCCACCATTCTTAGCCTAGTGAGCAGCTGAGCTGTGATCTTAAGTTCGCAGTGCACTTATAACCAACGATATTCATTAAGTCCTTGATAGCTAGGTACCGATATGGGTGGTTGGAAAGGCCTTATGGTTGAGGACGTAGTCTATGTTGTACTGTTAGCAGTGTTGTTCCTCTACGTGACGACTTAAATTGTCTACATTTAAAAGTAGACAATCGCGTCAATAATGAGTCACATGCAAAAAGATGAGTTCAAGCTGTTTTCTCACTTTTTTGAAAACTTTCCTAGCTTCGTGTGCAGATAAAAAATTACTGGTGAGCTTGACCTCACTGTGACGAAATCGATCTCATCTTGAAAGCTCTTATGAGATAGAACTCGGTTTGGTATGCAAAAAGATGAGAAAATGATTGATTGTATGAGATCGGTCTGACAAATTATCAAGCATGGCATTTCTTTTACCCAGTTCATATAAAATACATATTTTATTGGGTAACGTGAGTTTTTAAAAACGTTTAGCTAATGATTTTTAGCTTATGACTGATGCCAACTTTGTATTTATTAATTAATATGGAAAATACATTATGCTATGCAAACTGCTTCCTCTGCTGAATTGTTTTTTTTTTTTAATATGATATTCAAATTGCAATTTGGTTTTATTTAAAGTGAATGAATGCAACATAAAAAATGTTGGGATTTAGGTTACATTTAAAGTGAATAAATACCTACAAACATAAAAAAATGCGAATGCATTAGGGAAATTATGGAAATGTTAATGAACTTGATTTCCGTGGGAAATCAGGTTGAAAAATAATAGAATAGAATAAAAGAATTAATGGATAGCAAATATATAGATATAGAACTTAGGGATTTATTCAAACAAGGCCCAGAGACAAAATTGCCTATTAAGAACCGATAAATGATAAAATGCCTAGCTATGCACGGAGATCTGGGTTAGATTGCCAGTTTCTACCACGTAAGAACAAAAAATATTTTCAAAAATATCGGGTTTTTCAATAAGAGCGCTACAAAATTTTTTTGTATATAAAACAAAAATTGTTTTTGATATCAATGAAATTCTTTATTCCTGTGAAAGTACGTTCGATTCCATTATGTATGAAACTCGATTTCTTTTGCATGGCCACCACGGGCACGCTTGCAGAAGTCCAGACTCTGAACCCAATTTTCGACGGTTTTCAAGCATAAATCGGCCGATACTGCTGCAATTTCACGTTCGATATTCGTACGAAGTTCATCAATCGTCGCTGGCTTGTTGGCATAGACCATAGACTTGACGTAGCCCCACAGGAAATAGTCTAACGGCGTCAATTCGCACGACCGAGGCGGCCAAGCGACTGGACCATTTCGTGAGATAACACGTTCTCCAAACTTGGTTTCCAATAAATTGATTGTGACATTCGCTGTGTGGCCTGTGGCGCCGTCCTGTTGGAACCACATGTCCTCCAAGTCCATATCATCCAATTGGGGCCAAAAATATTCGGTTATCCTTGAACGGTAGCGATCCCCATTCACAATAACGTGCCGGTCTTGATCATCACGGAAAAAGTACGGCCCAATGACGCCGCCGGCCTATAAACCACACCAAACCGTAATTTTTTCGGGATGCAATGATGACTCATGGAGTACGTGTGGATTGCTGCCTGACCAATACCGCATATTTTGTTTATTGACGAAGCAATTCAGCCAGAAATGAGCCTCATCGCTGAAGATGATTTTTCGATGAAAATCTGAATCATTTTCAAGTTGTTGCTCAGCCCAATTCACGAACATACGACTCTTCTGGTGGTCAAGCGGCTTCAGTTCTTGCGTCAACTTAATCTTGTAAGGATGGAGGCCAAGATCTTTTCGCAAAATTCGCCACAACGACGTCACAGAGATGCCCAACGCTTGAGAACGACGTGTGAGAGACACATTTGGACTTTCTGCAACTTGCACGGGAACATTTTGTACTGTGCCTGTGGATTCAAATTTTTCCACTAGACACTCAATTGTTGATCTGCTAGGACGATTATGACGACCATAAATTGGACGTAGCGCTCTTAACGTTGAGGCCACTGACTCCGAATTTCGGTAGTAAATTTTAATAATTTCGACTGGTTGTTGGCTCGTATATCTTTCCATCATGAAGTGGCAAACCTTACTGAAGAGAAATGTTAAAAGAACGGCAAGAAATATGGCGTCGTTTGCTGTACCTGTTACGCTGTCCCTGTGGCTCTACTTTTGTAGCGTCCCTGTGGAAAAGACCTTTTTAATCAATGGAATCAAAAACACTAGAATCAAATTATTTGCTGCTTTTTTAACATATTTATAACAGCTTTAAAATTTTTGTTCATGCCGACATCAGCTCTTATCGAGAAGTCAACAATAATTATTTCAAAAACTAAATGTGGATGGCTCTGATGCCCAAGTGAAAAAATATTGTTTCTTGTCAGTTAAAATTTATATCTCCAAATGCATCGGCATTCATCATTTGACATATAAAATGGAATCGATTCTTGTGCGAATGTGCCATAAATCCCCATCACGGAACTGTCGTTATTTTATTTACTATTATTTTTGTATTTTATTTTATTTTTTTTTTTTTTGAAAACCATTACAGCGCCATGTGACAATGTGTATTATTTGTCTCCTCTTTGCGTAGATGTAATATATGGCAGAGACGAACACATTTTAAGCTGCTGGAAAATTGAATTTCATGACACTTTGTGTGTTTGTCAAAAAATAATCTGCTTTTGAGCTCACCGATACGACAAAGTTATTGAGTTCAAAGAGTCCTTTAGGTAATACACGTGTACAGTACATACATAATATATATAATATATTTTATTCTGCATTGGGTTGATATAATCTTGAAATAATGGGATTTTAAGTCCAATTATAGGGATAGGGAGGTTGTGCGATCTTTAAGCCATAGAGGCGGGTATAAATATGGACACTTAAGAGTCTTTTCTAAATTTTATACTGTACCTATACTTCTTGTGATATATAAAACAGATAGTTTCTTTAAACATGTGAAGTTTTGATTTCATACAAATTATCGAACTTGAGATTTAAGTAATATAGAACAATTTATTCTCGATGATATAGGAACAAAATAAAATAAAGGACTGGGTTGCACGAACTTGTGCTCGTGGTTCAAGTAGCTTATAATTTCAATGATAAGTGGAGCTATAAATGAGACTTATGAACTTAGCTGTCCACTTAAACCAATAAAAAAGCACTTGTTCAACCATTATCGAAAATCGTTTAAATGGTAATGGAATAATCTAAGAGCACCGTTTAGGCGGAAAATATAATGTAAGTGATTGAATGCCTAAATTCACAAGATTATGTATGCTGAGTGTTCACAGGAAAACAGTCGTGGAAACGAGAAGGAAATATAATAAAAGAAGTGTTTCAAAAAATCGCTGAATATCCACGCTATTTGGCGTTAAGTTAGATGGAACATTTATGTACCTAAAATAAACGTCTTATTAAAAAAGCGAATTCATTAATGAAACTCTTAAACTTAAAAATTACGTTTTAACTAAACATGAAAGTTATTTTTTTAAATAATACAATTCGTTGTCAATAAAACTGTATTAAACTTAACCAAACCGAAGCCTAAGATTTAAACTATCAAAGGGAATTCCCATTTTGCTATGGGGATGGATCCTTGACCAACAGTGTACATGGACGAATTTGGTATTAATTTAAAGGTGACATTAAACTTGTTATATAAATTAAAGTCGAGATATTTGAGCTTGAAGTTGCCGATTGCAAAATAAAGATGTCAATGTTTTTTTTTTCCAAATAATTGTTCATAACGTGCGCAACTATTGATGTAGAAAAATGATACTTATATCAAAAAAAACAACAGCTTTAAATAATACAAACGATTTTGAAAATATTTCATTCGTGTAACAAGCTCAACGTCACCTTTCATTTGATAGCAAACTTGTTCGTGTACATTATTGGCCAGAAATGGGCAATTTTCTTTGTGCTAATATAATGTACAGTTTTAAAATATAAAGTAAAAGACAATTATCTAAAAGTCACACAGGGAACTTCCTCAACTTATTTATTTATTTGTAAAAGGTGTCAGTTGTCAAGTGATTTATTTTTAGTTTGGTTTGGCATTTCAACATGAATAGACTGACGCCTGAACAACGTTTCCAAATTGTAAAGGGTCTCAGTTGTCAAGTGTGCCCAAAACAAGATTTGCGTTGATCCCAATTTTCATAAGCGAATTTTGTTAAGCGATGAAGCTAAGTTTTGGTTGAATGGATACTTCAAGGAACAAAACTTCCGTATTCTGAGTTACATCCACAAAAACTGACTATTTGGTGTGCTTTATGGTTCAGTGGAATAGTTGGTCGGTACTTCTTTAAAAACGATGCTGGCCAGAACGTTACAGTCAATGGTGACCGACATAATTACTGACTTTTTCGTTCATTAATTGAACAACCATGATGTGCAGGTTGCAGGAGCTATGGTTTCAACAAGACGGTGCAAAATGTCACACAGATCGTGCCACAATTGATTTATTGAATGAAACGTTTGGTAACCACATAGTTTCACGTTACGGACCTGCGAATTGGCCTCCAACATCGTGCGATTTAACGCCGCTTGACTATTTTCTGTGGGGATATTTAAAGTTGCTAGTCTACGCTGATAAGCCCGAAACGATTGACCACTTGGAGGACAACATTCGCCGCGTTATTGCTGATATACGGCCACAAATGTTGGAAAAAGTCATCGAAAATTGGACCTACAGATTACGCTATGTTTGAGCCAGCCGTGGCGGTCATATACCAGAAATCATATTTAAATGTTATAATGCCAGAAAATTATCTTTTGAATAAGGTAAATTTCATGTCAATTTAAAAAAATATGCACGAGTGGATCGCACAAACTTGCTCTTGTGATTAAATATTGTGTGTAACCCCACATTGAAGATGCATGATGCATTTATTTAGTGATAAAATATGCAAAACGGTCCATCCGTTTAGTCTCTAGCTCAAATTACAGTGGACGCACCAACGTGACGCACCGACGCGACGCACAGACGCACAGACCGACGGAAGGCATGACGAAACCCACTTTTTGGGACTTCTCGATTATCGTAGTGTTAGTTTTGATTATAACCTCGAAATTTTTTTTTACACGAAACCAATACCTACCCTATCTATAGAGCTATTAAAAAGTCAGCTAAATTGTTTCTTGAATGAGTTTGCTCCCCTGCCCCTGCTGAAAATCCTGGGTACGCCCTTGCCTCCGGCATAACAGCCCTATTCCCTTGTATTTGGTGAATGCAATTTTTACACTAATAATCCGAATAAATTATTTTTTGGCATCCCAAACAATTTGAGATTTTCAAACCTTTCCCCTAAAAAGATAAAAATAAAAACCCTACTCAAAATTGATCCCAAACACATATGTAAATTGAAAATTGCTCAACTATGACTCAAATATTTTTGTATTAGCTTTCCAAAAATATAAAATTAAATAGCATCAATTATCATCCTGATTAATATTGCAAATAATTAATATAATGTTTACTTTCCCGACTTTTAAACGTTCAAACCTCGTCCTCGATTCCAAGTTTTTACGTCTAGGCCTTTTTGCATTTTCAAAGTTTGTCGATAACAAACAAAAAAATATGTGAGTGCCGGTACTCACGGTTATATATGTGTAAACATCAACGTTTGTCCAAGTGCCTGATTTTTGTTACTGAACGTCACCAAAAGAAACATATTGAATAATTAACACTACATTACCTATCTGTAGGCAGTGCTTAAAAAGCTTAGTGTTGAAAGAACGGTAGCGAAATACCCAGTGGGGGAACCGCTGTAACGAAATTTCCAAGCACTAAAAGGGTGGTGGTGAAGTGTCCAACGAACGGTGAAGGTTCGGTACTGAAAGGTCCTGCTTCGTAGTTCACTCTCAACTTTAAGATGACTCAACTTTAAGATGACAACAACTGTCAGCGGAGAGCACTAAAATCGTGGTTTCAATTAAATTACACCGTACCCAAATTCCAAAGGAACTTAATGGTTTGACTGACAGGGGCCGAATTAAAATATCCAGTTACAACTGTCAACGAACTTGCAACCCTTATGAAACTCCATCTTTCCATCGAGTAAAACTTACAAAAAGTTCAATCTTAATTTTATACTGAACGAACCTCAAATGAATGTCACTATGAGATAGCCGGCGAATTATATATCTTGAGTTTTTAGAATATTTAGTTGCAGTTGTTGTCAGTGGAAATCATTAAAATCACAGTTTCAATCGATTGACACCATCAATTGCCTATGGAATTGGACGCTGTGATTTTTAATGAATGTTAACTTTGTGCAAGTACAAAAGTAGCCGATAACTCTGCAATTTGTTCAACCTCAGCTATTTTGTATATCACAGCCTACAAATTGCAACAAGAAATTGCATCGTTTAAAAACAGTATAATGTAAACGTAGAATTTAAGTTCAGATTTGTATCACTGAACGCACCCGATATCCTATCATACCTACAGCCATTGACTTATTATATATGGACTGCTAGTTGGTTGTCAATTCCATACAAAACCTGCGGAGATGATGGTTCCAGTTCTCAAAGCGAAATCAGCGACAAATTCGGGCCTACCGACAACCGTTATCGCCATCTGTTGCATACTTCGCCTTAGAATGAAATTTCATTCATAGAAGGTAAGGCCATCTGTTGTCATAGGAATTCACCAATCGGCGTAGTTTTGGGGGAACACTGAAAAAAATCCTTTTTTGATTTATTTTATAAAACCTTTGATTTTAGAGTCATATACGAAATATAAGATTTTTCAATGAAATTTATTTTCTCTATTTCAAGAGATGTAGTGAAGGAAGATATTTTTAAAACATTATTTCAAGTAAAAATTCGTACATTCGTATTTTTAAACGCGGTCTTACTTAAGACGGCCGTCCAAGTTATAAAAAACATTTTTAATGTCTGAAGTTTTCTAACTATTTACCTACCTTAAGACAACGGAATCTATTGTCTAAGCCTGGAATATTGCAAATTTTTTTTTGTACATATATATCAAATAAAGTAACGGGTGATTTTTTAGCTGGTTTGGTTTTGGCAACACTGGTTTTGACAGCTGACGTGTGTTTAGTACCTTGTGTCACTGTCAAACAGCTTCAGTTTGGTTTGCAATTTAACCATGGATCGTCTTACAAATGAACAACGCTTGCAAATTATTGAATTTTACTATCAAAATGCGTGCTCGGTTCGAAATGTTCATCGCGCGCTGCTTGTGTTCAGCGATGAGGCTCATTTTTGGTTGAATGGGTACGTAAATAAGCAAAATTGCCGCATTTGGATTGAAGATCAGCCAGAAGCATTGCAACAGCTACCAATGCATCCCGAAAAAGCCACTGTTTGGTGCGGTTAATGGGCCGGCGGCATTATTGGGCCTATTTCTTCAAAGATGATGCGAATCGCAGCGTTACTGTCAATGGTGAACGCTACCGAGCGATGATAACAAACTTTTTTTTGCCCGAAATGGAAGTTCTTGACTTGCATGATATGTGGTTTCAACAAGACGGTGCCACATGCCACACAGCACGCGAAACAATGGCGCAATTGCGAGGCGAGTTTGGTGAACAGTTAATTTCACGTTTCGGGCCGCTCAATTGGCCGCCTAGATCGTGCGATTTGACACCATTAGATTATTTTTTGTGGGGGTATGTCAAGGTCAATGTCTTTAGGGACAAGCCCGCTTCGATTGACGCACTGGAAGCCAACATCCATGCATTCATTCGTGAGATACCGGCCGATATGTGTGAAAGAGTATGCCAAAATTGGACTCAGCGGATGGGCTACCTGAGACGCAGCCGCGGTCACTATTTGCATGAAATTATCTTTAAACATTAAATTGCAAGGTTCAAACTATCGATTCAAATAAATATTTCATTCATTTTTTCGAACTTTTTGTGTTTTTTTTTTTTAAAAAGTTCTAAACCTCTTAAAAAATCACCCATTATTTTCCGACTATTTCGAAATAATTATAAACTAGGCAACTTCCGAGCAACTTTTTAGATATTTTATTTTTCTTGAAAACGTTCATATTTTTTTAATTATGACTTATTCATAGGTTCATTCCTTTATTTTTAAATTCTGATTTTTTTGCATTTCAGTCCAAAGTTCTGTCAAAGTTCATAAAAAAACAATAAAATTGTACTAAAATGCACAAAAAATTTGGAGTAAAGGAACGAACCTTACTTTTAATTTATGAGTAAAATTTATCTTAATCGAAATTGTAGAAGATTAGAATTCCCTATAAAAACGCGCTTAAACTGTGTTTTTAAAACTACTAGGCGTGCTTTTTCTGCAAGTCCATATGGATGTGTCGAAAGAACAACATCGGAACTGATTGTTTTACACGTAAATACAACAACAACTTAAATCTATATGGACTCTTAGCTAAGTCCAGATAATTATCGGGACTTACGTACTGCAAGTAAGAAGTTCCTAAGTCCCGATGTCGTTTTTTTCGACAAATCCATATGGACTTTTAAAAAAACACGCCTCTATATTCAATATTCTTAGCAAAAAGTGTGAAGCAAAATACTACCTCCCCAAGAAACATTTTTAGCTGCTTAAATGCTTTAAAAGCGCTTCCAGAGCTAATCTTAAAGCTCGTTTATTTAAGAAAGAGCTCTAGATGCACCCTTAGAGCAATTGTAGAGCTTTCTCACAGCTAATTCATTGAGTTTGAGAGCACATTTTTGCTCGTTATCAGCTTGTTATCAGTGACTAGTGACTTTGAAGCTCTTTAATATAATCATATGATATCCTAAAAGGAGCACTTTTGACAGATTTTTGTTTGTATTAGTTTGTGAAATCCAAATGATAAATAAATATAATAGTAGCACACTATAATTCATGTGTGTAATGGTAGGAAGCGTAAACTTCATTTATTTTGATGTCAACAAGCTAGTTATTATTTATTCCTAGAGAAAATAATGTATCTAATCAATATTTTTCGAGTTAATGCCAGTGAATTTTAAGTGCGCGCTTAGTTTTTTCATAAATGTTTTGAAGGTACTTCGCAAAATTATAACGCGCCTTCCAAATTGTGTATATTAAGCAATGAAATGTGAAAAACATTAAGTTGAACAATATAAAAATTGGGCAAATAAATGTATCGAAGCATGAAATAAAAAGCTTTTTAAATTGCAATACATATTGTGTTTTCTATTTAAAGTGAAGATTTTAAATGTTTTTAAATGAATGGAAACAAATATTTCAAATAATTTTCATTTGTGTCGCCATTTTTGTTTTTATGGACAAAATGTCTCTTTACTCTTTAATAGAGCTGCAATATCGCTCTGAGAGCAATGTGTCAGTTTGTCGTTCAGGGCTTCTTAGAAAATAGGGTGTTTTGACAATTGAAAGTAATTTTAAATTGTAGAAATAATTTGTAATTCGAAGACTAGGTACCTACTTTCCATTGAAGTGTATAAAGTTTTATAAGCACCTTAAATTACAGGAGCAAGTACTTTTTAATTTTTTTAGGAAACTGCATAGTTAATTTATTTTAATAAAAAATTGTCAAGTCCGTGTCTAATTTTAATCTTAAGATTTCCCTTATAAAGTGAAATTAATTAGTTTATTTTCCACTGTTTCAAGTTTTCCAGTTGAAATAATGTTTGTTCTAGTTTATAACACCCTATAAATCTATAATATGATTGGGAGAATTGTCTTGAAAGAGGATTAGTATTTATTCAGCTTTATATGTGCATTATTGTAGCTCTATTGATGAATTATTTTGACACCAAATTTTGTGTGAGAATATTAGTAAGCCAACTCTACAGCCGCTTTCAGTGTAGCTCTGTAAAAGCAATTTTTTGATATTTTGACAGATTATGCGTTAGTGTTTTGCGCATGTGTTGTTAGCAGCTCTACAATGCCTCTATGTATGCTGATATTTAGAGTTTGCTCGTTGCAAGATATCATGAACTGTGTTAGAGAGCATATATTTAAATATGGAAGCGTTGTAAAGTTAATAGAGCTAAATGTGTTCTAAAACTTCGAATATAGAACATTATTTTAAAATTTAATGTAGGGAGCTGTGAAATAATCTCCAACAGAGCTGTAGCTTTGGATTTCACTATCTAGGAGCTGTAGAGGAACAGTTTTGATTCTAATAGCTCCAACGATGTTACTTGGGTCTACTCATTTACTTTTCAAATCTGCCAATTTCTACTAATTTTATTTTGTTTTATGAACTTCGACATAACTAAAATTTGTACAAATTAACAGTTTTGAAAATTAAGCGAGAAGTTGTTTGTAAAAAAAAGGAAATTTTCGGATTTGGTTACGGGATTTTTTTTTTAAATAACCCTTAGCACTGGTTTGACATTTATTGTTTGTTTATATTTTGCAATTCAGTTTCAGAATTCTTCTGGATGATGTTTGTTTGGTAATTTGATATTTATTAATTAAAAAAGTATGAAAACAAAGTTGAATCATTGCGAAACTAATTAACAATAGCAACCAATGAAATCAACAAACAAAGGTAATGGCTATCGATTTAAGTTAAAGAAAATTTTATTTGCTCCTAGACAAGAAGTGAAAAATCTCAGTCACGTTCAGCGCAAAGATATCAACGATTTATCTAAACTTAAACTCCTACGTGAAGGATGTCGGAAACACAGAATGCATGTATTGAAGAAATCATAATATACAATTCGTAATTCATTTGTGTGAGGTGTTTTTTAGATAAAAGTATTATTATAAATACTATATGCACTATCAACGGAAGGTTAAGGTTGGAATTAAAGTTTCAATTTTGGCATTAATACATATGTAGTCCCTTGTGTCTGCTGAACCAACCCAATGAAAAATGAAATAAGATGGAAAAAAATCCCTCAAAAAAATCCTCGATACAAATGTCAAACAGTAATATCTGTATTTTCCGATAGGACTGAACCCGGCGCTTGTAACGCATAGCTTGAAGTGTCGTCAACGTGAAGTTGGCTCCTGGCAGTCCATATATAATAAGTCAATGCCTACAGCCATTGATCTACCATACCTACAGTCAATTGTCAATCCCTACAGCAGACTTTTATTATTATTATTATTATTTTTGTTTTGATTTTGTTTTCTTTTTAAGCCGATAACTCTGCAACGTCGCGTCCATTTTGTTCGGGGAATAATTAAAAATTAAAGAAAAAAATATAAAAATATAAGTGTTAAAATGATAAAATCGTCGGTGGCGCTAAAAACAATTTGCTTTCGTCGTTGCCAAAAACAATATAAATGAGTGGTCGCGATAAAGTATAATCTAATTGTCGGTCGCGTTAAAATTTGTTTTGGTAGGGGCAAATCAGATTTCGTAACGTAAAGTGCACGACGTAACGTTGCACACGAACGTTCACGTTTTTTTTCACTCTACCGCCAGCATATATGTTTACACATCAATATTAAAAACATTGTTGATTACTTAGATAACAACTCATTTGTAATTAATTAAGGTGATATAAAGTGGATATTTTGTAAGCAAGTGTGATATCGTTTCATCAAACAAATAATATTGAATTTGAAGTAGTTGATGCCATGTCTGCAATTAACCCAACGCAACAAAACCTTGTTCATAATTCAATTGATAGAATACTGGATTTAATTTTTGTTGACAATAAGATTGAATTTTCTGTTATGGAATATCCTCCCCCATTGTTAAATAATATAGTTAACATCACACGGCCTTACACATTTCTCTCAATTTATATGTTTTAAATTCTTGGAAGTTAGATTCTAAAAATGTAAACTATAAACTAGAATTTCTTAATGAGTTTGATTGGCATATTTGTCTCGGTTCTTCTAACTTAGAATCGGCCTGTGCAGTGTTTATGAGCATAAGATAATGCGGTCTCTGGGTATGTTCCAGTTAAATTATTAAAACGTTTTAATTACAAATCTATATGGTATAACAAAAGTTTATCAAGGCTAAAAAATGCAATGTTTAAAGCATATAAAAAGAGCATATCCAATCCCTCTTTTCAAGGCTAATTTCGTCAACTAAGGTCGGAATATGAAATATGAATTTTTAAAAAGGAAATCTTATGGATTTCCAGCGTGTATGGTTCATGATGGTGTTGCTGTTCATAATTTCAGGCAAATATGTGATATGTTTGGTTCTTATTTCCAATCAATCCCTAGATTATAGTCCAGCTTTTTCTAATTCTTCGTGTGTGTATTAGGGTCATCTTTCTATTTCCGAAGAAGTAATCTTTTTAATTCTTTCGTCCTTAGAGACAAGTTCAAAAATTTCACCCGATAATTTATCACCAAGTCTTCTTAATTCATGCAGAATTAGTTTAATAAATCTCTGCACAGTGTTGTGTTTTTAAAATGTTGGAAAACTTCTTTTATAACTGCTATACATAAAGCCGGTTGTAAACACCACGTAGATATTTATAGGCCTATTGCGGTAAGCTTCAGCTTATACCTAATGCAGTTGTTCGTCATTATATTTCTGAACACCAACACGGATTCGTGTATGGCATCAGGTCCACTAATTTGACCTTTTTCACAAACTATTGCTTTAATATTATGGAAAATCGTTATCAAGTTGACACAGTTTTCACTGATTATGTGAAAGCTTTTGATCGCGTTCAACATTCAGTTCTAGTGAGAAAGCTTGAACTTTTTGGTTTCCATTCAGAAATTTTGAGCTGGATCCATAGTTATTTGACTGATCGTAAGCAGTATGTTAAGATTGGTTCTAATATGTCAAATGTTATTGATACAAATCTTTTCTGGTGTTCCTCAGGGTAGTCATATTGGACCCGTTCTTTTCTTGATCTTTATAAATGACTTACTTTCTTTTGTTAAGCACTCAAAATGTCTTCTGTTTGCTGATGATTTAAAGTTATTTAAAGCCAAAAGTTTTTTATCTGATGCTCATGACCGCCAAGATGATGTTAATAATGTAATGGATTGGTGTTTTCCTAACGGATTGCAATTGAATATTGAGAAGTGTTCAGTCTTAACGTAGACTAGAATTACCTAATCTTTCTTAGTTCAATATAACGTTAATATTACTGTCCTAAAAAGAGTTGATAGTCTAAAAGATCTAGGCGTAGTCTTTGATTGCAAGCTTAAATTTTCTTTTCATTATGATTACATAATCTCGAAAGCCAATTCTCTATTCGGATTCATAAGTAAAAAATCCAAAGAGTTTTAAGATCCATACACATTAAAGGCTTTATACAATTCTCTAATAGGTCTAGATTGAAATATTGATGTATTGTATGGAGTCCCCATTGCCAGAAAAACATTGCTCTGATAGAACGTGTCCAAAAACTTTTCAAAAGATTTGCTGTTCAAAAGTTGGATTGGAAAGGCAACTCACCTAATTATGAAGCTAGATGCGCCTTATTAGGCCTAAAGTCCTTAAAACAAAGAGTATTTACTATTCAGTTTTATTTGCGCAGGATATTTTTACTGGCCATATTGGCTGTAGGTACTTACCTGCTTTCTCTATTTTATGTTTACGCTCCGTCACGAAATTTTGCGTCCCAGGGATCGGTATTTCTTGTATGTTCCTAGACACAATACTAAGTATGGTCTAAATGAACCAACTTCCACTGAGTGTATATTATAATTTGTTTAATATAATTTAATTGACATTAACATGGATAAAACAATTATAAAAACATTATTATGAATTTACTTTAAATTATAAACAAATATTGTAACCCAAATAGCATTTTGTTTTATGTATTTTATTGTTAATATAGTCTATGAAAATTGTATTCTTATTAGACGTAAACAAATAAATAAATAAATAGAAAAAAGCGAAAACCACTTTCACTCTTTTAATCAAGATGACAGAAACCCTGCAAGGAGTTTATAGTTGAAAACTTGGACTTCACCCAACTGATATAGTACTCTCTACATGGCAAAAACAAATGTCTTCGCCCATTTCCATATTAAATTCCCATAAGAGTTATGACTTAATATACAGGAATACAGGACTGAGCTATTATAGCCTTGTTAGTTTTCACACCTATTTACCTATACCTATACATCATTGACCTGTGTACATCTTTGAGTGCAAGTGTTCCAGTAGTTCAGTTGATTTATAAAGTTATGACGGAGAGTTATAAAAATCCCTGAAAAGAAAAAAAAAAACGAATACTTATAGGACTCTAAACACCATCTAACAATTCCAAAGTTTTTGAAACTTTTACTAAAGGTGATTGTGGATCTACCTTATTAACATTCAATTTTTTGAATTCGTTTATGATATTGAACAAAAAATATTCAACTGTTTAATGCATAAGCAAAGGAAAAGGCAAATGCAAACACAAACGAAATGAAAAGAAAATACACAAAAACTTCTTCAAAAGTTGAAAAAAGTTTTTGTATTATAATACCTACCCTAAATTTCTGGAAAGTTGTTGTTTTTGAAAACAAAAAAGTATACCTTCAGAAAAAGAATGCTGATGATAAAGGCAATTTAAATTATTATGTTAATTTGGAAAAGTCTTTCCTTGTTTTTCTTAATTGGCATCTTGCCATTAACGATCCAGGTTTAAATCAATAAAAGGCTCAGTGGGGATGCCAAGTTTTAACTTAACAGGATATGAAGACAAACTTTTTTTTTAAATTTCTTTCGTGTTCCCCGTCCCACTGGACCAATTTGAGTACTTTAGGGATCAATTTGTAAATTTTTTGTAAGATTCAGACCTTCTTATTATTATGTACGTACATTAAAAATCACAATAAAAAAGTTAAATATTCTTCTTATATTAAACCTAATGGTGACCATTTTGTATAAATGTGGCAAAAAATAATTTATGTAGATTTTATTCAAATTAAATTAGTGGAACTAGAAGGCTCTGTTGGAGCCATCTTAAACCGTGGGAATTCGATTTAAAGAAGTCAAATGTTAAGACTAGAATTTAAAAAATATTTCTTTTCACCATTGACGGTGACGGCCTCACCAACGTCGTTTTCAAAAAAAGTACGGACCAATGACGCCGCCGGCCCAAAATTCACACCAAACGGTGTTTTTTTTTGGATGCGTTGTCACATGATGAACCTGGTGTTGTTTTTTTGTCCACAATATGCTGCAATATTGCTTGTCAACATAGCCATTCATCCAAAAATTCACCTCGTCGTTAAAGATGATTTTTCGGCCAAAATTGGGGTCCCCTCCCAAACGCTCCGAAGCTCAGTCAGGGAACAAACGGCTTTGTTCGAGCTCCTGATGGGACATTTGGATCTTGTGTTGGCCCAAGTCACGACGCAAAATTTGCCAAGTTGAAGTCTGCGGAAGGCCGAATTCTTGTGCACGGCGAGTAATCGACTGCGTCGGGTTCTGCTGTACACTTCCACAAACCACGGCGATGTTCACGGCTGATCTTGAGTTCCTTTAACGTTCAAATGTTCGCTGACAACGATCGTCTGAAATTTGGCCACACAAATTTTGAAGATTCAACTGTGAGGGGTTACCGCACCGTCTACCGTAAAAAGGGCGCAACGTTTGCACCAACGA